>CM017324.1:6445082-6515127 GCA_006937295.1 Carpinus fangiana
TGTATCATTTGTTTCTTACGTTTTGGAGGCGCCTCTAGGGCCCAAAACCCTCTGTTTTCCACTGTAAATCCCTCATAAATTGTCGTTTATTTAATTTATGTTTTATTTTACTTTTATTTAGTCTCTTATTCCCTTCACTTTAGATTTACTTAAATGCTTTCATAGTTAGTTTTACGTTTAATCCGTTTATTACTTGCCATGTTAGTTCGTTTCGATTCAATTTCGTGACAAATTTGCATCGATCGTGCCGTAGTTGTTTAGTCTTTGCGTTTCGTCTGATGGATACATTTCATCGTTCGGGTTACGTCCATTTATCCATTGTAGTTAGTGTATCATTTTCACATTAGATCCTTTGGACCTAAACTGTTCATGTTTTGTCTTTTGTCAAATGGATAGACGTTTTGATTATTTCAATAGGCACGATAGGACTTGCATAGGGCTTAAGCATGCTTGAACTAGAGTGACACTAGAACATGCATCGCTTTTAATCGATAGACGAATGTTTAATTAACTATGTATTTAAATATGGTGAGGTGGAATTTAGACTTTAGTTATTTTATTGCCTTCTAATTTAGTTTTATTTTATGCACGTTACCTATTTGCTTTTGGGACTAGGTTAAGATAGAATTAGTCTAGGAATTTTAAAGTTGATTTTTAGCAAAACCGATTCTCTGTGGGTTCGACACTCGCACTTGCACATCCACTCTATTACGATCGACTCGTGCAATTGGCGAGTATAATTAAATTTGTACACCAAATTTGACGACTATTTATGATATTAATGATGTAGTACTTTATCTCTGGCATTGTTGTGTGATGTTTCGTTTATTATCTCTTAATCCCATAGTCTTGATAAAGTCTTCCGCTGTAGTTTTCTCGTTATGACGAGGAAAATGATTTCCCGGAGGTCGTGTCCTGAAGGGACATGACTGAGATGGCGCGCCGTGGGGTCAATTACTAGTTAATTGATATTCCCATCGTGCGGGGCGTCACATACCCTCCAGTCCAAAATGGACTGGAGAGGATCCCATTCCCAATGGTAGCACCTCGTCGTCGTTGTGTGACTAGTATTACATTGATGAAATATTACTACACCCTCTACATTTTCGTTTTTAGGCCATTGATTTTCAACCAATTTATATTAATGCATTAGGAGATAGTTTTCCTGTTTATTTTATGGTAATCATGCCTCATGATCAACCTCAACTGGTGGCCGGAAGGCTGATAAATTATCATTGACAATGTAGCAATAAGGTGCGTATGTCCCTAAGATGTAGTTCAATCGGCTGGAACTACGCCTAATAAAGTGGAGGTCACTAGTTCGAATCACCCTCCACCCTCTTGTGTGGACATGTCAAAAAAAAAAAAAAAAAGCGATAAGGTGCATATATGACATTATTTATGCCATATCCAACGCTGAGATTAATGTATATATCATATATCATAGTGGCAATATCCTATATATCCTCAACGAACATGACAACACATATATGCACACTGCTACTACTATAACTTGCAGAAAAATTAGCCGATTTCCATATGATACTATATACCTTTAATTTATTTATGTTTCTGCGTCGGGTTCGAGGAATCCGACCAATTATATCAAACGGGTTAAATCCCAACTCTCGTTTTAACTTGCTAGTTTTATGTTGAATTTGTGTTAAATTTACATTTCGTTTGTTGGGTTCTAATCGGATCAAGACATAATATAAAACTGTATCTGTATAAATCTACCTTAATTCGATTTATTTAATTAAACGTTCATATTAAATTTTTGTATAAATAATATAAACTCATCTATGCTTTCTTGGTAATTATGTGTGAAGAACACAACCCCTAAAGCTTGTTGCTGTACCGTACGTGCTGCCCTTTCCTCTTGTTTTATTGGCTCTGTTCGCGTGTGGAATAGGAATGGGAATCGCACTGTAGCTACAATGTTGTTCCATACTATAACCAGCCTGCAGCGAAGACTAATGGGAACCGCACTGTAGATCCCTGACGTGGATCTATCAACTCGAGGGCCATTACAGGAATAATTGTGTCCCTTCTATATTCTATTTTGCATGACAAACCAATGGCATTGTGTTGCCTTGAGTTTTAAGACTAACTTCCTGATAGATGCTACCCTATTTTGCATGACATATGACAGTCATTGGCTTTATTGGTGAACACACGGAAAAGACACCGCCTAAACCGCACTGTAGCTACAGGTTTGCTACAGTGCGGTTCCCGTTCCCATTCCACACGCAAGCAGAGCCAATATTGTTATCTTGGAGAAGGTTGGCGCCGACAACAATGTCAAAGTTTCTGCTGTCCGCTGATTGATTGCTGAGAATTTGGGATAGAGATCCCCGGCAATAGTCTAAAAATTGTTAGGGGATTTTTTTTGAAATCCTAACCATTGATTTTCATCCAACAGCCATGAATCTGCCACATATCCCACTTAATATAAAATAATAAAATATTATTTAAAATTTTTAAATAAATAAATAATAAAATAATAAAAAATTAATTTTTTTTTTTAAAACATAGGGTGGTTCGGCCACCCCATTTTCCTCCTAAGGGGTGGCCGGCCACCCCAGCTCAACCTAGGGGGTGGCCAATGCCACCCTCAAGGACCGGTTTGGGGTGGCCTGCGCCACCCCCATCGCTGAGCTGGGGTGGCCGGCCACCCATTAGGAGGAAAATAGGGTGGTCGAACCACCCCATGTTTTAAAAAAAAAGAATTTATTTATTTATTTTTAAAATTTAAATAATAAAATATTATTTTATATTAAGTGGGACACGTGGCAGCCTATGGCTGTTGGATGAAAATCAATGGCTAGGATTTCAAAAAAAAATTCCCTGGCAATTTTTAGACTATTGCTGGGATCTCTATTGAAGGCTTCTTTTTGATAATGACCGAAGGAGATGTTGTAAAGGCTTTTCCAATATGGATTAACACAATTAAACATAGAAATTGGTTTGAAAATCCATTGAAAAATACTTATACTTTTCAATGTAAGGCAAACAATATAGAAAATAGTTTCAGGCTTTTCAGCATAAATTTCGGAGTGTCAACCAAATATATAGTTGAATATTAATATTTTGGGGAAAATTCACATTACCCATGAAGTTTTAAGAATTTTTCAATCTGAACCTCAATGTTTAAAAATTGGCAATGTACCCCCCTAATGTTTCAAAAAATTTCAATTCAAACCCTCCGTTACTAATTTCCGCCTAATTGGACGGAAATCATCCCACGTGTATCGCACGTGGGATTTTGATGCCATTTATTCCAATTTTGCCCTCATTAAAACCTATGAAATTAAGGGTAATTACGTAATTTCATAGGTTTTAATGAGGGCAAAATTGGAATAGAGGGCATCAAAATCTCACGTGCGATGCACTTGGGATGATTTCTGTCCAATTAGATAGAAATTAGTGACGGATGGTCTAAATTGAAAATTTTTGAAACATTAGGGAGATACATTGCTAATTTTTAAACATTGAGGTTTGAATTGAAAAACTCATAAAACTTCAGGAGGTAAAGTAAATTTAACCCTAATATTTTATAGTGAGGGTAATTACATTTTTCCTCATTAATTATAAGTTATTGTCAATTTCTCTTCATGAACTACCAATCTTACTGCTTAACCCTATCAGAGTACCAGACTACCGTTGTCTTCCCAAAATCTCCATTCTGTCAATCAAACTCGTTAAATTGGATGGAATATTCTCTTTTAGCCGTTAAATCTCATTAAAAGACAAAAAATACCCCCAAATAAAAAATTCGAACAAAAAATATAAAAATATAAAATTTATAAACTAATTCTAAAAAAGTATATTAGGGGTATTATATATATAAATTTGTTTAATTTTAAGGGTATTATATGTATTTTTTTTGGTAGTATTATACGGTTGGACAGTAAGATTGACGATGCATATGAAGAAATTGATGATGCGCAATAGTTGATGGGAAGCAATTTACTTTTCTTTCCAACAGAAAACTTTTATTGTTGAAATAAGTACATCATAATAAGTTCTAGAAGGACACAACTTCAAACGACCTACCAAGTTGGTTATTTAATTTGAAAGTCCAATGGAGCTTCAAACTAACAGCCATGCCAGACTTAAATGGTTATATATTCGCTTAAAAAAAATAAAAAAAAATAAAAGGTTATATATTTCGAAGTTATATGGTGTATAGAATTTAATAATAATCTTAAGAGGTTGAGGAAAGAGAGGAGAGAGAGAAAGGGGAAAGAGAGAGAGATTAAGGTGGTTTTCGGCCTATAGCCTAAAGCCACACATTAAAAACACTGACTGTGGAGGAGAGAAAGAGCCTTAAACTAAAAGAGAGATAAATTAGGTTTAGAAGTTGGGTCTTAGTTAAGTTTAAGTTGTGGCTGTATTACACCTCTTTCTTGATGAAAAATGATAAAGTTACAACTTAAACCCAATTAAAACCTAACTTTTTTCTTAAGTGGCAGTTATTATTATTATTATTTAAAAAAAAAAAAACACTACATGTGGAGGAGAGAGAGTTGGATTTAAGTTGTGGCTGTATCATACCTCTTTCTTGATACACTCTCCTCTCTCCTTCACATGTCTCCATATACACTTTTATTTTCCTTCATATGAAAGAGAAAAAAATAAAATAAAATAAGAGTAAAGAAAGAGTATTTAATTGATATAGAAAAATATAAAGGAATCTATTGTGATGTGTTTTTTAATAGGATAGCAAAAAATAGTTTTGCTCCCTATATTTAAGGAAAATGGTTGGAAAGCTGCTGCTTGTGCTCTTATACGATTGTTATACAACTATGATGATGTAGCAGTGAATATTAGCTAGTGGTGTCCTAATTAGGTCTCGGTGGGTCCCAACTTGGTCTCGGTGGTGTTCTGACGAGGTCCTAATAGTGTCTCGGTCGGGTCCCGACTGAATCCTGACGATGTCCTAACCGGGTTTCGACGGTGTCCCAATCGAGTCTTTTGTGAGGTCTCAATTGATTTCCAATTGGGTCCTGATCAAGTCCTAACCTAGTCCCAACAATGTCCTAACGAGGTTTCGGTTAGGCCCTGATGGTGTTTTGATCGGTGCACGATGGTGTCCCAGTCAGGTCCCGATGATGTCTCAGTCAGGTTCCAACAGGGTCCCAATCAGGCCTTGATGGTGTTCTAAGTTCTAACCAGGCCCCAATAGCGTTATAATCGAGTCCCAACAGTGTCTTGATTGGGTCTCGACAGGTCCCGGTAGGAGCCCAACAATGTTCTAATTGGGTCCCGACGGTGTTCTGGTCAGGTTCTGGTGGNCCTAACCTAGTCCCAACAATGTCCTAACGAGGTTTCGGTTAGGCCCTGATGGTGTTTTGATCGGTGCACGATGGTGTCCCAGTCAGGTCCCGATGATGTCTCAGTCAGGTTCCAACAGGGTCCCAATCGGGCCTTGATGGTGTTCTAAGTTCTAACCAGGCCCCAATAGCGTTATAATCGAGTCCCAACAGTGTCTTGATTGGGTCTCGGCAGGTCCCGGTCGGAGCCCAACAATGTTCTAATTGGGTCCCGACAGTGTTCTGGTCAGGTTCTGGTGGGGTTCTGTTTGGGTCATAATCGAGTTCTAATAAGGTCTCGATCGAGTTCTAATAGGGTCTCGTCAATGTCCCGATTGGGTCATAGCAGGGTCCCGACAACGTCTTGGTTGAGTATATAAATCTGAGAATGAAATGTTCAAACTTGAAAAATTGTTTAAGGTTTTTAAAAATGAAAACCATTTTCCAAAAATTAAATAGGCTTTTTTTGATCAAACCGAAAATATTCTCCATTGACAATTAATTTTTGTAACACTAAACACCTAAAAATACGAAAAATCACTTTACACCGGAAGAAACAAAAGCTAATCTTACCAGTAAAGCAAAGAATTTCACCATCCACCGAGCTAATTAACATAGGACTTCTTTTTTCGGTGGTTCACGTGGAGTTAAAGATGATGAGATAAAATGGCCATGCGTCCATCGATTGATCACCCTGGTTGCAGTTCTCTTTTCGTGCAACCATTAATTGCATATAGGTTGAAATCCATTACAATTGAAAATTAATTAATTAATTAATTAATTTTTTTTTTTTTTCAGTAATTAATAGCAATACAGTATACATTTCAGAACAGATTTTTCTTTAGTTCAAATGAGCTAGATAATATGTGGTTAATTATAGCGTAAGTATTTTTGTCTTTTTACTTTTTGAGTAGACAAAAATACTCTTCAACTATAACTAATTAGATATTTGATGTTCAAATCAAATAGAAAGAATCATAATTCGAGGATCTTAATTCGTACCGTTCATAAAAAACAAAAATACCCTTCTAGTATAACTAACTAGATATTATTCAATTTAAATGAAATGAAAAGGATCTTGAGGATCCTAATTCGTAACTTCATGTTTTGTTTGCACCCCCTTTTAGCTTGCTCCAATAAATGCACTTACATAATTATAGTTTAGGTTGCCATCTGGCTCAAATTTTCTACCCAATTTTCAATTTTATAATAATTACAAAGATATTAATCAGTGAGACACCAATGAAAGGTGAAGCTTAAATACAAAAGCTCATGGAAGAAAGAGTGGGTTATACAATTGGGGCATATAAATAGTGTAAATGTCAACAAGAAGTTGGTTTGTCCCACAGCCTAGTTTTCCAAAATCTGCTGTCGTTCAAGCTCAATAACATGTTCAGTCAAAGGGCTTTCATTGTCGTTTGAAGTCTCATTATTGTGTCTGCACCGCTGCAATTGCTGTTGGAGACTCCGCACAAGTTCATTGAGTCTATGAATGTTCTTCTCTTGTGATAAAATGATCTGCACCAAGAAGTGAAAGACATGCATCAGAAACCAATTTATCAAAGCTGAACAAAGATTACATGAATGGCAAGGCACAATAGAACTCCCCATATAAAATTGCAGCGAAGGAGTAAGAAATTTTGCCAATCTTTCTCTTTTCTTTTTCCTTTCTACCCAAAGTTCAAACATTAGCGAACGATTTTCCCCACAAAAATTCAAAAACTCATTTCACCTTTTTATGTTAAGTCAAAACATTTTTTCAACCAAAAGAAAAACCCTAATAAAAAGGGAAACACCAGTAGTATAATTGTTGTGAAGTGCCCAACCCGACCAGAACCTGCAACCCTACCTCCCCCATTGCTTTACTGGAAATCAAGGTTTTTGTTTTTTTGGATGAATATTTGATTTCATTCAACACAAAAGAATACAAAGCTCTTCAGCTAAAGGGAAAACCCCAGGATGGACCCACTGTTGCAAAGCAACTTACACCTTCCAACAGAAAACTGCAGACAAAAGCCAACAAACAACCAAAACAAAGAACCAAACTCCAAGGAGGAAGAGGAATCAACAGGAACCAGCTGGCAACCGCAGGACTGTGTAGCCAACAAACTTAAAACCACACCTACTGCAGAATACTCAGGGAAATACCCCAATTATCACAAAGCTTAACATTTGCATATGTGAGCTTGAATTTCCCGAGGTCTTTACCCATAACCTGAGTGCTAAACTCCCAACATATGTGATGTAAAAGCTGTTCTTCACACAACTGATTGCCAAACTTGAGGTTGTTTCTGAGCTTCCAAAGATTGCACACAGCAGCACCAAGAGCATGCTAAAAAGGCTTTTGCCTTCCCAATTCTTCACCCCTTCTAGAATAATATCACCCAAATCAACAACACATGAGCTTAAGCCACAATTTTCCAAAACTTCTCTCCAGATCCTTTTGCTCAACCCACATTCAAAAATAAATGGTCCCCACATTCAATAATGCTCCTACAAATTTCACAGCATCTAGCACACCCGTTTCAAGGACCTATTGCCTGTAGAAATGGTCCCTGACTCCCTACATTCATTAATGCTCCTACAAAAGAAACATTTCACAACATCTAGCACACCCATTTCAAGGACCTATCACCTGTAGAAAGACAATCCCTTATTGCCAACCATGAGAAGGAGGAATGCCGAGGAATAGCATAGGAGAACCAAATCAAATTCACCCAATCAACCTTAAGCATTTTTGCCTCAATGGCCTCCCAAGTATCTTTACAAGAAAACTTCAAATTCTGAGAAGGAATCAACAGAGGAAGAAAATCTAGGTTTGAGATGAGTCTATCAACAATAGTATGATAGTTGGCCCAAAATTGTCGATAGTTGTCATTGTACTGGGATAAGCCACATTTCACACAAGCCTGGCCAATTTTCGTAAGAACCCTGAACTGAACAAGCCTCACCATCTCCAAAACTATATGCATCAATAGCTTCTTTAATGTACCCGAATGATAATTCCCAAGAACTACCTACCCAAACACAATGCTTGAAAATAAAACAAATTGACAATGCCAAAATAAGGTTATTTGGGAAAAACTGGCTCATGACTTATCAAATATGGGACTATAAAAAACCTTTAAGTCCACATCCCATGGACCCCAAGAACTAACAACTAAAAAAAATTATAAAACAACAAATGGAATGATAATTATAAGAATTAATTAATAGATTTAATGAGAAGGCAATAGAGCTTTTTTTTTTTTTTTTTTTTTTTGATAGGTAAGAAGGCAATAAAGCTTCTTAACTTAATTATTCTTTGAATGTTAGAAATGTATACCAGTTATGCAACATACACAGCCTTGTAGAGAAATTTTATCCTCAAGATTTTACTGAATGAGAAAAAGTTCAATTAAAATTTCAAGGGCAACACTACAATGTTGTAGTTTAATTAATTAAGTCCTCAAGATTTACAATTTTTTTTCACAATTTCTGATTTATATCAAGCATTTGTGAAAACCTGCAAATCAAAAGTTTATTATTTGATTGATAAATTGATTCACCTAGTCTTGACTCTTTTGGTTTCAACCACAATTATTGAGCAGGCGATTTTAGCTAAAAACATTGTCAAGGCAAGACTTCAAAATAAAGTGGAGGATGACTTTCCTGGGAGATTATCGGGTTGTCTACATTGAGAAGGAAATTTGTTGAAAGATTTACCAAGGATATGATAATTGGTGACTTTTATTTTTTAAAGGAGCATCGTGTTCAGTTAACATAATTAATGTTATTTCTCTCTCTCTCTCTCTCTTTGTGTTTTAACATATGAACTTAAAGTTTAAGAATATGTATCTTTATATGTGCTTTTGAGATAAATATTGATGAATAATAATATTATCAATAGAAAAGGGCAAAGCCCTTGTACAAGTATACAAGAGAGCTGAATACCCTAAAGGCTACTACAATCTAAAAGACAAATCCAATCTACAAGATTCTCTAGGTCTATAATAGGAACATTTACAATAATCCAATCAAAAAGAGATTTCAGAAAGGAGGAAAAAAAAGCACATTGAACTTGCTATCCTCAAAGAGACACGGATTCCCTTCTCTCCAAATGCTCCACATTAAGAGAGCAAGAATAACTTTTCAGATTGCCTCTTTAGGGTGTTCCCATGGATGCAGGAGAAAATTGAGAAAACTATTATTTTAATTATGCATGTGTTTTAGTTTTCCTTCTTCAATAAGGATTGGGTTTTTCCTTTCCTATTAAGATTTGTTTTCCTTTTCCAATTAGGTTTGTTTTTTCTTTTCCTTGTTAATTTAGGAGGTGCCTAGCCTATATAAAGACATCTAGTCTTTGTTATATTGGAACTTAGTTTATATTATCAATTAAATTTAAGTCTCTCAGAGTTATTTCTTTGTTTGCTTATTTGGGGCAATTAGGGACTTTCTCTTCCTGAGTTCCCTTTTCTATCTTCAATTCTTAGTTTTTGCTGCTATTATACGCTATCAGAACAATCCTAGTTCTGTCTAGCGTCAGTTAGTATCAGAGCTTAGCGTCTTCTTGGGATGAATTTTTTCCATTAGTTTTTCATGGCTAGCAGTCATGGTCGACGTGGATAGGTTCCGAATGAAGAAGTCCCTTACCATGAGTATAGTATACAAGACGTGATGATTGAAGATTTGCAGAGGCAGGTTGTGGAGTTAACTGAGCGTCTAGCGGCGCAAAACTTGGAGATGTATTGCGATGTTGACGGTCGCAATTCAAAATCCAATTTCGAGAACCCGTATCACAAGCTTGTTTTGATTCAGAAACAGCATGTTCGGGATAAGTGGCATGAAGACTTAGGCTTCAAAGTTGAACTTCCAGAATTTTCTAGCGCTTTGCAAGCCGAGGCTTCATTGATTGGCTTCATAGAGTAGAGAGGATCTTTGATTATAAGGAGGTTCCAGATAGCATGAAGGTGAAACTTGTCGCCATTAAACCAAAGGGTCGCGCATCTACTTGGTGGGAGCAGCTAAAGCAATCGCAATATAGACAAGGCAAGCCGAAGATCAATAGTTGGGAGAAACTAGTAAAGCACATGAGAGCTGCATTCTTGCCCCACAATCATACCAAAGCCATGTACCAACCATCACAAAGTTGGACACATGGATCTACATCCGTGAACGGGTACATGGAAAAACCCTACAAAGAGAAGATGCATGTGAAGATGACGGAACCTAAGTACCAATCGGTTTCCCGATACAATAGAGGTACGTGTCGACAATTTTAGACTACATGCACCATGAGAGGCAAGGTGGTCAAACTTGTTATCGATCCAAGGAGTTGCAATAATGTAGTTTCAGATGAAGCAGTCCAAAAGTTAGGGCTTAATACCATGAGGCATCCTACACCCTATCGGATGGAATGGCTAACAAAAAGAAACAAGGTAACAGTTTCTAAATGTTGTCTAGCGTCATTTTCCATTGGAACTAAGTATATGGATAAGGTGTGGTGTGATGTGGTCAACATGGATACGTGTCACCTATTGTTGGGAAGGCCGTGGCAACATGATAGAGTTGCTACTCATGATGAAGAAAATAACACGTACAACTTCATGATTGATAAAGTCAAGTTTACATTGCTACCTAACTAAGAGCCAAGATCAAAACCTTCACAAGGGAATAGTCAATCCTTTGTAGCAAAGCAGGAGTTGACGGGCAAGGAAAGCAGCGTCAAGGGAGTGGTACCAAGGCTGGTAAAGGAGTTGTTGGAGGGATTTTCCAACGTGTTCCAAGCAAAATTACCGGAAGAGGTTCCACCATTACAAGACATTCAACCTCAACTTGATGTGGTGTCGGGGTCTAACCTTCCTAATCATCCGCACCACAACAAGAGTTCTAAAGAACATGAAGAATTGAGGCGACAAGTGGAAGAGGTAAATCTTTCAAAGAGTATTGCAATTTTTCGTGAAGAAGAGGAATTGTTGGTAGAGGTAAATCATTCAGATAGTTTGGCAGTGTTTGATGACAATTCCATATACCATGTGCTTGATGAGAGCCCAAAGGATGAAGTCTTTGATTTTAGTCTATCAAATTTTCCTAATAATAATTTAGATGTTGGTTTTGAAGAGTTGGAAGACATTTTTAATTTTTGCGGTCAAGAAAGTATTGATCCTTTTTGGGAGCCTTTAATGAAGCGTGAATTGGAGAAAATAAATGAAGAGTGTGTGAAGATTGATTTATCTCAAGCTAGTGTGGAAAACTTCAGATCTACTATTCAGAATCAAGTTGTGATGGGTTGCAAGTTGTTTCTCTTCCAACATCAAGTTATGTTCATGTCGAGAAGTACGGCATGGAAGAGATTAATTGGACATCCGAAAGATTGAGGCAAAGATGATTTGAACTCGAGGGCGAGTTCTTTCCAACTCGGAGAGACTGATGCAGAAGAAAATTGAGAAAACTATTATTTTAATTATGCATGTGTTTTTTAGTTTTCCTTCTTCAATAAGGATTGGGTTTTTCCATTCATATTAGGATTTGTTTTCCTTTTTCTATTAGGATTTGTTTTCTTTTTCCAATTAGGTTTGTTTTTCCTTTTCCTTGTTAATTTAGGAGGTGCCTAACCTATATAAAGACATCTAATATTTGTTATATTGGAACTTAGTTTATATTATCAATTAAATTTAAGTCTTTCAGAGTTATTTCTTTGTTTGCTTATTTGGGGCAATTAGGGACTCTCTTCCCTACTTGTTATTTTCTCTCTTCCTGAGTTCCCTTTTCTATCTTCAATTCTTAGTTTCTGCTGCTATTATACGCTATCAAAACAACCATAGTTCTGTCCGGCGTCACCCCGCCCTTGAAATTTCAAACAATAAAGTATCTCTAGGATGTTACTAGGCATCACCCAAGGAACTTTGAATATGTTAAGAACCAAGTGCCAGAGATCAGTCGTATACTCGTAGTGGATTTTTGAGTCATTATAATTTTTGGACATGAATAGTACTACATAAAGCATTTTTTGAATAACTTGAAGATTTAGTCATAAATCAATTGTTACAAAATGCATTTTTTTAGATTTTATTTTAGAATTATATTTGGCTCCCCTAGATAAACATCTCAATTTCGTCCCTGATGATGAACATTTAATAACATGCATCTTCTATAGCCATATGTGAAATATTGTATCATCACCACCTTAGCCTCGCCAAAGCTATTTGGGGTGATTTTGCAATCATCAAACAAAGCGCAATTTGAGTAAAACTCTCCTTCTGAGTGCAAAACTGAACCACCAGGGAAATGATTATTTCCAGCAGCACATCCGAAATGATTCACTGGTTAATATCAATTAACCACTTCGACATCATAGGAGCCTCAGTACAGAGAGAATTGCACATAACAGTAAATTTCTCACAATTAACTAAAGTTTTGAGAAAGGGGGGGGGGGTTATTTCACCTTATGAGATCGCTCTAATGAATTACACCTCAAAATATATCCATGACTGTTTTCAAGGACATTCTTAATAAGACTTAGGCAATACTATAAGCAGGCTATCAAAGAATTGTTATGCAAAACTTTCATGCCCACATGACACCAAATTTATCAAAATGAAGCCATCAAATAATTGGAGTCTTCCAAATTTTAGACCCCTAAACAGGCAGGATTTGTTGCTGATTCACCACTAAAATGTTTCCCCCAAGCTAGGGTGACATTTAGGGCTGGCAATTAACCCGTGACACGCGAACCGGACACGAACACGATACGCGAAAATCGGGTTAGGGTTGGGCATAATCGGGTTGACCCGTTTATAATTGTCGGGTCGTGTCAACCCGCCGGGCCGCTAGTTGACACGTTTTAGTCGGGTCGGGTCAACCCGTGACCCGGCGGGTTGACACATTTATTTTTTTTATAAAAAAATTATTGTTTTTTTTCTCCATGCTAGTGGTTATTAACTTATTATATCACTTTGAAATCTCCAAATACATCTCCACTTGTAAATTCCTCAAATGTTTGTGTAAATATTAATTATTTTGTTGAAGTATAAAGTTTTATTTCAAATTAAATTAAAATTTTTTCTTCTGATTTAATATATTAAAGTGGTTGGTAGTGTCTAAAATTGATATGATTTATATATGTATTTTTAGTAGAACATGTACCAAATATTTTTTAAAAATATAAATGAGAATCACATGTACTTTAAATACATATCAATTTGATAGACGGAATTGAAAACAATTATCACATGTCCATCACAAATATCTTTAAGAGTGAGATAAGAATATAATCCTTTTGGTAAATAAATATCCACCAAGCTCTTCTTATTCCTAAACCACAAATAAATGGATCAAGATCTTTTATATTTTTTGTATTATATTTGTAACTGTTTCCATCTATTAGAATGTGTTATTAGATAAAAGAACATTGTATTTGTCATTTTGTTGCTTTGGTTGCTAAAATTTTGCTATTAAAAATTTTTTTTTTTAAAAAAAAAAAAAACAAAAAATAAATTTATATTCGGGTCGTGTCGGTTTCGGGTTCGCGTATTGTGACACGACACGTTTATACAAACGGGTTCGTGTCGTGTCACCCGTTTATGGAGCGTGTCGGGTCATAATCGAGTCGGGCCCAAACCCAACACGCCGACCCGAATTGCCACCCCTAGTGACATTCCATTGGCTCCACCAACACTACTCAAATCCACGCTGATTCTCTTGTGCTTCAAGTAACTCCAAAACTACTTAAATCCACTAGGCCAACTACTTTTACCTAGATTTAATTTCTCACTAAGAGAATAACAAAACTGCAATACTAGAACCAAACACAGAAAACGGGCATGATGGCTGATAAGACTGAAATCACTGGTTAGGTTCTTTAAATCACTGCAGGGCAAGCGCCACTGCATGAAAAAGGGGTAGTCTTGGGAAACACTGAAAGGGAAAATATCAAATTAAAAATAAAGTCAAATAATGCTCAATTAAAATTTGATAAGTTCCCTACATTAATTTCTTACAATTCGTTATGCAGGTCACTCTTTAAACATGCTTCTGATATAAATAATTAAGAATGATGTTATACCCAATATCCATTGAGCCAACCCAGGTTGAGAATGCGTGCCCAGAAGCCCATGGTTTTGGCAAGGGTCATCGAGCCCAAGTTACAAGCCCTAATTGGGCCATAAGAGCTAATGTGCCAGTTGCTTAGATAGCGACTGTGGACATGAAGCAAAGGGTAACTGCTCCACGATTTCATCCTAACTGTCCTATTATTCTTGGTGGGGAACCTGGTAACACTCTTAGCCTGCCAATAAGCATGTAATCTGGCATGACACCTACTAACGACAACAGCTTGCCAGCGAGCAAGGAATTTAGTGCCATGTTTGGCCGGAGTCGTACAAACGCCTGGCCAAGGGCACACTTCACTAGAGGACACAGATTCCTGGCCAGGGTCTTACCCTATCAATAGGCGACACTTGGCAAAGGTCATACCCATTTGCATACACTCTACAAAAGGGAGGACATGCAACCAATTTGGGTGCATTCACCCTACTATAGGCATGGCAATTCCTCTAGCTCTCAACCTTTACTCAACTGACCTCGCTAACTTAAGCATCAAAGATTTCCCCCATTGGCACCCTTGGCAAGTTTATCATCGTCTTTAGTCTCTCCTGCAAGTGTCTGTTGTCCAAGATTGATTGTGCAATCAACTACATCACCAAATGATTTTAAATCTACCTTTTCATGAACCTCGCACTAACCATAAGTAATTGATGCAGGGATTTAAACCTCGACTTTGAGCAGGACAAAGGGCATCAACTATTTAGTCATCTATCAACTATTTAGTTGATTGCACAACCAAAGGTTCCCCCCATTGGCACCCTTGGCAAGTTTATCATCGTCTTTAGTCTCTCTTGCAAGTGTCTGTTGTCCAAGATGGATTGTGCAATCAACTACATCACCAAATGATTTTAAATCTACCTTTCCATGAACCTCACAATAACCATAAGTAATTGATGCAGGGATTTAAACCTCGACTTTGAGCAAGACAAAGGGCATCAACTATTTAGTCATCTCTCTCTCTCTCTCTCTCTCTCTCTCTATATATATATATATATATAACTGATATTATACAACAATGCATATGGTGATACCTCGAGAAGTTGCTAATTCATTCTAATTGCAGTCAATGAGAAGTGTCGATTTGATGGACTACTTCCATATAACAACATCCAAAAATGGAAATAACAAGAGAGCAGACTTAATTCTATCAATAGAAAGCTCTTGTTGCCCAAAAGTCTATCTATTTCTCTCCGCCTTATATTCAACAAGAGACAAAAGGGCACCACATTCCAAAATCAATTCCAGAATAAAGTGGGTTTCCTTCGCCGCCATCAAAGCAGAGCAAGCACTAACTTAGGGATAATCCTTCTCCAACCAAAAACGACAAAGGTAAAAGCCCACAACTCCAAAGCAAATGAGAAGTGAAGAAACAAACGATCTACAGTCTCTCCATTTCATTTACACATACAACAACACCTATCAGCAAGTTATTACAATTTTTAGGAAAATACAGGCCACAATATAGAAGATTCTATTTTTAGGGAAGGGGGCTGCAAATCCTTTTTCCTTTATTTTTTTAGTCTTGGAAATTAACAAGTCAAAAAGCTGAGGATTCTGTAGAGGCAACTGTTCAGAAATATTGTTAAGTTTATATACTGTTAGTATTATCTTGAAGTGTGTATATATATATATATATAGAGAGAGAGAGAGAGAGAGAGAGGAAAGAGCTTTCTGTTTTAGGTCCTACCTCCCTTTTCCTGCTTGATGTGATACTAAACATTTTTTTTCCTTCATCCAAATCCACTGTACTTTCTAGTCTTAAAGAAAGGCCAGTTCTGTAGGTTTTGCATGGATTGGTTAATTGAATAAAGAATTACATTTAAAGAGCAAAAGGCCACTTGCATCCAGCTATGCAAACACATTGTACCCATTACATAGTTGCATTATGCTCCTTAAAACATATAAACCACCCCAAGTATTTTCAGGACATTATTTACTTACGTTCTTGAGGTCCAACTGCATCAATATGTCATTGACAAAGAAACTTGTAACTTTATTTACTATATTTTGAATGATTGCATACACGCAGAAGCCGTATTTTATTTGGGCGGGGGGAAGAATTTATTTCTTTAGTGTCTCATAGTATCCTTAAATTTGAACCAACCTTTCAAGGCCCAACTAGGGACATTTCAGAAAGTAAACTTCCCTTTATTTTGGGACAGTGTGAGTACAGATTAAAAGCCAAATCAAAAGCTTAACTACCCAAATAGGAAATGCAGATTTTGCAACTTTAATGAAGTAACCAAATTCAAAAAAGAAGTATGCTGCAGTTCTAGGATATAGCAACCAGCACACTAATGATCATGTAGCACATATGCAGGCATACGTTTGAAAGCATCACAAGTGACTACTAATCCACATTTGAGATACAGAAGTTCACAAGACCAACATCTTCACTCACTAACCAAATAAGCAAAAAGTTCACAAGGCATTGTAACAGAAAATGAGAAAGGCTTTTTACCTTCTCTTTTACAGCTTCTTCCCTCTTTGAAATTTGGTGCTGCTTCTGTGAGATACTCGGAGTTGGGTCAAGGTCGATCACAAGTTGTTGTTTCCACTCAAACTGAGAAGTGATTATGAGCATAATTAACAGAAAAACGAGCAGCATGGGTCTTGACATCCTTACAAGCAGCTCTCACAAAACCTGTTCAACATTTATAAAGTACAATAAAAATCAATGTATCACACTCACCATTCAATCACATCTTGCATGACAAAAACCTCAATTTGAAAACAAAGAAAACCATCCTATATTTTTCTAACTCCATAAGCTCAATTAAACCTCATAGCCACATGGAGAACCCTTTAGAAGTTGTGAATGTCCAAGCTTAAAAGTTCACATGAAATGCAGCCTAAAAAGAGAACAATAAAATTCAAATTTTTATAAGACATAGGTGCAGCAAAATTCGAAATAGTTAAATTCAAGAATTTAGTTCCATGACCTAAAGGCTAAAGTATCTCTCACAATATATTGCACGAAGATTGAACTAAACCCAAGAAACAAACACACAACCAAACCAAACAAATAAGTAATTAGAATGAAAGCAAAGCAATTCAACAACCCTAAAACCCATAAAAGAAAAAACAGAATTTCCATCCCGCTTTGGGTTGTAAGCTCAACTACATCGAAATAGTTAAAATTAAGCTCAACTAAATTGATTCCCTTTTTGGATTAGAGGAAAACCCATAAAATTAGCTCAGCGAAGATTCAAACACTAATTTCATTTCTCTTCCAGACGACCAAAAAGAACACAAACTCATGATCAACGACAACGAGCAACACAAATGTAAAATCAAAACTACGCTAGAAACTCACAGATCGGTGTAGGCAAGAAAATCCTAAACACATGATCGTCTTTCTCTTCGAACTTGTTCTCCGAGTTGTAGATGTCGCAGGGTTTTTTTGCGTCTTTTTCCGCCTCGGGGAAAGCATTGAGATGTTAAGAAGTAGACTCCCAAGGAGTTAAAAAGATGTTGGAGTCCGTCAAGGTTTATTTAAAGGGGGTTTTAATTAATTTTGTGCGCTAATTTGGAAGCTTAAAGTTAATGTTGAACTTCAAGGAAGTTAAAAAAATAAATAATTTTTTTTTTTTTTTTATAAAAAAATCGATTTATGTTTTAATTAATTATATGGATTAAAACAAAATTAAGAGTTTTATGTTTTAATTCATCTCAAAGTTTTATGGGTTATTAATTTTTTGTTAATTTGTGTGATTTATTTGAATTTTCAGGCATTTTTTGAAAGTATTTTTATTGACATTGCTATCTATGAGGTGAAAAAGTAAAAAAAAAAAAAAAAAAATAGCAGTCGATCTGATAATCGAACATATTTTCATTGGGTTATTCCTCTCTTTGTTGTAAAAAATGTTTGAGCAAAAAATTATTTTTTGATTTTATGAAGAAAAAAGGTCTTTACAAAAGTAAAGATAAAGCCTTTGGGAGCAAAATTCTTTTTTATTACCACAATAACATGTCACATTTTTAATAGGTGTCATTTTCATGTGTTTTGAATCTTGATGTCTAAAAATGGCATAAATTACATAATTTGAAAAATTACAATTTTTTTTTTTTTTAAATGTAGGAGATTCTTATCCTCAAGTTCTCAACAATTATTATTACGAGCTTATAACACGCGCAATGCGCTAGATTCTTCATTATAATTTAATTTTAAAATTTAAATACATCATTTTTTATTATAAGTTAAAAAGACATATAAAAATATATCTCACCTATTTAAATAAAAAAATTAAATATTTGTTTCTATAAGTATATATGACTTAAAATAAATAGTATAAAAAAATTAAGGGTAAAGTCCATATTCCCCCCTCAAACTACCATCCAATTGACAATGTACCTCCAAAACTTTCAATTGTGACAACGTCCCACCCAAACTACCAAAACATTGTCAATGTACCCCCTACGATTAGCAAAAAGATTAAAATGCCCCTATATATTTCTCAATAAGACAAAAATACCCCTATAAACTAAAAATAAAAAATAAATAAAAAACAAAAAAATTTAATTTAAAAAGAAAGATTTTTTTTAAAAAAAAATTAATTTTTAAACAAATTTTTTTAAATTGATTTTTTTTAACGAAAATTTGTATTTTCTTACACGGAAATTGTTATTTTATTTAAAAAAGTTATAAAAAAAAAAAAAAAAAAAAATTGAAATTTTTTCATTTTTTTTCTTATACAAAGGATTTGTTTTTTTTTTTATTTTTAATTTTCCACCCTTTGGATTTTTTTAATTTTTTTTTAGTTTTACGTTTTTTTTCAAAAAGTTTTAGTATTTTTTTTTATTGAGGGTAGTTTTGTCATTGGGGGGAACATTGATAATGTTTTGATAGTTTGGGGGGAAATTGTCACAATTGAAAGTTTGGGGGGGACATTGTCAATTTGGTGATAGTTTGAGGGGGGTTTGTGGTCTTTCCCACTGCTCTTAAGTCTTGACCACTATAATCAAAGTGAGGTTTTTTCCTAGGTTTTCTCTCTAGGTTTTCTTTGTTTTAGTAGCCTCATCCAGATTGCCGTCACTCCTAGGGAGGAGGGATGGCCTCGCCATCCCTCCTCCCCACGTGCTTTTCGTACCGGGCTCTAGTTATTTACTTGATGTCCTAGTCCCAGTGTCCTTCCCTTTCCTTTTCCATTTCCCCAACCTCCTCCTTGTACGGCGGTCTCTCCACCCCTAGGGTCTAGCGATTTACCTGATGATCTAGCCCCGACCGGGTTCCCCTTCACTACTTTCTTTGGTTTTTTTTGTTTTCTTCGGCTTTCCTTTCTTTTTCCAGTTGTTTTTAGGGGTCTTTGTGCCTTGTTTGGATCTTTCGGCTTTCGGCATTTCGTAGCCCTCCGCCTGAGGTAGGTCCTCTACGCACCCCCACCGCGTCATTCTCCCATTGTCACCTTCCTCAACGGTGTTCTGGCCATATTGCACTCGAACCTTCTCCGGTTGATCGTTCTGCTTTTTGTTTTATGTTTTATTTGGTTTCCCTGTATTTTATTTCCTTTGTTTTATTTTGTTTTGATTTTCCTTTGTATTTTGTTTTTGTTGGGTTTCCCTATATTTACTTTAGTATTTCCCTGTATTGCTTCTCTCTGTTTGTTTCGTGTGTTTTTTAGTTTTTACAGTTCTGCCGATCTTCTCCGCGCCTGTTTCGCCACTCTCCGTCCACTGCCGGGCCTTTTCCGCACCCCCACCGCGTCGAGCTTCCAACGCGTCCTTCAGTGTACGAGATCTGCTTGCACTCAATCGGTGTCAAGGAATAAGTGTTGGCCTGAGGTTCTCAGCCCTCAGTATCAAGGAATAAAGTGTTGGCTGAGGTTCTCGGCCCTCAGTGTCAAGGAATAAGTGTTGGCCTGGGGTTCTCAGCCCCCAGTGTCAAGAAATAATTGCTACCTATGCATTAGTTGATTCTGTCTGGTACAGATCTGTATTTTATTAGCTAATTAGTCATAGGTTAGCAGATCTATTTTAAGAGTTTGAATTGTAATACGTCTTGTTTGACGTTGGTATCTTTGTAGTTTTGCTACGGATACTTCAGGGCATGCCCTGTATTGTAAGAGCTTTGCTCTTGATTCATGAATGAGACTAATATGAATTTTTCAAAAAAAAAAAACTAATGACATATGAATTAAATTTGAAATATAATTAATTACGTTAAATATAATATAGATATATAGATATAATTAACACAATTAATTATATTGATATATAATTAATGCAATTAATGACGCTAATTAATAACTAATTTTTTAAGAAAAAACCGGTTTTATATATATATATGTGACGTCTTTTTTTTTTTTTTTTGAGAATTGTAAATGTATTATTGCATAATAATTTGATTATATTATTTGTTTCCTTATTTGATTCGAACATTAATAAGATTTTATTTATTGAATAATTTAAATATGGAAAACTCTTGAAATATAATTAACGCAATTAATGACAGTTTTTTTTTTTTTTTGAAAAATTCATCTTAGTCTCATTCATGAATCAAGAGCAAAGCTCTTACAATATAGGGCATGCCCTGAAGTATCCGTAGCAAAACTACAAAGATACCACCGTCAAACAAGACGTATTACAATTCAGACTCTTAAAATAGATCTGCTAACCTATGACTAATTAATTAATGAAAGACAAATCTGTACCAGACAGAACCAACTGATGCATAGGTAGCAATTATTCCTTGACACTGGGGGCTGAGAACCCCAGGCCAACACTTATTCCTTGACACTGAGGGCTGAGAACCTCAGGCCAACACTTTATTCCTTGACATTGAGGGCTGAGAACCTTAGGCCAACACTTATTCCTTAACACCGATCGCTTGCTAGCAGATCTCGTAGACTGAAGGACGCGTTGGAAGCTCGATGCGGTGGGGGCATGGAAAAAGGCCCGACAGTGAACGGAGAGTGGCGAAACAGGCGCGGAGAAGATCGGCAGAACTGTAAAAACTAAAAAACACACGAAACAAACAGAGAGAAGCAATACAGGGAAATATTAAAGCAAATACAGGGAAACCCAACAAAAACAAAATACAAAGGAAAAACAAAACAAAATAAAACAGAGAAAATAAAATACAGGGAAACCAAATAAAACAAAAAACAAAAAGCAGAACGATCAACCGGAGAAGGCTCGGGCGCAATCTAGCTGGAACACCGCTGAGGAAGGTGACAATGGGAGAATGACGCGATGGGGGTGCGTAAAGGACCTACCTCAGGCGGAGGGCTGCAAAACGCAGAAAGCTGGAAGACCCAAACAAGGAACAAAGACCCCTAAAAACAGCTGGAAAAAGAAAGGAAAGCCGAAGAAAACAAAAAAACCAAAGAAAGTGGCGAAAGGGAACCCGATCGGGGCTAGATCATCAGGTAAATCGCTAGACCCTAGGGGTGGAGGACCGCCGTACAAGGAAGAGGCTGGGGAAAAGGAAAAGGAAAGGGAGGGGCACCGGGACTAGGACATCAAGTAAATAACTAGAGCCCGGTATGAAAAGGACGTGGGGAGGAGGGATGGCGAGGCCATCTCTCCTCCCCAGGAGTGACGGCAATCTGAAGGGGCTGCTAAAACAAAGAAAACCTAGGGAGAAAACCTAGGAAAAAAATCAAACCCCAGCCTTATTTAATGACAGGTTTTTTAAGAAAAAATCGGTTCACTCTTAAAAAATCGATTAAAAAATCATGCCTTAAAAAATCGGTTTAGCCTTTAAAAAAATAGGTTCACACCACATGTCATAATATTAAGGCACTTTTGAGAGTGATTCGACTTTTATCTATACGAGCTTATAACCCGCACAATGCACTGGATTTTTAAGGTTATATTATAATCGTAATTTTTATAAGTATTATGAAATTTACTTTTCATAATTGTAAGAAGAAAACTTGAATTTTACTTAATCAAAACATTAATATAAAATTAGAAAGAATTTCTAATATTGTTGATATAATACTTATTAGATTTCCATATAAATAAAATTCAAAATTATGAACATTCAAAAAAGTACTTTAATTGTAGAAAAATGTAGATGCGAGATTCTTTATTATAGTTTAATTTCATACATAATAATTTGATTTATATTATTTGTTTCCTTATTTGATTCGGACATTAATAATACTTAATTTATTGAATAATTTATATATGGAAAACTCTTGAAATATAATTAATACAATTAATGATGCCAATTAATGACCGATTGTTTCTTAAAAAATCGATTCACTCTTAAAAAACCGGTTTAGCATTACAATAAAAAAGGTTCACGCCACATGTCGCAATATTAAGGCATTTCTGAGAGTGATTCAGCTTTTATATATATATATGATATATTATTACAAACAATAATTACTAAAATAAAGAGATGTTGGAGCACACCTAAAATCGCATTAATTTGGAATATATTCCAACATGGGAGGAGGGAGCCCTCCTCTCCCCTTCCCCTTCTACTCCCCCTTCCCTTCTAGGTTTTTTTTTTTTTAGGTGTTATTTGACCAGATTAGCAACTTCGGCATCTCCGCTATGCATCTATCCACCTTTTACTGTATTGTGTCGTTCATCTCCTTCCCGACCGCTGCTGCTTGTTAGTTGTTTGTTTGTTTGTGTTTTTTGTTTTGAATAAGAGGTTTCTTCTTTATAGATCTACCCTCATAAGTGAGGGTGAATAATTAGGTGTGAGAGATTTTTTCTTACGGCCTGAATAATTAGGTGTGAGGGGTTATCTCTCACATGCGGTTTAAATAATTTTTGATAGGAAATTTGGCTATCCATGTCTTAGATCTAGTCTACTCGAAACATATATGCTCTTTAACTGTATTAGTACATGAGTTATTGGAAGATTGAAGTCATAGATAACACATGATTGTGCGAATTTTTGTTTGTATGTATGACTTTGTAACCTTATAGTATGTAGCTATAATTTTTTGCAGAGCTTTAAACTTTGTGTTGTAAGAGCTTTATGTTCATGATCTTTAATCAATGAAATCCTCATATTTCCATTCAAAAACAAAAATTGCATTAATTTGCAATTGTTTAAATTGACTCAATTGAAATAGGACAAGTTAAATCTAAACCTATTATTATTATTATTATTATTATTATTATTATTATTATTAATGCACCATAAGAAAAAATAAACAAAGTATGTCATGTTATATTAAAAGCTTAAAATGTTTTTGTTTATACAAAATTTGTGCATCGGTACTTTCATGATTTTTGAAACATTGGCCTATGGTATTATATAAAGCTATGGAAACCAATGATAGTATACATTGATACAATTAGCCGCTTGCCGAGACACCGATCGAGAGTTAAAAAAAAAGGGGTAAATGAAATATTGAAAGGATGAGGAAAAGACGAAGATCCTCTTTACTTTGTACCCTATCTGCAACAATGTATTTCACGCTCCCCTCACCTACCCTTATGTCTCAAACCTCATGCCAAGAATCAAGGGAATCATTGTTGAGGTGGCAAAGGAAGGCAAAAGAATTTGTGTGGTGGAAGCATGAAGTTGAACATGTTGCTTTCTAGTTTACAAAGAAAACAGGTGCTAACACCAGTGTCCGGACAACGTCTTAAACTGTGACGACCCTGATGAACAAATCAATTAACTAATAATTGATCCCACGGCGCTCCATCCCAGCCTTGTCCCTCGCAGAGCAAGACCTCCAGGAATTTACTTTTCTCGTTGCAACGAGAAAACTGCAGCGGAAGACTTTACTAAGACTATGGGATTTAGAGACAGTAATAAAACATCACACAGCAAATAACAGAGATAAAGTACTACGTCATCATAATATTATAAATAGTCATCAAATGTACTGGTCATCAGACCATCATCAGGAAAATAGATACAGCCCAGAACAATAAAATACCAACATAGTTCACAAAAGATTAACAGATCAAAGCCTAGATTTAAGCTTAAGTAGAGCTAAAAAAGTCAAAATCTCTATCATGTCTGCACGAGCAGATCCTCCAGTCTTCCACATCGAACGCAACCAAATAGGGTCCATGTCTTCAAAGATCACACGGATCAAGTCCTGAGCTAGCACCCAAGTCTGCTTCGGCGGTATCCTCTTCTAAAGCGGCTAAACCGTATAATAATCGTAGTGAGAGATGAAACATAAAGGAAAATGGTAAGTCTAAGACTTAGTGATTTTTAATGTAAATAATACCCATGCCAATTTAGTAATGAACTCAGGTGTTTAATAAGCAAAAACAATTCCATCATGACAGCTTACATTATATGTGATGTATGTATATATAATAGATGGTATATGTATAGTCATAGTTCAACAGTATGGTCTACTCGAGATATTACCCATTCTCAGCAGGGTTGATGCTGTCCCGAGGGACCTATAGTACAATGCCAGTGCTCCAGCCATTGCACAACATACCGTATGTAACATTAGTGGCACAATCGAGTCCGACCTCGAGTGGCCCACACCAACTAATGTCGTCCGTCCTATAGTGACCAAACCATTGGGAATGGTTGCACCGTAGTCACGCAACCAATGGATCCAAAGCCTCGTATAACATGTACATTTGACCATAAAGCTAACATGTATAGTAAGCCCATAGCCATTACTACAGCACGTACCGGTGTACCATGTCATACGATGTAAATTATCTTGTCTGTATTTTACATGCATGTCATTTTACAAGTCTCACTTGGTTAACATGTTCAGTACAATATTTTTCTCAAAATGTCAAGGTTCAAGTGCAATAAGTATAAATTGTGAAAGTTGTAAAATATGCATGTTTTCTCGATACACAAAATAGACGTGCAGTGCATGAAAAAATAGCAATGAGCATTATGTGAGTTAAAACTCACCTGGATTGAAAAGCGTCTCTGAGTACTCCGAAAGATTCGGGTTCTCCAAATCTATGCAAAAGCCTTCTATTAGTCCTAATTCCACTATAACCGCTCTAAATTAAGGAAAACAAGAGTTATGAGACGATTGGTGAAAATAGGGTTTTCCTGTCAGACATTGACCGTACGTCCGGGCTCAGAACTATACGTCCACCGTGTTACGACGAGCTGTACATCCAGTCATGATACCGTACGTCTGCTATGTGGGTCTTCAGGGAGAACCTTATTTTCTCTCTACTATCCGCCTATTCTCCGATTCTTAGGGCTACTAGGAACACCCTAAAGCTGTAACGCCCCGATATTTGCACTAGCAAATATCGAAGTCATTACACTGCAACTTTAGAAATACCAACTTACAGCAGAATATGTATATAATTTTTTCCTCTTTCTATAGCTTAGGAATAACTTGCACAACACAATTGAATTGACTGGAATACCTCGAGGTGATATATTATTTAATAAAAATAGAAATATAGTTTTCATTACAACATATGTACACACTAGGTGTACCAAATATATGCCACAGATGGCACCAGATTAATATAGTAATATTTGTTAAGTTCGCACGCATCATAATACGTAATAAAAATAATTAACATAAATGAGACTTGCTTTATAGAGTAAGCATCAATCTTGCAGCAGATAATCTATCAACCATCAAAACCAATAAAAAGACCATCGTCCTCACTCTCTATTTCTGCATCAAGATCTATGTAAATATCATGTTTACATAGACAAACAAGTGAGTAATCTATTTTCCTAGAATTAAAGACTAAAAGACTAGTTTGAGATAAAGTAAGATTAAGGAATAAAATATATAATGATGAATGAGATGCGAATGCAGCGTAGTGACATATTAGTTTGTATTTTATGATAATCTTTCTTTAGACCTCTCGTCATGAGCCCTCAGCCCGTTCACGTCTGTTATGTCCCTCACACTTTAGAGTTTTACCTGTTTGGTGTTGGCGACTACACTGCCCTAGCTTAGTTATATATTAAGCCTGTTGGACGGTTATATACCCCCATCCACTGAGATATCGATAGTTCATCGCGGCAATCCACCCAGCTTGTTCTTAAGGTAGCTATCTTATCAGCCCATATTATTAGACACATTATACAACAATTGTAATATAAAATTATATCAATAAGACAGAATAAGAATTCCTATGACAATAAAACAAATCTAATACTCAGAAAGTACATCCATACTTACACTCCTTAGTGTAGAATTCTGCTCCACTTCTGCATATAAATACATGCATACAAACAATATTTACATATTAGTTCATTCTCAAATAATATCATTGTTTAAAGACCTTCATATTTTTATATTTATTTATTATCCGTCACTTCATCTTTACTTACTCATTTTATTATATAAATCTGAAATAGTCACTTATAAATAGTTTTATGCCCGAATTCATTTTTTGTGACGAGACTGATGGCCTGTATCACTAAATAAAAACTAGTATTATAAATAATATATATAAAGCATGACTCATATTTCGGGGATGGGACCGATGGTTCGTACCGCCAAAAATATGAATTAAAATTTAAATGACAATAAAAGAAATGACTTAATATAAATACTGAATTCATATTTCGGGGTTGAGATCAATGATCTGTACCGCCAAAAATATGAACTAAAATTTAAATGACAATAAAAGAAATGACTGAATATAAATACTGAATTCATATTTCGGGGATGAGATCAATAATCCGTACCGCAAAAAATATGAATTAAAATTTAAATGACAATAAGATAAATGACTGAATATAAAAGGTGTAAAATAATATATGTAATAAATATAGATAATATCATAAGCCTTTAATCGATTTGTCCATAAACTCATTATCGTTAATTCATTTGTATCCATTACTCTATTTTTCTTCATAAGCTTATTGGGTCTTAAACAATTAAATGAGAACAAATAATACAAACAATACATCATTATATTTACACAAGAAACACTCACTCAATAAACCTTGAAGTAGAACTCCACCAAATCTTCTCTAGGTAGCTAGTTTATAAAAGTAAGAACACTTGAACACTATAAGAAAGATTTAGGCCATATGGTTTTTGACTTAGAGCTAAGAAAGAGAACGAAAGGAGGAGCAAGCTATCCTTACTTACTAAGAATGTAAAAGAGCTCAAGTGAAAAATAAATTTACTTAGGCTTCTATTTATAAGAGAATGAATTGCTATGATTCATCTTCACACTTTTGATCTAAGGGTTAAATACAAGCTTCTATCTATAAGAGAATGAATGGCTAGGATTCATTTTCATACTTTTGATCCAAGGGTTGAGATGTATTCAACCAAAAGAATGAACCTAGTCCACTTTAGCATTTTCGTCCAAAATGAGGACAGTGTACTCCGATCATTTTTTGATGTCCAAACGTACTCTGATTGACATGAAATTTTGAGGGTAGATAGAGGACTCCGAGACAAACATTTTATATATTTGGTTTGACTTCATCCGAGTTTGTTTGACTTTTTTTTTGTCCCGTACAAAGTTTCCAACTCAATTAGACTTTAAACTACTTGCATTCCCACTTGGCCACTTGGCCACTTGCCTTATTTAATGATCATGATATTTCTAATAAATCTCATTAATAGAAGACTTCAAGCTTTCAACAAAAGTGGCTAGCCTTGGTACATTTCCTTAGTAGTTTTAATCTTTATTAGACAGTATGAAAATTAAGACACTGCTTTTTAGGCAAAAAAAAAAAAACTAAAAAGTTTCAAATTAATTTTTGACTTCACCAAACATTAATATAAATAATGTATTCACTAAATTGAGTTTGGTTATGCCCATAAACATACTTATGAAGCTAAATTTGAGAATTAAAGTGATACTCAAAAGAGGTCAACAATCAATGTAATATATACCTTTAACACCAAATAGTTATTTAGTATCGTTAATTCATATATTATTGCTTTAATTTATTTATTATCCTTTTAATCTATTTAATATTATTTCAATAAGAGTTTTAAAACCTAGGTTGTTACAAAAGCCTCCTAGTATAGTTTATAACCTCCATACAATGTAACAACGCTAAGCTAACATAAATGCTAATCCAAACAAGGTTCAAAGCGAATCTAAGCTAGCAACTACAACTAACATAAAACAAGCACCATAACGACGTAATTAAAAAGCAAATGGTTGAACGTTACCTTCTTGAAACAAAATCGCAATAGTTCCACCTTACGAACATTCCAAAATACCCAAACGCCTCACACACGCTCACAAAACACACTCAAAACACTTTGAAAACACTCTAACAGCCTAGGGGCATTTGAAACTTGTGCAAAACACGAAGAGGGTAGGGGTATTTATAGGCCCAAAAAGCAGCGAACGTTCGGCCAAGGGGCGTATGCCTGGTGGTTCTTGCCCAACGATTTAAAGGCTGCATTGTACGTCCAGATATTAACCAGAGGGTATTCCAAAAGTTGAAAATAATTTGAGATTTGAGATGTTCGTTTGCTAGAACATTCTCTACTTGTCCAAAACCAAAAGTGCTTGTTCACTATAGTAAGCTTAGGGTTTAGGGTTTCCATTAGTTTTATTGCATTACCGAATGAGTAAGTAAGCTAGTTTGGACAAAAATCTCATTGGTTAGATCAACCGACTTTATTTCAGTCTTTTAATAGATTTAGGAATTTGGTTATTATAAATACTTGTTAGGGAAAACTTTACTTACTATCCATGATCTTTCATCACTTTTACAATTATACATTTAAACTTTAAAATGTGTCATTTAGGGGTTACAATCTTTCAAAAGTTTACAATGTCAACCCTCGCATCGAAATTAAGTGTTAAATCAAATGATTCAATTCATTGAGATCATCAATTCAAAGGTTAGGTTTCTAGTTAGGAGTATAACAAGCTGGTTGATAGCAAGGATGGATTGATGGAAATCATTGAGATGTTCAAGTCAAATGCATATATATCGGTTGAAGCTATTGAGCGACATCGATATCGACATCAAGACATCTTATGTATTCAAAGTCAAGTATCATCTTCCATTAATAATATATTAATACACTCAAGAAAACCTCTCTCTTGTTTAGAGAGAGAGGCTCTGAAGGGAAATAAACCCTAGCCGCCTCCTAAGTGAGGTCTTCTCCACCGCCTTGTGCTGTCTTTCCGGGGAGGGGGAAAAGGCTTTGCCTTTTCCTTTCTCCCCATCCCCCTCAGTTTTTCCTTGTTTTCTTGCTCGTTCTTGTTCGGTTTTTCTATGTTTTTTTTTCGTTTTGTGCAACTATGTCGCTCGTCTCCGTCTCGCTTTCCCGTCTTCGTTCATTCATCGTTTTCCAGCCATTGTCCACTTTGTGTCGTCCAGCCCCTCGTCCTTGATCCTCGCCGCTTAGCTCATCGTCCTTAGCACCTTGTCTCCAGCGGCCGTCCAGCCTGTCGTCGGACAGTCCATTGCCGTTCAACCTTTCCCCATCACCGTCCACTGCCTTGCTGAAGATCCTGGTTGTGGATTTGGTTTTTAGGGGTTTAGATCACGTTTTTTTTTTAAACCCAATCTACTCTTCTTCGCTGTCTCCGCCGCCAATCGAGCCATTCCACCATCCTTGATCCGTCCACTACTCACGCGGTGCCCCACCTGTTCTTCAGCCGCCTACCACCGCCCCTGCCTGTGTTTTATTGTGTTTTTGGTGCATGTCTTTGTTTTAATTTTACTTATGTATTTCTGTACTTTCAGTTTTATTTTGCTGTTTGTCTTGCATTTTGTGGGCTTTTATCTCCCCGCCATGATGTGGTTTGATCTTGAGGAGGAGATTGATGTTGGTGGTCCTCCATCAACGGTTCCTTTGTGGTTCTTTGCAGTGCCTGCTCTCCAACAACTATTTAACAGTGGTTGTTGTTTTACCTCCAACAGACTCCTCACAGAGTTTCTTTGTTATTTGCAACGCCTTGCGCGGCTCTGGAATAGGCACGGCTTACTTATGATTCTTTTGGAATCTGTGGTAATTACCATTACCTGCTGTTTGGTTCTTTTGAACTAGATCCAGAATTTGTTCTTATATTTGTACTGCTTTTTACCATTTGGGTCTATTGTTAAAGAGCCCACCCCTTTTTTGTTTTCAAGATCTCTTACTTTTTCTTCCTTTCAGATCAAAAGTGGGAACGATCCTTCTCTGTAACCCTTTTCCCTTATTCAATTAGAAAAAAAAAAAAAAAGAAAAGAAAAGAAAAGAAAAGAAAAAGTATCTTCTTCCATTCATATGACTTTAAGGGCATATTCTCTCCAACGCATGAGATGATGCAATCATTGTACTCACAATATTGCCATAATCAAAGCATTTGACTTTGACTAATTTGAATCTTTACTCTATGGATTAAAATTTCAACCTAGCTACTACCTTATATTTGTTAAAGGAATCGAAAATTTCATCATCTAAACTAGACTTCTATTAAGAGAGATGCAGTGTGCCTTTAAGATATTAAAAGATTTAATTGAAAATTCATTTACTAAAATCATTTCAAATCAAGTAAACTGCTAGATCGATCTTATTTAATTTATTAGGATTAAGCATACATAAAAAAAAACCTGGATTTACAATGGAGAAGCCCCCATCTACCAAAAGATTATGTCCATTCACATACTTTGACTCATCACTTCCAAGATAAAGGGCAGCCTCAGCCACATCCTCTGCCTTTTGAACATGGCCTTTAAGGTTAGAATAAAGACTATGAACTCCATCCTCGTCCAGCTTTAAGAAATCGCTTTAAGAAATCTTTTGCCAACGGCGTGGCCACCGCATACGGTGACACACAATTCACACGAATGCCAAACCGCCTGAGGTCAATAGCGGTGTTTCTCATCAATCCCACTTTGATATAAGTGATAGTTTAACAGAACCTCCTAAAACGGAGCAAATGCTAGCAGTTGAAATTATACTGCCATTGTGAGTGGGGATCATCACACAGGCTGCATGTTTGGTGCCAAGGAAGACACCTACGAGGTTTACACCAATGACTTGCTCAAATTCAAGCTTGGTTGTTTCGAGGATGTCGGTTTTAGCTACTCCAGTGATGTCGGCGTTGTTGAACATTATGTCTAGTTTTCCGAACTTGGAAACAGCAAGGTTTACAGCCTTTTCCACATCTGTTTCCTTGGTGACATCACAATGGACGAAGGAAGTGGATTGAGGAGATAGATCTTTGCATATAGAGTGACCCAACTCGTCTTGGATGTCTGCAATTATAACTTTAGCCCCATGTTTAGAGAAGAGTTTTGCTGTGGACTAGTCGATGCCGCTTGCTCCACCAGTGATTAGTGCTACTTTTCCTTCTAGCCTGTAAAATTTACAGCAGACAAAGTAATAATTTTCAAACAAAAAAAGAGAATCCAATTACAATATTTCCTTTACTGTTCTCCCTTAACATATTATTTACCTTTTGAAAAAAATGACCTTTCAATAATGTTTTTTAAGGTTGGTTTTTGTTTTTTCGTAAAAAAAAGTAAAAATATTATTAAACAACTCAATATTTTTATTTTTATAATTTTTGGTTCTCTCTCTCTCTGGGTTTTTACTTTTATCTTCTAATTCCTTTGAGTTTGTTCACGATATGGTATCATCACTCTGTCCAATTTCATAGATTTTGTCAATTTGTTTTCCAGATCAGTCTCTATACAAATATACAATTACAATTACATATCATTTTCTAAAAGAAAAGAAAAAATACAACAAAAAGCTAAAGGGTGTGTTTGGAGGTGCCCGATAATTATAAGGAAACTCAAAGGTTAGAGGGTTGCCATGACTCACCCCGTTTATTTACTTAATATAATTCTAGTCTCAGAAATTTGGTGCCATGAAATGTGGGGAAGATATTAGAACTTTTCTCATACCTTCTTGCAGCAGCCGAGAGTAATCAGAAACTTCCCATGGCGGACTAATCTCCAAAGCTCTACTGGAAAAAATGGGAGAAACCCCAAGGAAGTTATATAGACGCATGCTATGTCACGCCTTTGTTTCCATTTTGTCATTATATCAAGCACCTTCTACGCAGAAGAGAAAAATAAAGGCTAATGCTTTCCACGTGGAGGGCACCAACGAAGATCATCACGGAAAGTCAAATGACGTGGGCCATACACTGGGCCGATTTCATCCTCGTAATGTTATGATTTCATCCTCGTACTGTTCAGTGTTCATAACATGCAATCTCTTACAAAAGACAATAAAACATGCCAGAAATAGGGTGTGCCACGTTTTTATCACGTTGGTTGCTTTCTGTACTACGTTTCTTTTCTTGAAAATGATTGACGTATTAGTTTTTCATATTAGAAATGCTGATCCCGAGAAATAGAAATTATAAAAAAAGACGAGATATTCTAGCACATATATATTCACGTAATAGTACACATTTTATATAGAAATAAGTTTCACGTTGATTTTGACATTGTAGTTCAAATTTTAATTGTATTGTGATGTTAGTTTGTAAATATAGTAATTACTAAGTATACTATCACATCTTAAATTATATTTTAGTAGTTAGCATAGTAAGTGTTACGTACGTAAACTATCATTATAAGAGGTTTATGATACAGAAAAAAAATTTGCTAAAATTGTATGTGGTTTGATGTTATGCAAATCGCTCTTAATAGTTTAAAAAATGACTAAACACTCTTTGAGGTAAGCCAAAAGAAAAAAGATTCATACGGTCAGAAAAGTTGATGAAATCCGTTCATGTGTCACATCACATTGTGACACATTTCACTTACAATAAAACAATATACAAGTAAAAAAAATAAAATAAAAAATAAAAAAGCCACCCCCTTTTAGCTAGCCTAGGGGGTGGCAATTTGGGAATAATCGAGTCACTTACATTAAAAAAAATATATAAAAAAAAATAAATAAAAAATGGTAGTCATCCCTTTTGGCCAAATTAAGATTATCTTCAATTCATTTGAATTAGAGAGAGTCCGGCTAATTACTCATTCTTGGGGGATGTTTTTGTCCACAAAAAAGTAAAAAGACGTAAATACCCCTTAAATATAAGGAACTTGATGCTCTCCTACTCAAATGAACTAGTGAGAATCCAGTTCATTTTTTGACCGTCCTAGGGGTGGCCATTTGGAAATGATCGACAACTCCTATTTTTTTTTTTTTTTTTAAGTAATTGATTTAATAAGTATCACTGTAATAAAAGTTGTAAATACTTCGTTTACCACAATAATTTCACTTGCTTAAAAACAAATGACATTGAAATATAAACAAATATCCCCAAAACTTTAAACATTCGAAGTTTCTCAGACCTTTCACTTTCCTTGACAATAGAAAAGTAGAGCATTCAAAATTTGGTGCTTCGCTCCACTATATATGATAATATTATTAATACATTTCTCTTTCAATTAACATCATAATAATAATATTAAAGGTGATATATAAACAGTGATAATTATATTAATCAATATATATAAGCATTTGCCTGAGTACCACAAAAACATCCGAGTGGTCACTACTCGTTCGAATGAGTGATGCGAACCAACTAATAACAAGCGTAGAAAAGGATAAATCGGCTACTTCGAGAGAGCCGTGATCTTCAATGGCTATTTCGATGGAACATTGACCTCCAAAATACAGTAAACTGTATTCTAAAACAATAATCAACTCCTACTTCTTTATTGATAGTTTCTCCTTTAAATAGAAGAATAGTTACATAGAGCAATAGAAGACCTAATTTGACTAAGACTAAGATTCTATTTGATTTCATACTAAGATCTTTCTATATTGGATTATGATTTGTATAGAATCAAAATCAACCTAGGATTGGAAGATTTACTCTCCTTATTGGACTCTATCACGACACCGAATAATATCAAATAATATCCAATAATTATGATCATATCATTCCCTTCCCCTTATAATTTTCTTGTCCTTAAGAAAAAATTTCTAAAACTAAAATAAATTCTAAACATAATGACTAAGAATAAAATAAATGATAAAAATAAATAAAATAAAGTCTAGCCAAATTGAAGTCACGTGGCCCTTCTTCCTTAATCTGACCGGTTAATTAACTAAGTCATCAACAAATCTTTTCCCTCTTTTTATTTTTGTTTGACTTCTTAACCATTGAATCTTTGCTTCAGAATACCAAGGAAGCTAGGAAGCTTTGAGATGCAGCTGATGACTCAACAGTCAGATTCATCCTGGGCGTTCAGTGCCCTTAGGTTCTTCGTCCCTGCATTTTTCTTTCTTTTTCTAAACCAATAAAAAATGATAGAATTTTTTCTCATCAGCTACAAAAGAGATCCATGTGAATTGGTGTGCGAGAATGACCAAAATGGCATGGGGCGCGGCATGGGTTGATGACGGCTTGGGATGAGACAGTGCTGTGGTTAGAGACATGTTTGGAAGGTTGGGCCCGTTGATTTATAGATCTACGACGGAGGTGGGCGACTCTGCTGCTGGTTGACGATGATTTGGTTTGACGCTGGCATGGACGGATTTTTGTTGCTTTAACAACACTTTTCTTCATCTTTTTTGTGATGGTGGCAACCGGTTGTGGTGTGATGTGAAAGGATTGGCTTAAAAAAGCAAAGCATGGCGAAGAAAAGCTTTCAATTATTCTCATATGCTCTTCCATCTTCTTGATGAATTTTTCATTCTATGCCATGAATTCTGATTGCATCTTTTCTATCCTTGCACATACCTCTGCAGTGAAGTAGAGGTTGACAAACATGGCTGATTTTCCGATGATGGGTGATGGGCAAATGGATCGGTGATTGCCGTAGAAAATAATCAACTTAGCTCTGATACCACTTGATGCGAACCAACTAATAACAAAGTGTAGAAAAGAATAAATCGGTTACTTCGAGAGAGCCGTGATCTTCAATGGCTACTTCGAGGGAGCCTTGACCTCTAAAACACAGTAAATTGTATTCTAAAACAATAATCAACTCCTACTTCTTTATTGATAGTTTCTCCTTTGAATAGAAGAATAGTTACATAAAGCAATAGAAGACCTAATTTGACTAAGACTAAGATTCTATTTGATTTCATACTAAGATCTTTCTATACTGGATTCTAATCATATATATATAAGCCGAATCACTGGAAGAAGTGCCTTAATATTGCGACATGTGACGTGAACTCTTTTTTATTCTAATGCTAAACCGGTTTTATTGCATAATTTGCAAACCGATTTTTTAAGAGTGAACCGATTTTTACTTAAAAAACTAGTCATTAAATTAGCGTAATTAATGACATTTAATTATATTTGAAGAGTTTTTCATATATAAACTATTCAATAAATTAAGTATTATTAATGTCAAAATCAAATAAAGAAACAAATAATACAAATCAAATTATTATGTATTATTATGTTTAATCACTTTAATATGTATATAACATAATATTATATGTTATAGTTGAATTAGATGAACTAAATGATAGGATGTAGAAATAAAATAGAAAAATAAATTTCATTGCATTATTAATCAAAAATAATAAAAAAAAAACCTGTTTTTTATTAGGCATAACGATGATTAATCAAAAATTTCATTGCATTATTTTTTATTTTTATAAATATATAATTGTATATTAATTAATGATTAATTGTATAGATTGTTGGATTTTTACTCAACATAATGATTATGTATTTATTTTTTATTTCATTAGCAAAAATAATTTTTATAATATATATATGATTAGCATCTTATGAACAATTATATATTCAATGTCCAAACCAAAGTGTAAAATCATAACGGTCATCTTGGGACTTATTTTTGCTTAGTGTCCATTAGTTTATAAAATCGTTAATTGTTCGATATAACATGCTTCTTATTTGATATTTTTTCGAGGCCTATTCGCCTATGAGATTTTTTGTTTATTTGTATGATTTACCCAAATTTATATGTTAAGTAATATATTGGTGTATAATCTTTTGTATGTATTTTTTATTTAAAAAGGCATGATATATATTTTTTTTTTTACAACCTATAAAGAAAAGTTCGATAGAAATGTGTTTAAATTTTGAAATTAAACTATAACAAAGAATCTCGCGGGTACTTTTTTCTACAATCAAAATACTTTTCGAATGTTCATAATTTTGAGTTTTATTTATATTGAAATCTAATAAGTATTATACCAACAATATTAGAAATTCTTTCTAATTTTATATTAATGTTTTGATTAAGCAAAATTCAAGTTTTCCTCTTACAATTATAAAAAGTAAATTTCATAATATTTATAAAAAGTACGATTATAATATAATCCTAAAAATCCCGTGCATTGCGCGGGTTATAAGCTCGTTTGTATAGAATCAGAATCAACCTAGGACTAGAAGATTTACTCTTTTTATTGGACTTTATCATGACACCGGATATTATCAAATAATATCCAATAATTATGATCATATCAATGAGTAAAGTAAGCAACCAAAAGCCCTCGTTCGTGAAATCATCAGTAAAATGCCAATGTTTTTTCCTAAAAACACCAACTTTTTTTTTTCTTTTTTTTCTTTTTTATTCAAACGCTGGTATAAACATGATTTTAGCGGGGCCTTCTCAAAGAAAAAAAAAACCTTGTAAATGTTAAAACTGATTTTTATTAAAGGTGATATATAAATAGTGATAATTATATTAATCAATATATATTCCACCATGACATATATATAAATGTTTGTCTGAGTACCACAAAAATATTTGGTCTTTTATCAAAACCATAGAGATTTTCTGTGATAAAAATCAAACCCTAGAGTGGAAAAAATAAAAAAAGTGAAATCCTATGGGATTTTTAGTATTTAACCCATTATATAAAGCTATGGTATGGTAACCAATGACAGTATAAATTGATACCCATACAATTAGCCGCTTGTCAAGACACCGATCAAGAATTCCTGCCGAAGAAAGGAGAAAGACATCAAAAGAATTTGTTGGCATTTACCAGCAAAACTAGTTCAGATACTTAAATCAGTAAAGAGTTAAAAAAAAAAAAGGGTAAATGAAATATTGAAAGGATGAGGAAAAGACGAAGATCCTCTTAACTTGGTACCCTATCTGCAACAAAATATTTCACGCTCCCCTCACCAGCCCTCATGTCTCAAACCTCATGCCAAGAATCAAGGGAACCATTGTTGAGGTCGCAAAGGAGGGCAGAAGAATTTGTGAGGTGGAAGCATGAAGTTGAACAGGCTGCTATCGAGTTTACGAAGAAAATAGGTGCCAACACTAGTGTCCGGATGAGGTCTTAAACTCTTCCGAAAGAGCTTGTTAGGAAGGCTTCAGGAAGGGGTCCTAAGATCTTTGTTTGGAGTGCCATTTGGTTGACGTCCGGGGGAGCTAAGAAGCCAGAAGTGCTTGTTCACTAGCTCGGACGAAGCTCGTTTGAATGAGGTTTGATTTTAGGGTTTTCATTAGTTTAATTGCATTCTCGTCTGAATGAGTAAGTAAGCCAGTCTCAACAAAAATCGCATTAGTTAGATCAACCGACTTTATTTCAATCTTTTAATAGATTTAGGAATCTAGTCATTATAAATACTTGTTAGGGAAAACTTTACGTACTACCTGTGGTCTTTCATCACTTTTTCAATTATACGTTTAAACTTTAAAATGTGTCAATTAAGGGTCACAATCTTTCAAAAGTTTACAATGTCAACCCTTGCATCAAAATTCAGCATTAAATCAAACGATTCAATTGTTGAAATATTTTCAAAATATATATATCTATATATAAAAATTGCTAGGGGTTCTCCCTATAGTGTTCTCCTGGCGTTCTCCCAGTCTTACGTAGAACATGATTTAAGAAAAAATAAAATTGTAATACCGTTTTTTTGCTAATAGATTAATTTTTATTAGTTAATATTTAAGTTTTAATACTTTAAAACTTATTTTTGGATTCAAAACTAAAACCTAAAGGTGAAAGGTTAACCCTTTAGGGATGGTATCACCCAAAATGAATTTGATCATCCTAAATTTGATGCTAATGCCTCAATTTTGGTGCTAATGCCTCACAAATTTGGTGCTAATGCCTCAAATTTGATGCTAATGCCTAAAAAAAGGATGGTAGAGGCCACTACAATTTTATTTTTTCTTAAATCATGTTTTACATGTGACTGGGAGAACACCAGGAGAACCTACGGGGAGAACCCCTAGCATTTTCCATATAAAAATATTATTTTGTGTCTTGGGGAATATTTTAAATGAGAGGTTTTAAAGAGTATTGAATGAAAGTTGTCCCACATTGGAAATGGTAGAGATTTTGGATCTGATCATGACCATTCATTTTTGGACAGTTAAGATCGTTCGATCTAGTGGTTTAATCTAAACCAGATGATGCTTCTTAAGTAGATCTAATGGTTGGATCTATTAGACTGTAGATCTAACGATTGAGATTAAATAATTAGGATAATTATTTAATCTAATGGTCAAATTTAATCTAGCAGTTTACAGCAATTTAATAGTAGTTTATTTTCGAAATTCAAAATAGCAGTTTTATTTTCAAAATTTAAAACAACAGTTTTATTTTTTGAAATTCGAAATCCTGCAGATAATTTAATTCTCTTTAATACCCTTATTTGAATTTTTATTTTATGAATTATCTTTTCTTTTTCGTCGTTTTTTTGGAATAGTAAATCTGAGGGTATTTTCGGGTTTTAACTTCGTTTATGCAGAACGCAGCTAATATACAGAAGTTTCTAGGCTCCATTGTATCCTAGAGAAAAATTTGTTGTATCCCTGTTGCATACCAATTATGGTGGGGGCAAATATTTTCTTAAGGAAAGTGACATTGTAACACACCTTAAGAGCGTTTTTCTTTGTCTATAATTTTCCTTTTTTATATAACTTATTCATCAATTGATCGGTTAGGTTTTAGTTGGGAGTATAACAAGCTGGCTGCTAGCAATTAAGATTGGATCAGTAAAAATCATTGAGATGCTCAATTCAAATGCATATTTACCGATTGAAGCTATTGAGTGACATCAAGACGTTTTTTTTTTTGTAAACGACATCAAGACGTTTGATGCATTCAAAGTCAAGTATCTTGTTCCATTCATATGGCTTTAAGGGCATATTCTCTCCAACGCATGGGACGATGATGCAATCATTGTACTCACAATTGCCATAATCAAAGCATTTGACTTTGACTAATTTGAATCTTTACTCTATGGATTAAAATTTCAACCTTGCTACTACCTTTCATTTGTTAAGGGAATCGAAAATTTCATCATCTAAACTAAACTTCTATTAAGAGAGATGCAGTGTACCCTTTAAGATATTAAAAGATTTAATTTAAAATTCATTTACTAAAATCATTTCAAATCAAGTAAATTGCTTGATGGATCTTATTTAATTTATTAGGATCAAGCATACATAAAAAATCCTGTATTTACGATGGAGAAGCCCCCATCTAACAAAAGATTATGGCCGCTCACGTACATCGATTCATCACTTCCAAGATAAAGGGCAGCCTCAGCTACATTCTATGCCTTGAGAACCTGACCTTTAAGGTTGGAATAAACACTATGAAATCCATCATCGTCTAGTTTGAAGAAATCTTTGGTCATTGGGGTGGCCACCATATACGGTGACATGCAATTCACACGAATGCCAAACTGCCCAAGCTCCACAGCGGTGTTTTTCATCAATCCCACCATGCCATGCTTCAAGCTCGTGTAGCCATGCGGTACAGAACCTGTTAGAATATAAATTAAATGATTAAATATATTATTATTTTTATAAGGATAAGCTTTTGAAACAAATAGTGATTTAACATAACCTGCTAAAATGGAGCACACGCTAGCGGTTGAAATGATACTGCCTTGGTGAGCCGGGATCATCGCATGGGCAGCATGTTTGGTGCCAAGGAAGGCACCTACAAGGTCTATACCAATGACCTATGATCGGTGCCAAATATTATATATTTGACCCCCTTAACTTATATTTGCTAAGCCTTTAATACTGTTAATATCTAACATTTTTAGTGGTTTTTAGTGTTTTATGGTGTGCAGGTCGTTGCATCAACACATGGCTATCAAAAGGCAAATTGGACTTAAAGAGATGCCATGAAGTTACTGCCAGTGCGTTCGAACGCAGGGAGCACGTTCGAACACAGGTCTAGTCAGCCCGCGTCTCACGCTGTTGCCCTAGTCGGCCCTATGATTCCATCGCTTCCAGCTGGCATCGCGGCAGTTATCTACGTTTGATCGCAGAGTGTATGATCGAACGCATGCATCAGTGCGTTCGAACGCAGGGGCTGCGTTCGAACATAGCCCTATGACCTGACAGCACACCAAAATTCTATAAATAGCTGCCTTCTTGCATTTTTTTCGAAGCTTTTTCTTTTGGGCGAGTTTTTTAGAGCAGTTTGCCATTGTTAGGCCCTGCTCTGCTCACTTACTTTGTAGCACTTCATTTTAATTTAATCTAATGTGTTATTTTATTTGTTCTTTACTTCCTTGTTACATGGGTGGCTAAAATCTTCAACTAAGGTTGAAGATGAAGCCTCACCCTTAGCATTTATTTAATGCTTTTACATTTACGCACTTATTTTCCGTCATTTACGTTTCATGTTCATTTCAATGCAATTTATGTGACAAAGTTGTTTTGGTTGTCGTTTTAATGCATCGAAGTTTAACCTTCGTTGTGTTCCAAGTTGGGTGCACAACGGATGAGTTAACTCAATTAAATATCCACTGTGATCCATGGATACAGTGGATGATTCTATTGAGAATCACTATCCGTTGTAGTTCTTTAACGGTAAACACCTCAAGCGGTTCGACTAGCATCAAAATAGCAATAGAATATGACTTTTGCTAATCGATAGACGGAAGTGTGTGTTTTAATGTTTAAGCAACTCTTTGTATTGGGTGAGGTGTAATCTTTGACCTTAGTTAGTCGTTTTCCATTCCTTTACGCTTTTTTTAGAATAGTTTTAATTTCTACAAGTTTTGTGTTTGATAATACCACTCACTTTCGGAACTAGGTTAAAATAGGTTAGTTTAATTATAAAATCAATTTTGGACAAGCTTGTTTCCCTGTGGATTCGATTTTGGTACTTGCGCAAACGCTATACGAACCACGGTTCGTGCTATTGAGAGTACCAAATTTGGTACAACAACCTGCTCAAATTTAGACTTGGTTATGTCGAGGATGTCGGTTTTGGCTACTTCGGCGATGCCAGCATTGTTGACTCGGATGTCTGGTTTTCCGAACTTGGAAACAGCAAGGTTTACAGCATTTTCCGCGTCTATTTCCTTGGTGATGGACGAAGGAAGTGGATTGAGGAGATAGATCTTTGCATACAGAGTGACCCAACTCGTCTTGAATGCCTGCAATTACAACTTTCGCCCCATGCTTAGAAAAGAGTTTTGTTGTGGCCTCGCCGATGCCGCTTGCCCCACCGGTGATTATTGCCACTTTTCCTTCTAGCCTGTGAAATTTACAGCGCACACACAATTACTCAACACATAAAAAAACACTTGTCCATTTATTTACTTAATATAATTCTTATCCCATAAATAATTTGGTGCATGAAAGATTTCAAAATTTTTCTCATATATATATACCTTCTTGCAGCAACCGAGAGTAATGAGAAACTTCCCATGGTGGACTGATCTCCAAAGCTCTACTGGAAATAATGAAGAGAAACCCCAAGGAAGTTATATAGACGCATGTAATGTCACACCTTCATTTCCATTTTGTCATTATAATTCATTGTGGGAGAGGCCTACATGCGGTAGTTCAAAACAACTGCCGTAGTTCAAAATGAGGTTGATTTGGGCAATAAAAAATTAGTTTTTTTTAAAGAAATAATATAAAATTTATTACATATTAAAAAACTTATAATTAAAAAATAAAAGGAAAAAAAATATAAAAAAAACCCCTCAAACTACCAATCATTTACAATTTAGCTCCATAATATTAAAAAAGTAATAAAATAGCCCCCCAAACTACCAAAATGTAACAAAAAGGCCACTTATTTTTTTTATTCCTAAAATACCCCTATTCTTTTAACAAATAAAATAATAAAATAATTGTAAAAAAAATTAAACAATTTTTTTAAAAAAATACAAAAAAACAATGGGCTAGTAAATAATGATAAAAAAAAAGTTTTTTGGAATAAATAAATATTCGCCCATTATTTTTTTTTTGTTGGGTTTTTTTTACAATTAGTTTAATATTTTATTTGTTAAAAAAATATGGATATTATAGGAATACAAAAAAATAAGTGACTTTTTTGTTGCATTTTGGTAGTTTGGGGGGCTACTTTATTACTTTTTGAACGTTAGGGAGCTAAATTGTAAACGGTTGGTAGTTTGGGGGGTTTTTTAGATTTTTCCCAAAATAAAAATATTAAATGAAAGCTAATAGATGTACGTAGCTAGCAGACAATTCAACCTGGGATCCGATCTATCAATTACCATGTTCTTCAGCTTCAGGCGTTTCTCCTGAACAATGTTTTCATGTTTGCCCTAATCTCTGCTTCAAGTCTTACCCATATTCGATCCCTCCACCAATTATTCTCTCCACGTTGAATGAAGAATCAGACAAACACCACAAGATCTCTCCCTTCTTGATTGCCACACTTATACTTCTCGTCGTTGCCGTTCTGGTTGTTTGCTGTTATGCCATCTATTCAAGGTTTTATTTACGCCAGTGGAACTCAAGCTAGATGGTGCTGCTGCAGCGGCAAACGGAGGCGACCCATGACGAGTTTCTTGCAAAGATGATTGTCCGGTGGTGGACCCTTTGAGTTTCATTTTCATTTTTATTTTCCTTTTGTTTTAGTTATTAATATTTGTAGTTTTTTAATATTTTTTTAAGGGGTTCTCCCCCTAGTGTTCTCCTAATGCTATCACAGTCTTACGTAGAACATAATTTAAGAAAAAATAAAATTGCAGTACCATTTTTTTGTCAACAGATTAATTTTTATGAGTTAATATTTAAGTTATAATGCTTTAAAACTTTTTTTTTGATTCAAAACTAAAATCTAAAGGTGGAAGGTTAACCCTTTAGGGATGATATCACCCAAAATTGATTTGATCATCCTAAATTTAGTGCTAATGCCTCAATTTTTGTGCTAATGCTTCAAATTTGATGCTAATACCTCAAATTTTGTGCTAATGCCTAAAAAAACCAGTGATGGGGGTCACTATAATTTTATTTTTTTTTTCTTAAATCATGTTCTACGTAAGACTGGAAAAACGCTAGGAGAACACTAGGTGGAGAACCCCTACCATTTTCATTTTTTTAATTATTAATTGTTTAATATTTAATGAATTTTATATTGTTTTTTAAATTTTTTTTTTAAAAAACTAATTTTTTATTGCCCAAAACAACCCAGTTTGAACTACTGCATGTAAGCCTCTCCCACAGCATACATGCCGTTATAAATTGAATAGTGATGATTTAATTAAAATAGAGAGCCCCTATGGTCCGGTTGCTCTGCAAACCACCCATTTTATAGCACCACTCATTATTTGCCACATCATCCGTTTAACAAACATGCAAAAAATAAAAATGAGCTCACCCACACCAAATCAAAATGAGAAATACCCGGCAAACCAGAAAAAGACCCATGCACAACGGCTAGAGACCCATGCCGGCGAGACCTACTTTGTGGGGCGTGACCCACGGGTCTGACCCGCCTTAAATCCACCTCAAATCCGCCTCAAAACTCATTGCTAATGCCCAAAATTCATTTCTAATGCTTCAAAACCCGTTTCTAATGCCTCAAAACCCGTTTCTAATGCCTCAAAAATCGATTTTGATTCAAAACTAAAACCTAGAGGGGAAGGTTAACCCTTTAGGGATGCCACCTGCTGCTGCGGTGGATGTTGCTATTGCCTGCCGTGAGATGTGGTGGGTGAATGGTGGGAGAGAAAGAGAAGAAGAGAGAAGAAGAGAAAGTGGGAGAGAGAAAATTTTTGGTGAACCAGTGAAAGAGAGAAGAAGATTCAGTGAAGAAAGAAAAAATCTAGTGTGGTATGTTTCTCCTTGAGTTTGTGCATTTTTTTTGCTTTTGCTGATGTGGCAACTTTTGATTGGGTGCTGTAAATGTTGGGTTTTAAGGATCATCCGGACCAAAGTTAAATTCATTAAAATAATAGAAGGGTTTAGATCTATCATAATAAATACTAATAAGTAAATATAGTAATGGATAAAAAAGAAAATAGGTATTTATTATGAAAAATATGAACCATTCAATTACTTTAATTAAATCTTCATCATTTAATTTTTTTAATAACATATATGTTGTAATTTTAACTGCCGGATCCAAATGATAAACTACATGATAATTCATGAATCACGCCTAGCCCCTTGAGCATGGAATAGGATCCTCTCTCGTCCAAAGTTCCAGTTCATGGCTATGATTTCTTTTATAAATTATAGAGCCACAAATGAGACACCTGTCCCACTAATTAAAAATAATAATAAAATATTATTTCACATTAAAAAAAATAAATAATAAATAAAATAAAGGGTGGTTGGCCACCCCCAATGGGTGGCCAGATGGCCAGATCACCCCAGTTGGGGGCTGGGGGTGGCTTTGGCCACCCCCATGGCCCTTGGGGGTGGTCCAGCCCACCCTAATGGCCAAATCTAAAAAATAAAAAATTTGTTTGGTCCTTGAGGGTGGCCGGACCACCCCCAAGGGTCATGAGGAGGTGGCTTCGGCCACCCTAGATTGGCTGGTCTGAAGGGCCAAACCTTTTTTTTTTTTTTTTTTTTTTTTTTTTTTTCTGGATTTGGCCATTAGGGGTGGCCGAAGCCACCCCTAGCCCCTAATTGGGGTGCTCCGGCCACCCCAAATAGGGTGGCCAACTACCCTTCATTTTTTATTTAATTATTTTTTTAATATGAAATAACATTTTTTTATTATTATTGGTTAGTGGGACAAGTGTCTTATTTGTGGTTCTAAGATTTCTAATTAGAAATCTTAGTCATAAACTGGATATTCTCCAGTCCAAAATGGATTAGAGAGGATCCTATTCACTTGAACATGCTGCACGCCCATGTTAAATCCACTTGTCTTGGTAACACAAACTTCTGCATTTATTTAAACCGTTAGATGAAATGGATGACTCAAATTTTAGAATACAAGAATTTCATATTTTATAAAAGGAAAATATGAAGGGATCCAAATCCATGTGGGGTGGAGGAAATTAAGATTCCCCATGCTGCACGTCTCAACAAATAATCATTATCACTCTAGCACGCCTCTTGAAACAAGACAGAGCATCTTAAATATGGTCATATATTTTCTCTTCTTTGTTTTTCTCCCTCTCTTCTCAATACTCTTCCATCTTCATCATCTATATTTTTCCTACTCCCTATCTTAATATCTCACACGCAATAACTAGAAACATAAAATTTCTGTATAATCAACCCCATGCCTACAAAGTGAGTAACAAGCATCACAGACCTTCAAACCTAGATTTAACTTCATATCTCTATATATGTGAAAGTAAGGCCTTCAAACCCAGATTTTATTTATTTCTTTTCGTGCTTTTCTTATGCATTTTACATAGTTTTTATTTCGAGAAGCAAGAAACAAAGTAAAAAATAATGAGTTCTTACATACCCACTGAAATGAGAACCTCAACTTGGATCTCCCTAGCTCTAGAGCAGCTCCAACGCGGCAACGAGAAGGACAAGGGTTAGGAAGAGATGCTCAGTGGCGGAGCCAAGAATCCAGTCAAGCCAAGGCGTGAATAAAATAATAAAATATAATGATAATTTTTTTTTTGTTCTCTTTATATATGGTAAATACAAATAAAAATTTATTATATTTATTTATCTATTAGTCTAATGATATTATAATAAAATTATTAACATGTTCCAATAGTTATTAATCTAACAAAACAACAAATAACATAAAAAAAGAAAAAGAAAAAAAGATAAGGTAGTGAGGAAATAAGTGGAGGGAAAGTAAGAAATAATTTTAAAATGAGGAGGCAAATGATTTTAAAATGCAGGGGCAAGGACATTTTTTTTGGACAAAGCAGGGGCAAGTAGGGGTGAAATTTAAAACCGCCTAACCGCATCCACTAACCGCTAACCGCACTAACCGCTAACCGCTTTAAAAGCGATTAGTAAAAACCGCTAACCGCCTAGTTAGTGGATTTTGAAAAATCGCCTAACTGCTAACCGTTAACCGTTAACCGGCTTTTTTAAATATATTATATATATTTATATTATATATATTTCATATAATAAATAAAAATAAGTTATTGTAGCCTAGTGGTTATTGTGCGCCTCTTTTATTCTGGAGTCCCGATTTCGATTCCTCCTACCTTTGAGTTTTGTTTGGGTTTAATATTTTTATTATTTATATAATATAGTTTTGCACTTCTATATATTCATTTCTTCCTAACCCAAAACGATAATTTTGTTGTAATTTTATTCATATGTTATATGTTATAGAAGGTGACCAACAAGATTTTGGTATAATGGTCCAACATATAATGCTCACTTTAAACCAACAATTTTTAATGCTAAAATGGCCATGAAAGAGGAAAAAAATGTTTAAAGTGAGCCCAAAACCGGCCAAACAAAAAAAAGCACAATAAAAAGCGGTTAGTAAAAAAACGGTTAATCGCATCCGGTTAACCGCTAACCGGGCGGTTAACCACCTAGGCAGTTAACTGCTAGCGGTTAGCGGAGGCGGTTAGGCAATTAGCGGTTAACGGTTTTAGTCACTAACCGCCTAGGCAATTAGCGGTTTTAGTCACTAACCGCTAACCGCAACCGCTATTTCACCCCTAAGGGCAAGGACATGGCTAGGCTACAATTTGACATAAAAATATATAAATTTTTTTTTTTTTTTGAAAAAAAAAAAAATCCGCCCCTTGAAATGCTTACATATGGGTATGATTGTTATTACATGAAATTTGTAAGGGTATTTTTGTCCGTGCATATATTTCATTAAACACAAAATTGCGATGTGCCTTTCTTCCATAAATTCGTTTGAGCAAAAGCCTCATTTTTGAGCTTCGGCCGACAATGTTTTACCAAACGGCCCAATTTTTTTTTTTTTTTTAAATGGGCTTTTCCAGCCTTAGAAGCGCGTTTGCAGCCCAAACAGGCTCATAGACGCATGCAATTGTGTAAGATGTTGTGAAATGTTTCTGTTGTACGTACAGTTGTAGGAGCATTAATATTATTGAATGTAGGGACCATTTATACATTCATGGCCATAATAATAACCTTAAATTCCAGTGAAAAGATGCCATTCTTTAATCCAATAATGCAGAAGTATTAATTACTGCACACATTTTCTTCATGTACCTTCTAATTAGAGCGAGTTCAGACAAATTTTCTCTTGTTCATGCTAACAAAAAGAGGAGACAAACGTTTATGTCATGGTGGAATATATATATATTGATTATAATTATCACTGTTTATCACCCTTAATGATGTTGGATGCTTTACTTTTCTGTTGTCAAGGAAAGCGAATGGTCTGAGAAAGTTGGAATGCATGTTTAAGTTTTGGGGCTGTAATTATATGCTTCAATATCTGTTTAGCATGGAATTACAGTGCTAGCCAACTCTTTGTTTCAATGTCATTTGTTTTTCAACATGTAAAATTTAAACTAGATACAATAATTTATTTATAAATTGATATGATAGTTTATGCGGTTCTTATTACATCAATTACTAAAAATATAGGGGTAGTCGATGATTCCCAAACTGCAACCCCTAGGCCGGCCAAAAAGGGATTCGAGAGCATCCAATTCCTTATATTTGAAGGGCATTTATGTCATTTTACTTTTTTAGAAAAAAAATTTCCCTAAAATATAAGTAACTGAATCCTCTATAGTTTTCTAAGTTAGGGTCACTATCATTTTTTTTTGTTTATTTTTTATATTTTTTTAATGCAAATAACTCGATTATTCCCTAATAGCCGCCCAGCTAGCTAGCCTAGGGGTGACTATATTGTTAGTAAAATGTGTCACTATATGATTGTGACACATTAATGAACTTCATCGAATTTTCTAACAACATAAATCCTATTTTTGGTTGTGTTCGGTCGTTTTTCAAACCACAAGGATTGATTTGATTTGCCTATATATATGAAAAGAGAAATGCTAAAACTTTTACTCTTATCCTTCTCCCATCTTCCTCCATTTTTTTTTTCTTTTTTAAATTCTCATATGGTCCACGTCAGAAAGCATGTTACGAACAGTACGAGGATGAAATTGGTCCAGTCCACGTCATCTCCAGTTGGAAAGCATTAGCCTTTATTTTTCTATTCTGCGTAGCAGGTGCTTGATATAATGACAAAAATGAAGCAAAGGTATGACTTATCAAATATGGGACTATTAAAAACCTTTAAGTCCACATCCCATGGACCCCAAGAACTAACAACTAAAAGAAATATATATTAAAAAACAACAAATGGAATTATAATTATAAGAATTAATTAATAGATTTAATGACAAGGCAATAAAGCTTCTTATACTTAATTCTTCTTAATTGGGAGATTATCTGGTTGTCTACATTGAGAAGGAAATTTGTTGAAAGGTTTACCAATTAAAGATATGATAATTGGCGACTTTTATTTGTTAAAGGAGCATCGTGTTCGGTTAACATAATTAATGTTATTTCTTTCTCGATCTCTCTATTTGTTTTTTAACATGTGAACTTAATTAAGTTTAAGAATATGTATTTTTATATGTGATTTTGAGATATATATTGATGAATAATAATATTATATCGATAGAAAAGGGCAAAGCCCTTGTGTACACCAAGAGTATACAAGAGAGAGCTGAATACCCCAATTAAGACTACTACAATCTAAAAGACAAATCCAATCTAAAAGATTCTCTAGGTCAATAATGGGAACATTTACAATAATCCAATCTAAAAGATTCTCTAGGTCAATAATGGGAACATTTACAATAATCCAATCAAAAAGAGATTTTAGAAAGGAGGAAATAAAGCATATTGATCTTCAAAGAGAGACACGGCCAGATTCCCTTCTCTCCAAATACTCCACATTAAAACAGCAATAATAACTTTTAAGATTTGCTTTTTAGGGTGTCTCCGCCCTTGAAATTTCAAACAATAAAGAGAGAATTGCACATAACAGTAATTTTCTCTTAAAGTTCTCACAATTAATTGAAGTTTAGGGGTGGGCATATACCCGTCCAACCCGCAAAACCGACCCAACCCGACCCAAAAATCTTGGATTTTAAGTTGTTTTTTGTGGGTACGGGTGGATTTCTCCCAACCCGCCCGGGGCGGGGCGGGTTGTGGGTTTTGAAAATTTTTAATTGCGGATACCCGCCCCGATCCGCATAAGTATTAAAAAAAAAAAACCTAACCCTAATTATTATTATTTTTTTCTTGCGCCGTTTCTCCTCTATCTTGTCTCTCATGTTCCTTCTCGTCTGTTCTCTTTGTTAGCGGCTCTCTCTCCATCTCTTGTCTGCTTCTCTCTTCGTCTACGCCGCCGCTCAACATCCTCAAGCCACAGGCTGCTACGCCGCTCCCACCTCTAGACCATGATTCAGGTTTTTTTTTTTTCTCTCTCAAGAGATCTCAAGTTCTTGGTCCAGATTTCAAGTTTTTTTCTCCTTGGTCCCACTACAAAAAAAATCAGGTTTAATGACATTTGATTAGTGACATTTTTTAAAAAATGTCACTAAACCTCCACCCTACAATATGTTGATTTCTAGCTAACAACCAAGTAATTGATCAAATGCCATTAAAAAGTGCCATTATTCCAATGCCATTAAACTTGATTTTTTTTGTAGTGTCTAGATTTAATTCCAAGTTCTTTGGTTTATGTTTGATTCAAGGGTTCTAATGTAGGGGTTGTGTAACTTCTGAGGAGATGAAATGAAAATGGAGATGAAACCAGAGGAGAAGAAAAGAGGAAAAGAAAGAAGAAAAGAAACCAACAGAGAAGCCGGCGAAGAAAGGAGAGGATCTGAGGAAGAGAGAACCCAACCTGCACAACCCGCCCTGCAACCCCCAAACCCGCACGGATATTGTCATTGTGCTTGGGGTGACGGATTTGAATTTCCAGAACCCGTAATGTGCGGGGCGGGGGAGAAAAACGCCAATACCCGTCCCGCCCCGACCCGTGCCCACCCCTACTGAAGTTAAGTACTTAATTTTATTTTTTTTTATTTACTACCCATGATTTCTCATCACTTTTGCAATTAATATACCTTTACAACTTTAAAAGTTTACAATTTCAACCCTCGCATCAAAATTTAGCTTAAAATCAAATGACGCAATTCATTGAGATCATCAATTCAAATGTTAGGTTTGTAGTTGGGAGTATAACAAGTTAACTGCTAGCAAGATTGGTTCAGTGGAAATCATTGAGATGTTCAATTCAAATGCATATATATGTACTGGTTGAAGCTACTGAGTAACATCAAGACGTCTGATGTATTCGAAGTCAAGTATCTTGTTCCATTCACGAGAGATATATACGTCTGACGAGGATATGACTTTAAGAGTGAATTTTCTCCAACGCATATGGGAGGATGATGCAGACCAAGTTGTGTTTGACTTCAGTTACTGACACTAGTGTCTGAAAGTAAATGTTAAAAACTGATTTTTTTAGTAGTGGTTGCAACAATTCACGGTTATAACGGTTGTCCTGGAATTATTCTATTATCTCATGATTTTGCTTGCATTTAGTTGTTCAATTGTTATCATAGACGACGCCAAACTGTTAAAATAGCTAACCGCTTGCCGAGGCACCAATCAAGAATGTTTCCATGGGAAACGAGAAGATAACAAACGACCTTGTCTGAGCTGGCCGGTAGAAATTCGTGTGGCGGAAGAGAAATTGCAATGCAGTGTACCCTTCAAAATACTAAAAGATTTAATTGAAAATTTTCGGTTACTAAAATCATTTCAAATCAAGTAAATTGCTCGATGGATCTTATTTAATTTATTAGGATCAAGCATACATAAAAAAGCCTGCATTTATAATGGAGAAGCCCCCATCTACCAAAAGATTATGGCCACTCACGTACTTCGACTCATCACTTCCAAGATAAAGGGCAGCCTCAGCCACGTCCTCTGCCTTGAGAACTCGACCTTTAAGGTTGGAATAAAGACTATGAACTCCATCATCGTCTAGCTTGAAGAAATCTTTTGTCAATGGGGTGGCCACCGCATAAGGTGACACGCAATTCACACGTATGCCAAATCGCCCGAGCTCCACAGCGGTGTTTTTCATCAATCCCACCACGCCATGCTTTGAGCTTGTGTAGCCATGTGATGCAGAACCTGTTAGAATATAAATTAAATGATCAAATATATTATTATTATTATTTTTTATAAACTTAAACTTTTGAAACAAATAGTGATTTAACCGAACCTCCTATAACAGAGCACACGCTAGCGGTTGAAATGATACTGCCTTGGCGGGCGGGGATCATCGCACGGGCAGCATGTTTGGTGCCAAGGAAGACACCTACGAGGTTTACACCAATGACCTGCTCAAATTCAGGCTTGGTTATATCGAGGATGTCGGTTTTGGATACTCCGGCGACGCCGGCATTGTTGAACATGATGTCTAGTTTTCCGAACTTGGAAACCGCAAGGTTTACAGCGTTTTCCACATCTATTTCCTTGGTGACATCGCAATGGACGAAGGAAGTGGATTGAGGAGATAGATCTTTGCATACAGAGTGACCCAACTCATCTTGGATGTCTGCAATTACAACTTTCGCCCCATGCTTAGAGAAGAGTTTTGCTGTGGCCTCGCCGATGCCGCTTGCCCCGCCGGTGATTAGTGCCACTTTTCCTTCTAGCCTGTGAAATTTACAGCACACAAAGTAATGCGTAAAATGTCCCAAAAAAGCCAAAATTAAGAAGAATAATTTCCAAACAAAAAAAAGTGAATCCAATTACATTAATTTCCTTTACCTTTCTCCCTTAACATGTTGTTTACCTTTTGGAAAAATGACCTTTTAAGATTATTTTTTTAGCAAAAAAGAAAAAATATTGTCACACAACTCAACACATAAAATAGGACAGTGTTTTCTTTTAAACTGGGTTAGAAAAACTTCCTTCAACCTAGTTTATAAAAATGACATGTGACATATGTCTATTTTTTTTAATAACATGTCATTTTTATAGAGTAGATTGAAGGAAGTTTCTTCAATCCAGTTTGAAGGAAAACTCCATCTATTTGATGCCATGAAATATGGGGAAGATGTTAGAACTTTTCTCATACCTTCTTGCAGCAGCCGAGAGTAATGAGATACTTCCCATGGGGGCCGGACTGATCTTCAAAGCTCTACTGGAAAAAAATGAAGAAGAATTAACCCTAAAGGAAGTTATATATATAGACGCATGCAATATTGTCACACCTTAATTTGTTATTAATTTCCACTTTGTCATTATATCAAGCACCTGCTATAATAATATAGGCAGAGGATCGAGCCAAAAAAAGGCTAATGCATGCTTTCCACATGGATGCCCCCGGCCGGCGAAGATCACTGGAAGTCTAATGACGTGGGCCATATACTGGACCAATTTCATCCTCGTACTATTCATAACATGCAATCTCTTACAAAAACAATGAAAACATGCCAGAAATAGGGTGTACGTGTCACGTTTTTATCATGTTGGTTGCTTTCTGTACTACGTTTCTTTTCGGGAAAATTATTGAGGTATTAGTTTAAAAAAGAAAATTGGAGAAAGATGGGAGAAGGATAAGATCGAGTAGATGTTTTAGTATGTTTTAGATGTTAATTTACTGCTACAATAAATTAACATAATCTATTATATCCCTAAAATTTTACTCCGTGTATAATCCTTTTTCATTTTCATATTTCTTGCCACGATTTGAGAGCATTTTGCGAGAATTTGACAATTGTATTTTGTTAAGTGTCAGAGGAAGATGAAGATAAGGGAATGTTATAAGCAGGGTAAAATTTTGGAGAAATAAAATATTAGGTTATTTTATTGTAGCAGTATGATGTGAAGTGAAGACAAAGTGACAGATTTTGTTAAGTTTCTTAACATAAATTGATTTCAGAAAGTAAACTATTATTTTGGCATACCTTGATGACCTATAAATTATTGTTTATACAATTATACCATAATAAGTTATTTGTAATTTATGCCAATCATAAGGACCAAATTTGCATTTATCCCTAATTATGATCAATATATATATATTCCACCATGACATAAACGTTTGTCTCCTCTTTTTGTTAGCATGAACAAGAGAAAATTTGTCTGAACTCGCTCTAATTAGAGGGTAAATGAAGAAAATGTGTGCACTAATTAATACTTTTGCATTATTAGATTAAAGAATGGCATCTTTTCATAGGAATTTAAGGTTATTATTATGGCCATGAATAGAAGGCACATTTTTAAAGGAATGTTATAGTTTTTATGGTGTCCTCTTCATCCTACATGAATATATGAACAAACTATTGATACCAATCATTTCTCTTTGAAAATAGATAATAAGAAGGTAAATAAGTGAGTCCAACCTAGTCAACCTCGGATCTATTGAAGCTTTAGTTTGTTAGATGCGAAACCTCCACATGGCAGAATTGCATGTGTGGTAAATGGAATAATGCTGCACTTACTCCCGCTCTTCTTTAATTACACAATTTTTTTCACACTTATAGGTGGCATTTAAAACCACCATTGAATATATATAAGATGGATCTTTATTAGCTTTTAATCTAATTGCGGTTTTAAAAGTCACTAATGAATGTGAAAAAATTGTATAAAAAAAATGAGAGTAAATATAACACTACTCGTGGTATGATGTTTGGACTTATTAGCCTTTAAAACATATTGAATTCACCAGATCCGGGTTACTATGTTATAGTGAAAACAATAGTTAAGATTGAATCTCTTAAAATCTCTTTTTATTTTCTTTCATATTAAAAGCTTTTAAAAGTAAATCAACTTTGAGATTCAATCTCAACCGTTGCTTTTACCACAACATACATGCTATTTTTTTTAATAACAGCATGTAAGGTAGATCCAAATTCACCAACCCACTGGCTGCTTCAAATAGACCAAAACTTATAAAACACCATGCTCTTTAATTTGGCTATACATAAGCATTCAATTACTATGACAGTGGGTGTGGAAACGACCCAATCTGATTATTCTGACATTTTTACATCCCTTGCCAAAAGTGCTCATACACAGTGGAATATGTTATCCTTCTGGCTTGCCGGCAACCTCACAACAAAGACAGAAACAAAGCTAGCAAAGTCAAAATAACAAAAACTATAGATGCTCGACAACGATTGCTTGTCCTAGGAAAGGGTATACCCAACACACATTTTTGTGACTTCTCTTGGTTTGATGGATGTTCACCTTTCTCTACAAAGTAGTTGTCATTACCAATTTCCGAAAATTCCGATGACTCCCCGGATCCATGCATTCGTAATTTGATTCTTCGATTTGCCATGCCTTGTAAGGGAATCACCCGTGAAACAATTGCTTGCATTGGTTCTTGAGCTTTACTCTCAGCCTCGGACGTATTAGTCACCATTGGTAGGAATCCAGGAGAAGCAGATAGAGAAGATTCGTCTAGCTTAATGATGTCATCTTTCAGTATCTCAGCATATAAATCATCTTCGATGGGAGTTTTCTACAATGTAAAAACAAGATGGTTTAGATGTCTTTTAGTTAAGGATGTCAATGACTACCAACCAACCATGTAGTGTTCAACAACGTATTCGGCCAAAATGAAACCGAGCTACCTTCTGTTGACTGGAAGTTTCCGCCAGAGTAGCATCATATGTTCGTTTCTTTCCAGATTCAGATGTGGAATCAATCTGCTCAATGGAATAAGAATCATTACTGCTACCAACTGCCCTGTCCCCCTCGGACAATCCCGACACTGCGTAATTACTGTTTGGCAATGCCTTTGACCAGGAGCAGCTCGGGTTGAAGAATCACTTGGGCGGAACTCAATGTTCTTCCGGAGGCGACAAACAACCAAAGAATCCTGCATCTACACAAGGGACGATTCAACAAATACTCCCATAAGCTTTCTCAAGAAAGAACATAACAAAGTTTAAATGCAAACATCTTACAATTAGCTAATGCTAGTTAACTGAAAGTGCGCATTTCCTTCTATACCAAGCAAAAATTACACTGCAGCAAGGAAACAAAAATCTAAACTGAGCAAAAATTAAGGCCCTGCTGTTGATAATTTTCAGGGAGGATATACACTAGAAAAATATATAAAGTGAAATTCTCATTCCCATTGGTTGGGAAATAAATCAGCTGATAGTATGATTTATGTTAGTGACGACCAAGTCTCGGACATGACCTCTTGGACATCACTACAAAAAACACGCCATTTACTAACGTGTCTACTGTTCACTTTTTTTTGCCACGTTACAATTTACTAACGTATTAGATACTAACACGTTAGTAATGGGACTCGAAAAAATAAAAATATTCTAACGTGTTGTTTTAAACACGTTACTAATTACTAACGTGGCATGAATCACATGTTACCAATTGCTAACGTGTGATTCAAACCATGTTAGGAATGAGAAATTAATTTTTTTAAAAAAATATATATTTTTTTTTTGTAAGTGTTAACACGTTAGTAAATATTTTCCAAATACTAACATGCAAAATGACACACGTTAGTATTTCCTAACGTGTCACATTTGGCACGTTAGTAAATGGGTTTTCCTTTTTTTTAATTTTTTTTTTATTTTAGTTGTAATTGATATATTATTTGTAATTGATATATTATCTAAAGGTAGATAATTAGAAATGGTGTATATATTATCTATAGGTAGATAATTAGAAGTGGTGTATATATTAAATTTGTAATTGATATATATTATCTATAGGTAGATAATTAGAAATGGTGTATATACTATATATCTATAGGTAGATATATAATTAGATAATTAGTATAGGCATGCATGGTGGGGGCCAGGAGCAAAACCCATGTGGGTCACCGTAAAACGGGTTTCCTAAGTGCTCCATGATTGTTAAATCTATATATGTTCATCATAGATAGCTCAGATTTGAAAGTATTTATTATTATTGGGTAGTTCAATTCATCTAATTGGGGTGCAATCACCACTTAATAAATATAATTAATTAACGTATTTTAACTACCATAGGTATAGTAACCTAAGTAATGAACCTACCTATAGTCACCTAACTATATATATTTAAATAATTAATCTAATTATACTAATAAACTTCATTGTTAAGATAACAAAAAAAGAGGAAAAAAAAAGTTTTCTAACGTGGCATGCCATTGCACGTTAGGACCTACTAACGTGGTATGACATGGCACGTTAGTAAATGCTAACGTGCCATGACATAACACGTTAGGATATGTTTTTTTTTTTTTAATTTTGCTTTAATATCATATATTATTTATATTATTATCTAATTAGGTTATATTAACTAATTAGATTAGATATTTAATTATGGAAGTGAATTAATTACGTTATATTCATTAAGTAGATTAGATATTTAATTAGGTTCGTGAATTAATTACGTTATATTCATTAAGTAGATTAGATATTTAATTAGGTTAGTGAATTAATTACGTTATATTCATTAATTCGGTTAGATATTTAAATAGATAATTAGTTAATCACATTAGATAGATAATTAGGTTAGATTAATTAATGTGTGTCATATGCTTAATTAGGTTAGTTAATTAAGAAGGTTAGATCATTAATTATTGTTTAGTTAATTAATTAGGTTCTATAGGGTTCTTATTTTTAATTATTAGGACAACTAATAAAAAAAACCAAGAAAAAAAAATTAAATTTCCTAACGTGGCATGCCAATGCACGTTAGTAAATACTAACGTGCTATCACATTGCACGTTAGTATATGGTTTTTTTTTTTAAATTTTGCTTTAATATCATATATTATTTAATTTGGTTGTATTAACTAATTAGATTAGATATTTTATTATGGAGGTGAATTAATTATGTTATATTCATTAATTCGGTTAGATATTTAAATAGGTAATTAGTTAATTATATTAGATAGATAATTAGGTTAGATTAATTAATGTGTGTCATATGCTTAATTAGGTTAGTTAATTAAGAAGGTTAGATCATTAATTACGTTTAGTTAATTAATTAGGTTCTATAGGGTTCTTATTTTTAATTATTAGGACAAATTAATAAAAAAAAACAAGAAAAAAAAAATTAAATTTGCTAACGTGGCATGCCATTGCACGTTAGCAAATACTAACGTGGTATGGCATGGCACGTTAGTAAATACTAACGTGCTATGACATGGCACGTTAGTATATGTTTTTTTTTTTTTTTTTAATTTTGCTTTAATATCATATATTATTTAATTAGGTTGTATTAACTAATTAGATTAGTTATTTAATTATGGTGGTGAATTAATTACGTTATATTCATTAATTAGATTAGATATTTAATTAGGTTAGTGAATTAATTACGTTATATTCATTGATTAGGTTAGATATTTAAATAGGTAATTAGTTAATTACATTAGATAGATAATTAGGTTAGATTAATTAATGTGTGTCATATCCTTAATTAGGTTAGTTAATTAAGAAGGTTAGATCATTAGGGTTTAGTTAATTAATTAGTCACAATCGAAGAGAAAATATATATATATATGGTATTATCAACCAATAAATTTTCCTCAACAATCAGTCAATATAACATAGAAAAAAGAAAGAAAACATGAAAGGGGGTTTCAGATAAGGCGGTTTACCTAAAGTTCAGCCAATTAAAATCAAATACACAATTAAAAAAATAAAAAACATAAGGTATTGGGGAAATAAGAAATAATTTTAAATTGGAGTGGCAACTGATTTTAAAATACAGGGCCAAGGACATTTTTATTCCGACAAATGCAGGCTAGGGGCAAGGATAAAACTACGCTACAATTTCACATAAAAATATGTAAAAAAAAATTATTTAAAAAAAAAAGTCAGCGGAGGCAACAACCATTGCATGCCTTCGAGTAGATCTGCCCCTGCATGCAGCTCATGCATAAGTTAAGTATGGTTAAAGGAATGCATGCAGCTCATGTTGCAAAAAAAAAAAAATTTTAGCATTTGGCTAACGTGGCACATTGCCACATGTCACCAAATAGTGACGTGCTTGTGCATACCACGTTAGGAATGGGGGGGGGGNGGGGGGGGGGGGGGGGGGGGGGGGGGGGTGACGCGTGGCCCCCAGCTGGCCCGCACCCCTCATTCTCTTTCTTCCTCTTCCCCCCAATTTTCTTCCCCCACTTCTTTTTCCCCCTCCTCTCGCAAGGCAGCTCTCCCCACTCCCAAGCCGGAATCTTCAATTCCCTCTCCCCTGCTCCCCCGTTTTCCCCTCCTCCCACTCAGCTCTCACCCTTCTCTCGTTTTCCCCTCTTCCCACTCAGCATTTTCCCTTGTTTAATTTTTGTTTTCCCCCACAGGCCCACCATCTTGCGCGCGCAGCTCTCTCCTGTCTCCCCTGCTCCAACGAACACCCACCCCCCGGCCATCTCCTCCGACGAGCTCCTCCTTCTCCACCACAGACTCACTCTCCTCTCCGGGCCGGTCTCTCACCATCTCCGTTATGCATACATACATGTACAAAAATATATATAACAGTATATATATTATTTTGATCTAATTTTGTTTTTTTTGTTTTTTTTTGTTTTTAAATTGCTTAGAAATTATTTTAGGGTTTTAGTTTTATTTAAATTGCTTACTACATTGAGCTTAAATTAAGAAGATATATCTGAATACTTTGACCTAGTCAATCAATTTGAGTACCTGTGAAGGATAAATCTTTAGAAATTGTGTATTTTTTTTAAGGATGATTTATGTACGTAGACCCAATGATCAATAGTTAAAGCTAGTTAGGCCGGCCACCATTGTTGTTAGGTTTTATTGATTAGCTTCATTCGGGATGCACAATCTAACATATTATTTATAAATAATATGTGGTGGATCGAGTAGTTGAAGAAGGAGAGATGGAATATCAGCTTCTAATAGCACAAAAGATGAGACTGATTTTAGCTACTTCATTGATCGAAAATGCTTTAAGATGACTCAATATATATATACACATCACCACCATGTTCGTTGGTAGGAAGGGTGTAGGTTGTGATATTTATTACAGTTTAATGTGCTTAGCGTGTGCAGTTGGTGTTACTATACTCTGCTATCTGGTGGTTGAATGGAATATATATTTATATATATATGGCCGCCCTCATTCACTACAGTACTCCCCATCCCATATATATATATATAGGTGGTATAAGGAAAATGGTAAAGAAAACTACTGTAAGTTTATTTAAATAGCTAGGAAAGTAGAAAAGTTATTTGGCTCATGAGCTAGACAATACTGAGCAACTAAGAAAAGTTTCTTGTTCGAAAGTCCTTGGATTAATGCTAGCTAAGTCCTAATTAAGATGCTTTTTTGCTCCAAATAATAACAACTAGAATTCAAAATCTGTAATCTGTGAATACCTACAAACTCTAGGTTCCTTATAAACAAGGCCTTGCTGGCAGAAATATCCTTTCTCCGGGCTGCAATGCCGGTCTTGCATGGGAACATATATATGCACAGCCCCTCTAAAGCACACCCCTGATCCTCACCCTTCGCTGCTTCCTTCCCAAACACAATCTCGTCCGTCCATTCACTTGAGAAAATGTTTTTAGGGTCCAACTATTTTTTGGCTGCAACAAACTTGCTAAACCTCGGGTACTTGCTCTACACATTTAATTCATCACCTATAGTTTCGGTTTGAAAAAAATGTCATGTTCCAACCTCCATATTGATCAATACTAATTTAATAGGGAAAACTTCACAAGACCCCCCCGAACTACTAGCCGTTTTGAAATACCCCCTCTAATCTTCAAAAACTCTCAATTTAACCCCCCAACTTTCAATTTCTCTCAATTTCAACCCCTCCGTCCATTTCCATCGTTAACCTCAGACGGAGCGTACACACGTGACCTGCACGTGGTTTTTTACGCAGGAAATATCCGTTATACCCTCCACATTCACAAAGACCAACAATGATCGCCCCACGCCCATGCACACAACTCCCTCACGTTCCCATCCGCTACGCCACCGCCACCGTCACTCCTCAACCACCAACCCTTACCGGTGACAACTAGACCCCATTGAAAACTCCACTGCCACCAGCGACAACTACCCTTACCGATTCATGCCCGGCTTGGCCAAGCTCGGCAAGAAATGGCGGGAAACAAGACATTTCTCAACACGGTTTTCCCGCCTAAGAGCATGACTGTCCTCGACACCCTCGCCAACATCGGCCTCCTCTTCTTCTTGTTTCTCTCTTTCGGAAAGGTTGGGGTGATGGAGGTTGATGATGAGGTGGACGCCAAGGCCGACGATTTCATCAATAGATTCAAGCAGCAGTTGAAGTTGCAGAGGCTGGATTCCATTATACGGTTCAAGGATGCGAGCAACAGGGGGAGTGGGAAGTAAAATAAGGCAAGTTTTACTTTTTCTGGCATGTGACCCTGTGGGTATGTTTTTGTAATTTTTGCTATTTCGGGGGTGGTAAAAAAGTATTGTCTTTTTTAGCTCAGAAAAGGAAAACGGTTGATGGGTTAAAAAACAGGTGCAACTTCTCTCTGCGTGCTTGCTCGGAAGCCATTGTTCTCTTCAGCTATGTTGTTGTTTTCTGGTTTGAGTGTGGGAATGAGAGAGATTAATGGTGTTAAAAAGAAAAAAAGGTATGGTGGATCGAATACATTTCTACCAATCTCAGTAGCAGGGAACTCATGACTCAAAATAGATTTTAATGCTTCATATGATAGTCAAACATAATGACATTTATTGTGCAATATAACGCATTGACCTATGCAAAGAAGCAAAAGCCAAGCATATAAACTCTGATCAAAACTGCAAAAGTAAGGCATCAGAGAAAAAGGAGCAGGCATGAGCGTGTGGTTTAAGTAACAAGTAAAAGCGGACTTGAGAAAAGCATGTACCATTCCAACATTTTCTGCTTCCATTCGGGGAGTCATTCGTATTGAAACTGTATGACTAACACCTTCACCCAAATATGCATGTAAACATATGGAGAAAAGAAAGACAATAAAAAGAAGTTTGAGAAGCATGAATATTCCACATCTATGCAAGATAACATTCAACCATATCATGAACAATATTGTCGGCCATCGTAATCCTCAAAGCACATGCAATCGCTGAGTCACCTCCTTGGTTTGCACAAACCCAAACACGTTGCAGCAGACCATGCACTCACCACATGTCCACCCCATGCAACCACGTCCATTATCACCACCTCCTCAAAGCCACCATACCTTTTTACCATTAATCTCTCTCATTCCCACACTCAAACCAGAAAACAACAACATAGCTGAAGAGAACAATGGCTTTCGAGCAAGCACGCAGAGAGAAGTTGCACCTGTTTTTTTACCCATCAACCGTTTTCCTTTTCCACATCTCGGCGTCCAAGTCTGGCGATTTCGTCTTTGTCTTGACAGACTTGTTGCACGTAGATTTCATCTTTGGCTTGATACCCAACGTTGCACGTAGATTTTTTGTCAAACGATAACCGGTCTCAGGAATCCAGGCTCACTCAAAAAACGAGCTTCTGGTGAAGAGGGAGTTGGCATACGAAGGGGAGGAGGGGTCGAAGTCAAAAGACTTGTAGGTAGCGTCGACGAATTGGCCGTACCTGAGAATCTCCCGGCGAAGATTTTCGTTGAGGGGGTCGAGCAAGCCCTCCCAGTTGCGAATACCTTGGTATTCCTGCCATCTCTTGCCGAGCTTGGCCAGGCCGGGCATGAACCAGTAAGGGTAGTTGTCGCCGGTGGCAGTGGAGTTTTCAATGGGGTCTAATTGTCACCGGTAAGGGTTGGTGGTTGAGGAGTGACGGTGGCGGTGGAGCAGCGGACGGGAACTTGAGGGAGGTGTGTGCATGGGCGTGGGGCGATCACTGTTGGTCTTTGTGAATGTGGAGGGTATAACGGATATTTCCTGCATAAAAAACCACGTGCAGGTCACGTGTGTACGGCCCCGTCTGAGGTTAACGATGGAAATGGATGGAGGGAGTGAAATTGAGAGAAATTAAAAGTTGAGGGGGTTAAATTGAGAGTTTTTGAAGATTATGGGGGGTATTTCAAAACGGCTGGTAGTTTGGAGGGGTCTTGTGAAGTTTCCCCAATTTAATAAAAAGGAAAAGCATCAAAGGGCCTAATAATGTTGTTTTTTTAGTACTTATTCTAATAAATTTTTATTCACTTAGAAGAAGTATTAATTTGCAACTCAATAATTTTACATTTTTACTATTATTATTATTATGTCATCAAGTGTTTCTTTTGCTAACTAGGTTGAATTCCATAGTTGTAATTAATAATCTTTTTTTTTTCTTCTTCTTCTTTGTCTTTGGTCAAAAGCAGTTTGGTACACCTTTTTACATCTTACAATATTATGTATACCTTTTTTTATTTTTTTTTATTAAAATAACATTATCAATTAGTTGGCATGTATCTCTTTTAGCTTCCCATTTCTTGGTGCCCAACGTTGTTAATTAATTAGTTATTGGACGTTGGTTGACTAAAATATAATTAATAATGATTAATATATATATAGTTGGAAAAAAAAATGCACTAATTAGCATAAAGTTGACGATAAAATAGACACTTTCAAGAAACATATATACAACCATTGTCGACAATCAAAATATAGAATTTGTTTTATATATATATATCTAATAATATTTATACTTATAAAATCAACCCTAACTTGCTCTTAATTTAAAAAGGCGATAAAAAAGCAGCAGCTGTGAATATTTCTTAATCTCATTATATATGACTGATGTTTTGGGTTAAAAGGAAATTAAGAGAGCAACTTGGGGTGCACCAACTCAACTTGTCTATAAAGAAGTTGTTCAAACATACAAGAAAACTTTGTAAAATACTTGATTATATATTCTTGATTATTTCACAAATTATAGGCGGTCACATCACTTTGTATAGAAATTGGGATTAATAACGTTTTTAATTGGGAAATAAATATATTGTTGTTTCATTTGACCATCTTCAGGGCCCCTATTTCCACAAAACAAAAACTCACCTACAAAGAGTTTTAGGAGATGATAACGTTTTAGCTGTGAAGTTTGCTGAAGAGGCGGCAGGCAGGAAATATTATTCTATGTACCATAAGCTTGCAAGATAAGGGATTCGTGTTGGTTCCCATCGTTATTGTTTTTTTGGTAAGCTATTCTTTATGCCATTTGTGAATGAACTTAATTTACATTTTAATTTGGTTAGTTCTTGTGTTCTTATTTTTACTTCTCATTATTATATTTTGTACTATATATTGTTCAGATGCAATTCAATTCAAGATGTTTACTTGATACTTTATGATTTTAATATTACACATAGAAAAACTATTTTCGGATCCTTTTCCCATTTCTGAAGTAGCGTTCCATTACTTTTCTTATCAAAGAAATTTTTGCCCTTTCTCGTGTTTGGGGTGTGATTTCCTTGTTTGATAGGACCAACTTTGTGATTTCAGCTTAAATTAATTGCGCTTAGGAATATTTTTCTTTGTTTTGATTCTCATTTATTGGTTCCATTATCACCTTAAAGATGCAACTATATATCTCGAGGCTTATTGTACTTGTGCATACTCATTATATAAACTTATTATTCTAAAAGTACTTAGGGCTTGAAAATTGAAATGGCTTTATGGACATTCATAGAAATAATTTAAGTACGTATATATGGACCTAATAATAATAATTAACTGGATCTTTGTTTAATTAACCAAATCAAACTTAGATGGAGTTTTGCTTTGTTAACTATAATATTATCATGCATAGAATAAGTTATATTCAATTTGATATATATGACCATATATCTACTTGCTTTGAGATGCCATTTCCTTCCAACATATATATACTTGTTAATTGAATTGTTAGTAAACTTAAATAAACCTAGGTCTATTACGTTTAATTGAATTGTTAGTAAACTTAAATAAACCTAGGTCTATTACGTTTACTGCCCCAATATATAATGCAGGCAAATTTATCTGTTTTTTTTATTTACGTAGTAACAATATGGATAAGAGTTGGATGACGAAGCCTAGGATCTCCAAGGAATACATTGACGGTTGTAGATCGTTTGTAGATTTTGCAATACTCAATTGTAGGACTCTAGATGGACTCATTTTTTGTCCGTGTAAGGTGTGTGGCCTCAACAGGCGGCACACTCCGGCCTTGGTATACGACCACTTGACAGGGGGTAAAGGAATGTGACCTCAATACATAGACTGGATTTATCACGGCGAGAGTCCTGTACGAACTTAGGTTGAAGGAACTAACTTGCCGAGATCGGCCGCAGATGCAGGTCCAAGCACAGAGGGTGTGGGTGGCAATATGCAAGCAATGCTGCGCGATTTGTTCGGTGTGCATGATGTCAGGGAAGACAGCAATGAGCCTCAACCCGGGGCACAAGGTGGTGAAGAACAGATTATGGATGATGCACCCGACATAGGTGACGCTCAAAAGTACGATGGATTGCTTAAAAATTCAGACAAGCCACTCCACGGGAAGACCAGACACAGCAAACTCAGTGCCACTGTACACCTATACAATTTGAAGTGTTTGGGTGGAGTTACTAACACGACTTTCTCGGCTCTCCTTGAGTTCGTCAATCAGTTGTTGCCCGATGATGGTGAGGCTTTGCCAGATAATACATATCAAGCCAAAATATTCCTAAGGGACATGGGGCTCGGGTATGAGAAAATACCGACATGTCGTAACGATTGTATGCTGTTTTGGAAGGACAATAAGGACTTAGACTCATGTCTTAAATGTGGACAATCTAAGTGGAAGGATGAAGTTTATTTGGATGATGATGGCCAACATATATCGGCGAGTAAGAAACGCTCGGCCAAGGTATTGTGGTGGTTTCCATTAATTCCAAGATTGCAAAGGTTGTTCATGTCGCAGCATACCGCACAGAATATGAGATGGCATGCAGAGGGTCGCACAAAAGACGATGTATTGAGGCATCCGGTCGACAGCCAAGCATGGAAGTCGTTCGATAATTTACATCCGGACTTCTCATCAGACAGCAGGAACTTAAGGCTTGGCCTAATGTCGGATGGGTTTAACCCATTTGACAATATGAGCACATCCCACAGTACTTGGCCTGTAATGCTTGTACCGTACAACTTGCAGCCTTGGATGTGCATGAAATAATCATCATTCATTTTATCCTTGGTAATCTCAAGCCCAAAATCACCTGGAATGGATATAGATGTGTACCTTCAACCCCTGATTGAGGAATTACAGGAACTATGGAATGTAGGGGTTTGCACGTTTGACGTCTCAAAAAGAAAATATTTTATGATGCGAGCTCAGTTGATATGGACGATTAATGACTTCCCGGCGTACGCAGATTTGTCAGGATGGCCAACGAGGGGTGTAAAGGCATGTCCTTGCTGTATGTATTCGACAAGGTCTACATGGCTAAAACACGGGAAAAAATATTGTTTTATGGGTCATAGGCGATACTTGCCCATGGATCATCCGTTCAGGAGGAATAGGAGAACGTTTGATGGTAAGCAGGAACTGGAATGTGCCCCCGAAGTGCCGAATGGAGAAGAAATATTGAGACAGTTAGAAGGGATGGTATTCGGAGACGAGAGTGCTGGTAAGACACCTAAGCCCCCTGCATCGACCAAGAAGGGCCCCAAGAAAAAAAAAAAAAAAAAAAAAAAAGCCGAAGAAGAAGAGGAAGAGGAATAATAAGAAGAACCAAGAAGAACCAATGGCCGCTGAAGTATTGTGGAAAAAGAAAAGTTTTTTTTTTTTTAGGTTGCCGTATTGGGAAGATAACTTGTTGAGGCACAACCTTGATGTAATGCACATCGAAAAAAAAATGTGATGGACAACATACTTAGCACACTTCTAGACATTAAAGGAAAATCCAAGGATAACCTTCAAGCACGTCAAGACTTACAAGAAATGGGTTTAATACCTAAACTGCATCCGTACATTGGCGATGATGGGAGAACTTATTTGCCGCCTGCTCCCCACACAATGTCGACCGAAAATAAAACTATTTTCTTACAAGTGCTTCAAGATGTAAGGGTGCCAGACGGTTATGCCTCGAATATATCCCGATGTGTTAAAATGGATGACCGCATGTTGTCAGGTCTCAAGAGTCATGACAACCACGTAATCATGCAACAACTTCTCCCTATTGGGGGGATCGAAATTGCCAAGCAACGTGATCAAGGTTATGGTCGATATGAGTACATTCTTTAGGGGCATATGCGAAACGACACTGACACTCGAGGCTTTGGATAGACTTCAAGAACACGTCTGTATGACTCTGTGTTTGATGGAACAGATATTCCCCCCAGCTTCTTCACTAGCATGTTCCACGTTGTCGTCCATCTTATCCGTGAATGTCGATTGGGTGGACCTGTACAGTACAAGTGGATGTACCCTGGAGAGAGGTAAAACATATTTAATTCATAGTAAACTTATTTATTTCATATGTGAAAAAGTGCAACGATTGATTGAATGTTGATGTGTAGAAGCCTTGGGGGATTCAAATCCAATGTTCGCAACAAAGCGTCTCCTGAGGGTTGCATTGCAGAGGGATACATAGCAACTGAGTTAGTGACGTTCTGCTTGGCGTATTTAAGTAGTGCACCGACAGTTCACAATAGGCCACAAAGAAATGCAAATGGGTGTAAAGGGGCAAGAACACGAGTGAACCTAAATCGAATCACAATGATACAGATTCACCGGTATATTATGTTCAACTCTGACGACTTTCGCCAACTGTGGATGTAAGTCATAGTAATATAATTAGGTTGCGTGCTATTGTAACTTAATGACATGCACTTTTAGTAGCGCACTAAAATGAACGGACTTACTCAATTGTAGGGCGCACATGGAAACGCTTAGGCGAGGTTCGAATATGGGGCAAATGACAGACACTCAGTTGGAGACTCAACATTATCAACAATTTTGCAATTGGTACCGTGACTACGTAAGACAAATGTCAAATAAAAATTTCACTAAAGCTCAAATTTCTTTCTTACTCCTATTCTTTTACCCCAGTAGTTAACTGTGCATATACGCTTCTATTATGCTCGCAGGTCAATCATTTGGACGATCGACAGAGGATGAAATTGGGGAAAAAACTTGTCATGCATTGTAGAGGGCCAATGGTCTCAGCAATCCAATATAACAGATATGTGGTCAATGGGAAATTGTTCCGTACTATTGCATACGATATGGGAAGGAGGTCTCAGAACAGTGGAGTTTGTGTGTCGACTGTTGATGGCGAAACGTACTACGAGAAGTTAACTAAAATCATTGAGGTGGAGTACTACGATCGGACTAAGTACGTATTGTTTAAGTGTGATTGGGCGGACAACACAAGAAGTAGGGGGTACAAGTTGGACAAGTATGGCTTAACGTTAGTAAACTTCAAAAACCTTGTACATAGGGGGATAAAATTACTGATGAGCCCTATGTGCTAACTTCCCAAGTCTCACAAGTTTATTACGTCAACGACGATAGGGACCCCGATTGGGCTTGCGCCGTAAGGACCAAACCTAGGAATGTGTACGACGTTGGTCAGGGTCAAGTGGCTAATGACAACCAAGCAAGCTACCACTAGAACGAGCCTCTCCAGTTGGATCATAATCATCACTATGATCCACATCCGGATGACATAGATTACGTCAGGACCGACGTACCACCTATTGAAGCGTATGTGATTTCATATAAATTCAGTTAGCATTAATATGTTTATTTTTTAAATTTTTTAATTCATGTGATTGTTTAGTACGTTTAATTTTATCTTTGTTTGATTTAAAATGTTGATTACATTCCATTTTCCTTATTGCGTTGGATTTTAATTTTTCCTCAGTCATATTAATTAATTTTGAATGTGATTAATGTTGCAGTGAAACATGAGTGTTTGGGGTGGAAAGACGAGGGGCCTAAAGCGCCCACATTCCGCGTTGAGGCAGATGAGTGGTGATGATAGCCAGTCTCAGGACCTGCGTACCCCATTTGACCCGCGGTCAGGGTATCGACCAGTACTCCCGCATGTGCCGGGTTTTTCGGAGTTCGACACCCCTTTGTTTGCCGCTATCATTATGGGGCAGCCAAACCCAGGCATACCACGACAAGATAGCCCAGTGGGCAATCCATATGGTCCGCCTGTGGAGTTGCAGCATACTACTGCGGATGATGCCCATGTAGAGCGGCAGGTATCCGCAGCCGAGGGAGACGATGTGGACCATGGTGATGATCCACATGATATACAACAGCCCGAGTCAGAGGATATTACACAGACTAAATCAGAGGATATAGCACAGCCTAAGGCCCCTGCTTTGCCAATGCTGAAGGAGAACGAGGTCTGGACAATAGGTATGTTTAGACCTATAACTATGTATATGTATGTATATATATATATATGTATGTATGTATGTTATTAAATATGTAATGAATATTTATTTTCATTAAATATTGATTGTAAATTTATGTTCTATTTACCAAATGCAGATACAAATGATAATATTGAAGTGCTTAACGTCAGTGACTCCCATAAGTTATATTCAATACCAGCTGGGAAACGGGTCATAGTGGAGTTCAATGGTATGTGGCAACCCGTAGGAAAAAGCGGGGGCAAATGGTGGCGGACGACGGGCAAGATGGTCAGGCGCGATACGTTCATCCGTATATCAGACGATTGGAAGAAGGTACCGTTAGAGAAGAAGGAGCTATTTTTTGATGCGTTATGGTAAGTGTAATTCAATTGTTATGAATTTAATGTATTTGCTGTGTATATAACTTAGTATGTCAAACTTATTTCTGAATGTATAATATATCATGCATGATTTGGTTTATTAATTTTTCAATTGTTCACAAATGCAGAAGAACTTTCACATATTGCCCGGCTCGAACATTGCTGAAATTAAAAAGGACCTATGGCGAGACATGGGCGAGAAGCTAAAGTATTGGTGACATGAATTGAAAAAGCCACTCGGCATTCGAGCCGATGACACTCCTGACTCAGTGAAGGCGAGAGCGGCGACAATCATCGAGAAGTATGAGCATGTGGATGTGGACATATTGTTGGAGAAGTGGTGTGAGAAGAAGAATCAGGTAAGTCAATCTTTTGCTTGTAGTTGTGTAGTATTACTTGTAACGACCCAGGGAAAAGCGCTAGCCACATCTGCGCTATCACCCCAAAAAGACTAGTCAATTTGGAGCTTCCCTAGAATTTATTATAAAGCCCAGTTTCACCTAGTAACTAGGCAATGTGGGACATAGCACTCATGACCATCTCTATAAACCACCCACTCTATGTGAGCTTCTTCTCATCTTCCCAATATGGGACTGGGGTGTTACATTACTAATTATAATTATTTATCTTTTCACATATAAATTAATGACATAATTTGTGTGCGCAGGAATATGCCGCACATATGACACAAATCCGAGCATTGTATACGACACCACATTGCGCCGGCTCAAAGAGCTTCGCCCAACACTCGCATGAGACGGTATGTTTGTCAAACCCAATACATACAAATTATTGAATTAAATATTTCAATATTATAACGTGGAAATATGTTTATATTTGTTGAATTTTGCAGGTTATGAAAACGGGCAAAGCCCCAACGCGAGTAATGAATTACATCACGACCCATACGAAGAAAGGCGGTGGTTATCCAAATCCACTGGTTGCGGAGAGAGTGGTATGCTTGAAACACATTTGTGTAAATTTTTATATTTATGATTAATAATTGGACTAAAAGATGACCGTGTGGTATGTAACATGCAGAATGAGATGATAAGG
>CM017324.1:6523034-6563357 GCA_006937295.1 Carpinus fangiana
CCCCTTGTGGCCTAAATCCTCCCCGTTCATCACTGTAAAACCCTCTAAACGTCATTTTATCATTTATTTTAATTTAATGCTTTTGTTTATTTTGCTTTAGTCTCTTATTCTTCACCATGTTTTTATCTACATGTTTTTATGCTTAGTTTAATACTCCGTTCGTCATTTAATTTTATGTTTATTCGTTTCAATACATTTTAGTGACAAAAGTGTGTTGATTGTTGTTTGCAATTCGTTTAACGTCGACTTTCGCTGCAACCGGAGATACATCGGATGATTCGTCTTCGGACCAATATCCGTTGTGACCTCTAAACAGTGTTTGCGTTGGTTAGTTCGACAAGAATTTGTAGCAACAATAGGATATGCATATGTGCTTTATCGACAGACGGATGTATGGACTAGTTAATAGCAAATAGAATACGCCTAGTAGCGTAATTTTTGTTGAAGTATGAACTAGGCATGTTTATATGTTGATTAAGTTGTGGTGAGGTAGATTAGGGACTTTAGCGTTTTTTTATTTCTTTGTTTTATTGCATTTTAATTTAGTTTATTTTTATGCACGCCACATGCTTGATATTGGGACTAGGTTAAGATAGGATTAGTTTAGGCACTTTAAAATTGGTTTTTAACGAAACACGATTATCTGTGGGTTCGACCTCGCACTTGCACATCCGCTCATATTACAAACGACTCGTGCAATTGGCGAGTACAATTAAATTTGTACATCATTGCCTATGTAGAAACACAATTTTCTACTTGTATTAAGATCTTACGCTCAAATTCTAGGGGAGAATACATGTCTTATGGGTTTCAATCTTTTCTCCAACAGAAGGGTATTCTCTCTCAGCGTTCATGTCCTTACACCCCTCAATAGAATGGCGTAGCCGAGCGTAAGAATAGACATCTTTTAGATGTTGTTCGTACACTGATGCTTGAATCTTCTGTTCCTCCTAGATTTTGGGTAGAAGCATTATCTACGGCTGTATATTTGATTAATCGTCTGCCTTCTCCTACTTTGCATCTTGATTCTCCATATTCTCGTTTATTTGTTGTTCCTCCTAATTATAATTCTTTGCATGTTTTTGGTTGCGTTTGTTTTGTTCACTTACCTTCCATTGAACATCACAAGCTTTCTGCGCAATTTGTTCAGTGTGCTTTTCTTAGCTATAGTAACTCTCATAAAGGGTTTGTGTGTTATGATACAGATGCTAACAAGCTTCGTATTTCTCGAAATATTATTTTTTTTTTAAATCAATATTTCTTTCCGTCTCGTACTAATCTTGTTTCTTCCTCTGTTTCACTCCCTACTTTTGATGATGTGTCTAGTACTCCTACTCTTGATGATGTGTCTATTCGTCCACTGCCTCTTCCTTCCTCTGCCCTGCCACCAAATCCTGTCTCGAATGAGCCCTGACAATCTACTAGGGTTTCCCGGCCCCCGGATTGGTATGGTTTTTCTTCTTCCGCTCTTCAGGCTACTCTTAATACTACTTTTGTGCCTAAGTCTTATTCGCAGGCTTCTACTCAAGAGTGTTGGCGCCAAGCTATGCAGGACGAACTTCAGGCTCTTCAGGACAATCACAATTGGGACATTGTTCCTTGTCCTCCTGAAGTTAAGCTTATTGGGTGCTAATGGTTTACACCATCAAGCTACGTGCTGATGGTTCTATAGGAAGACATAAATCTCATCTGGTGGCACTCGGGAATCGACAAGAGTATGAGCTGGATTATAAGGAAACATTTACGCTTGTGGCCAAGATGACTACTATACGCACTGTTATGGCCATTGTTGTTTCAAAAGGATGGTCGCTTCACCAAATGGATGTGAAGAATGCGTTTTTACATGTGATCTGAAGGAAGAAATATTTATGTCTCCTCCTCCTGGATTGTTTCCTTCCTCTTCTGTTAAGGTTTGTCGCTTAAAGCGGTCTCTGTATGGTTTGAAGCAAGCACCAAAAGCATGGTTTGAGAAGTTTCGTACTACTCTACTGGATTTCTCTTTTACTCAGAGTCAGTATGACTCCTTTCTTTTCTGTCGTAAAACTACTCTTGGGATCGTTATACTTCTTGTGTATGTCGATGATATTGTGATTACACGATCGGATCTCTAGTTAATTAAGCAACTCCAACAACATTTCAAATCTTCATTTCATATGAAAGATCTTGGTCCATTGCAGTATTTTCTTGGACTTGAGGTTCAACATTGTCCGAATGGCACACTCTTACATCAATATAAGTATACCCAAGAACTTCTTTCTTTGGCAGGTCTACAAGACGGTAATTCGGTTCTTACACCTATAGAAGTAAATTTGAAGTTGCATCAGGCGGGTGGTGATCCCTTATCTGATCCTTCGATGTATCGACAGCTAGTGGGCAGTTTGAATTATTTGACCATTACTCGACCTGATATCTCATTTGTTGTTTAGTAGATCAGTCAATTTATGCAGGCTCTAGGTCAGACACATTTGGCCGCTGTCCGTCGTCTTCTTCGATATCTCAAAGGGATATCTGGTCGCGACTTGTTTTTTCCCTTAAGGAATTCTTTACAGTTTGACGGTTTTAGTGGTGCCGATTAGGCTGGTTGTGCAGATACTCGTCGTTCTATTACGGGGTGGTGTATGTTTCTTGGCAATGCCCTCATTTCTTGGAAGAGTAAGAAGCAAGCTCGTGTCTCGAAATCATCCACCAAATCTAAATATCGGCTATGTCGTCGGCCTGTTCTGAAATTGTATGGCTTCGAGGGTTGTTAGGCGAACTTAGTGTTCAACAGCTTACTCCTACTCCTCTGCATGCCGATAATACCAGTGCTATTCAAATTGCTGCCAATCCTGTTTTTCATGAGCGCACCAAACATATTGAAGTGGATTGTCATTCCATTCGTGAAGCCCTTGCTCGACAGGAGATTACTCTTCCACACATTTCTACTGAACACCAAACTGTTGATGTCTTCACCGAGGCTCTATCTCATCCTCACCATCAGTTCATGATTGCCAAATTGATGCTTCTTGATCGCCCAGCATCAATTTGAGGGGGGATGTTAGTGACGACCAGGTCTCGGACATGACCAGGTCTCGGACACGACCAGGTCCCGGACGACCAGGTTTCGGACCAACCAAGGAGGTCTCAGCCTCAACAAACCGAGGAGGTCTCAGTTGTTGAAGCCTCGGATTTGCCGACTCCTCAACAGCGCATCTCCAGCTATGCATATATATTCCATATATATTTAGCCATAATTAGGCTCTCTAGTTATGGCATGTTCTTGTATTATAATGTTCTTGTATTATAGCGATAATATCTTGTAATTATTAGTTGCCTTATTTGTTCTCTTAGATTGTTGTAATCGCGGAGATACAGTTTGTAATTAAGTTTACGATTTCTATATAATACGAGGAACTCTCACTTTGAGGGTATTCAGAACAAAACCTAAATTGACAATTTGCACTACCTCCACAATGTCCAGACAACATAAAATAGCAAATTAAAACTACGGACTGAAGGTTGTAAGGTAATTCAGGAAGAGAAAAATATATCAAATAGGGTGGTGTTGAGAACAAACCCTAGTCACACAAGAAACTAGAGAACAACTCCGAAAATATTTAAATATTATACAAATTTCGAAGTGTTAAATAAAATAGCTAAGAAAAACTGAATCTTGCCAAAAATGAAAGAAAAAAAAAATCTAATTATTACATAAAATCAAACTGCAAATTAAAATAAAGATTCTACCAAAAATCTGACGAAATCTTGTAATCAAATCCCTACTAAAGCGTAAACTGAAATATTTCCTAAAATGGCAAAAACTAACTTAAAAACATTGATTCGAAGGGGAAGACAGTGGATTTTGAGCCTAAAAACGATGCGCACTGAGCAACGAGCATAACTGGGTGGCCATGCCGAAAAGAGCTTTTGGATTGGGGTCTTATGTGTAATTCTGATAATCGCAGCAAAAGTAAAGCTTGTTTAATCCACACTGTGATGTTGCCCCAATTACACCTAATTATGCCGATGCCTGCCATTCTTATGTTGATTTTCTCTGTCAAGAAACTCTAGCACTATCAATTAAGTATTTGATAACTCAGCATCTGCGGATTCTCCTGCATCAGGTAAACTTCAACATTTCCATTCTTTCACATGATTGATATCTAATGAAGCTTTAAGGTTGATGGGGCTGGAAATAAAATCAGACATTGTGCACTAATCCACGCACTGAAAAACCACAGAACCTGCTGACATCTAGAGGACCCATCCAAGTGATCTTGGTGCTAGAGATTGAGCATTCGTTGACTCTCCTAGGCTTAAATGGGTTAAATAAGATCTAAAATTAGAAGGCAAGAAACTAAGACAAAATTATAAAGATGTTTTTTCCCCTTCTTTTTTGAAAAAAAAAAAAAAAAAAAACAAAACAAAACAAAACAAAACAAAACAGACAAAACAAAACAAAAAAGGTCCAATTTAAAGTTCTAGTTGTAGTATATCATAAAGAAACTACTGCTACTGCTTCACTGAAACCTAATGACAGTTAGAGGACACTCTAGAAGCCAGATTTGCAAGGCTATCCCTCAAGTGTGCTACGTGGTGCATTTGGAAGGAGCAAAATGCTCCACTTTTAAGAGATGCATGAAATCAGTTTTGAAGCCAAAACTTCCATTTCGGAGAGCAGTTTTTAATTGGATGGCTTCTACAAATGCTTTTTCTTTTTCTAACTTGTTGAAGTTCCTTGAGCACCTACACTTTAGGAGATAGTCCCAGTGTTCCACCTTGTAAGAGACAGAGACAGAGACAGAGACCGACAACTACTGTAGGGTAAACCATAGCAATGCTGCCTCAAATCCAATGATATTTTCCAAGTTGTGTTTGAGTTCATGAAACGAAAACGGTTACTGACACTAGTGTCTGAACGTAAATGTTAAAAACTGATTTTTTTAGTAGTGGTTGCAACAATTCATAGTTATAACTGTTGTGCTGGAATGATTCTATTATCTGATCAAGATTTTGCTTGCATTTAATTGTTCAATTGTTATCATAGATGGCGCCAAACAGTTAAAATAGTTAACCGCATGCCGAGACACCACTCAAGAATGGTTCCATGGGAAAGGAGAAAGATAACAAACGACCTTGTCTGAGCTTGCCGGTAGAAATTTGTGTGGCGTAAGAAAATTTGCAATGCAGTGTACCCTCCAAAATACAAAAAGATTTAATTGAAAATTCAGTTACTAAAATCATTTCAAATCAAGTAAATTGCTCGATGGATCTTATTTAATTTATTAGGATCAAGCATACATAAAAAAGCCTGCATTTACAATGGAGAAGCCCCCATCTACCAAAAGATTATGGCCACTCACGTACTTTGACTCATCACTTCCAAGATAAAGCGCAGCCTCAGCCACGTCCTCTGCCTTGAGAACTCGACCTTTAAGGTTGGAATAAAGACTATGAACTCCATCATCATCCAGCTTGAAGAAATCTTTTACCATTGGGGTGGCCACCGCATAAGGTGACACGCAATTCACACGAATGCCAAATCGCCCGAGTTCCACAGCGGTGTTTTTCATCAATCCCACCATGCCATGCTTCGAGCTCGTGTAGCCATGTGATGCAGAACCTGTTAGAATATAAATTAAATGATCAAATATATATATATTTTATAAACTTAAACTTTTGAAACAAACTGTGATTTAACCGAACCTCCTATAACAGAGCGCACGCTAGCGGTTGAAATGATACTGCCTTGGTGAGCGGGGATCATCACACGAGCAGCATGTTTGGTGCCAAGGAAGACACCTACAAGATTTACACCAATGACCTGCTCAAATTCAGGCTTGGTTATGTCGAGGATGTCGGTTTTGGCTACTCCGGCGACGCCAGCATTGTTGAACATGATGTCTAGTTTTCCGAACTTGGAAACAGCATGGTTTACAGCGTTTTCCACGTCTGTTTCCTTGGTGACATCACAATGGACAAAGGAAGTGGATTGAGGAGATAGATCTTTGCATACAGAGTGACCCAACTCGTCTTGGATGTCTGCAATTACAACTTTCGCTGCATGCTTAGAGAAGAGTTTTGCTGTGGCCTCGCCGATGCCGCTTGCCCCGCCGGTGATTAGTGCCACTTTTCCTTCTAGCCTGTGAAATTTACAGCACACAAAGTAGCGCATAAAATGTTCCAAAAAAGCCAAAAATTAAGAAGAATAATTTTCAAAAAAAAAAAGTGAATCCAATTACATTAATTTCCTTTACTTTTCTCCCTTAACATGTTTACCTTTTGGAAAAATGACCTTTTAAGAATATTGTTTTTTTAGCAAAAAAGAAAAAATATTGTCACACAACTCAACACATAAAATAGGACAAAGTTTTCTTCCAAACTAGGTTAGAGGAACTTCCTTCAACCCAGTTTATAAAAATGATGTGTTATGTATCAATTTTCTTAATAACATGTCATTTTTATAGACTGGATTGAAGGAAGTTCTTTCACCTCAGTTTGAAGGAAAATTCCATCCATTTGGTGGTGCCATGAAATGTGGGGAAGATGTCAGAACTTTTCTCATACCTTCTTGCAGCAGCCGAGAGTAATGAGAAACTTCCCATGGCGGCCGGACTGATCTTCAAAGCTCTACTGGAAAAAATGAAGAAGAATTAACCCTAAAGGAAGTTATATATATAGACGCATGTAATATTGTCACACCTTTGTTATTAATTTCCACTTTGTCATTATATCAAGCACCAGCTGCTATAATAATATGCAGAGGATCGAGACAGAAAAAAAGGCTAATGCTTTCCACATGGAGGGCCCCGGCCGGCGAAGATCACTGGAAGTCTACTGACGTGGGGCCATATACTGGACCAATCTCATCCTCGTACTGTTCATAACATGCAATCTCTTACAAAACATTGAAAACATGCCAGAAATATATAGGGTCTGTCACGTTTTTATCATGTTGGTTGCTTTCTGTACGTACTACGTTTCTTTTCGGAAAAATAATTGAGCTATTTAGTTTAAAAAAGAAAAATGGAGAAAGATGGGGGAAGGATAAGATGGAAGAGATGTTTTAGTATATATGTCTTTTTAAAAACTCATATGCATCTTACATATTATTAAAAAAATAGCATATATCACTTTTATAAATTAGGTTGAAGGAAATTCCTTCAACCCAATTTAGAGGAAAATTATGTCCTATATATATAACAGTATGCATTTTATAGAAATAAGTTTCACGTTGATTTTGACATTGTAGTTCAAATTTTAATTGTCTTGTCACCTTTGTTTGTAATTCTAGTTATTATAAAATATAATGTCATCTGTTAGTTTATAGTTTAGTAGTTGACGAAATAAGTATTACAAAAACTATCACATCAATTTGTAAGAGTACTATCTTATAATAAAGGAAAATTTGCTAAAAATGGTCTATGTGGTTTGATGTTATGCAAATCGCTCCTTGTGGTTTGAAAAATGACTAAACACTCTTTGAGGTAAGCCAAAAAAAAAAGGCTCATATCATTGGAAAAGTTAATAAAATCTGTTAATGTGTCACATCAAACATCAATCATGACACATTTCACTTAGTTACTATATACATATACACACAAATAGACAAACAAACAAACAAACAAAAAAAGAAGCCACCCCTTCCTTCTGCTAGCGTACAGGATTGTTTGGGAATAATTTAGTCACTTACATTAAAAATTTAAAAAATTAAAAACAAAAAAGAAATGGTAGTCACCCCTTCTGGCCAAATTAGGAAACTAGAGAGATCCAAGACATCTAGTTATTTATACTTGAGAAGTATTTTTATCTCCAAAAAAAAGTGAAATGACAGAAATGCACTTCAAATATAAGGAACTAGATGCTCTCCCATTCCTTTTTGCCCAGCCTAGAGGTGGCCGCTTGGAAATGATTGATTATTCCTATTTTTTTAGTAATTGATGTAATAATTAAGAACCGCATAAACTATCACGCCAATTTATAAAGTATCTAGTTAAAATACTCAGCGTATCGCAAGAATTTTACTTGTTGAAAAACAATTGACATTGAAATAAAGAGTTGGCTAGCACTGTAATTCTATGCTAAACAGATATTGAAGCATATAATTATAGCTCCAAAACTTAAGCACGCATTCCAACTTTCTCAGACCATTCGCTTTCCTTGACAACAGAAAAGTAGAGCATCCAACAGTATTAAAGGTGATAAACAGTGATAATTATAATCAATATATATATATATTCCACCATGGCATAAACGTTTGTCTTCTCTTTTTGTTAGCATGAACAAGAGAAAATTTGTCTGAACTCGCCCTAATTAGAAGGGTACATGAAGAAAATGTGTGCACTAATTTAATACTTTTGCATTATTAGATTAAAGAATGGCATCTTTTCATTGGAATTTAAGGTTATTATTATGGCCATGAATAGAAGGCACATTTTTAAAGGAATGTTACGGTTTTTATGGTGTTCTCTTCATCCTACGTGAATATGTGAACAAATTATTGACACAAATCATTTTTTTTTTGAAAATAGATAAAAAGGAGGTAAATAAGTGAGTCCGACCTAGTCAACCTCGGATCTATTGAAGCTTTAGTTTGTTAGATGTGAAACCTCCACATGGTAGAAGTGCATGTGTGGTAAATGGAATAATGCTACACTTACTCCCGCTCTTCTTTAATTAAACAATTTTTTCACACTCAGAGCATTCCCAATGGTGGAGCTAAATGGCTCCTTAAATTTGTAAAATACTCCCTACATTGGATGAGCTAAAATAAATGTAGAATAGACATTTTATTAAATGAGCTAAAAAAAAAGCTACATATAGCGGCACTATTCAAAAAGTTATTTTCCTAAATTTTCTTCCCACGTCTTTTTTTCTCTTGCTATCTCTCCCAAAATTTTCTTTCCACATTTTTTTTTTTTGGGAAATACGTTTTAGCCCCCTCAACTAACACCCATTTACCTTTTAGCCCCCTAAACTATCAATAGTTGTTAAATGGCTCCCCCAACTACCAAACAGTTACGTTTTAGCCCTCTCCGTTAGTTTTTGCCGCCAAAGTAGATGGAAGCATCCAAAACGACGTAGTTTGGATGCTTCCATCCAAATTTGACGGCAAAAACTAACGGAGGGGGCTAAAACGTAACTGTTTGGTAGTTTGAGTGGCCATTTAACAACTTTTGATATTTTAGGGGGCTAAAACGTAAATAGGTGTTAGTTGAGGGGGCTAAAACATATTTTTCCCTTTTTTTATTGTTGGGGAAAATACGTTTTAGCCCCCTCAACTAACACCCATTTACGTTTTAGCCCCCTAAAATATCAAAAGTTGTTAAATGGCCCCCCAACTACCAGGCAAAAACTAACGGAGGGGGCTAAAACATAACTGTTTGGTAGTTGGGGGGACTATTTAACAACTGTTGATAGTTTAGGGGGCTAAAACGTAAATAGGTGTTAGTTGAGGGGACCAAAACGTATTTTTCCCTTTATTGTTTCTCACCTGTTTTCTATTTTTTTCAAAATTTTCTCCTACTATTTCTTTTCCATATCTCCCTTTTTTCCTATTATTTCTCTCCACATCACTTTTTTCTCAAAAGTTGAAAATGTGATATTTATGAAAAATACAATCTTTATAAAAAAATAAAAAAATAATAATAATTAAATGATATAGATAAAAATATAATTAATCGGATGCAAGATGCCCTTAAAAAATTATTAGCTAAACTAAATAAAGTGAGTTTTGAGGAGCTATTTTACATTAAAAAAAAATTAGCTCTTCCATTGTGAATGCTCTCATAGGTGGCATTTTAAAACCACCATTGAATATATATAAGATGAATCTTTAATATATATAAGATGGATCTTTATTAGCTTTTAATCTAATTGTGGTTTTAAAAGTCACTAATGAATGTGAAAAAATTGTATAAAAAAAAATGAAAGTATAACACTACTCGTGGTACGATGTTTGGACTTATTAGCCTTTAAAACATATCAAATTCAACGGATCCGACTTACATGCTGTTATTAACAGTATATATATTGTAGTAAAAGCAACGGTTAAGATTAAATCTCACAGTCAACTTTAAGATTCAATTTCAACCGTTGTTTTTACGACAACATAAAGCATGTAAACCAGATCCGAATTCACCAACCTACTGGCTGCTTCAAATAGACCAACAATTATAAAACACCATGCTCTTTTGGCTATTTAAGCATTCAATTACTATGGCATTGGGTGTGGAAACGACCCAATCTGATTATTCTGACATTTTNCACTAATGAATGTGAAAAAATTGTATAAAAAAAATTGAAAGTATAACACTACTCGTGGTACGATGTTTGGACTTATTAGCCTTTAAAACATATCAAATTCAACGGATCCGACTTACATGCTGTTATTAACAGTATGTATATTGTAGTAAAAGCAACGGTTAAGATTAAATCTCACAGTCAACTTTAAGATTCAATTTCAACCGTTGTTTTTACGACAACATAAAGCATGTAAACCAGATCCGAATTCACCAACCTACTGGCTGCTTCAAATAGACCAACAATTATAAAACACCATGCTCTTTTGGCTATTTAAGCATTCAATTACTATGGCATTGGGTGTGGAAACGACCCAATCTGATTATTCTGACATTTTTACATCCGCTGCCAAAAGTGCTCATACACAGTGGAATATGTTATCCTTCTGGCTTGCCGGCAACCTCCCAGCACAGACAGAAACAAAGCTAGCAAAGTCAAAATAACAAAAACTATAGATGCTCGCCAACGATTGCTTGTCCTGGGAAATGGTATACCCAACACACATTTTTGTGACTCCTCTTGGTTTGATGGATGTTTACCTTTCTCTACAAAGTAGTTGTCATTACCAGTTTCCGAAGATTCCGACGACTCCCCGGATCCTTGCATTCGTAATTTGATTCTTCGATTCCCCGTGCCTTGTAAAGGAATCACCCGTGAAACAATTGCTTGCATTGGTTCTTGAGCTTTACTCTCAGCCTCGAACATATTAGTCACCATTGGTAGGAATCCAGGAGAAGCGTATAGAGAAGATTCGTCTAGCTTAATGATGTCATCTTTCAGTATCTCAGCAAATAAATCATCTTCGATGGAAGTTTCCTACAATGTAAAAACAATATGGTTTAGATGTCTTTTAGTTAAGGATGTTAATGACTATCAACCAACCATGCATGTAGTGTTCAACAACGTATTTGGCCAAAATGAAACCTACCTTCTGTTGACTGGAAGTTTCCGCCAGAGTAGCATCACATGTTCGTTTCTGTTCAGATTCAGATGTGGAATCAATCTGCTCAATGGAATAAGAATCATTACTGCTACCAACTGCCCTGTCCCCCTCGGACAATCCCGAGACTGCGTAATTACTGTTTGGCAAATGCCTTTGACCAGGAGCAGCTCGGGTTGAAGAATCACTTGGGCGGAACTCAATGTTCTTCCGGAGGCGACAAACGACCAAAGAATCCTGCATCTACACAAGGGACGATTCAACAAATACTCCCATAAGCTTTCTCAAGAAAGAACATAACAAAGTTTAAATGCAAACATCTTACAATTAGCTAATGTTAGTTAACTGAAAGTGCGCATTTCCTTCTATACCAAGCAAAAATTACACTGCAGCAAGGAAACTAAAAACTAAACTGAGCAAAAATTAAGGCCCTGCTGTTGATAATTTTCAGGGAGGATATCCATTAGAAAAATATATAAAGTGAAATTCTCATTCCCATTGGTTGGGAAATAAATCAGCAGATAGTATGATTTAGACTATCTCCACAATGTCCAGACAGCATAAAATAGCAAATTAAAACTATGGATTGAAGGTTGTAAGGTTATTCAGGAAGAGAAAAATATATCAAATAGGGTGGTGTTGAGAACAAACCCTAGTCACACAAGAAAATAGAGAACAACTCCGAAAATATTTAAATATTATTCAAATTTCAAAGTGTCAAAGAAAATAGCTAAGAAAAACTGAATCTTGCCAAAAATGAAAGAAAAAAAAATCTAATTATTACATAAAATCAAACTGCAAATTAAAATAAAGATTCTACCAAAAATCTGACGAAATCTTGTAATCAAATCCCTACTAAAGCGTAAACTGAAATATTTCCTAAAATGGCAAAAACTAACTTAAAAACATTGATTCGAAGGGGAAAACAGTGGATTTTGAGCCTAAAAACGATGCGCACTGAGCAACGAGCATAACTGGGTGGCCATGGCATGTGCACCGAAAAGAGCTTTTGTATTGGGGTATGCGTGATTCTGATAATCGCAGCAACAGTAATGCTTGTTTAATGCACACTGCGGTGTTGCCCCAATTACACCTAATTATGCCGATTCCTGCCATTCTTATGTTGATTTTCTCTGTCAAGAAATTCCAGCACTATCAATTCAGTATTTGATAACTCAGCATCTGCGGATTCTCCTGCATCAGGTAAACTTCAACATTTCCATTCTTTCACATGATTGATATCTAATGAAGCTTTAAGGTTGATGGGGCTGGAAATAAAATCAGACATTGTGCACTAATCCACGCACTGAAAAACCACAGAACCTGCTGACATACAGAGGACCACATCCAAGTGATCTTGGTGCTAGAGATTGAGCACGTCGACTCTCCTAGGCTAAAATGGGTTAAATAAGATCTAAAATTAGAAGGCAAGAAACTAGGACAAAATTATTAAGATGTTTTTTCCCCTTCTTTTTTGAAAAAAAAAACAAAACAAAACAAAACAAAACAGACAAAACCAAAAAAAAAAAGGGGTCCAATTTAAAGTTCTAGTTGTAGTATATCATAGAGAAACTACTGCTACTGCTACTGCTTCACTGAAACCTAATGACAGTTAGAGGACACTCTAGAAGCCAGATTTGCAAGGTTATCCCTCAAGTGTGCTACGTGGTGCATTTGGAAGGAGCAAAATGCTCCACTTTTAAGAGATGCATGAAATCAGTTTTGAAGCCAAAACTTCCATTTCAGAGAGCAGTTTTTAATTGGATGGCTTCTACAAATGCTTTTTCTTTTTCTAACTTGTTGAAGTTCCTTGAGCACCTACACTTTAGGAGATAGTCCCAGTGTTCCACCTTGTAAGAGAGAGACAGAGACCGACAACTACTGCAGGGTAAAACATAGCAATGCTGCCTCAAATCCAATGATATTTTCCATGCTAAATCTTTTACACTTATAGCCTAACAGAAAAGGTTGCAACGTTAATTACTACTACAAAAATGAAAGAGTAGCAAAAATTGTTATCCTGTAGAAGCAACATATGAAACCCTGCTATTGAAGGATAAGATCATTTTTGGCTCATCAGACCGAGTGTTTGTGTACATTAGGAGCAGAGGTGGACATACATTGATGCTTGGAAACCCATGCCCCCACACAATGAAAATGCTATCATCCTCAGACAAATCCATATATAACAACCCCTTCCTTTTCCCCACCAGTTCAGGTAGTGATGGCAATGGGGTGAGAAAGACTCAGAGACCACAGTTCCCATTCCCATCAAGTTACTCGATCCCTAGCCATTCTCCACCCCCATTTTGTGGATGAGTGGTATCCCCATCCTTACCTCACTGCACCCCATCTTATGTAATTTTAATTTTTTTTTTTATAAATCAATTTTCATTGAGTAATGCTAAATGTCTTCTTTGTGTCCTCCAAAAATTATGTGACTTTTAAAATCATCATTAGATCAAACTCCAATAGCGATCTATCATGAATCCGACAGTGATTTTAAAAGCCACATTAATTTTGAGACATAAGAGGACATGTAGCATTACTCTATATTGTGCAAAGCAAATGAACATAAATAATACTAAACATAAGGACTACATACAGGGTGAGCCGAGCAAGGGAGAGACTATTCCCCATTCCCACTTTGGGTATGAACATCCATCCCCATTTCTGTCCCCGTTTTATGCAGCAAATATCAGTTGAATGAGGCAGGTTGGGACATTGTTTCCATATAAAATATTTTGAAATAACAATTCCAATCAAATACTTAGCAGAAGAAAATATTCTCAATAATAACAAGTCACCTGGAGAATCCCGGGCATGCAGTATTCATGCATAATCCATTCTGTCCTTTCCCCTCTTGGTGCACGACCTATGTGGAACACTAGAGTCCTCTTTGTACCTATTACGTTGGGACCTGACTTTACATTTCGTTCTTTCCCAGTTGCTTTCCAATAACCCAATTCAGTTGCCCTCTTACTTTGTGAGCCATTTGGGTACTTTCTTCCACGAGGAGAAAAGAAGAACCATTCAGAATCTGATTGAATGACCGATTTGGCTGGTTACAAATAAACCAGCACTGATGAGTAACCAAGCCCAAGTAAAACACAGTTGTTCACTTAAAAGAATTACAGTAGCATACACAAATGTTTAAACATGTTTCTGCACTGCATATATATACAACAGACAACCAATGTTGCCCTTCATATTTAAAAAACACAAAATCATTTGAATATGTTTAGGCAATCAAGACTCTAATGAAAATTTGTGTCTGAAGTTCTGCAAATTCCTTTCAAGATTCCAAAGTTGCACAACATCAAGCAAATTCATAGTGAAATTTTCAGTATGAACCCTTGAATAAAGGCCCCCTTCTATTTCTTTTTTCTTTTTTCTTCCCAAGCAAAACCTTGAATAATGGTTCATCCCAGCAAAGCGTTAGATATCACATGGTGAACATCAACAGCTATCTTTGATATGCTTAATTAAATCCCAGTATTGAACCTCATAACGCAATGAGCGAACAAGGCCAAAATTTTCCAACCCATTCAGCACAAATGTTCCGACCCATCCAGAGTAATGAACGGCTTAGTTTAATTTCCCAAATTTTTCAAGTTAAAAACTTCCAGCGCAGTGGCGGAGCCAAACATTTTATATTGTAGGTGCCGCTAATTTTTTTTTGTTTTTTGTTTTTTTGGGGGGAAAAACTTCTACAAGATAGGTTCGGGATTTTTTTTTTTGCATCATGTAATGAACGGGTATTTTTTCAATTTTTTTCTTCTTTTTCTAATACTAGTACTTAAATACAATGAGGAATTGAGCTTAGAATTATGCCAAATTTTTCAATTAAATGTTTAAATTCTAACAACCAATATTTTCAATACTTAATAACCAAAATATCCAAATTACAAGACTACTTAGATTAGGACTTTCACATTTACTTTCCTCTCTTCTTTCCTGCCAACACAATTCCTAATCGAAGTGGTATTGTAATTTGAATATTTTGGTTATTAAATATTGAAAATATTGATTATTAGAATTTAAACATTTAATTTAAGAATTTGACACAATTCCAAATTCAATTCCTTATTGTATTTAAGTACCAATATTAGAAAAAATGGTCTTCTAATTTGAATGTTTTGGATATTAAATATTGAAAATATTAATTATTAGAATTTAAACATTTAATTGAAAATTTTAACACAATTCTAAACTCAATTTCTCATTGTATTTAAGTACTAATATTGGAAAAAGCTTTTTTTTTTTTTTGCTGCCACGAGTCCCATTGGTAGGAAAAAAAGAGAAAAACAAAATAAAAATTAAAGTCTTTGGGGGTGCCGTAGCACCCCCAAGGGATGATGTGGCTCCGCCACTGTTCCAGCGTCTATCTTAGACTCCTTTAACACTCAAAACATAAATATACGAAAATAAAAGTACTATTTATCTATAAATCAGCCTATATTTACATAACTTTGAATGAAATATCTATTGTGTTTAGAAAAATTAAAGGTTTTTAAGCTAAAAGAAAATTGTCAATGACTTCTAAAGAAAAAAACAAAATACCAACACCTTGGGTAACACTCCAAAGAAATTTTTTGGCAACTAAAAAAAAAAAAACTCAAAAGTCCTTTCTGCTTCCTTTTATTTTCTCAGCGACCAAACGCACACAGCATACTAATTAAAATACGAAAAGTCAGTTCCAGAAATCCCACATATTTTCCAATTCTCACCAAGCAAACACAAAAGGTGGTTCTGTAACAAAATATAAACAGAGAAAGAGTAAACTATGATATCTGTTCTAATAGCTTTCACGACGAAATTAGTAAGTAAAGTAATAAACCAACCTGGTAAGTCCCAAGGCTCGTGTCTACAAATTTCAATCTCGGAAATCACTTCCACGCTCTTCTCAGACCCCTCTATCTTCTTCTTCAGGTAGTAGGAAATCAATTCCTCGTCCGTCGGCGAGAACCGAAACCCCGGAAACATCGTCGACGCCGCTATTGATATCTGTGCCTCCCTCGAAATCCCCTCCACCTCCACTTCTCTCACTCTCGAAGCCCCCTCCATCTCTCTCTCTCTCTCTCGAAGCCTCCTCTCTCTCTTTCTTTCTGGGATGCTAACAGAGCTTAAGCAACTTGATTAGAGGAAAACGGAATCCGCGGAAACTGAAATACCGGGAATTCGAAACCCCCTCTACCGTTGCTGGGTTATTCGTTTCTCTTTCTCTGGCGCCTTCTTTTCTTTAGCTCGTCCTTTCGGTTGCTTTGGGTTGGGAAGGTCGGTGACTGAGAGGGAAGGGCACGTTGTACTGTTTGTACGGACCACGATATTCCTCTAGGAGTCCACGTGGTCTTGTTTTAATGAGGAAGGGGCATGCGTGGGATCACTCAACTGGTCCGTTCTTTTTCGTCCCTTCTCCGCGCGTGATATACTAATAACCCGTTTAGAATTGCGTTTGAGAAGTTAACATTCAAAAAAATTCGTTTGAAAAAAAATATATAGTTATTTGGTAAAAAATTAAAAGCACTTTTAAAGATCTCTAAAGTCTAAAAATGGTAAAAAAAAATACTTTTGATAAAAGTTTAAAAATTCTATTTTTCAAACGCAATCCAAGCTCTAAGTTAGAGTTTAGTTTTTTTCTTTTTTTTTTTCTTTTGGAAAGAAAAATCTTGTTGAATTTCATAAATGGATCATTATAAAATATTTCTGATACAAGAAGGGCAATCTTCTAACCATACAGATACAGTCTCATTGACCTGATTTAGGGCCAATTTTGCTAGTCCATGCGCCACCCTATTTGCCGCCTCATGATACACATGGTTTACTTGCCACCTTGTTCAGACAAAGCTTAACATTATCAATCAAGTGGCCAATCATGCTAGAATTTCTGCCCTTATATTGTATAGCATCAGCGATTTGTTTTGCATCCCCTTCAAGTATCATTTGCTGCACTCATTTTTTCTGGCCAAAACCAACCCCAAAATAGGCAGCCATAGCCTCAGCAGCAGCTGATACCCACGACCCCCTTCTCATAATGCACTTTGCCGCTAGGAAATTGCCCTCGTGGTCACGCATGATAAGGCCAAAACCCATCTTTCCAGCACCTTTGTCCAACGCTGCATCCACGTTTACCTTAATCCACCCACGAGCTGGTTTCACCCACTTTGTTTGACACTCCAAGAGGTCGAGACCCTGCCTAGTCACTTGATCGTATTCAGTCACTGCCCCTTCTAGCTCCCCGAACTATATTATCTGGGTGAGAGAACAATCCATCATAGATCCATATATTCCTTCTCAGCCAAATCCTCCTTGAAATTTCTGAGAATAAACGAAATGCGTCCCCTCCCCCCTTCTCAACAAGTAAGGCTCCAGCAACATGAAAGAAGTCTGATCCAAGAAACGTGCTTTTCAAACATCCTTAGACGCTGGGCAGTCCCAGAGAACGTGAACAGTGGTTTCGGCTTCCAAATTACAAATGGGACACAGCGGCTCCACAACCACCTTCTTCCTTAATAAATTCTCTTTCGTTGGTAGTAGGTTCTTACCCCCATTTTTTGTTCCTCTCCACACCAATTTGTCTGGCTGATTAGTGCAGCTTAATGGAACTGATTGGATAGCCACCCGCTCCTCCACGCTGAAAATTTCTTGTAACAACGTTAAATTCCACCCTTTCCCATCTTGGTCAATTAACTCCTCCACCTTGGCTGCTGCATCAAGAACCTTTGGAGGAGATTGAACCATATATGTAGAGGGGTTATTAAGCCATTTGTCACCCCAAATCCGGACATCCTACCCCAATCTGCTAAATCAGCCCATCACTTACTACTTTACAGGCCCCTTGAATACTCCTCCAAGCAAAAGATGGTTTTGTCCCCATTTGTGCCTCCGAAATTGAACAATTTGGGTAGTATTTCGCTTTTAAAATCTGCATTGTCAAACTGTACGGTGATGTCCATAGACACCAACATTGTTTCGAGTACAATATTTTGTTTATGGGAAAACCTCTTATGCGGTCGGTCTACAAAAGTGTTATTTTGCAGCCACCAATAGAAAAAAGCCACATCACTTAAAGCACAAAAAATGCATAAAATTAATCTACAACCTAAAACACTAGAATTTCTTCTTCTTCTTCATGCCGATAACCACATCACCAGCCTTTCTTCTTCTTCTTCATGCCGACAACTCCTTCCCCTTTGCTACCAAAAAAAAAAAACTCATCTCCCTTAACAGAGAAAGAGAGATGCCCTAAGAGAAAGAGAGACTTAGAGACATACTCTGAGTCATGGCATGCGACATTAAAAACGGATTAACCTTCCCCCTAAAGGGTTAACATTCCCCTCTAGGATTTAGTTTTGAATCCAAAATTGAGTTTTGAGGCATTAGAAACGAGTTTGAGGCATTACAATCGAGTTTTAAGGTATTAGAATATGATTTTGAGGTTGGGTTTCGCTGGGTCTTATCAGATTTTTTTTGTTGAGTTTGGCAATGCTGGGTTTGGGAGAAAGAAAAGGAGAAAAGAGGGTTCAGGATGCTGGCCGGTGGTGGGTGGGCGTCTCCGGTGTGGTGGTCATGGTTGGTGGGAGAGGGGGGGGAATGAAGAAAAGATGGCCAATGGTGGGTTTTATTTTGGTTTTATTTTTTTGTCTTTTGGGTTGATTTTCGTTTGGTTAAGCTAAACCAAATGGGTGTTTGTTCTGCAATAGAAATTATGGGCTAGATTTTTTGTGGCCAGTTGTGGTGGTGGGTCGGAGGGGGCCAAGGGGCGGGTGGAATTTGGGGGAGAGATGCTCTCCGGCGCCCGTGGTTTCGTTTTGGGTTTGCTGGCATTGGGTCTGGTGGTTTGATTGGGTGTTTGCTGCTATACGGTGTTTTTATTTTATTTTAACAAAATAAGATGGCTGATGTGTCAGCAAATGACTGGATGCTGCAAAACATCACTTTTGCAGACCGACCGCATAGTAGGGGCTCCCTTTGTTTATAGGTGAAATCTATATATATATGTGTGTGTGTGTGTGTGTTGAGAGATAAAACAATTATAGAGTTTTTACCAAGAATACATTAATATATATAATTGAACATAATTCTAACTCAAAAGCCTAAGCTAATGAGCTAAGGTCTAGCTAAGTATATTAAACACTATTTTCTTTTATATTTTCTCAATGTGAGGCACAACACTCATTAGTGCACTCATAACAATCTCTCATCACTTGTGAGTATTTTGTGGAAGTTCTAAACCTGACGCATCCAGACACCTGTCTCAGGAGTACAAAAATATACATAATTGAACACAAGTTTAGCCCAAAAGTCTAAGCTAATGGACTAAGATCTACTTATATATATTAAACATTCTTTTTTTATATATTTTTTCAATGTGGAGTACAACACTCATAAATACATTTACAATAATATATATTTATATGGGGTTTGCTAGGGGTTCTCCCCGTAGTGTTCTCCTTAATAGAGAGTTTGCCTCACATGGAAACAACTCACCAGCCACATATCTTGCAACGGCTACAAACACACAAGGAAACAACTCACCAGCCACATATCTTGCAACGGCTACAAACACACAAGGGAAGAAAATCAATCCATTAATATGCAGCAACGACTAGTTTAATCTAGAAAGGAAATTCTTTCTTTATTGTATATTCACTTACCTACCTTGTAACCTCAACACTTTGTATATATATCCAAGCAATAACAAATGAAAAGTAAGCAGCAAATATTCACCAAATACCTTTGTCTTTATGGTATCAGAGCAGTAAAACAAGCGACCCACGTCGCCCTTCTGCTAATTTTTTTTTTTTCTCCCTTCATTGAAACCTTTTATCAAATACCTTGCTGTCATTCTCTGCTGCAACAATCACTGCACTACCTTGCTGCCAATCTCTGCACCGAATTTACAACAAAATACCAAATGGCCTCCTCCTCATCCACCGAAACCAACACAACCACCGAAACCAACCCATCCATGCCCAACATTCCCCAAAATCCAACCACGCCTATCATCCCTCATACTCCAACCACACCCAATATTCCCCAAATCCAGCAACCCATTCCCGTCACCCATCTCTCAAGCTTTGCCCAATCCATCACCAAACTCAACAAAGAAAATTACCTGACCTGGCGTGGCCTTGTTGAGCCTTTTCTCAAAGGCCACGACCTCCATGGCTTCATTGATGGCACCAACACCCCACCAAGCCCACAAGTATCCAGCTCTCCCAACAGCACTCTCACTGTCTCCACAAATCCAGACACTGTTTGGTGGCTTCGACAGGATCAATTGATCCTTAGTATGCTCATGTCATCTATATCTGATGACATGCTGCCTCAAGTAATTAGTAGCAAAACTGCCCACGAATTGTGGACGACGCTTGACCAGATCTTCACCTCCGAGTCACAAGCCCGCACGTTGAATCTCCGTCTCCAACTTACCACGGCCAAGAAGGGAAACCTCAGCATCTCCGATTATTTCTGCAAAATTAAGCAAATTATTGCAAATCTTGCCGCTGCTGGCCATTCCATCAGTGACTCTAAATTCACAGCCTCTCTACTCGGCGGTCTAGGTCCTGAATACGACCCCTTTGTGACCTCCGTCACCACGCGTGTTGAGCCCCTCTCCTTGAATAATTTGTTTGGGCATCTCCTTGCCCATGAAGCTCGGATTGCTCAGCATCATCAAACAGACTCTCTGTTCCCAACATCCAACATAGCCACTCGAAGCTCCAATTCTCATCGTGGCCACAGCAGAACCTTCCCACGCTCCTCCAGCCAAGCGTTCCGTTCAAGGGGGCGTGCACATCAACTCCATGCTGCTAGAAGTCAGAGTGGACAGAGTGGACCTACGGGTCACCACTCCAATATTCGCCCAAACAATTCTATGGGCTCTCCAAGATTCAGCCCACATGTGGGCTCCAGGCCCATCTGTCAAGTCTATGGAAAAATGGGCCACTCAGCCTTAAATTGCCACCACCGATTTGATCAAGCCTACCAGGCTGCTGGCCCAAATTTGACGGCATACACAGCCACATCATCTTACTCTCGGAACCTAAATTGGTATCCGGACACGGGTGCCACAAATCATGTCACTTCCGATCTCAACAACTTAAGTCTTCATTCCGAAGCATATGATGGACCCGATGAGCTCCAAGTGGGCAATGGTACCCAATTGGCCATAAAAAACATTGGCATTTCTAAACTCTCTCCTTTATTTACTTTACGTCATGTTTTGCATGTTCCTAAAATTACTAAAAATTTAATTTCTGTTCAAAAATTTACTGCTGATAATAATGTTTTTATGAAATTTCACCCATCTTGTTTTTTTGTTAAGGATCGCATGTCCAAGAAAATACTGCATCAGGGCCCGAGTAGAAATGGTTTATATCATTGGTTCCCTCCCTCAGCAACACCACCTCGTGTCTTCCTTAGTGAACGTGCTCCTTCAGCAAACTGGCACGCTCGCCTTGGACATCCTGCCGATCGCATAGTCCGCCATGTCATCTCCAATTTTAATCTTTCTACTACACCCAATAAGAAGCCCATTGTTTGCCCTGCATGTCAGCGTGGCAAAAGTCACCAGCTTCCCTTTTCTTTATCTGAAAATAAATCTAGTTTCCCACTTGAATTAGTGTTTTCCGATGTTTGGGGACCCTCCCCTATTTTATCAACTAATGGTGCACGTTATTATGTGATTTTTGTTGATCATTTTAGTAAATTTATTTGGTTTTACCCAATTACATGCAAATCTGATGTTTCCTCTATTTTTCCAAAATTTCAAGCCTATGTAGAACGCTTATTTGATTGTAAGATCAAATCCATCCAAACAGATGGAGGAGGTGAATTTCAAAAATTACGTCACCTCTTTGCCTCTCATGGTATCCATCATCGGATTACGTGCCCACATACTCACCAACAAAATGGGTCTGTGGAACGTAAACACCGACATATTGTCGAGATGGGCCTCACACTCTTGGCCCATTGCTCAGCTCCACTTACTTATTGGGCCGAGGCTTTTCAAACAGCATGTTATCTCATTAATCGGCTCCCTACACCCGTCCTTAAAAATTCTTCTCCTTTTCAAAAATTATTTAACCTTCGGCCCAACTACAACTTTATGCGAGTGTTCGGTTGTGCTTGTTGGCCTCATCTCCGGCCCTATAACAAGCATAAACTTGATTTTCGCTCCGACACGTGCATCTTTATCGGCTATAGTCCCTCTCATCGTGGCTACCAATGCCTCCACCCACCAACTGGACGCATTTATATCTCTCGCAATGTTATTTTTGATGAATCGTCATTTCCCTTCACGTCCATCTCCCCTTTCCCACACACGTCTCCTCCTCCTTCACACACCATCATTTATCCACCCCTCCTTCCATGCACTCCCATCACCACGTGTCACCCACGCTCTCCAAATCATGGCGACTCCACCTCCTTGCCCATCCGCTCGCCTCCCACTTCCCCTACTGCAAATCCTACTAACACTACTTCTTCTCCTTTGCAAGCTTTGCCCGATCAATCGGATACCCCACCGGTGTTGCCTCCTCCTCAGCATAGCATGCCCACTAACACTACTTCTTCTCCATTGCAGGTTTTGCCCGATCAATTGGATGCCCCATCGGAGTTGCCTCCTCCTCAACATAGCATGCAAACGCGCTCGAAGAACAACATCTTTAAACCAAGGACCCTTCCTGATGGACTCATCCGCTATCCGCTCCCAAAAGCTCTCGTTGCCACTGCTGGCCCAGGTGACATTGAACCTACCTCATACACTTCTGCCTCCAAACACCAAGCCTGGCGTGACGCTATGAATACTGAATTTGATGCTCTCCTTAGCAACGGCACTTGGACTCTTGTTCCTCACACTTCCGACATGAATATTGTTGGCTGCAAATGGGTTTTTCGTCTCAAACGCAAAGCTGATGGCTCTATTGATCGTCACAAAGCACGTCTCGTTGCCAAGGGTTTTCACCAACAACCTGGCATTGACTTTGGTGAGACCTACAGCCCAGTTGTAAAGCCCACTACCATTCGCCTTGTTCTCTCCCTTGCCATATCTGCTGGCTGGCCCATCCGTCAGATTGATGTTCAAAATGCCTTCTTACATGGCTGGCTTTCCGAGGATGTATACATGGCCCAACCCCCGGGCTTCATCCATCCCCAGTTTCCTCAACATGTCTGCAAGCTCCACAAAGCACTCTACGGCTTAAAACAAGCCCCTCGTGCTTGGTATTCTCGGCTCAGTGATCGCCTTTTGGAGCTTGGATTCGTTGGCTCTCACTCCGACTCCTCCTTGTTCATCCGTCGTGCCCCTCCAGAGATCACTTATGTTCTCATCTATGTGGATGACATTCTCATCACTAGCTCTCTTCCCCAAGGGACAGATTCACTCTTACAGTCCCTTCGAGATGACTTTGCCATCAAGGACCTTGGACCTCTCAACTACTTCCTCGGCATGGAAGCCATCTCCACCACCGATGGCATCATTTTATCACAACAACGCTACATTCTTGACCTCCTCCGTAAAAGCAACATGTCTGAGGCCAAGCCTGTCAAGACTCCCATGTCCACGGCACATACCCTCACCCTACTCTCCGGCGATACTCTCACTGATCCATCTCCCTACCGCAGCCTTGTTGGCGCCCTTCAATATTTGTCCCTCACTCGACCCGACATATCCTTTGCCGTCAACAAAGTTTCACAGTTCATGCATCGGCCAACCTCTCTTCATTTGCAAGCAGTCAAGCGCATCCTTCGGTACCTCAAATCCACCATCTCCTATGGCTTGCTCCTACGTCGCTCTCCATCTCGCACCCTCCAAGCCTATTCCGATGCTGACTGGGCTGGTTGTCCTGATGACCGCAAATCCACTGGCGGTTTTTGTGTCTTTCTTGGACCTAATCTCATTTCTTGGTCCTCTCGCAAACAACGCACTGTCGCCCGCTCCAGCACTGAATCCGAGTATCGCACTCTTGCTACCACTGCTGCTGAACTTCTTTGGCTTCAATCTCTGCTTCGCGATCTTGGTATTTTCCTCCCCTCACCCCCCACCCTTTGGTGTGACAATATTGGTGCCACATACCTCTCTGCAAATCCTGCCTTCCATGCTCGTACCAAGCATATTGAAATCGATTTTCATTTTGTTCGCGATAAGGTTGCAGCTAATTCCTTGGCTGTCCGCTTCATCTCTAGTAAGGATAACATAGCTGATATCTTTACTAAACCCATTGCATCATCTCCTTTTTCTCTCATGTGCACCAAGCTCAACATAGTCTGTCACTTGTCTCGCTTGAGGGGGCGTAATAGAGAGTTTGCCTCACATGGAAACAACTCACCAGCCACATATCTTGCAACGGCTACAAACACACAAGGAAACAACTCACCAGCCACATATCTTGCAACGGCTACAAACACACAAGGGAAGAAAATCAATCCATTAATATGCAGCAACGGCTAGTTTAATCTAGAAAGGAAATTCTTTCTTTATTGTATATTCACTTACCTACCTTGTAACCTCAACACTTTGTATATATATCCAAGCAATAACAAATGAAAAGTAAGCAGCAAATATTCACCAAATACCTTTGTCTTTACATGTACTCCTCTTCGTGCATGCAGCATGGTGTAGTGGGTGGTCACATATATAATTAGCACGCACAAAACTTACACTTTTCCCAAAATCAAGAACACAATCAAGGAATTGAGGCAAGGTCATTTGAATGTTTCTTATTGAAGATTGAAGAATTAATATAACATAAGTTGTGGCCTAGCTAACCCGTCCTAACCAAGTTTTATATAGAAAAAATAAGTCTAAACCCTACTTGGAAAGCAAAATAAAAACGAAACTGCTTAGTCCCGTAGGGACGAATAATAATTCCACTCGAATTGAGCCTTGCATGGATATTATTTGTTTAATTACTAGATATTATGCTTAGATATTTTCTTGGTCGTGAATGGTCAATAGTGCATGGGTGGCAGACCACTTTCTTGATACTCATTCTGCTTGCATTATCCCAATCTTGAGAAGTGACGACGAACGTCTTACATCAACCCAAATTCCACTGCATCAACCTAATTGCGTCAAATTGAGAAGTGTCGCATGAGGAGCTATCGTCTCCTGCGAATATAATCTTTTATATTATATATATAACCTTAAAAGTTGTCTTAACATTTTTTTAGAGATTTTTACGGCGGAATGACTTTATATATATATATATATATATATATATACGTACTCTGTAGAAGATATTTTAAAATTCACTGCCCCTATGCCCTGAACTCTAGCTAGCTATAAGGTGCTTCTGCCCTGGGAATATCAATATGGTCTTTAATTTTACCCATCAGTCGTGTTAATGATTCTCTCTAACATTATATGACTCTAGAAAACCATTAAGAACTTTTTGACGGAGTAAAGCAAGCATCAAATGCTCTCTTGGGGCCATGAATCATTATCAAGTCCAAGTAATGATATCTCTTGGGGACTATCATTAAAAAAACAGAAGTACATGCGAGTTACTTAAAATACGTACATTATTAATTATATATATATGTCTGCCGGCATAATATGAGCGTGATAAACATATGTAAAGAATAATGTTACGTGTATGGTTACTACGATTTTAAAATAAGGACGTGGTGGACTAAATTTATAAGAATTTGTTAGTGGAAGTTATAGAACTGTTTTCAAATGCATTCAGTTACACGTGTATTTCATGGATCAAATTCACAGAAAATGGAATCATATGATTCATGCATAGAACTCAACAATAAACGAAAGTATATATATTTAATTATAATTGGAGAATAAAGGTTAAAATATATGGGAGCTAGCCGCATCTCTATCTAAATATAATTGCTACTCGATCTCTAACGTGCAATATTGTACGTGGTACGCATGGGTACTTAAGTTTCCCTAGCTATCTAGCACTCAAATTTCCCAACAAAATGCATAAGGNATGGGATTATGTGACACGTGGCAAATTTGCATGAAATTATATATTCAAAAGATCCGCCTACCCTGGCACGAAAATTTCTAGATACATCCCACACAAACCCAACCACCCAAACGGCCAAGTTCAACGAACAATCCAAGCACTTGCAGTGACACGCTCACTGAACCAATCTCGGACAGCGGAGCCAAAACGACCAATCTACATGGCGATTGTACCCTCGCCCCCCATGTTCGCGGAGGTCAACATGGGCGCCGACTCCTCCGCACCCACGGTCCGAGCCACCGTGGTCCAGGCATCCACTGTCTTCTACGACACCCCTGCCACTCTAGGTGTTTTTTTTTTTTTTTCTCACCGAATGTTACTATATTTTTGAACCTGAAATTTTGTTGGGTTTCTATTGTGTTTCTTGTTTTGCATGATCATTTACCCATTTGTTAGAATTCAATCAAATTGACGAGTAATGAGTATAACTTTCAGTGATTTCTGCTCTAGCTATTACTAATTTTCTGTGTGTCATCAGCAATAAACTAATCGGAGGATAATTAATTTCATGCTGCTAATGGATTCTCTATTCTTTGTAATGTGTGTTTTAGAGAAGTTTATTGTTCTAATATGTTTTATGCGAGGTAGAATAATGTTTCTAGTTGAGGTGAAGATGTTGGTTTTTTTTTTTTTTATATATATATATATTTCTGATTGAACGTCTAGATAAGGCTGAAAGGTTGCTGGCCGAAGCCGCCGGGTACGGATCCCAGCTGGTAGTGTTTCCAGAAGCGTTTGTGGGTGGCTATCCGCGGGGTTCCAATTTCGGTGTTACCATTGGGAACCGAACAGCAAAGGGCAAAGAGGATTTCCGCAAGTATCATGCTTCGGCCATCGATGTACCTGGTAAGACTCTGAGACTCAGTTCAATTTCGTGTTCATTTTGTGCTGATTGGATGGATTTTTTTTTGTGTTAGAACCTGGATTTGATGGAATGTTCTAGGCCACCTGATTTTTTGGCCTGTAATTGACCTAATGGAAGTTCGACTGTAGATAATCAGATAACTGATCTTAAACAATCTAACCATGGTTTGTAATTTATTGTATAGTTGGATGAAAATTAAGAGAATTACTTTCTGTTCTTCCTTTGTTTCTGGGAAAATGATATTCTGGTCTTATAAAAAAACAACTATAAAACATTCTGGTACATTTCTGTGAGTACTTGGGTGCAACAGAAAAGGTTTCTTATTGTGTTTCTTTCTTCTTGTAATTATAATGCGACAATTTTTTACTCTTTTGTTTCTTAATGGGAATTTTTCTGTCTTGAGGAAACTCTGATCTCCATTTATAGCTGACCTGATGAGATGTTAGTTCTCAGAAAGACAGATGACGAGGTATTTTAATTGTGGCTATTTAGGTACTTTCCAATGAATTGATGGCATTTTATGACTGATTTGATTCTGGGACAGAAAAGCTTTTTATTTGTTCGGTCAAAAACTTTATCATTCTCTTTCATGGAAGGTGTATGAAAGATCATTCTCTTTTATGATTGTTTGGTCCATGCCTGCGAGTAATATATGAATGATCCTGAGACAACTTGGATCCTTTGGTTTTTTGCCTAGAACTGCATCAAGAATGCAGTTTCTGAATTGGTTGGATTCAAACTAGTTTAAATAAGAGACAGATATGAATGTATTTAAAAAATCATATCAGAGTTGAAATGGAATCCTATGTATGATATAGTTTAACCAAGTATCAAAATTTTGGAGATTCAAGTTACAGCATCTTTTCAACTAGGAGAACAAAGTCTGGTGTTTTTGGCTTTCTTTCAGGCTGGGCCTTACATCCACAGTATTTTATGCAATATGAAATCATACTCATGTTGATGTAAATAGTATATTACTTAAGAACAATGTAATATGCAGTGGTTGACAAAAATAACATTATTATATTATTACCTGAAAAAAAAAAAAAAAAAGAAGCAAATATGTGGAACTTTTCGTCCTTTTTTTTGAATCTTTTTGTTGATGTGTTGCAACTTCTTTTTTTTTTTTTTTTTTTTTGTTATGTCAGTATGCAACCTAAGATTAACCCATTTTGACATAGTGATAATTTGGAACTCAGGTCTTTTATGGAATGGGCAAGCATTGAGTAGTTCAAATGGACATTATCTAGTTGCAGCAGATCTATTGACTGAAAATAATAATAATAACTATACATTTGATGGGATTATGTGTACTTTCACTGTTAATGCCATTTGGAGGCCTAATTGAATTCATATTGAATCTGTATAGCTTTAATTATGGTCAGTTTTAACTGATTTATTTGATACAATGCAGGTCCGGAAGTTGACCGGTTAGCAGCAATGGCTGGAAAGTATAAGGTGTATTTGGTGATGGGTGTGATAGAGAGAGATGGATATACACTCTACTGTACCGTTCTGTTTTTTGATCCTCAAGGTCATTACCTGGGAAAGCACCGGAAAGTCATGCCAACATCATTGGAGCGTATCATCTGGGGGTTTGGAGATGGATCAACAATTCCAGTTTTTGAAACTCAAATTGGAAAAATAGGTGCTGCCATTTGTTGGGAAAACAGAATGCCTTTGCTAAGGACAGCGATGTATGCTAAAGGTTAGTAGTCTTTGATCCTTACCACAATTCATATTAATACAAATATGTATAACATTTTCAATCTTTTTTTTTTTTTTTCTTTACCTGTTATTGGTTGGGGAGTAATATTATATTTTGATTATTTATTTATATATTTTGGTTTTGTGGAATCTCGCAGATCTAAATTGTTATTAGTGCAGGACCAATAGAAGAATTTTAAGTAAGTTGTAGCCCACCTTGGTCGCCCAGTTAGTGTTTATTCCCCCCCTCCCTCCCTTCCCTCTCTTCCTCTCTGTGCGTGTATGCATTTGTTGGATACTAACTAGGTCCTAGATGTTCAGGCTCTTAACTAATGAAATTGACAAATAAATCATTCTAGGCCCCAACTGTGCTGGCTCTAATTGGCACCAAAATTGGGATGTGCAACTCTGGAGACCAGCATCAGTCTGCCAGAGTGCTAAATAGCTCAGGCTGTTTGCGATAATTGGTGCTAAGAAACCATTCCTCTCCTCTGTGAGAGCCTTCCCATATCCCAAGTGAGATGCTCTTGCCTCCTTTGTGTGTACTCGGGGAGGAGGGAAATGCTTCGCCTCTTCTCTCCTCCCCAGCCAACACCCCTCCCCCCCCCCTCCCTCCTTTTCCTTGTGTTTTGTAACCCATCTCCTTTACCAAACATTATGGTGGAGTTCCTCTGTAACAACTCTAGCTTAGTTGATTTTAGTGCAATCCTCCCCGCTGTGGCAACTAAGATTCCTTGTTGCTGCAGGTGTGCTTACCAGCAACCAATCTTCTGGTCTCCTACAAAAATTGCCTGTTTTAGTGGCCCATTAGTGCTCCTTGGGTCAAGAAGTTACTGGACCAAGTCATTTACTTGACCCATTTTCATTTATTTGTATTGTATCATTTGTACTAGGGAGCTCACTGGGGTCCCCTACCCCCTTCATGTGTATTGTGCTTTTATTTTGTTAATGAATCTTAATCTTACATAAAAAAAAAAAATTAAAAAAAAAAAATCATTTAGCCAGGCCCTTGCTAGCAATACTTGTGTCATGGTTATTTTTGGTTTTTCAAAGTGCAACCTTCATTTATTTTTTCCAATATTGGCATACTTTTTTTTGGGTCAAATACTAGTAGGTTTTATATTAAAACTCAAAAAATTTGTTATGCACCCCACGTTGTTACAAACTAGATTATCAAACAGAATAATAGTTAAGCCAATTACCACAATTAAAGTCACCATAATCCAAAAAAGCATAAAATAAAATCAACACAAGGATTTGGTGACAAAACGAAAACTTTTTGAAGGACTCTTTGAAAGTAAGACCACTCTGGGGTCAATCAACCTCAAAGATATCCACTATAGAAGATTTATTTTACAAATAAGTCAGCTCACAAAACTTTTATAATTCTAGACTTAATTTGTAACTCCGACAAAAGACCCATTCACCTTCTAAGTAGTGGCTTCAGAACTTATGGTCTTCTTGTACAAGGATCACATTCATACATAAACCTTGTCCATTGCAAACCCAAAAATCTGGCGAGTGAAAGTTTTTCTATGGTTTAATTGATGAAGAACAAGGAGAGGATGTATATTGGTTTAGGCTCAAAATTGTTTTAAGTTTCTCTCCAAAACAATAAACAAAAGCATGTGGGTTTTATGAAAATTGTAGGTCATTATATAGGTAGGGAGAATACAAAGGTTTTTATGTCAAGTCGGTTTAGGATTAAAACACTCTCTGGTTGCTTCGTTTGAACGAGACTTAAGTCCGTTCGAACGAACTCTAGGGTTTTACAAAGATCACATTATCTAGTTCGAACGAGCTTTGAACTAAACTACGACCAAGGCTCTCGGTAGTCTTGATGCAACACTTCATTCAAACGAAACTATGAATGTGGCTCTCAGGTTTTTGAATGAAACTTGATGTACACCTTTGTTTGACAGGCTTTGAACAAACTTGTGAATGGAAGCTTTCAAATCTTCAATTCAGCACCAAATTAATTCCAATCTAAAATGTTACAACCCAGAAACCATGTTTTGACACAAGAAATTGCCAACATACTAAAACCTAACAAAGACTTTGTTTAAACAATCAGTTTTCTGTTGGCAAAGTCTTTCCTATATTAAGAGTACTATCCAATATCTGTTCTTAAATTGTGTGCCTCAGCTGCTTGAATTTGCTTCTTATTGATTGAATGCCATCTAAAGCAATTTTGGTTGAGAATTGTAAATGTGATTATCTATAATGATTATGATACATGGGATGTTCCTGCTTGGAAATTATAGCATGTTGTTCGTGTTGCATGATGTTTAGTTTTAGATCATCTTATATATTTAGGTTTGATTTATGATAGTATTTGTTTTTAGGTGTTGAAATATATTGTGCACCTACGGCTGATTCCAGGGAGGTATGGCAAGCATCAATGACTCACATTGCTCTTGAGGGTGGATGTTTTGTTTTATCAGCCAACCAATTCTGTCGAAGGAAAGATTACCCACCTCCTCCAGAGTATTTATTTTCAGGCACAGAACAGGACCTCACACCAGATTCTGTTGTCTGTGCTGGAGGCAGTGTGATTATATCACCCTCAGGGACTGTTCTGGCAGGACCCAACTATGATGGGGAGGCACTCATCTCAGCAGATCTAGGTATGTCAGTGATGTCACTCTTGTCTACTATATTTACTTTCCTGAACTTTCAAGGTCTCTCTTTCTCTTTGTAGTGTTATTAATAAGGAATCAATATGGTTGAACAATTTGATGGGTTCCTGAGATAGAATTGTTTATTTGGTTTCAAGGGACAACAAAAATAAAGAGAACAATTTGAATCACAAACTACCATTGCATAATCTTCACCCCCCCACCCCCCACCACCTTTCTATTTTAAGACTGATTCTAAGAAAGCAACAGTGAGAGACCAAAAGTAAGCATCTAGAATGCGTGCGATCCAGACAGTGTGTTAGAAATCAAATGGAAAGACCTAAAGAAGCTATCTATAATGTATGTTTTGCTTGTATTTGTTCTTTTCATTTTCTTTTTGCATACTTCTGCATTCATTGGGATCATGGCCTTAGCTATAAATTTCAAGCCCTTTTCCTTTTTCTTTTTCTTTGCTTAGCATCGACACGAGTTAATTGTCCCATTTTAAAAAGTACTTTCTAAAAAAACACATTTAAGGTGAAATACTGTTAATATGTGTGGGTATATTTTAGTTGAAATATGATTTAACATGAAATATAAATGCAGAGGCATAAAAAGAAAACAATTATTTTGCAAATCTCAGCCAAACCTTCTTAGCCTTTTTTTTAAGTGAGCAGGTGCAACCTGCTTTTTAGAGATACCAGCTCATCAGTGTTCCAGTGAGTTGCGTGTTGTTCTATTGGTTTTCAGTGACTTGAAGGGGGCGTGTTAGTGTTATTTTTTTAAATCCTCATTGTTGGACGGTGCAGTGACCAGTGTCAACATTATTGTTCTCGATGGACCACAACTTGTGCATCTCATAGGAAATTCACATGGTTCAGATTCTTTTCACCATCTGATTTACCCTCACTTTTGATGTAAAACTAGGCTGTCATTATGGCTGTTGAAGTCCTGACTGTAGTCGAGCAGTAGGAGCTACTAATTGACCCTCTCCCTAGCTGTGTCCCCCCATCCCCATCCTCCTCCTCCTGATATGGCCTTGTTTGCTAACACCTTCCTTTCTTCTTTCTACCCAAAAAAGTTAAAACATTAACAAACAACTGTTCTCATAAAACACTTACAAAAAACTCAAAACTACTGTCACCTTCTATATATCACATCAAAACACAAAAACCTCCCAAATGTAAAGACACAGTGTCTCACATCAGCTGTTTTTTTTTTGGGGAGGGGGGGTGGGTTTGGTACATTTATTTGTGTTTTTGGTTTGATACTTGACCTCTGATTCTGGTAATGCATAAATAAATGTTGCAGATCTGGGTGAAATAGCGAGGGCAAAATTTGATTTTGATGTTGTTGGACACTATTCAAGGCCTGAAGTCCTAAGCTTGATAGTGAGGGACCATCCAGCAAAGCCGGTTACTTTCACATCAGCATCAGAGAAAACAGAAGACTAGTTAGTAATTGTGACTTTCCCCAGCCAGCAATTAGTGCACTTCTGCAAATTCTAGGCCTTGTCATCAATCGTAGGATGGACACTGGTTTTGACACCATCTTCTTTACTGTTGTCAGACGTATGGTCCTTCCTGTATTGCTGTATCTTCCTTCATGAACAACCCTTTTCTTGCATACCATATGCTGTTCTTAATATTGTTGTTGTTGTTGATTAATTCCCAAGACATACGGTTTTACTTCCTTCAGTTCTGTACATGTCCTACTTACTAAAGGATTTGGCTTACATCCTGTAAATATTCTGTCTTTACATATGGGAGAGAACATTCAAGGACCTTCCATGGTCGTGTTTGACAACGTTTTTAAGGAGGTTTTTTGTGTTTTGGTTGAGGGTATTTTGATGTGGTATATAAAAGGTGACAATAGTTTTGAGTTTTTTATAGTTGTTTTATGAAGAAAGTTGTTGTTCGGTAATGTTTGAACTTTTTTGGGTAGAAAATGTAGGGAATATGTTATTGCAGTTCTTGATGAATCAGGAGGACGCGACTGTTCCAGAGGTAGTAGGGGAGTTTGAAGATGTTTCTGAGGAACCACTAGCAAGTCCCATGATCATGCCATTATCCTCAACCCCATATTTTTATTGTATATATATTCCACCCCCAACCCCAAGAAGTAGTGGTGCACCACCAGAAACTGAGGGGAAATTACGTACATAGCCTTAATAAACTTTAGTCTGGAAAATGAAAATTACATCTTGGCCTTAAAAAAAAAGATAAAAAACCTTAGATCAATAATACACATGGACATGGTAGCATCAGCCTTTTTTTTTATTCTTTTTTAGATTTGAATTAAGTACGTTCGCTTCGTTAGGCGTAATCCCAGCGTTAGCATGAATGACGCAAAAAAACTAGTCATCTCCAAGGAAGAATATGGTGGGCTTCCGTGGCTCTGTGATCTCCACCGTTCCTTCCAGCATCTTAGCCACCTTCCCCATGGATGGCCTCATCTCCGGTCGATCTTGGAGGCACCACATCGCCGTCTTGACCATTCGATCAACCAAGCCAAAGTGGGCCCGACTATCATAACTATGCTTGATCCGACGGTCCAAAATGTCCTCCACCTTTATCTCCTTGAACACTTTCTCGAACGCCCACCCTGGAAAGTACCACTCCTCGCTGTTCTTCGTCGACCCCTGCATCTCGAAGTTCCTTGTCCCCGTCACAATCTCCAGCAACACCATCCCAAAGCTGTACACATCCGCCTTCGAGGTTATCGGCTCCGTCTTCACCCATTCGGGCGCCATGTACCCACGGGTGCCCCGCATCCGAGACATGCTTACCATATCCTCCTTCTTCCTTAGCTTCGCCAATCCGAAATCCGATATCTTGGGGCAAAAGTCATCCCCCAATAGTATATTCTCCGGCTTGATATCGCAGTGCAGAACCCACTCCAAGCACTCCTCGTGCAAATATGCAATCGCTCTAGCCACGCCCAGGGCAATCCGGTACCGGACGCTCCAGTCCAGAATCGGGTTCTGGCCGTTCTCCGAAACAGGGTCCATTTCCATCTCGTCACTCTCGGTGAAATTTCCACGTCCCCGTTGAAAGATGTACTTGTCAAGGGAGCCATTGGGGACGTACTCGTAGACCAGGATTCTCTTTCCTTTCTCAGCACAGAACCCCCATAGCCTGACCAAGTTGAGGTGGTGCATCCGGGCGATGATGGTGACCTCGGCCCAGAACTCAGGGTCGCCGCCGGCGACATTCTTCAAACACTTGACCGCCACGACGCGGTGATCGCTCAGCTCGCCTTTGTAAACATCGCCGAACCCGCCTTTACCGATCAAGTTGGAGAAATCATTGGTGGCGGCTTTGAGCTCGGCAAAGGTGAATCGCTTGGGTCCGCCTGCCGGAAGGAACTCGAGGCCCAGAGTCTGAGCCATATCCCTGTACTTGATGTACTTCTTGACGAAGCCCCAGAAGAAACCCACCCCGGAGATTAGCTCCAAGGCAAAGAGGATGCACACTATTGCTATGTTTCTCCTCGTGGTCTTGGATTCTTCCGGCGGCAGAGGAAGGCTTATGTTGACAGGGCATGTCGTTTCGAGCAAATTGGTCATGCCGATGAAGTTTGTCTCGTCTGTCTCCGATTTGTCTACCCGCAAAAACATGGCTGTCTCCGTGCCCGGCGACCAGTACCCGTATATCAGTCGTTCCAACCGTAGAACGCAATAACCTAGTCCATCATACTTGAACCCAAACCCAAGACATTTCGTATTGTTGTAGCAGCTAGCTTCACAACTCTTCAAATTCTTAGCATTGACCCCAATCGTATAGTTGACCCCGCTTGTATAATTGACATAATCGAGCCGAAGAAACTTGGTATTTTTCGGGACTTTGATAGGAATTTTGATTTCACATCCTTTTTCTTTTGCTCCTCCGAGCGTTACCTTAAACCCAGGCGGGCATACACATGAGGTAGAAGAGTTTTGGCCATCGCTAATGCAGATGGCATTAGGCCCACATGTCCCATAAATTCTGCAAATTTCTTGGATTGCTTTCCAAACAACGACCCATAGACGCTGATCTGGATCGTAACTGTAAATTCTGAGATTACCGTCGTCGTCAAGCGTCAATCTACGCCACCGGCTGTCACCAAGATCTGCAGTAACGAAAGAACCTCCATTCGCCTGGACCAGTGTTCCGCTATCGTTGAGATTTTGGAAAGCGTTACCTTTATAGGCTTCCCAATAACTGTCGGTGGAATTAAAAAGAAGGTCCGTGGCGTTGGAGAAGCTGTATTTACCGTTCTTGGAAGTGATTCCGGACCCATTTATATTCTGGTTCGGCAAGATAGTATCTGTCGGAAAGTTGAAACTCTGCCAGTTTGAGTAAATAAGATTGCCGTCACTTCTTAGGCTGAGCCTAGTGGAGTTTGGGTTTCCGGAGGCATTCTGCGGCCACAAGTTCCGTCCTGAGAAGTTGAGGCGGAGCTGGCCAGAGGCGGTGATGACAAGGGCGGCCGAACCGTTGACCCAAGAGTTGCCAGTGGCTGACCAAACGATGGTTTCTTCTGAGACGTTGTGGTACCAAACTGAGAAGGTGTAGAGCTCTGGGGAACTGGGTTGGGACCGGAATCCGGCGGCGAAGATGGAGTTGGGAGAGAGAAGGATTTGGTTCTGGTTTGGGCGCCACGGGGAGTTTGAGAAATTGAAGGATGAGATGGTATTGAGTGGTTGTTGTTGGGCTGAGGATGGTGGAGAGATAGAGAGTAGGAAGGCGAAGATGAGGGAGAGAAATAGTACTACTGTAGCCATGGCAGTTGATTGTGGACGCTGGCTGTGTGGAATTGAATTGAATCAGAGGTGAGAGTTTTATTTTGTTTGTTTGTTGGTGGAGACGATTTATGGCCGGCTTAGGAAGACTTTTCTGGTGAATGCTGTCCCAGTCATGGGGGTTGTCTTACTCGCTTGACTGACTTGGAGGCACTTTGCTCGCTTCCTATTGGCTTTCCATTTTCCACCGGCACCCATTCTTCCTTCCCTGCCATTGATGGCTGTATTTTGGTCCACAAAAGATCACTTGCCTAAAAACAAAGACTTTCCTTCTCTTCTCTTTCCATTCAACTCTATCCGAAACCCTCACTCCTACGGCTATGTGGGTATTCACTAATCAGAAGTTGGCGCGTGGCAATTAATTAAATTTTTTATTTAAAAAAAAATTAAAAAGAAAAAAAAGCATTGGGGTGGGCATTAAGCACCAAGGAGCCACCCCCATAGAGCCAAGGGGGTGGCTTTGGGGGTCGTTTCGAACACCCCATTGAGGGTAGCCGGTACCGATTGAGGGTGGTTTCGGCCACCCAAGTTTTTTTTTTCTCTTTTTTTTTTATTTTTTGAAAACATTTTTTTAAAAAAATAATAATAATTATGTGGCCACGTGTTAATTTCTATTTGGTCTACGTGTCAATCCGTCAAGTCAAATAACGGAATGACTAATTTGGTTACTTTTCAAAACTATAATGACTAATTTGGTTACTTTCTAAACTTTATGGAGAAAAAAATAAAGTTTTCAAATCTTAGGAACTAATAGAGTATTTAACTCTTTTTTTTTTTTTTTTTTTACAAAAAATATCATGAGTTTTAATTTCCATCTTCACCAACCATAAGGTCATCTGCTACGCAAAATTAGTGGATTAGCTCTTTGATTGTATGGATGGCCGGTGGCCCCCGATTATCAGGTCCGGCTACAAGTATTAACGGGAAGAAAATGGAGAGAGAAGAAGAAAGAAAGAAAGAGGTGGCATGTTTGGCCTTGTATGTCAAAATTGCTGCCAAATTAATCGAGTAAATTGAATATTCACAAATTGCTGTGAATTTGTAGCAATTTCTACAATTTTTTTTTTTTATTTTTTTTTTTTATTTTTTTACATGTTAAGGCAATGGAAGGGGATATAGTATTTGAATTGGTGACCTTCGCTTTATAAGGCATGATTCACAGCTGATTGAGCTACCCCTTGGAAACAAATTTCATAAAAATTGAATAAACAAGGTTATAAATTTTACAGTATGTAAAAAAGCATTCACAGTAGACTCCTCAAATAAGAGTTAAATTTGAGGAGAAAAAATGTATTTTATCAAATTTAAAGAGCCACTTTTTAAAAAAAAAAAATTAAAAATTAAAAAAAAAATAAGAGAAAATTATTTCAGTCTCACTAATTGATGAAGAATCACGAGCATAAAACTCTTACATCACAAAGCAAAAGCTCTTAAAAAATCATAATCTAAGCAGTGAAGTTATAAGTTTATAAGTCATTTAAAAAGCAACTTTTAAAATGAGTGAAACATTAATTCTTGATACATTTCTTAAATTTCGTTAAATGTTATTATCTTATTAGTTTTTTTGAAGGAAAAATCATTCAAGTCTCATTAATTGATGAAGGATTACAAGCATAAAGTTCTTACATTACAGAGCAAAAGCTCTGAGAAAATCATAACCGAAACTACAAAGTTACCAGTTATAGATACATACATAACAATCTCACATTCAAGATCTATCTATGACATCAAAATTCTTTAACTCATGACTAATTTTCAGTTGTAACAACAGGTCTACTCTAGACAAATTCAGTCCGATACATAGGTAACAACATCCTCCTGCTGAAACTCATCTTCCTCGACTTGCAAGTCAAGAAATTATTCACATCCTCAACCCAACAGGCCATGATCACAAAATATAGGAAAAATAAAGAAAAATGCACAAAAGCCCACAAACCACCACCGAAAAGAAGATTGCTGGATAACTCTGGCTAGAGCGCAAAAAAACCACACACAGGTGCATGCGAGACATGATCCGTCACGGGGTTGCCGGAATCAAAAGTGGCAAGTGCCGTTGAAAACAGGCGAGCCGATGCACACAATAGAAGAGCGCGTGTCGAGGTGGGTCTAACGGAGGGACGTAGATCGAACTTTGAACAGTCTAATCCAAAAGCTTCATCAATTCCAAAAAAAGACACGACAGAAATGATGGACGGTACACCTGACACGATGACACTTGAGCATATAACAAAATAAAAGTAAACAAAAAGAAAATAGGGAAAATAGAGTCTGGGATGGGAAGGAGGAAAGTTCTTCAGATATTATTTTATAGAGTGAAAAGCGTAAAATAATAAATTTAAAAAATTATATAACTTTAGTTGTAGGCGGAACAAGGGGCTGGTGGGCGAGACTCTTGACCCACTTCAAAACATTGGAATAATAAATTGGATTTTCTAAATAAATAAGTAGACTCTTGACCTATGGACGTAATCGACTTTCAAAAGGCCCATTAATTAAGAAGAAGAAAATCACATGTTAATTATTTTTCCTATTGATTGTATCATTCAGTGAATGGTGGTTATAAAAATGTTTTACATACTTGATTCTACTTAATCTGGAGGATTCTATGCTACTGTAAAGTAAAAAGAATGGTATTTTACTTTTCAAATTTCTCACTTCAAAAGTAATTTAATAAATCAAAACGCAATTATATTCATATGAATACAACAATTTTTATTACATTTTTTTTATATATAAATTGACGTTACATTTTACATGACATTTATCACGCCAGTTACTAAATAAAATGTAAACTTTTACATGATAGTCCATATATTTTTCTGTCTCACATAATATTTTCTCTATCTTACATTCATTTCCGTCTCTCTATATATATATATATTCAAATTCACCGTTTGATATGTAATACCAAAAAGATGAATGTGAGATGGATGAGAGATGAGAAAGAATAGTGTGTCTCATTTTCATAATGGTCTATGGGTGTCAAATATTGACTTGATTGCTTACAAATAAGTAACCTGTTTATTAAACTGGTTATTTGAGTCAGGTCGGTTAACCACTTATTTAAATGAGTTGTGTTATGATCGATAGATTTAGGTCCGTTTGCGTTTGTAATTTCAAAAAGTCGAATTTGAAAATGTAATTTTTAAAAACACAATCTTTTTTCGAACAGAAATCTAGGAATTTCATTGATTGAAGATCACGAGCAAAAAGCTTTTACAATACAAAATATAAAACTCTGCTAAATTATAGTCACATGCTATGAGGTTACAAAGTCATAGATACAAACAAAAATTCTTACAATCAAGTGTTATCTATGACTTCAATCTTCCGCTAACCCATATACAAATACTGTTAAAGAGCAAATCTACTCCGAGCATACTAGATCTAAGACATAGGTAGCCAAATTTCCTAACAAAATTCATTTAAACTGGCCGTGAGAGAAAACCCTTTACACCGAACTATACAGGCCGTGAAAAATAACCTCTTATACCTAATTATTCATTCTCGCTCATGAGGGCAAATCTAAAGAAAAGAAACATTTTATTCAAAACAAAAAACACAAACAAACAATCAGCAAGCAACATCAACAGCCAGAAGGATATGAACAGCACAATACAGTCGAAGGTGGGTAGAAGCATAGTGGAGATGCTGAAGTTTTTGATTTGATCGGAGAACACCTACAAACATAAGGATTAAAAAAAAAATAAAAAATAAAAATAAAAATAAAAAATAAAAAGATGGGGGAGGGTAGCGGGGAGTAAAAGGTGAAGGGGATAGGAGAAGGGAGCAGATCTCTCCTCCTCTCAAATCTATTTTCTAGAGGAGAAGGGATGAGATACAGGTTCTTAAAAAAAATAATTAAAAAAAGAAAGTGCTTTAAAAAATCGCGGTTTGGCCTTTAAAATCAAGGTTTATAATCTTTAAAATTTTGCGTTTCAAAAAAGCACTCAAATAAAAAAAAATTAAATATACAATTCTAAACTAGCCTTTTTCTGCGACTTAATTTAAAATCGCACTTTTTATTTATAAAATCGTAATTCCAAGTACCCATAACCCATTTAACTAAATATATCGAAAGCAAATCCAAATTATGGATCTTTAACTTAAATAATCAGAGGGGGGGGAGGGGGGGG
>CM017324.1:6563385-6630755 GCA_006937295.1 Carpinus fangiana
GGGGGGGGGGGGGGGGGGTTTGAATCAAAGTTAAAGATAGATTTCCTAACATCAATGAAGAAATGATTTGGCAAAAAGTTAGGGCCCTCAATTATTAGTGCTGGGAAATTGACTAGCTGACAGGGGACAATATGGGTAAGGGGCAAGCCAAAGGCATTGGCCCTTGGCCAACGATCTTGGCAAAAATAGACAAAAGAAAAAGGAGACATTGATGCCCACAAGAACTCTCTCCTATCTCAAATTTGTCTCGGCGTATCTACACTCTAGCCCAACATCTTCCCCACCTTTGTTTGGCTCAATCTGATTGTAACTCCCACTCATCTCACCCCATCACTTCAATTCAAATTCCAACATCTCATTCAAACATAAATAGTCCGAATTTAGTCACCTAAATAATTAAAAAAGTTAATTGAACCACACTTAAGGTCGTCAGCCACTCCGTTGTCCTAAGGTTGGAGCGGTCTGACCACCATTTTAAAAGGTGAAGAATTGGTCAGCAATCCTCTTAAAACAATTAGCCTCTGACAACTATACTTATCAAAGAGTAAGAGAGTGGCCGACCATCTTCTTAAAAGTTAAAAAAAAAAGGTTGTTCGTCCACCCAATCATATTTATCGGATGGCCGACCACCTTAAAAGCATGGTCTGACTACCCATTTAAATTAAAGACCCTCACAATTTCTTAAGATTACGATGAATTTTGATCCCTCCGGATTTCTTTCTTAACACTAGGGCAAGTATTGTAGGGTCTACATAACATTATAACGACAATAATTTTCTCCATTCCTCAAACATCTTACCGTTGGGCAATCACTTTGTGCCAGTTAGATCAATCACAACAAGTACAATATCAATTTTACTGAAAAAAAAAAAAAAAAACACCAATGACAATTCAACAATCTTTTCAGGCTGCATGTCACTCCTATCCTATACCATCCATAGCACCCTCCAAATGGTGTCCAACCTACCTACATGTATATTATTGGGCTCTCTTTTTTATAAGAAAAAGCAAATAAATAAGAAACTTGGGTTGAGAAAAAACTGAGATTGAATTAAAAAAAAAAAAAAAAAACTAGGGTCGAGGTGAATAAAAATTGGAGAGGAAATGATCGTATTTATATTGAAAGGGAAAATACAATTTTTAAAAATATAATTGTTACGACAAACAAATTTTGAAAAATATGATTGTTAGAAAAAGACAAAATTTTGAAAATATGACCGATAAGAAGGGAAAAAAAAATTCAAAAATATAATTGTCGAGTGAAAGTGAATAGCTACACAAAAGAATGTAAAGACTCTCCAACACGCAACATGCTATATTATGGTCTTGCTGAAGACTCCCAAGTATCATTCTCCCGATCATCCTAATTTCTAAAGGTCTGCTTTTCTCTCCTTGAATTCTCAAATAAATCAAAACTATTTTCAGATTCCCCTAATCAACATTCTCTAATCACTCAAAAGAAACTCATGAAATTCTTGTACACATAAAATATGACTTTGATTAACATCCAACGTAATTAGAATGAAAATATTCCTCTAATCAAGGCTACAAAGAACACACTACAAGTGAAAACATACTGCAAAATTCAGGTACCCTTGGCATATAGCAGGCTTTGTACAGATGAATTGAGCTGGGTCCATACAACTTAATTCGTATGAGATGATATTTACATTTTTTGCTTTCTATATATATATCGGCAATTCATCGAGACAAATAGATGAGCCATGAGGATGATGCTTTGAATGCCTTCAAGAACACGCAAGCAATGCATATGTAGGTCAGAAGGAAGAGAATAATAATCGAGAAATGTTTATTTTCTTGAACTAGTTTGAGTCTGACATCCTCTGGCCTCTTGTTCCTGCTACATCTGGCTTCAAATCATCTCCCTGCAACACCATTGAACTTTCCCAAGCATCATTTCCGGGATCTTGGAAAGGCAAGGATCTTGTGAAAGCTATTTTAGAACCAGATAATATGCGGTCACTAAGACTCAGAAGAGATCTAGATCTTCTAATTTCATCATCATGATCTTGTTGTGTTTGAGCTTGTGAAAGCATCTCAGATAATCTTTCCTGATCAAACCTGTCTGAATTTTCCCGAGATTTTGGACCAAAGTCATCCCCATTGGAAGTACCCCTGTTAAAGCAAATGCTTCCCCATTGAATTTTCTCAGAGAGAGACTTCCTCCCTTTCGATTCTTTGTCAACTGAAACCTTTCTTGAATCATCTTGTGCATCATCTTCATGAACATAACCCCATTTATAGCTCTTGCTGGTGTTGTCCATGTTTAATTCAATGGAATGAAGATCGCTTTCACCTGAGTCTTCTCCATCTGCCACTTCCCCTTCATCCTCTTCTTTCTCTGCATTTTGAGATGACCCAAAATTGATCTTCTTCAAGTAAGCCTCAAGCTCCTTGATCTTTTCAAACTTTGGAGAGGCATCAGAATTTTCTTTACCTCCTTTAGTTTTCAAGTACACCTCAAGCTCATTTCTAAGCTTTTCTACAGCAGCATTCTTCTCCTCAAATTGATACTTAGCTTCTGAGAGCTTCATCTGGACTCTCTCTTCGCGCAACACATCAGCCAGCTGAAGCATTTCCCTTTCCTTTTCCACTTCTTCCCGAACTTTTGCCGACTCTCTCTTTAGTTCTTCTACTTGAGCCCTGTCTTCACCAATACCTCTGGCTAACTCATCACAAATTTGCTCCAAAATCTCCCTTGCACGCTTCTCCCTCTTAACCTCCTTCATTGCCTTCGACAGGGATGCTTTTGTATCTGCAAGTTCTTTACCAAGCTTCTTGTTCAATCTCTCTGTCTGTCTTCTTAGCTTCTTCTCAACCTCAAGCTCTTCTGCTATGCATGCTATGGCACCAAGAATCCTATCTCTTTCCTTCATCTTCCAGGCTGCCTTTTCTTCTGCAAAATGTTTCATGAGGTACTCAATCTCATTGCGGTTAGACCTTTGTTCACGGATCAACTGATCCACCTGGTTGCGCGCTCGATCGAGCTCGATTCGCAGGGCCGAGAGGACCGATATTCCTGATGAAGTCTGCTCTTGAAGGCCCCAAACATGATTCAGAACTTTTAGAAGCTCCTTAGATGTGTTTAGGCCATTGCTGACCTCTTTTAAACGGGTCTGGATTCCAGCTGAACATTTATGATGAGTCTTTCCCAGAGAATGGCTTTCCATCTGCATTTGTGAAGCATATCCTTCTTACTAACAACAATCAAAGACTATTCATTCTAACATGTTATCAAGATTCAATACATATACCTCACAAATAACAAATAATACTGAAAGTAAGCTCTAAAAATGTCACACATATATATATCTTGGACATGTAAACATAACCAGAGAAAATTAAAGAGAAAAAAGCTTTAGAAATTGAAATGGTGGTGATACCAACTATTTCCCCTCTCTCTCTCTCTCTCTCTCTCTCTCTCTCTCTGTATGTTCGCGGCTACTTTTTCCATTTCACCAGAAAAACGGTTGAAAATGACAATGCGGAGATCTGTTCAAATGGACCACTCTAAGGAAAAAGTTTGGAGACCAACTTTGAAAAATGACTGTCAACATGATCTCTCTGTCACTTTCGTATTTATTTTCTCCAAATAAAAAATAAATAAATAAATAAAAAGGCCTTTTCAAAATGACGCCCAACATGTCATAAATGAACAGTGTTGGTCTACCTCGATCAAACTAGCATGGCTGGTGGAGTCTAATCCTGCCAAACAATAGTCAGTCAGCTGGAGCTTGTGAGAAATGGCGGATATTCTTCTCTGCTGACTACATCCTCCAGATCGCTCCATCCTCTGCACAGTTTCCACAAATAGGCAAACGACAAAAGTTACTTCTTCATTGCAACCACCGTCATAAAACATTAAACTTCCCCAACAAATAAAAACTAATGCATCTACAAGATCCAGTTGAATGGCAGAGAAAAACAAAATAAATGCAAATCTTAATGCCAATTCCTGAATCTAAAAATCTAAGTCCAAAAGTGAAACGAAACCAACCTCTGAAATAGGACTACGACATGGATCTGGCAACTGGTGGGACAATTTAGCCACTCTCTCTCGGCTTGTAACTTCTTTCTTATGATTCTTCTCTTGCAGGGAAGGAACCTCGTTGATTTCCCACAAGGTAGCCGCCAGTTTCCTCGCAGACACCGACACTTCCTTCCCTCTGCCACCGCCACCTTTAGAAGCCGGAAGCTTGGGAAATTCTGCGTTTTCCATAGCCAACGAAGGCGATCTCGATCTCGATCTCGCGCTTGTCTTCCACGTCGGCACCTGCGTGCTCGACCCGCCTCGCTTCCCGACCAGAATCGCCCGCTTGAATCGGTATTTACGCACCAACGAGGAGGACGACGACGACGAACAGCCTCGCTTTCTGATCTTGCACACCCTCCCTATCTTTCCCTCCAAGTTGTGGTTTTGCCAAGACATTATACGACAAAACCAAAAACAACAAAATCGTACTAGAATGTTCACCGAGAATCTTGAAGACCCAATTGTGGGATTTTCAAGATTTTCAAGATTTGGGCTGCTATTAAAAGCTTCATGGGGTGTACATTGATGCTGATCCCTTTTTATGTTTGGTAAGTTCGGGGCTGTTGGTCTTGAGTTTAGCAAAGAAAAGTGGCTGTCAAAGATTCTCCCCTCTGGAGCATTCGGCAGTCTTTAAAAGATCTGAGGACCTTTTAAGAAGTGTCAACAAATGGAAATGTGGACGCGGATTTGATAGCAATGGAGGGACTTTTGCTTTGTTTCAGAAATCTTAAGAGGGAAAACACAGTGAAAAGTAGTGTGTGATGGAAAGAGAGAAAGAGATGGGGGGATGAGCGAGAGACTGAAGACTGAGACTGAGACAGAGATAGAGACAGCTTCTTCTCTTCTCCTTCTCTTCTCTATATACGTTCAACGTTGTTGGGGTTGGTTTTAATTTAAAAGACGATAAGAGGACGTGGCAGACACGTGAGCCAAAGTGCAATCAATCAGGGACGTGCATGTGATCCATGGAATTGGACGGTCAGAATCTTGACTAGGTTCTCAGTATTTTTTTTTCTTGTTTATTTATTAAATATTAATCCCCCCCCCCCTATTCCTAATCTCTCACCTGGAATGTTCTTTTGCTTTGGCCAATCGCCAACGCATTTCTTGCAGTATTTTAATTAATTAATAACTTCATTATTGACAAAATGTGTTGCCCAATTATATTCTCTGTAAATTATTAGGTGAAGCCCACGTTCCCATTGGACAAACGAATTACGCTCATTAACTTTAATTTTGTATTTAATTCGTGTCGAGTTTATATATCGTATTACGTGTCAAATCTTATTTCACATGTTGAAGCATGCGACTAAGACTATATAAATCAACTTATTTAATTAAATGTGCCACTCAAATAATAACCTACTAAATTTGTGAATTGTGTAAATAATTGACAATCTTAGGAAGGATCATCTCTTCATTTTACCTAAAAAACATATAAATAATTAAATTTATGGAAAACTTCAGAAAGCCCTTTTGAACTTTCACCATTTTTGAAATATCCCTCGTAAACTTCAAAAACTCTCAATTTAGCCCCATAAACTTTCAATTGCTCTCAATTTTAACCACTCTGTCAGATTTTAAACATTAAATGGCGTTTATACCCATGACTTTTGTATAAAATTTCAACTTCCAAAACGTTTTTATTTTAAAAATAAATAAAAATCAGGGATATTTTCATCTTTTTTTTTTAATTTTAACGGCTAAAATTGAGAGAATGGTCCAAATTGAGAGCAATTAAAAGTTTAGGGAGCTAAATTGAGAGTTTTTTAAGTTTATGGGGTATTTCAAAAATGGTGAAAATTCGGGAGGCTTTCTGAAGTTTTCCCTTAAATTTATGAGTGAGGCATGTTTGGGTATATGTATTTAAAGGGTTTAAAAGTGCATTTAACACTCAAAAAAAACTAAGAGGTAATTCAATCGACTGGGACTACGCCTAATGAAGCAGAAGTCACTGATTCGAATCATCCTTCCCCCCTCTTGTGCAGACATATAAAAAAAAAAAGCTCAAAAAACCTGTTTGGTAAAAAAAAATCGAAAGCCTTTTTAAGGTTCAAAAGAATTAAAAATAGCCAAAACTCAGTTTTGACAAAAACTTAAAAACAAAGCTTTTGAAAAATAATAATAATAATTAATTTTCACTGTATTCATTGGTAGCCTGACAGGGATTCGGGACCAAAACATTTATTACAGTTAAATGATACCTAACATAATGTTGAAAAAGGAAGGAAAAAAAAGACCAACTAGATTTTATATATATAGAGAGAGAGAGATTGTTAATCAAGTTTCTGAGTGATTAATTAGACAGATAGATATTGGGCCAACCCGTTTTCATCTTTCTTATACTTTTTAATTGCCGCGATAAGTATGATTGCATAATGATTTAAAAGCTGAAAATAATTATTCATACAATTATTATTATTATTATATATATATATATATATACACACACAGGAAGTTGTCTCCTAGCCTATATCATATCATGGTAGTAACTCCAAGCATCAGTCAATTGTCGTCTTAAAAAAAAAAAAAAAGAAGAACAAACACAATTAAGCACTCATACATACTTGAACAGATGTTTCATCTTTCTAATCTCGTCTCATGAGTTGCATTAATTCATAATTACATTTGAATTTGGATGATAAGGTTTCGCGTTCAAATGACTTAAGTCGTGTTCAGACAAGATAACCCAACGAACGAGACAACACATTTGAATACTGTTTGAATGTGCCACGTCTTAAATAATTTAAAACTCTCATTCAAACGAGACATAAACGTGAAGGTTAAGGCATAAACCTTTCTCTTGTTTGTTTTAGAAGTGTTCATAAAAGCTCTCATATTTAATTAGAGACTTGAATTGCTAACAATTTGAACCGATCCTTAAAGCGAAGGCCACAAGATTCACCCGCTCGAGAACAACCCGTCCACCCACCCAAAACGAGTAGGCTCTGCAACTCCCCCTCCCGACGTCGACATCGTCCTCCCTCCCTCCCTACAAATTATGGGATTAGAGAAGTCTTAAAGTAGGGAGTAAATAAAAGTGGACCATCTTATTAATGGATACCCAATGAATCTCACTCCTTTAACTCAATCAATCAATCTCTTAGCACGAGGTGGGGCCATTTAAACCGGCTAACTCTCAGGGATTGGTTGGGGGGTATCGCTATCTCGTATCATCGCTGGATTTGGAACTTTTCCATAGAAACACCCACATCCTGCTACATCCAGGCCCTACCACCTGCAATTCTTTTTCCCATTTGGTCACATGATCCTCTCCCCCTTTGCCCCTTAAAAAAATACACACAGAAAATATATAGGGTGGTGATCCATGGGCCACCCATCCATCATATGATTCATATGATTCATATTCAGTGTTGTTGCATTCTCTTGGATTCATGGTGGTCCATGGATCACTTGGATTTTGAGCCCTACACAAACCCCTCAGTTTCATAGCTTCTATTCAATGTAAGTCAAGCTAAGAATGAAAAAGGCTATGAGGATTGAGGAGAACAAAGCTGTGGTCTTCCAGGTGCTCTAAAAAGTGTGGTTTTAATATCTCAGTGAATGATTGAACTCATTAATCTTTTTTCCATTTTTTTATTATGTTTAAACTTTTGCGAGGTGTGGGAACCTAATTCAACATAATTCACTCCATATTTCAATTAAAATATTTTGTATATTATTTGATCTTGCGCGTGACTGAAATTGAAATATTTCACGTGTAGTGCTCGTGAGGAAAAATTATTAGAAAATCAAGTAAATGTTTAAAATCATCATTCACATCATCTTAATTTTTTGGGATAATTGATGATTAAATACATTAAAATGTTATATACCACTAAGGTGATAGTTGAGTTGGTAAAGCAGCAGGGGATAAGGTTCAATTCTCCCCCCCCCCCCACTCCTTTCTCCCTAGTGGTCACGAGTTCGAACCCGCTTCCACAAACCAAATGCTACGAAGAAGGAGCTTTACCAACTTGCACTTTGGTAAGACTGTGGTAACGGACTCATCTTTCCAAGTAGTACATATGGCTCAAACTGAATATTTCACAACGGGCAAGAACCTCGATGATCACGCCCAAGAGAAAAAATTATTGGTTGCCCCTTCCTGCCCTTTTGATTAAAAAAAATTAAAAATTAAAAAGTTACATACAACAAATATATATATATTTTTTTTTTAAAAAAAAAACACTAATGTTAGTATGACGACGGGTCTTTCCAGTTTTTGAAGTAATTATAAATGAGTTATATTATTAATTTTTGTTTTGTTTTATTTGATAACAAGGAAAACTCTTTAGGTACAATTAACCGTTAGGGGCCTTTCTGAATTTGGGCCCAAATTTTTTAACGAGTTGATCGGGGGAGTCAAATCCAACACTTATGCCAATTCGATGGATTGACGGTTATTGAGGTGGTAAGACTTGCAAGCAAATCAATTGACGCACTCGAACGTATAGAAGATTGGCCAACAGAGAGCTTGTTGTCGTAGAGAGTCTTAGTGTTTACAAGGAGTTGCATGCAAATGTCTACGACTATATTTTAAAAGAATAGATCAATCATATAACTTAAACCATTTAATTAAACGGGTTAAACTAATCAAACCTAAATCGCTAATTTCGTGACGGATTTACGGGTTTTGATTACACTTAAGTTTAATAAACAAATGGTTTTCCTCTAAGCATTGTTTTGGTTGATCATTCATTCATCCTTCTCCGTTCATAAATCCTTTTGAAAGGCACAAAAGTTGTAAAATTGTTAGAAGAATTCAAATGAGAAGTGAGCGGGAATGGGTTTATTATTGTTCTAGTTTAAAGGTAGAAAGAAAGAGATGCATATTTAATTATACATAAATAAATACATGGAAGAAAAGAAACAAACAATAGACAGTTTTTCTTATGAACAGAGGGAAGAAAGGGAAAAGGGAGTTGAAATCATAAATAGATTAGACAGGTTTGGTGGGTGGGTACATCTCAAAAACAGAGAGGGTGAGAGAGAGAGGTGCTTCAAAAGTACTCATCGGTCCTTCCCTTGAACCCAATTTGCCCAAAAGTAAGCACGACGAACAGTCCAAAGTGCCACGTAATCAACCACAACCTGCACCACAACACCCCAATGCCAATGGGTTGGATTAATTAGGTGCCGTAAATAAAATATTATATGTTCTAATTTCCATAAAAAAAAATTAATATAATAGTTGACAAAATATTGTTAGCCTTTAATGATAGTTCTAAAAGAAAATTCTCCAGGGAAGTGTCACGGAGGTCCCATGGTCTAGTGGTCAGGACATTGGACTCTGAATCCAGTAACCCGAGTTCAAGTCTCGGTGGGACCTGTTTTTGTTTTATTCTTTTACCTTTTTTCCTATTTTTCGCCATAACCACCTTTAGTTTCTAAGTTTCTAGACCACCAACTTCCAAAATACTGCAGCATTCAAGCCCGACCCAGCCAAATATTGGGTTGGGCTTAGGCCGCGTTGGACCAATTTAGTTGCCCCAACACAGTGGATCTACCTGAAGAAAACACATTGGGCCATTGGGGGGTCCAAGGTCTCCCAAGGTCCAACGTGATTCCGCCCCTAATCACATATATAAGCTATAAGATTTGTGGGTAGACCTGTTAGGAGACCTCCCAAGGCCAACGTGGTTCCGCCCTAATCATACATGAACCATTAGTCCCCCCGAAAAAAAAAAAAAAAAACTTATAAAATTTAATTTTTGACTCCCTAAATTATTATTATTTTTTAAATTTTATCCCTCAAACACAAATTTCTAATTCTGTCCCCGTCTATAATAATTGTAAGAGAATATGAGCCAAATATGATAGATCTAATTAACCCTTAGCATTTCTATTTACAGGTCTGCGAAATCATTGTTCCAACTTCCGGTGCACCAAACCTACCCTAAATTTTAAATCAATTCTTAATATTCTTATGGAAATTAATATAAGCATATGTAGAAGAATACAAATAAAATGAATTTAAAAAAAAATGAAAGGTTTTTAAATTAAAAATTGTATAGATTTAATTAAATAGAATTGTAAAACTCACCAGAACTGAGAAGTGAGAGCAGGAGGGGTGGGGAAGTGAGCGAGCTCCGTTCCAATGCTTTCAAAGAAGAGCCCCGTCAAACTCTTGCCGTTGATTGCAGGAACGCTGGATGGCGCCAACCATCCGATTAACCCAAATCCAATTACATTCAGATCCGAGCGCAGCCAATCCCTCTCAAAACTTCCCCAGATATATAATACAACCCAACAAAAAGTCAACCATCATCATCATCAAGAAAAACCAACGGTCTTGATCAGTAATTAAAACCAAATCAGATTCACTCCCACTACTTACCAAGTAAACTTTCCTCCCGAAGCACCAGCCTGCCTCAGAGGATTCCTAACAGCCACGGAAGACCTCACAAAACCTTCCAAAAACAAAAACTACATGTTTATACAATAAATGATAATAATAACAGTAAATTTATATATATATAGTACCTGAAGAGAGGCGTGTGGGCTTAGCGGCGGAGACCCGAGAAGGGGATGACAAGGAGGAGCTGCCAAGGCCTACGATGGTGGATGCGGTGGCAAAGGTTGCAGCCATTTTTAGTGGGAGGCTTTTGGTGAAGCTGAAGAGAGTGGCCGGCTCAGAAATGTAATTGCGTGGTGGTAGCCGTAGGCTTTGTGGAATGTGATGGAGATTTTGTAGAGATAGATTGCATGGATGGGCTGCAGTTCAATCGTATTGTGCCACGTCGGAGTTCTATGGATAAAGTGGGATCTGCATTTGATCTATTTTAAGCTCACATGCCAGCGTGGCCGTGACTACTTGTAGTCTTGTACACTAGGGTTGAAGATATTTTATGAAATACTTATCTATAAAATAAAAGAAAAAAAAAAGAATTAATTCCATGAATTGTTATATTTTTTGCAATTTTATTTTTAATGTTTAAAATATTTTAATTTAGTGTATTGAACTTTTAATTTTTATATTAATTATTACACGAATACACACGGCTAGCCACCATATAAGTCTCTCTCTTTAATTTCTTTCCAAAAACTATAAATAATAAAGAAACAACATTAAATAAATTTTGGATGACCTAGAATAGGGTGGATGATAACATAAATGCTATATCATGTCATATTTACTCATATGAGTCTCACAAAAATTTAATGATATATTCACTGGTTCATTATAAGTAGATAATTAAAAGATAGTCAAGATATATATATATTTAATTATTTATCATTTCTCTTTGTGGAAAAATGTCACACACCACATATTTATTTTTATATATAACTATTCCATAATATAGATCTTTGGCAGTCTCAATTAATATTTAGTTTTTAATAATGACTAATTCAAGAATTAGTTCGGATTGTCGTCTCAACTTAATGTAGTGTCTACATACTCTATGTTCTGACCCAATAATGAAACACAACCGCGTCATTAGATTTCATCCCAACCTTGGCATTAGACTCAATAGTGTCAATATTTCTTATTGAAAATATGCTCATATTTTTTAGCAATTCTACAAGTTTTTCTTGTGTCGCTCTGAAAATGAGATAGCTTTTAAAATTACAATTTAATTAAAATTTATGGTAAAGTCCACTTAACCCCCTCAAACTACCACCCCAATGACAATCTACTCCCCAAACTATCAATTGCGAAAATTTACCTCCTAAACTACCAAAACAATGATAATGTATCCCCAATTTTAACAAAATAACGAAATTACCCTTACTAAAATAAAAACAAAAATACTAAATTTTTTTCTTCAAATTTTTAAGAATATTTTTGTCTTATTGAAAATTTTATAGGGGTAATTTCATCATTTTGCTAACATTGGAGATACATTGTCATTTTTGGTAGTTTAGGATGTAAATTGTCGTAATTGATAGTTTGCGAGAGCATATTATCATTAGGGTGGTAGTTTGAGGGGGTTAATAGATTGTCTGCTGGCCAATCATAAGTTCGATAGTAATTTTAAAAATCACATCATTTTTGAAAGGACACAAAAGTGACACAAGAGAGAGTTAGTTCTAACATTGGGTGTAAAATACTTAGAGGCACAATTTTTGCTTGGACCAACACATGCAACACAAAAAAAAAAAAAAACTTCTTACCCAAAGTCGTACATAATATGCTTAATTCTTTTAAAAGACAGAAGAATAAGATACTGTTCATTTCAAATAAAATAAATATCATTTATATAATCACAATTTAAAGTTTATGGGTCTAATAATGTTGACAGGTAAATTCTGACAATGAAATAGCAGAGTCTATCATCCTTAGACAATGACATTTAGGGCCGATCTATTCAAAGATAAGTACACTTATCCTTTTCCCTGTAACCCTTTCCTTATTTGCTTAGAAAAAAAAAAGTACACTTATCCTTTATCCTTTATCCAGAGCAATTTGCTGATTTTGCACTAATTACATATTGAAGAGGATATATAGATTGCGACTCATTATTTAATCAAATAATGGATGTATGTGTCTAACGAAGAAATAAACATGTTTTAATAAATAAATAAATAATTAAACATGTTTTAATCAACGGGTGACGTTAAACAACAAGAAGAAAGAAGAAAAAGAAATTAAATGAAGTAAAACCATATTTATTTTATTGTTCTAAGAGAATAATAAAAGTTTATTATAATCTTTCTATCTAGAAATTTCAGTTCTACGTGTGTATATATATATATAAAAAAAAAAAAAATTATGGCATCTTCCCCTTGTTAAGGAAACAACAGAGATAGCCGGTTCTTTAACAATGAAAACGAAGCTGAGACTTCATTCTGCCAAAAGCAAGTTTATGTGCTTTCTTTCACCGGTAAATTCAAATCCGATCCCTTTTATAGCCCAATCCGCAATTAAATACTTCAAATTAATTAAATAAACAAATAAAATGGTTTATTAAATTATGATACAATAGTGAGAAAATCACCAAATGTCATCAATTTGGGGTCAAATATTTTTTTTCTTTGTCCTTGTTGGAAAAGTACAAGTAAATATAAATTTGGGATCAAATATTTTTTATTTTTCAATATGGGCTCTTTTTATAGTAATTGGGACCAAAGAGACACTGAAAAAGCTCAAAAAAAATCCAATTTTGAAATAGCGGTTAGTAGGCGGTTACCTATTTCACTAACCGCTAACTGCCTAACAATTAGCGGTTGCGGTTAGTGAAATTTACTAACTGCTATGGCAGTTACGGTTAGCGGTTAGTGCCACAAACTGCTAACCGTAACCACATTGACACCCTAGTAATTGATAGTTTGAAGGGGTAGACTGTCATTGGGGTGGCAGTTTGAGGGGGTTGATAGATTGTCTATTATTTTATGGCTAATCATAAGTTTAATAGTGATTTTAACAATCACATTATTTTTTGAGAGACACAAAAACGACACAAGAGGGAGTTCTAACATTAGGTCTAAAATACTTAAAGGCACAATTTTTGCTTGGACCAATACAGAAAAAATACCCTTCTTAGTTCTTACCCAAAGTCGTACATGATATGCTTAATTCCTCTAGAAGACATAATCTCTCCGTTTCAAATAAAATAGATACCATTTATATAGTCACAATTTAAAGTTTACGCGTCTAATAATGTTGACAGGTAAATTCGGACAATGAAGTAGCAGAGACTATCCTTAGACAAGGACATTTAGGGCTGATTATTCAAAGTCAAGTACCCTTATCCTTAATTTATCCTTTATCCAGAGCAATCTGCTCAGTGCTGATTTTGCACTAATTACATATATTGAAAAGGATATATATATTGCGACGACTCATTAATTAATCAAATAATGGATGTGCCTAAAGAAGAAATAAACATGTTTTAATAAATAAATAAATAAACATGTTTTAATCAAGGGGTGACGTTAAACAACAAGAAGAAAGAAGAAAAAGAAATTACATGAAGTAAAATCATATTTATTTTATTGTTCTAAGAAAATAATAAAAGTTTATTATAATCTTTCTATCTAGAAATTTCAGTTCTACATATATATATATATATAATTATGGCATCTTCTCCTTGTTAAGGAACCAACAGAGTTGGTGGCCAGTTCCTTAACAAAGAAAACGAAGCTGAGACTTCATTATGCCAAAAGCAAGTTTATTTGCTTCTTTTAACAGTAAATTCAAATCTGATCCCTTTTACAGCCCAATCCGCAATTAAATACTTCAAATTAATTAAATAAACAAATAAAATGGTTTATTAAATTATGATACAATAGTGAGAAAATCACCAAATGTCATCAATATATATATTTATTTATTTTTTTACATGTTCTCATAAGAGGAGAATGGGGATTGTCATCAATATATCTTACAACTGCATCTCATGCACTTAATAATCATTTATCGCGAATACATTTAATCAAATAATGAATATACTTATTCTTTTGCTTTTGCTTTGCTGTACTGATACCAACTGACAACTGTAATAACTGTAGAACTAACGGCCGTTTCCTTATCTTATCTGAACAAAACGAAGGACCAGAAGGCCACGAAAATGGTAACCCCAGTGAAAATGCAAAACAAGTCCAAAGCTCTCTCTCTCTTCTGCTTTCTCTCCCTTCTCTCCCTCTTCATCTCCAAATACTTTTCGAACCTCTCTTTCCCTTCACCTCTCCCCTCCTTCTTTCTCTTCCCGCTTTCCATGGCGGCCTGCAAAATTACCAAACTTTCCCTCCCGTTCATACACTTCCCCTCCATGTCCTCCACCTGCAAGCTCACCTCCCTCACGTGTAGCTCCCCTCCCACCTTTCCCCCGCACGTGACCACCATCCCGCACTGCACCAACTCCGACGAAGCCGGAGTCATTTCGCCAGCCATGATCGTCGCGAACCGGAGCTGTATCTCGCCCGTCAACCAGTGCCGTTTCACCGACACGGGTCTCCGGCTGGACACGTTCGCCGCGCGATTTCGGGTCGGATCGATGACGATCCAGCTCAGGGTCAAGTTCTCCTCGAGGTGCTTGAGCCACGCTGCTTCACTCTCTCCGGCGTGTCGTATCGGCGTTCGAACGGATTCTTTCTCGTTGAGTAGGTCGACCACGAAAGGAGAGGAGAGGAACCACGCGGTCTCGGTTTCGGACTCTTGGACTTTGGAAAAGATAAGCTCGTGCTTGTAGTGAATATCGACGGCGGAGATTAGCTCCGACGGGAGAGATGGACTGTGAGGATTCTTCGACGCCGGAGACCGGTGATCGAGGGCTGGAAATGAATCCGAGAAAAAGGAGCGGTGCCCGGATGGGAACGAGGAGATGACGTCGCCGACGCGGGGGTGGTCGATGGAGGGCCACGTGGCGAAGCAGATGTCCCGCCAGAGTTTTTCTTCGGTGGAGAGGGCGTGCAGTTGGGACGATGCGCACGCCGCGGAGGCGAGAGTGTGGCCGTCGAGTCGGGTGAGGATGTGGGTCTGGATGATGTCAGGATGGACAGTCGAGATAGCGGTGCCACCGCCTTGATCGACGGTTGTCGAACAAGAAGCCATATATAGCTGATAACTCTGTTTCCAGAAATGCTTGTTTTGGTTCTTGGTTTAGAGCAAATTAAAATGAGGGTTTTATAGAGAGAGTCAAAGTATGAAAATGAAAATGGTGTGTACAGATGGAACGAGACATTCAAACCATGAAAGAGTCAACCTTCCATGGCTTCTACTAAGTCCTTCAACCTTTTTTTTTTAAAAAAAAAAAAAAAAAAAAATCTTTTTTCTTTTTCTTTTTCTTTTTTATGTTGTTGCCTGAGAAGCTTCTCACAGTGATCAAATTATTTTCAAATTTGTAGCCAAAATATATATAGGCTCCGTTTGTGAAAACTTTAATTATTATTATTATTATTATTAAATAAAACTATTAACAAACAATTCAAGCATAAAACACGAACAATATTATATTCCATAGAACTTAGGTTAATTATAGCCTAATATGTGAAGGGAATTGAAAAAATATCTAATCGAGTAAAGAAGAAGAAGAAGAAAAATAAATATACAAAAAATAAACGAGGTTGGTCCACTAATATTCAAATATATAAAAGTAAAATTTATCCAACATCTTTATCAAGAAGACCAAATTAATTGCTTGCAAGTTGACATTGTACTAAACAAAATAGCCAAAATAGCCGAGCCAATGTGCTAATATCCCAATCTAAGAGCATTCACAGTAGGTTAGTCTAATGTTTGGTTATTTTAGCAAAAAAAAACCACCTTTATCTATTTGAACTACTTGTATTTTTAAAACATCCACATCAGGCTCAACAATTTAACTTTACACCCATTTAAATATTCTTTTTCTATTCTTTCTTTATATTTTTTTATTATTTCTTTATAAATATCTTATTCATATTCTTTCTTTTCCTATTNTATTCGACTACTAGCAATCACGTGTGCTAAAATTATTTTATAATAAAATGCATGTGTTGAATTTAATATTGTATAATAGTATAGTGATAAAATTGTAAGAGTGATAATTAAAATGTCGAGTCGGATGTGAATACCTTAAAAAAATAGGTAATTAAAATAAATAAAAATAACTCCTTTAGTTAGATTTAGCCGATCATTTGCTAAGTCGGATGTAAATGTTATTAGAAGACTATTTTTGACCGTCATATAACCTTATTCAATGAATGCCTCAATTAAATTTAAAAAAAAAAAAAAAAAGGAGCAGCCACTAGTCTTCTTTGACTGTATTTGTGGTCCTGCTAGATTAACGTTTTCCGCATGGCTTTTTCTACTCCGGCTCAGGCCGGTAAGACAAAAAGTCGGTCGGGTTTTTATGTGAAAAGATTGGATATATATCAATATTCTAATTGAGCCGCCGGCATGCATGTGCATATGAGCCTACATATTATCAACATAAATTTTGTTAGGGTAAAGTTCATATTTTTTCCTCAAATTATTATTTAATTGATAATATTTTTTTTTAACTTTCGATTATGATAATGTCCCTCTCAAATTATCAAAACATTGTCGATATCCCCCTAAAGCTAGCAAAAAAATAAAAATGCCCCTATATATTTTTCAATAAGATAAAAATGCCTTATAAAATTTAAAAAAAAAATTAATTTTTTTTAAAAAAGCGAAAAAAATTATAATTCAAAAAGATCGATTTTTTTTAAAAAAAAATATATTTTTTAAACGAAATTTTTTATTCTCTTACACGAAAATTTTTAATTTTTTTAAAACAGACATTTTTATTTTAAAAAGTTATAAAACAATATATATACATATCAATTTTTTTATATAAAAAAAAAAATCTAAAATTGAAAATTTTTTTTCTTATACAAATTTTTTTTTTCCACCCTTTGGATTTTTTTTTTTTTTTAGTTTTATGTTTTTTTCTAGAAGTTTTAGTGTATATATATAATTTTATTAAGAGTAGTTTTGTCATTGGGGGAACATTGACAGTTTTTGATAGTTTGGGGTGATATTGTCACAATTAAAAGTTTAGGAGGGACATTGTCAATTTGGTGGTAATTTGAGGGGGATATGTAGACTTTCCCCATTTTGTTATTATCATAAAGTGGCATTAGGATTTGGGATTGATAGAGGCCACGAAAGATAGATTGAGATTCCTTAAAATTCTTTTTAAATTTGAGATTCTTAAATTTATAAATTTTGGCTGTCCGTCCATATTATCAAGCGTATAAAATAAGTCATATTTCAGCATTTAATAAGAAAGTTACCATTAGGGAAACATAAGTTCAGTAATTTTCTTATTAAATGTTAAAATATGGCTTATTTTAAGTGCTTAAATAATATGAATACCGAAATTTATGAATTTGAAAAGATCAAATTTAAAAGAAATTTTAGAATTCTCAATCTACGAAAGATATATATGATCGTGTCAATTAATGCTTGGCCACAAGGTTCAACGCCACAAGCAAAAAGACAGAATTTTCATGTGACAAAATAGCCGTATATTGCATCACATTCTGTTGAAATCTTTTCAGATACGCAACAAAAAAATGACAATAATATTCATGCATGTTTCTGTCGCATTGGCTGCTGCAGTAACGGTAATGATGGGAAAAAGTGTTAATTAATGAGCTCATTTTATTTGACTCGATCCCTTATCTTTTAGGCCAGTTACGATAAGGATGGATATATGATTCTATTTTGAATCTTACTGCTGTCATGGAGAGCTAGATTGCTATGCCACGCATGCATTATCATATCACATGCCATTACCCACATAGGGTGTTAATAATTCATGTCTTTTAACGCATGAATAGTTTAAAATGGAGAATATTTATTTTACGGTATAAATAAATTTTATACATTTAAGAACATCGGAGATGAAAGTCTAAATATATAAAATCTAGAAATGATGTCATATATAGTAGAATATTATTATAAAAAAGATGTTTTTTGGTTTATTTATTATTTTTTAACTTTAAAAAAAATGGTTAAATACCTAGCTAATACCTCTTTAGAGTTTCACAACTTTAATTTTTTTTCATAGGGTTTGATTTTTATTACAGGAGGTCCCTATGGTTTTGATTAGGGGTGGGCAGAACCCGCCCGATCCGACCAACCCGAACCGCCCCGCCCCGAAAATCGTGGATTTTCAATCATATTTGTCGGGTACAGGTTAAAATAAACTCAACCCGTGCGGATCGGGTCGGCCCACGGGTATAATGTTTAAAAAGATGCGGGTAATCGACTCGCCCCGATCCAACCCGCCCATCATGCTTAAGTTTGAAACCCTAACATTCCTCTCATTTTAACATAGCCGTCAATCTCCATCTCCCTCAAACTCTCACACCTCCATCTCCCTCAAACTCTCACGCCTCTCTCTCTCCCAAACTCCCTCATCTCCTTCGTTCCTTCGTTATCACTGGCTAGCATGCAGTTCGGAGCAGGGGCTGGAGGCCAAGGCCTTGTTCTCTGTCATCGGGATGCTCCGCATGTACCAGATCTATCGAGAAGGCTATCAAGCGGCTTCCGGGGATACGCAAGGCTTTCGGGCTACGGTGATGGCTCATTCACTTTCGGCGATTTCTCCCTTGTTTTTTTGTTTCCGAGGATCGATCTGTGAGTTTCTGGGGATTGATCTGTGAGTGCTTTCTCCTTTTATTTTTTAAAATTGTGTTCTTATCATTCAAATGAAAATCACTTAAAAAAACCCGATCTGCCTGACCAACCCGACCAAAAAACCCCGCCCCAAACCGCCTGAATACCCGCCGGGTTTCTACCTTTTCCTTCATATCACGGGTTGCAAATTTCCCAACCCGAGGGGCACGGGTCGGTGGCCGAACGGGCCGAAACCCGCCGGAACCGACCCGTGCCCAGCCCTAGTTTTGATAAAGGACAAAATTGGTCCTCTTGTCAGTTGACCGTTAGTTGACTTAATGGAAGTCCATGTGGACGAATAAAAATTTGACACCTGACATAAGTAGCCACATCATCAATGACAACGTGGCCACCTAATTAAATATTTTATATATATTTTTTTTTTTAAAAAAAAGACAAAATAAAAATAAAAATTGGGGGTAGCCGTAGCCACCCCCTTGGGCACCAAGGGGTGGCTCGGCCACCACCCTTGGCACCTTGGGGGCCCAAGGGGGTGGCCGAAACCACCCCCCGTAGGTACCGGGGGTGGCTCCTTGGTGCCCAAGGGGGTGGCTACAATTTTTTTTTGTCTTTTTGTTTTTTGAATTTTCTTTTTTATTTTTTATTTTTTAAAATAAAAAATTTAATTTGGTGGCCACGTCATCACTGATGACGTGGTCACTTGTGCCAAGTGTCAATTTTTCATTCGTCCACATGTCAATCCGTTAAGTCAACTAACAGTCAACTGACATAATGATCAATTTGGTCCTTTATCAAAACCACAGAAACATCATGTGATAAAAATCAAACCTTAGGGAAAGAAAAAAAAAAAGTTGTGAAAGCACCCCAATAGGGTATTAGGTATTTAATCCTAAAAAAAATTATAATTTTTTTTTTCTTTAAAAAGAGGTTAGCGGTTATTAGGGTTATTTACCACTAATTACTGGCTAACCGCCTAGGCGGTTAACTACATAGGCGATTAGCAGAGGTGATTAGTGGATTTTACTAATCACTTAGGCAATTACAGTTAGCAATTTTAACTAATAATCGCTAACCATAACCGCATTTTCACCCTTAGTCACAACTATTATCAGTAATCATTGTTCTTTTTAATGCAAATACCACCACTTTTTTATGTAGCTTCAAATATTGTCATGTAAATTTTTCTTTAAGACCTTGTTGCATGTGAATTTGTTTCTATTGATTTCAAATTCATATTCATAATATACAATAATTCATTTGTTTGTTTTTTTGTTCGTTCTCTTGTAAAATAGATGTTGTGATTTCAGCCAAAAAAAAAAAAAAAAATAGATGTTGTTTTTGGACATGTCACTTCCACTTGTAGTTTTTACCATGTTTAGTCCTTTTGCATAAATGAATATTGCGATTATTTACCCTATATACACTCCAATATTTCATGCTTATAACTTCTTTTAAATCAATAATTTCTTTTAAAATACTATTTAAATGTCGTTATAATTTAATATGTTGTGAATATTGGATGATACCTCTTCACTTATACTTTTACATTACTTTTTCAAGGAGTCACATATTAATTATGTTAAAAAACTCTTGTAAAACTTTTGTGGTCCTAGCTAAAGACATTTCTTGAATAAAAAGTTATTTAACTAGAATATTAAAATATTTTCAAAAGCTACATTTCTTAAACAATTAATTTTTGAATAATTATTGTAAAAATAAATCTACATATACGTACCAACTATTCATGCTATTTAATTGCGATAATGATTAAAGTACTTAATCTCGGTAAATAGTTTTTGTATTTGAGGTTCAAATAAGAGCATTTCTAGAGCAAGGGTTGAAATCTAATGGCTAAAAAATGTATCGAAATACTTATGTTGATGATAATAGAGTTGATTATCCTCATAATATATAGTTGGAGTTCATGGCAATTATGACCCTGACCCTTTCTCTCCCGACCTTCCTACCAACTTTCATGGCTTCAAATATGAAACTTATATTCATGGGAACCTTGAAAGCACACTTAAAAGATGTTAAATATTACCAAGAAAAAGTCTATTGGAGGAATGTATTATTACTTATCTTTTTTAGTGCCTTTTTAAAAATGAAAAACACCATAAAACTCCTATAACCAAACTTTTAAATATAATGGGAAAATGCATACATTTTTGTTGCAAGGTACCGAATCTTGAAGGCATTCGTATTCCACCTTGTTTAGTAGATTGCTATGAAAAGACCACAGAGATCGTAAACGGTATGTAACTAGTTCTCTAGCTCTCTTTAAATAGATATGAATGCACACACACTTATGAAACAGATATTGTTCTGCAAAATATGCGGAGAAATTTTTGAAAAAAGTACACGTACTCTTCTTAAACTACTATCCGATTATCAATGTCCCTCTCAAACTATGGATTACTATTAAAAATTGTTAATGTACCCATTTTGATTCGCATAAGAACAAAAATGTCCTTAACAATTTTTTAAAAAGACAAAAGTACTCCTATAAATTCAAAAAAAGAAAAAAGAAAAAAAAGAAGGTAAATTGTTGTGGGCAAGGGCAGAGGGAGGGAGGTTCGACGGGGTCAAATGCCTCTCAACTTTCAAAAATTGTTCATACCATGGTAGAAAATCCCTTGATGCCCTAGTTGCCCACCCTCAGCTATAGACCACGGACAATCAACACTCACTCATCAGACATTAGAAGCAAACGATTCATGTAATGTTGGGACGTGTGGAAATTTTTCTACCGCAGTTTAGGTTTAGGTTAGATGAAAAGAGGAAGAAGACGATGACAAATTCACAATCATGTCCATTTATTAAACACACTATTTAAATAACTCTTGTTATTTGCTTTTCTCGATTGTAATTACATTTTTTTGGGAAACCAATCACATGAACTTACACAATGAGAATATATTCAAGCAACTTAAGTTGTCACAAATTAAGGGATCTAGACATATAGTGGCAACATCTCACAACTTCACACCTTCATACAAATTCTCCAACAGAATTTCTAGGAACGATACTCTGACTGTCTCAAAAGTAACTCTTCCAGTCACATCAAGAACAAATCTCCTATTACTCACCATATTTTAAATTTTTATTAAGGCTATTTTCATCATCGGGAGATCAACGGCAATTTTCGATATTTTAGGGAGAACATTAACAATAAGATGGTAGTTTGAGAGACTTATATATGCTTCCTCATAATTGTCTCATACAATGTGAAAGAATACTTAATATTTTTATATATTTTCATGCATGATGACTTGCTCCACACTCCATTTCTTGTATAATTTATACACACCAAGCTTTTCTGACTTGTTTAATTTTTATTGGTTGTTTCAAGGTGAGTAAGATGGCATTACATGTTGGTGCGCTCGATCTTAATTGGATAGTTCGATGAATAACATCTCCGAGTGTTATTGCACATTTTATTTAGGAAAATGTTAAAGGCCTAACTTTTTTACCCAACTTTGGCCTTTTTTATTTTTTTATTTTAAAACAAAGTAAAAAAATGAAAAAAGTGTCTGAAGTAATAATATATATTTGGGGAAAATTCAGTTTAGCCCCCTGAAGTTTCAGTGAATTTTTAATTTGAACCCCAAAGTTTCAAAGTTGGCAGTTTACCCCCCGAAGTTTCAAAAAGTGGCAAAGTGAACCCCCCCGTTGACTTTTCCGTCAAATTAGACGGAAAATGATGAAAAGACATAAATGCCCTCAGGCTTTTTTAAAAAAAATTTCCGTTTAATTTGACGGAAAAATTAACAAAATGTTCAATTTGTCACTTTTTGAAACTTCAGGGGGGTAAACTGTCACTTTTGAAACTTTGGGGTTCAAATTGAAAATCCCCTTAAACTTCAGGGGGCTAAACTGAATTTTCCCCTATATATTTTTTGTCCTTCTTTTTATTGGTATTTTTTTAAAAAATGAAAATTTCATTTTTTTTTATGAAAAATGACCATTTTTCTTCAGAAAAATGGAATTTTCATTTTTTTAAAAATACCAATAAAAAAAAGGACAAAAAATATATATTATTGCTTCAAACACTTTTTTCATTTTTTACCTTTTTTTAAAAAATAAAATAAAAAATACAAAAATTAGGCAAAAAAGTTAGGTCTTTATCATCCCTCTTTTATTTATATATCCCTTGAATTATACGTAGATGTAAAAATAGTTTTACTTGATTTTTTGTTTGGATTATGGTCGTGGGCATGATCAACTCCAAGATTGTGCTATTTAGCCTATTTAATTTGGAGTTGTTTATGTTATTTGATTGTGTGTACCCTGATTGAGATAATTTAAATTTATTCTTAATTACGTGCTTTTAGATATTGGATATTGAGTCAACCCACGTTTATCATTTAAAATATGTATGCCTTACTATTGAAATAACTTAACAGAAGATATAAACACCACAAATTCCTTAACTTTTATCCACAAAAAAATTTAGTTATTTAGGGTGTGTTTGAGATTGGGATTCAATTCATAAATAAAAATGAATTGGTTTTGATTGCATTTTAAAAAATTGCAATTTGAAAACCCAGATTTTAAAGGCTAAGCTGCGATTTTAAAGGTCAAACCGTGATTATACCAAACACTTAATTGTATTTTTTAAAATCACATTTTCAAATCACTCATTTTAAAATAGTTATTTTTAAATTGCACTTTTTGAAATCGCAAACCCAAACGGACCCTTAGTTTTCCTCAAAAATTTATTATATACTTTTCGTAGGTTATTCTCTTAACAATTTTTATTTTTATTTTTTTTAAAAAAAAAAATTAAGGGTGAGTGATAGATATTTTCTTTCAATCTTATGCTTCTCAAAACTTTGAGCGAAATGCCAGGTGTTCTCTTGGTATTCTCCTTGTGTTCTCCTAGTCCTAGGCGTGTATTATTTTATAAAAACCACATGAGAGAAATAAGAACAACTTTATTTTTTGTTTTTTTATAAAATAATATCCACATAGGACTAAGAGGACACAAGAAGAACATCAAGAGAGTACTAGTATTTCCCTAACTTTGATATCTCCACTATCATTCAGAAACAAGGAATGATGGGTGCTCTTTAGGTGTTCTCCTAGTATTTTTCTAGTCCTAGGTAGATATTATTTTCTAAAAAAACAAATAAGAAACTTCCTACATTTCTTTCACTTGTTTTTAGAAAATAATATTCACACATGACAATGAGAACAAAAGAACACCAGAAGAGCACCTAGAATTTCCTACAATTTTTCTTAGTTTTAGAAAATAATATCCACCTGCTACAAGGAGAATAATAGGAGAACATCATGAGAGCATCTAGGATTTCAAAAAAAAAAAAAAAAACAACAACAACAACAAACAAAGAAACAAAAAAGGGAGCAAACACAGGCTAGGCTAAGGAAATTTGTTTAGTCGACCATAAGATTTTTGCATGCACCATCTATATATACTTTGGTAGAGCACATGTTCTGTTACAGGATCAAATATTATACAGTATTAATTATCAACAATTATGGACATCTTTGTTCTTTTATGAAGATTGATAATTTAACCAATCACCAGGGAGAGCCCTAGTTGCAAAAGAAAGGGCTTTACTAACTTTTGTTAGAGTTGTGGTGACGAATTCGCCTTCCTAGGCAGTAGTTATGGCTCAAACCAACCATTCCATAGCGGGTGGGAACCCCGATGGTCATGCCCAAGGGGAGAAATTACACTAATTGCTCCTTCCCACCTTTTCAATTAGGAAAAAAAAAAAGTAAGTAATAGAACACAACATTTTTATACATTTTCAGGATGACAATAGAAGGTTCAAAATCATTTGTTTTTATTTTAATTCTCCACCATATTACGACTTGCTCCCCACTCCCTTTGTTGCATAATTTANAGAGTTGTGGTGACGAATTCGCATTCCTAGGCAGTAGTTATGGCTCAAACCAACCATTCTATAGCGGGTGGGAACCCCGATGGTCATGCCCAAGGGGAGAAATTACACTAATTGCTCCTTCCCACCTTTTCAATTAGGAAAAAAAAAAAGTAAGTAATAGAACACAACATTTTTATACATTTTCAGGATGACAATAGAAGGTTCAAAATCATTTGTTTTTATTTTAATTCTCCACCATATTACGACTTGCTCCCCACTCCCTTTGTTGCATAATTTATATACACCAAGCTTATCTCACTCGATGAATTTGTATTTGTGGTTTCAAGGTGAATAAGAATGCATTACATGATGGTGTGCAAGATCTTGGATAGTTGGATGGACAACAACTTCAAGTCTTATTTCTCATTTTCTTTATTTATGTATCGCTTGAATTATAAAAATGTGTAGATGTAAAAAAAAAAACTTTTACTTGATTTTGTGTTTGGAATAATACGGTTGTGGACATAATCGACCCCAAGATTGTGCTATTTTGGAGTTGTATATATTATTTAACTATATGTGGTGTGATTGAGATAATTTATATTTTTTTCTTATGCGTTTTTAGATTTTGGATATTGAGACCTACATTTATCATTTAAAAATAGGGTTAAATGACATTCCTAGGTTTTAACGACCTTAAGTTTCATTTTGTATCATAGATGATACCTCTCTTATGTGTAAATATGAATATGGTACACTAGTCCATCTTCCATCCACAAAAGTAACATAATTACGTATCATACCAATCAAAACCTGCCATATGTCTCAACTGAAAATTAAAGAGGCATATTACACAATCATATTTTTTTAACAAATTTAATAGATCAACGCAATATTATTAAAAAGAAAGGAAAAAAAAATGCTTCATCATTCTTTGAGGTACCTTTTATCAAGTCATTCCCTATGGTTCAAAAGTTATCAATTTGATCCATAACATTCGAATTGTTATCAAAATAACAATTCTATAACAATTCTAACATCATCACGTATAACCCAATCAAAAGGGGACAAGTGCTTTGTTTAATAAATAATATAAAATAAAAATTACATAGTACATAGTACATTTACATGCCTAAACTTTCTCGGGGCATTTGTTTTCTTGCTGCACCTGGTTGATTGCATTGAGGGCGACCAATGCATTTAAAGATGCATAGTAAGTCATATTCCAGGAATAGGTAGCGTAGACGGTCAATCATTAATCCTTTGGGGCTGTGTAAGATGAGTAATGCTAAAAGTAAGACTTTTATTCCTCCAAAATGACGTGACTTTTAAAATTACATCATATTTGGTGAAACAAGAGAAAAACAAAAGTCTAGCTTACTTTAAAAATTACTCTATTCACTTTCCAACCAAAACAAGAAGTGTGAAATTGCTGTCAAGATTGTCAAAACAGAAAGAAGCCCCGGCAAGTGGGTCTTCAGATTCTTTGGGATAATGAGTGCCTAGAAGCTCAAAAGCATTTGCACGACTCCTTCACAGAACAATTACTCGTCACCCCATGTTGATGGTCCACCCATTCCGACTTCAACTGTGGGGGTTAAATCCATTGTAGGGCTTTTAGCTTTCTTTTTCTTTACAGAGAATTCAACTAAGCCACCCACCAAATTCGTGTCTTGTATAGTCTTACCAACTATCTTCTTTTCATCGTCATATTTAGGATTTTCAGCCGTGTCAGCAGCAAAAAGATCTGCAAAAGAGGCTTCTGGATCATCAATAATATTAAGCTCACCTTGCTCCATCTTTGATATCTTCTTTAGATTCTTTTCAACCTTGCCATCAACCCCCTCATGGACTGGAACTTCTTTCTTTGACAGCTTTTCATTCTTCTTCTGCTTTTTCTGCCTTGATTCCTTCTCTACATCAACATCTTTATCATGATGATCATCTTCGCTATCCATCACATGACGTTTGGAATTCTTTTTCCTGATGACATCTCTTTTCTCTTCCTTTAGAACTTCTAGCCTGTTAGTATCATTTGTTGTAGAATCATCAACTCTCTCACTGTTCTTCTTGGTGTATTTATCTGTTGGTTTAGCATTGAATATCAGCAAGTTCGGCAGTACATTTTTTATCTGCAGTTAAGTTGCTTCGGTAAGAATAATGATAAGATGGAAAGGTTGTACTTTAAATATTGATCAGGAAAGGAGGAGAAGATAGTGGGGAAGCATGAGAGGTTATCACCTTTTTTGCTAATGTATCCTTTTCAGCAGCAGGGTTTCCTTGTAGATTGAGATTTTTCAGATTAACTAATGAAGTCAGCACCTATAATTTTAGCATGTCGCTGAGATACCTGGTAAAGAGTGTGTTCTAGAATAGGGAAAAAAGGCACGGGAAAAAAGACAACAATTACAGCTCAGTGATCTAACCTTCAGATCTGACCACCTTAAGATGACATTATTTCCCAAGTCCAAATTCTGGAGTTTTTTATTTCGAGCCAACTCATTTGGGAGAGTCTGAGCAGTTCATTGTTGAGGAGAGAGAACAAAAAATGGTTAATTTTACTGAACAAATATAAACTACAGCAAGAAACTAAAGATATAAACAATAAAGGAAAACAAAATACATATGACAGAAGCAATTACACAAGAGTATCTTGAAGGATGGTTTTCACTTTGAGGAAAGCTGCTTGCAAAAGAGATAAACCAGTGAGTGGAACACATACCATGATGCCATTGTGAGCAAGTCGAAGCTCTTTCAATTCAACACAGGACTTGAGCGAAGAGCCAATAGTCTGAAGTTGGCAATTGGCGAGAGAAAGCTGGAACCAGGAAAAACTTAAGAGCCTAAGCCATACTTGGGTGAAATTATGCTGAGGCGGAGAACTTACCTTTGTGAGAGATTTCACCTTTAACAGAGACTCACCAATTTGACTGATTGGATTTCTAGAAAGAACTGCATTATAAATTAAAGTCCAGAGAGCATTATTGATGCCGTACAATCAACAGAAATTTAGAATAGATGAGAAAGAGAAGTAGAAAAAAGAGAGAAGCAGAGGAAAAGAAGAAAGAAGCAGGAGAAGGAAGAAAATTCAGAAGGAAAAAGACAGACAAAACAGTTTAAGCTAATTACCACAGTACAAAGTTATGCTCAAATAGCATAGGGATTAAACCCTAACCCTAGCTCTAGTGACACTTAGGCTGACATCCCACTAAAATACCATAAAGCCCAAAAGTTAACATAACCAATCTGAAAAATAAATACGAAACAAATAAAATGCAAAATAACCAAAGTGCCCATAAAAGCACACCCAACTCTCAATCACTAGCAACAAAGTCATCGGTTGGGCTATCCTCCAACATCGATGTCCATACATGTGTGATCAATGGCCTGGGTCTGCTTCAACCTCGCCGAAGTAGACCCACCGCAGAACTGGAGGACACTCGAAATCGAACCCCAAGTCCAAGCCTGAAAACGAAAGATGCTGAACTGCAAAGTCCAAAGAAGCTCGCACAGCTACCAGAACTGCCAGTGAGGCCTCCGGAGAACCATCAACCCAGACGGAGGAGCACGGACAGCCACGACCCGCACCATAGCCCTTTTTTAGAAGCAAGACCCAGGCCTGATGTCAACACCCCCAGATCTAAGAACACCACTTCTGACCTAGGGATAGAGCCACCAGCGGAGGCAACCAGAGAAAGGGGCTTGACAAACGGGAGCAGGGCACCTGAAGGACCCAGGTCTAGGCCCGACTTCAACGCACCCAGGTCTAGGCCTTAACTTCAGAGCACTCTTAAGAGTGGGCTTGAGAAACTAGATTGGGCCTTTTGCAGACCACACTTTCAAAACTATTTTTTGTGACTTGAAGGGCTTGAGCAGAAGGCACTTAAAACCACGCATGGGCTTAGAAACTTTAGAACACTAAAAGACTCCAACCCTTCAATCACATTCAACAACGCCTGGTCAAACTCCAATTTGATTTTCTCAAGTTGACTTCTCCATTCCCATAGCAGCCCACAATTAGCCACAACCACCTTTTCTTTTTGCTTCCTTAAAACCTCATCTTCCTCTGTATCACAAGAAGGGAAAGGAGCTGGTCCTCGAACACCAAATCTCTAACCCAATGTGACAAGTTGCTCCATACCCTCCGACCGCCTCACCGGAATCTTGACCACAACTGGGTTAAGCTCCGCCATGCTGAACATCTTCGTCTTCTACTTCATCCTCACCACCTCCATATAAGATCTACTACCAGCCCCAAGTGAAGCTTCCTTCCCCAACGAAAAGGATCCACCATGGACCTGGCGCTGGGACACGGTGGTGACTCCAATTCCTACCGGATCATCAAAAAAGGCCTTCACCTTTCTTAATTCGGTGGCAAAACCACTCCAACCCCGCCCTCCACATCCCTTTGGGATTAAGATGAGACCTCTTCGGCCACCCACTACATACACTGCTACCTCCAAAAAGTGACTTGACCCATTGGAACCTCTCTGAACGATGAAAGCCTTGGAGCCCTCTCTAAACAATTGACAAACCCTAATAACTCAGTATTACACACTAGCGCCTCCACTATGATTCTCAACCACCCAGTTCACAACTTCCCCATAAACACAACACAAGACAGCCCTCTTCTCCTTTCCTCCAACCGAAGAATGAAGGCCCCATTAGCCACTAAAAACTCGAAGGTTTTTGCTTCAACATGAAGCCAACTCACAAAATCCATCTTCACCATTCACCAACGCAAGTCAGCTACTCATGCACCTAATCGCATACTAAGTCATCAACTACCAAAAAGAACCACAAACAAAGCCGAAGACATCAACCCAGCACCCAACCGACCACCCAAGACCTTCCAAGCTGACAAACGGAAAGACGAGAGGGAACTAACGGGATGCGTATAACACTCCGGTCCCATATTGGGAAGATGAAGAATAGCTCATATAGAGTGGGTGGTTTATAAAGATAGACATGAGTGTTAAGTCTCACATTGCCTAAATGCCTAGTTTAGGTAAGACTGAGCTTTATAAAGAATTTCAGAGAAGCTCCAAATTGACTAGTCATTTTGGGGTCATAGCGCAAATGTAGCTAGTGCTTTTTCTTTGGTCATTATTGTTAAATTACCAGTTATCCCAAAAGCTTAAGCTGATAGGAAGAGGTAAATTTAATCACTTAACCATTACTTTAACACCCTCCCTCACGTGTGGGCTCAAACTCCCTTTTAATAGGTTAGGCCCAACACGTGGAATATTTAATTTAAATAGGGGTGAATTGACGGAGTCAAGGTTCGATCTCGTTACCTTTGGCTCTGATACCATGTTAGAATTGGGTCTTAGGCCTAACTCAACCCAAAAGCTAGCTCAAGAGTTGAGGTTTCCCCTTGCCCTTATAAATGGCCCATATCCTTAATACCCAAGCAATGTGGGACTTCCAACAATTATTACGCACCTACACGTGCCACCACTGGACACGGAGGGGAGAGAAAGGAAAAGTTTAAGTAGCAAGGATCCTTATAGTTACAACATTATCATTTGAGAAGTAACATAACATAGAAACAAGCTGGAGATGGGTCTAGTCATGGTACACAATACACATAAAGTACACGAGAGAAATCATAGAAGAAGAAAAAACTACAATCTGAAGATATAAAGATCTCCAAATCCCATAGACGAAGGGTAAAAGAAGCAATCAGAGGCCATCACCTACTCTTGAAGATTTGTTATTTGGAGTTTGTTGACATTAGGAAACATCATAAGTTTGACTTTCTTGGGCTTCTAGAGGGCCACATATGGAGCCAAACTTTCTGGCTAAATCATGGCCTTGAATTTTTTTTTTTATATATAAATACATTTACTAGATCCTAATTTCCTCATCAACCAGGATGACGTGAACCTGATTTTGCTTGTACAAAGTTCTGCACAATTATTTCTTTCTTGTCTCTATGTTTTCTCTCCAAGAATCATCATCACTAATGTTTTCCCCCATTGCATTTTCACCCCCCCAATAAAAACAAACTAATCTAGAATAGACTTTTAAAAGTTGCCATTAAAGTACAACTAAATCACAATTACAAAATATCATTAAACAAATCGTCTTATTTAGACATTAAATTTATAAATGTAATATGAAGTCATACCAAGAGTATTCAAGTCTGTCATCTGATCAAGTTTGCAAATGGAGATAATCTCATTATCTGCACTACAAGAATATAAAGTATTAGTAAAAAAATGGGGAAAAAAAACAAACACACATAGAGAATGTTCCTCGTCATCTAAAAGCATAAACTCTCAAACTATTAGGGTAATGCAATGATTACACTAGAAAGCTCACCATTCAATATCAATGCACGTAAGCTCATAAGAGATCTGACCTCATCCATTGATTTCAGCTTATTTTTGCCTGCATTTAACACCTGATTACAAAAGATGGAACAAAGTGACTTTCAGAAACTTATATAGTCAACAACTTAAAATTAAACCAACAAAGAGGACACTTCGTGCAAACGATGTGCTCACTTGTCTCTTAAGAAGGAGGAAAAAAGTATTTAAAGAATAAAAAATGCCCAAAGGTGCTTGCTTAGGCACTAGAGGTAAGCAGTTTGCCTCGAGGCTCAAAAGGCCTTAGCACCTAAACAAGCGCCTCTCTTGCATTCAAAAACTCCATTCATTGGTACCTCAGTAATCTTTGGTGATTTTACTCTCTCTTGAAAAGAGAAAAGTAATTGGGATATCATAATAGCAAAAGGCGCTCTTAAGTACACTAGAAGTATACAAGAAAAGCTACTTAAGGGTAAAAAGAACAATTTTTTTTTTTTTTAATAATGAGGAACCTCGACAAGGCAAGGGCCTTCAGACCCAACCTTACAGAGTAAACCTCGGACCCGTGTACCGCATCCTCGTAAGTTTCCCTACACAAATCAAGGTAAATCGCTGGCTTTTACACGAGGGGGTGTGGCCTAAAAGGAGAGTTTGCACCTAGTAGGTCTCGAACTTGGGATTTAAGGGGGTGATACTCCCTAAGACCACAAGCCTCAACCGCTAGGCCAACCCCTTGAGGTTAAAAAAATAAAAATAAAAATAAAATCATGAAAACTAATAACCAAATGAGAAACTTAAGCAGCTGTCCAAACTCCAAAGATACAAAGTGTTGAAAAATAAAGACTTAATCTCTTCCAAAGTTCTATCATATTTCCCTCCATAAACACCACAAAAGGCACGAAGACACCATCTTCCACACAATAGTTCTCTGAGTGTTATCGGCAGTCCACCAACAAGCATACAAATCGAATTCTCATTTAGGCATAACCCAAGACAACCTGAATCAATTGAAGAAAAACATTTCAAATGGCACAAGTAACCTCACAATGAAGAAGAAGATGGTCCACGGGTCCCCATTCTTCTTGCACATACAATATCTATCAACCACGATGGCACGCCATTTTCGAAGGTTGTCCATCGTTAGGATCTCTCTTAGAGTTGTCGACCACACAAAAAAATGCCACCCTCAATGGAACCTTAGTCCTCCAAACACTCTTCAAAGGGAAACACACTCCATCATGACAACCTATAACCTTGTAGAAGGATTTAACATTAAGCAACCCTCTTTTGGAAGGAACCCACCACAACTTGTCTTCTTCTTCCCTTCTCATTCTTACTAAATACAACATCCTGAAGAACGAGGCAAAGACATCTACCTCCCAATTCTGAGCCTCTCTAGCAAAGCTCACATTTCACTAAATGACACCTCCAAAAACTTCCACGAATCGTAACAAGAGCATCTTTTGCCTGAGCAATACTAAATAAAACCATAAAAGCATCCTTAAGGGCCATATCCCCACACAAAGATCATGCCACAATCTAACCTCAAAGCCATCTCTCACCTCAAATCTGGTGCGATTACAGAATTTCTCCCAACCCCTCCTAATATTCTTTCATAAAACCCCCCAAGGGGAGGCTCAAGTGATGAAGGTCTTGGACTTTGGTGGTTATCCCCATCAGGTTTAAGGTTCAAATCCCCTTAGGTGCAAACAATTCCTTGGGATTATGCCCTACAGCCAAGTCGTAACTTACTTGATCCATGTGATGGGGGCGTGTTGTACGTGTCCTAAGTTTAACCTTCAAGAGTGGTTACACAAAGTGGCCATATCTTGAAAGGGTTCATCGTCATAAAATATATATATTTATATATTTCCATAAACCCACCCCAACAAGTTCACTAGAACACCATTCTCCCAAAGAACTTCCACATTTAGAGTCCATCACTACTCTTCACCAAGCCTCTCTCTCAATCCCATAGTGCCAAAGCCATGTACCTAAGAGAGCATGATTGAACCTCATAGAGTCAACCTTATGAATATAATCATAGTTAATAACAAATATAGGTTTATACTTTTTCTTTTGTTTGATAAGTAATTCATAAAAAAAGATGTATGAAAAGGGGGGCACAACCTAGTTCGCAGAAATCATTCAAGGGAAGCACCTGCAAGCCAACCTTCTGAAAGTTCACCATTTGAGTTTTGAATGATATATCCCATTCTTAGAAAGCTCCCAAGAATTAAAAAAATAGAGCAATTTTACGAAATTTTATATCTTTGTGTATGGTACAACGCCTAATAAAGCTACCAAGGCAAGAAAAAAAAAGGCAATGATGTTGTTAACATCCAGTACAGATTATAAAGTTGGAAGTTGAAAGTTTAAACCACAATAAATTGAACAGCTTATAACATATCTAGAACAATTCCAGGAGACCAAAAAAAAAAACCCCACATACAAGAAAAGAAATTCCAGGACAAAGCAAACAAGGAGATAGCAATTAAACCATATTATGCAAATTGAGGATAAGGTGAGAAAAGCAACACAAGCAAAAACTGTAAGTATGCCTAGTAATGCTACAACGGAAATTGTAGGATCCGAATTCAGCATAACAGAAAAGCGCATAACCCTTGAACTACTATCTCAAGAGGAAGATGAAATAGTAGAAAAGTGCCGTTGGAATGCAATTGAACCCTGTTAAGAAAACATGCTTACCTGCGAAAAAAAAATTGAACAATGACTCCTTTTTATTATGAATAATAATTTATTGATACTTATCAAAAATAATAATTTATTGATAGAAAAAAAGGGAAAGCCCCCGTACACAAAAGTATGCAAGAGAGGCAAATAATCTACAAGCATCTAAAATCTAAAAAGGAAACAAAATCTCAAAGACGAGAAATTTAGAACAAAGACTATAGCCAATCCAAGAGAGATCTCAAAAATGAGAATTTTATACGAAGCACGTGGGACTCACAATCTTCAAAGGGACACTAATTCCTCACTCTTCAAATGCTCCACAAAAAGAATGCAGAAATAATGCTCCATATAGCCTCTTTGGGATGACTCCTCCCTTAAGTCTTCCAATAGTGAAGCAACTGTAGGATGATAGCCCATGAAGCTCCAAACATGTTGAGAACCAAGTGCCAAAGATCACTAATATACTCACAATGAAGGAGAAAATGATTAATGGTCTCTCATTCTTTTTATATAGGCAACACCAGTTTACAAGAGTGAAACCACGCCTTCTATGAATATCCACCTTGAAGATTCTACCCAAAGTTGTTGTCCATGTAAAGAAAACAATGCAGGGTGGGGCCTTAACCTTCCAAACAGGGAGACAGGCAAGGCGACTATAAATATTTTTAATAGCTCTTCATTTCAAAGCCATGATTGCTAGCTGGGGTCCACAACATTCTATTAGCCTCAACCAGACGTGTTTTCTAGGGGTATAACAAATAAAGAAAAAAGTCAAGAGATTCCAGCTCTCAGTCTTGGACAACCCTTGTGAAACTCGGATTCCAATGGGCAGAAGCGTCGAAGGAATCCAAGTAATCTGACATCAAGGCCTCTTTGTCACAAGTTATCAAATAAAGTTTGGGGAAAGAAGACTTAAGAATACCACACATCATACCAGAAATGGATAATTCCTCCCCAACCTTAAATGAAACATGGTTGGAGAAATTCCCCCAACCATTCTTAATATTCTTCCAAAAGCACTCCCACGAGCTTATCCCCTCTGGACCTCAATACTTTTCAACACTCACCTCTCTCCAAAGAGAATTCGCCTCTTGCACAAATCTCCAAATCTATTTTCCCAGTAGAGCTTTTTAACTCCTAACGTTCCACTAGAAACTAGTTTTCCAGCTTACTAGATGAAACTTAGGCTCATAGTTTAATCGGAAATGAGTGAAAAATGCACAACGGTTTAATTGAGAATTAAGTGAACGGGTCTGTTCGAATGAGCTCAACAACACTGGCTCAGGGTACAAGACATGCTTCACACAAACTTCTACATAAAAAAATGCTTCCAGCTTTACCACATTCACAATCACAGTAAATGAAGTAGACGACTGAGAAACTTACGATGAGTTTAGAAATTCCTTCAATTCCTCTTAAGCTTTCCAGTTTGTTTTGTACAACTGCCAACCACTTCAAATTGACGCATGCTTTCAACCCCTGATTTATCATCATCCCAAAACCACATTAAACATAGGCGTACATACATATTGCAAAAAAAGCATATATATATATATATAGACCTCGAGAGAAGTGAGATTGTTGAAGGTGAGGTCGAGCCTCTCCAAGTTCTTGAAGCCGCTCAAGCATGACACCTGCCAAGTTAGAGGTTTCAATAAAAATAGCTCTATGGTTTTAGAGAGAGAGAGATTGAAGCAAATGGAGAAGAGAACAGAACGACGTCGTACATCGGAGAGAGCCTTGTACGTGAGCTTGAGAGATGAAACGGAGTTGGGGTCGCTGGTGGTGTTGCCCTTCAAGACCTGCTCGGAGCTCAAGCGAGTCATGGTTTGGACTCCCTCGGAAAACCCTAGCTTGTCTCTGCAACAACGCTTTTGCAACCAAAGCCTTCCAAGTATAAACTGCGGTACGGTTTTCCGTTTTCGTTTCCGGGGCTGAAAGCCTTCAGGTGGATTGGATTGCTCACTACTCTTGGGTCGGGTTCTCAACAACTTGTATTCTAGTTTTGCTCCGACTCCGAGTTTAGTTTGGTTCTAAGTTTGCTTTTTTATTTTGTAATTTTAAAAAAGTTAAACGTTGTACTTCTTTTTTTTCAAAAAAAGTTAAACGTACGTATGTAAATTATAAATCACTAGAAGCCTTTTAAGGGTTTTTTTTTTTTTTTGACGGGAAGATCAATTGTGGCTATTATACCTCGGTGTGACCATAATAGTACCTACTTCCCACTGGGAGCTACACAAGAAGAGCTTAAATGATGAGAACCGCATGTGCTCCTTTAAATCTGACTGAACTATAGCCTAATTCAGCTCCACAAGGGTATTAATGAGAATCTAATGTGACTAACAGTCTAATACTAATCAAACATATACGAAAATTCTCTATTGCGAATATTCAAACTCATACCCTAGTACATACTCTAACCACTTGAAAAAGACTTTGGGCCATTAATCCACCACCTATAGTTCAAAGTTGCTTAGCAAGAAGCTTTACTTAGGAGAGAGAGGCATTTGAGTCTCCATAGGGCCGGGCATGGCATCATGCATCCATGCTTCTTTTTTTTTCTTGAAATCCTAACTTGTTAATTTTATGTTTAGTTCATGTCACGCTACCATCAATTCATCAACCCCACATTAGATGATGAAAATTGGGATTACCCCCTAAATACAAACAATTTCCTGGAACCACGCCTGCGGCAAAGCCGAGCCTTAGATGATCAGTGTGAAAAATACATCTCACACATGTCCAAAGTTTTCACTTCAAGAATAGGTACACAAAGTAACCATGCTATGTAAGGTTTCCCGTCATTAAAAAAAATGCACAAACATTAAATCATGACCATAAAATGAATGTTAAATTCGTGTCCAGGATAGATATAAGAGGATCTGAAAGCAAACTTCCATAAATATATCCATTCATTAAGGGAAGAGTGCAACAACTAAAGTTTCACCAGCATCCGTGCTGACATCCTGGCTGACTATGATATCCTAACTCACATTCGCAATTCAAATTCACCAGGAGCAGCAAAAATTACCGTGCAGGGTGAAAATTACAAATTTCCCCAAGCTCCAAACGCTTGAGAAACAAATACTAGCTATCAACCAAGCAAAGCCATATTCTTTGACCAAACCTTCCTTCCTGCTCATGCAAAATCGATGACAGAGAAAGCTGATCCAGCATAAATGCTACTTCAAGATTCAGACTACTTTGACATCCAGGGAAATTGTTTATGATTATCATGAAATATATTTTTCCTGCTGCTCCTGAAGAAGCCTTGCTGAAGACTTTGCATCCAGATATAATGCACTCACTTCTTCAATATCTCCCTATAAATCAAACAAATATAAACAAAATTACTCATGCAGTCTGGAAGAATTTTCTGCAAGCAGATATACTATCGATTAATCAAAATCACAATTACCTTGCAGATTTTGTCTCGGCCATTCATTTTTGCCATGATACTGGCAGGCGATAACAGCTGAACTGCATGCCTGAAGAAATGACATAACTGTTACTATATACCCTTCAAGGAATGCATCCCACAAACAGAAAATCAAAAGACTAAACCAAACCTTAAGGATGCTCGTTGTCCAATGTCCCCAAGGTAAGCCAAACTTTCGTCATCTATAACTAGGTCTTCCACGCTTGCACGGAGAGCTATAATCTGCCAGGTAACAAAGACTGGAAGTATCAGAATGTGAAAATGATAATATGGTCAACAGTAGTTAAGAACTTCCAGACAATAACCTTTATCATATCAGCAACATCATAAGTCTGCGTTCGGATAATCACCAACCGGTCCAACAAGTCGACAGGTATGCCATGAGGACTTGCCATATCAGTGCCTCTGCATGGTAACATATTCATGTTCAGAAATTTGAACATCACAGTTAACTAAGTCGTGTTCATGGCCCAGGTGAAAAATGCAATATTATATACCACTATAGATGTAAAAGACCAAAACAATTAAAGCATGACACAGAACAATTAACATAGCATAGTTCTTAAGATCTGTGGTTACTGCGGTACTACCAACTCTAGTATCTACTATGAGAAAAATAAGATGCGGCTTACATTTCTGCCCCCAAAACCACTAAATTTAAAATAAGAAGGGACCAAAATACCCATAATTACATAGAGTACCTGAAATCATTTTCATATCGTATGTAAGTGTATCTTATATCTGATGGTTGAAAACTTGTAAAATCACTCTCCGACCATCAAGTACTTGTAAAGAGGAAGGAATAATTTAAGACAAAATTCATTAAAAAAAAAAAATCTGACTTTTACATTGAACAATGTGGAACTACCATTGCATAGTCCCACGAAAAGGGACTTGCTTCATGCTCGAACTACAACATGAGGATATATTTGTGTTTACATTAGATGATTCAAATAATTAACTTTATAGAAGCTATAAAAAAAAATCAAGCAATCTTGTGATTAGTGATCTAACAGATTTCCTTTGGCATGGATCATCTAGATGTAGGCCACATCATTTTAAACAATTCACAAACCAATGTGCCCAAACAACACATACAATACCTAATTGCTAAACCACTACTCCAAAATTTCCAAGGTGTATAACAGTTCATACCTTACGTTGCATATCCCTCTATTTGTAGCAAAGATTACTATTGGAGATAGGGAGCTCTCTAAAGCACGATTCATGTATGAAAAGCATTCCATATCCAGCATATTTACCTGCAAATCATGATGAAAATTAGATAAAACAAATAAACAAACAAAAAGCAATCATGAAATATTTAAAACATGGAAAGGGCATAATACAAAAAAGAACCTCATCAATAAACAGAACTCCAGGGACAAGCTCCGCTACACCTTCATCAATATACCGGTTAACAACCTGTCATTAAGAAAACCATAAAAACTAACTTCAAAGCTAGATAGAAATGTAATCTGAATAAAGGTATGCGTGATGGGGTGCTGCCCACTGAGGAGGGGGAATCTGTTTTGGGCCTTTTGGCGTTTCACTTTGAGCAGATTGAGAAATTTTTAGGTGGAAAATTGGTCAAGCAACCTAGGTTTAAGGGCAAGAGAGAGAGGCTCACGGGCCATCCCGGACAAGGAGGGGCAAGATCACTTTGATGTAGTGATCTGTTTGGGTTTGTGGGGGTTTTTTTTGGGTGCTTTTTAGGGTTCTTGGGTGGGTTTGTGGGGTTCTTTTTGTGGGTTTGCTTTGGGTTCTTTCTTGTACAGTTCTTTTTTCTCTTTTTCCTTTTTCAATAAAACTCCTTATTACTTATCAAAAAAAAAAGAAATGTAATCTCTGAAACTACAATAGAAGATTTCATCTGTAATACATCAGAATGGGATGAAGACAGGCACAATCAGAAGAATTTTATCTGTTACTTTGAAAATAAAAGATGGACTATGTCAACATATTGGAAATTTCAAAATAATCTGCGAACGATTTTAACTTGGGAAAAGGGCTTTCCCCAAAATAATTGAAGAAATTCCTCAGGAACTTTATATTACCTCCAGACCATTCTTAGGCATCAACCCAAAGAAAATACTATATTGAAATTAATAGCTGACACTAATCTATGAACTCGTACCTTGTTGATTTCCTGTCGTAACTTGTCAGTTATTTCTGTTTTCCTAGGTTTCATCATCTGACCCATTAGAGACAGTATATCTTGCCCACCTTGAGGCCGAGCATTTGCAGCATCTAAATCATGTAGTGTTACATCCTGTTAAAAAAATTTGATCAGCAAAGAGAAAACCAAGCATCAAACTTGTGAGCTTATTATATCTAAAAAATTGTTTTGTCAGCCTTCTGATGAGGATGAAATTTCAACAATAATAAGCATCGGGATAATCTCAGAATACAAAAGAAAATTCTAACAAAACCATGAAGATATACATAGAACTGAAAGCAACTTTATATGTTAAGCCCAAAGGCTCCTTTTTCTCTTTTTTTTTTTGATAAGTAATGTGAAATATATTAAAAACGCGCAAAGAGGCGCAACCCTAAAAAAGAAATATGTACAAAAGTCCCCCTAAGATATATACAAAGGACACAAGCTCAAAAAGTCTTCAAGAGTCGACATCTCCTCACGATAATGCGCCATTGCCCACATATGAAGCATAACAATCATATTCCTCCTCACCCCATCCACCGAACATTCCTTATCCTCAAACAATCTCGCATTCCTCTCCCTCCATATGCACCAAATGACACACAAAGGAACCATCCTCCAAATAGCTTTAGCAATATCCCTCCCCCCCACATGATTCCAACAAACAAATAAATCTAGGACCTTTTGCGGCATAACCCACTCAATGCCAAATAATGTGAACATAAAGTGCCATAATCGAGTTGCCACTTCACAATGGAGCAACAAGTGATCTACGGATTCCCCATTCTTCTTACACATACAACACCATTCCACTACTACAATACTTCTCTTCCTCAAGTTATCATGTGTCAAGATTTTCCCAAGTACCGCATTCCACCCAAAGAACGCCACCCTTGACGGCACCTTAGATCGCCAAATGCTCTTCCAAGGGAACATCTCAGTGGCTGTATTAGACAAGAGCTTATAGAACGACTTCACCTCAAAAACACCTTTTTTGGAATGAGACCAATGAATCCGATCTACATTTCCCTGTGAGATCTTACACAAGTAAAGCATTTCAAAGAAAGTCGATATCATATCCACCTCCCAATCCTGTATAGAACGAATAAAAACGACATTCCACTCCACAACCCCATTCCTCCAATTATAGTTATCCTTAACCCATGCTTCTTTATACCTTGCAATTCGATATAACGATGGGTATGCATGCTTCAACGGCTGATTCCCACACCACTTGTCATGCCAAAATAGAATTTTCGAACCTAAACCCACTTCAAATCTCACATTTCGAGCAAACAAGTCCCATCCTCGTCTAATATGTTTCCACAACCCTACTCCGAAAGGCCCCGACACCTCCTTTGAGCACCATCCACCATCCTGCTCCTCATACTTTTCTTTAATTACCTTATACCAAAGTGCCTCCCTCTCAGTCGCATATCTCCAAAGCCATTTTCCCAATAAAGCTTTATTGAACTTGAGTATATTCCGAATACCAAGGCCACCGGCCCTTAAAGGACGGCAAACTTGATTCCAACTAACAAGATGCAATTTCTTTTCATCACCCATTCCTCCCCATAGGAAATCTCGTTGAATCTTCTCGATCCTATTAGCCACACTCATAGGAACCGGGAATAAAGATAAGTAATATGTTGGAAGATTAGATAACGTACTCTTTATTAAAGTTAATCGCCCTCCCTTTGATAGATATATTTTCTTCCACCCTGCCAACCTCCGCTCCATCTGCTCTGTCACCCCATTCCACATAGAGGTATCCTTATATGCAGCCCCTAGTGGCAGCCCCAAATATTTCATGGGCAAACCAGCAACTCTACACCCAAGATATGCAGCTAAATTCCCAATATTTTCCACCTCTCCTACAGCCATCAATTCTGATTTGCCAAGATTTACTTTCAACCCCGAAACAGCCTCAAAACATAAAAGAATAAGACGTACATACCGTAATTGTTCCGGGCATGCTTCGCAGAAAATCAACGTATCATCGGCAAAAAGAGAATGAGCAACCACCAAATCTGATAAGACCCTCTCTCCCACAGCAAATCCTGATAATAAACCTTGCTCTACAGTCGCATTCACCATCCTACTCAAAGCCTCCATCACCAACACAAATAAAAGCGGTGAGAGCGGATCTCCTTGCCTTATACCCCTTGAACTATTAAAAAAACCTTCTGGAGTACCGTTTACTAAAATTGAGAATCGAGCTGACGAGATACACCACTCAATCCATCCCCTCCATCTCTCTCCAAATCCACACCTCTTCAACAAGTATAATAAAAACTCCCAATTCACATGATCATAGGCTTTTTCCAAGTCCAACTTACATATTACACCCGGCATACCGGACCGCATACGAGAATCCAATACTTCATTTGCAATCAGCACCGAATCAAGAATTTGACGCCCTCCTATGAACGCATTTTGGGAATTAGATATAATCTTACCCAAAACATTTTTCATTCTATTTGCCAGCACCTTGGACAAAATTTTATACATTCCTCCCACCAAACTAATAGGCCGAAAGTCCTTCATCTCCACCGCATCCACCTTTTTTGGAACCAATGTCACAAAAGTAACATTCAAATTCTTCACTAGCTGTTGTCTTCTATAAAATTCAGAAAAAACAGCCATGATGTCATGTTTTACCACCGTCCAACAAGATTGGAAAAAAGCCATGGTGAACCCATCCGGACCCGGTGCCTTGTCACCCTCCATACCCTTCACCACCTCCCAAACCTCCATTTCCTCAAACTCTCTTTCCAACCAAACTTTCTCCTCCTCATCAATGGATGAAAAAACTTGATTGTCCATTCTAGGTCTCCAGTTTGTTTGTTCCGTATATAAATTTCGATAGAAGTGCACAACATGCTCTTTTACCTCATTCGGATCATTGGACAAAACACCTTCGATACGTAACGTCTCCACACGATTATATCTGCGATGGGAGTTGGCCATCTTGTGAAAAAAGCGTGTGTTGCTATCCCCCTCCTTCAACCATAATGCTCTTGATTTTTGTCGCCAATGAATTTCCTCACACAACAATGTATTCTCCAGCTCTCTAGACATATCTCCCTTTTTCACCTTTTCCTCCTCCAATAGTCCCCTATTCTCTGCCAACACATCCATCTCCTGTATACCTTCCAACAACTCCTTTTTTTTTCTCCCAATATCACCGAACACCTCCTCATTCCATTTTTTCAGGTCCAGCTTAAGGGATTTCAGCTTATTCGCCAACACAAAGCTCGGAAGTCCCTCATATGTATACGAATCCCACCAAAATTTCACCTTATCGACAAAACCTTCATATTTTAACCACATATTCTCAAATTTGAAATACTTTTTTCCACCCCTTGAATCCCCACATTCTAGCAACAAAGGGAAATGATCGGAACATAGACGAGAAAGTCTTTTTTGCATCACTTCCGGATAATGATCCTCCCAACTAGGTGAAATTAGAAACCGATCGATTCTTGACCAAATTTCATCTTCTTGATTATTAGACCATGTAAATTGGCCCCCTACCAACGGAAAATCAACCAACCCTTGTTCAGCTATAAAGTCCGAGAAATCCATCATGGCTGTAGAATAATTCGATCCACTAGACCGCTCACTAGGGAAACGAACTATGTTGAAATCACCCCCAATACACCAAGGGATCTCCCACATGCTCATCACCCCAGCTAACTCCTCCCATAATATCCTCCTCTCCCCATCCAAATTCGGTCCATACACCCCCCCAAAAGCCCAAACAAATTGATCCTCCACATTCTGAAATGTACAAGCTAGTGTGTAGCACCCCATACAATCATCTCTTTTCTCTACCACCCTCCTATCCCATAATATCAACATACCCCCCGATGCCCCATTGGCCCCCTTATACATCCAATCCACATGTTGTCCCCCCCATAAGCTACGTACCATCTCCCTTGTAATAATCTCCATTTTCGTCTCAATAAGACACACAATATCCGCTTTCCATTCTTTTAAAAGACCCCTAATCTTTAATCTTTTTTTGAGAGCATTCAGCCCTCTCACATTCCACACTATAATTTTTGGCTTCATAAAACACCTTTTCTGCCCCTCCCTCTTCCCTTCCCAAGCTGGACATCCGACATACCCCTATCATAATTTACATAATTATCAAGTTTCCTCAGCTCCCTTATTTGCCTAGAAACCCGAGCACTATTGTCTATACCCTCCCCCACTACAACTGGCTGCTGTCTAGCATCCTCAATATCCTTGAATAAACTCTTCAACTTATTCTCTTCCCCCCCACATGTTACTCCCACTTTAGGATAAAACTCCATACAAGTATCAATCACCCCATTATTTGAACCACTACCTGATGCTATATCCTCCAAACCTACATCCTCCCCCTGACTCACCCCCACAAATTCATCAGTTTCCACCACACACATACCTGAATCATCCTCAGTCTCTATCCCAATCATCTCTTCTAGTTCTTTCGGCATTGGCCCATCAGCCAGTACATTCTTTCTCGCCGGGACTCCCTCATTCGCCGGCACTTTCACTTCCGAGCTCTCCGGGACATAATTACTGACCCCCCTCCTTTTTCTCTTCTCCTGTTCTCTTTCCCTTTAACTTTTTTTCTTTCTTTCTTTCTTTTCATTAAGCAAAATTTCAGGGTAGGACAAACCCAACTCCACCCCTCCCCTTTACTACTTAGGACAGGCCAGCAGTTACCAATCCATTTAGAAATTCAACAACTTACTTAGCCACAACAGTTACAAGGCGATAAGTCCAACCAACTAAAAGGCATAAAATTCAAACTATATCATGCTTGGTGGGCTGCAGTTATCAAGAGTGACTACCCACAATTGCAAATCGGCGGAGTTTCAGCATGCTTCATCAGGAAATTTTTAAAACCCATTTCCCCCATTGGTTAAACATGTTTGCAAATAAAAACTTATTATTTTGATGGTGTACACATTGCTCAATAGTGATAATCGAAATTGAAACATGCATTTGCTTATCAATAAGAAAGAAGAAGCCATTGCAATTACCATCAAAAGTGCAAGTTAAAAATGAAGATGTGCAACTATCTTGATCTGGTATGGAACACAGAGTCAGGAAATGTCCAATACTGGTATTATAAGTTAGTGTAGCATCTATGACTTTAAGGAACATACAACACACTCAAAGAACCAGCAGTTGAAGAAAAACAGACCTGAACTATCTCTTTCTTTTTGTGAACCTCTCCTTTAGGAAGAGGAACATACTCTTCTGCTTCAAGGTCAAATTCAGTTGCAAAAGCATCACTTCTGCCCACCCTCTTTACTGCTCCACTATTTGCTTCAATATATATGACGTCACCAACAGCTACCTGCAACAAGTATCAGGAAAACCAAGAGGGAAGGGATTAAACTATAATCAAATCTTCAATTACATTCCCACTTTGAGCATGCCAGACCCCAGGTTAAAAATAAAATTATATAAATAACTAAAAGCAGAAGGAAGGAGGAGAATTGGAATCCAAGTGAAGAGACATCAGAGTACGTTGCATTAATGACCCTCAAAAGGATCAACATTAACAACCAAAGGAAAATATATATATAGGAGTAAATTTATAATACTTCACAAAGACATTATAATAAGTATATAAAAATATCGAGAATGCAAGAAGTATGTTTCTATAGTGTACCAAGAAAAGCAAAGAAATAAAGAGGACCTTACCTTTTCCTTTATCAAGGCATCATAGATAGTCGGATCCAACTTCAGTTGTTTGGTTCCTTTCACAGTTTTTAATCCAATGATCACATGGCTAATGCTTTTACCATAGCCACCTGTCACGCTCTCAGTTTCTTCTGGGGAGAGTTCAGTCACCTATAATAAGACTAGCAATACATCAAGCACTGAAAAGAAAAAAAGGAGGAGAAAAATAACAAGTGATCACGATGACATGAGACTAATATCAAAGAAGCACTATTACAGTCACTTGCCTCTCCTTCATAGACTTCTTTATTTTCCTTGATACGTAGACCTATGGCCCGTCGAAAATTTTCCATCAAAACCTCCGTTTTCTTTACTTCTGACGAGTATACTTCTGATCCAACCATTGGGCAGAATGGAACCTGTAAATAACAAAGAAAAGCATTATTTAATTAGCCTGAAAGACCAGCAACCATCTAATATCAAAATGGGAGAAAAAAATTCCCAAGAAAAAACAGGAACATTTTGAGAGAGCTCTCACTAAGAAACATTAATTTTTTTTTCTTTTTAACTTGAACAATTTTTGTTTTTAAAAAATAAAATAATAAAAAAAGAGTAAGTTAACACAGAAAAACTGTGAGAAGTACCTTGCTCCCGAGCTCCTGGGATATCCCAAGTGCGAGGGCTGTCTTTCCAGTACCGGGAGGTCCAGCAAAAAGAAGTGCCCGGCCAGCCATCTTCTTTTGTCGTATCATATCAACTACAAGACCAGCTGCTTCCCTTGCATCTGCCTGGCCCACAAAGCCAGCAGCCAAAGGTAACGCTCTTCCATTGGCCTGGAAAAGGGCGGCACCAAAAGTCACACTTAATCAGATCGAGATCAATCCAGAAAACCAGCCATGATTTCCAACATGTATTCAAGCAATGACCCATATATGCCTCTAGCACTTGGTCTTCCCAAGAGTGACCTTTTTTTTTCAAATTTTCTGTCTATAAATAGGTCGTTACAATTAACATCCAAACCTCTATTCTCATACGTTTTTTTACACAAAGTGAAGGCCTTTCACTGGTTAAAGATCAAAGCAATATCCAAAACAAAAAGAGAGGACAAGAGAAGGAAAAAATAATCATATCTACGATCATATACTACCAATGTATCAAGACAGTTATCAAAACCTCAAAGCACTAATCTCATCAGGCAAAAATAATAAATAAATAAAAAGCATCACATTCAATGACCACTTAGTTAGAACTACTACTTTATAGGAAGCTGGATGTAAAATAAAATCCCAAACATCAAAGTGGAAACTTTAACAATGAATATCTGCCCCGCTGAAAAATTTAGGCCCTAAGCTAATACAAAATGCATAGGAGCTAAAAAAAAAATACCCCATAGATAGATTTGTAGAATCAAATGCATTTGAAGCATGTAATAAATGAAACGCGAAAGGCTAACTATTCAAATTAACCAAAAGGTCTCAAAGGCCATTAGTCTATGACCGCCTCTAAGGAACAAAACAGTTTGCAACTGAATTTTATGACTGGATTTCCAGGTTGCATGAACCTTATATGTAGATAAAGAAACAAAATTTATTACAAAGGAACCAAGGGCTGATAGGGGTATTTTGAAATACACACACAAAGTATTTATGCAAGCTTCAAGGCGAGGTAAGCAGGAGAAAAAACTAGAATATACCAAATCAAATGCATATCAACCCCACACAACAAAAAAATAAAAAAAAAAACACAAAACAAATGCAATGCCAAAAACTATTGTGGTAGAAAACCAAGGCTCAATAGTTCATACTTCATGCAACAACTAAAAAGTAAAGCATAGAAAAGAAAAGGCAAACAAACACCAAATTGGACGCTAAAACCTAAACCCTTGAGTTTTTTTTAGGAGCCGAAACGTTTTTCTTTTACCTTTCTTACAAAAGTTGTGACTTTTACGGCAAATTAGAGAGATTTCCTAAGTAGAGAGAGAGAGAGAGAGCGAGTACCTCAAGGCCAAGACCTTTGATGTGAGTGTGAGTGGCGATGCGCTGCTTCTTGGTAGTGGACTGAACCTCTTCTATCCTCACTTTGTCCATCTCTCTCTCTCTCTCTCTCTCTCTCTCTCTCTCTGCGCGTCTGTGTATAATTTGGTTTCCAGGAACCTGGAGCTTCAAGGCTTGAGGGTTTAAGCGGTGGAACACAGAGGCGACCTGTCGTTCAGACTGTTCTGCTCGAAAAGTCGAGCTGCGACGCGACTGGGCTTAAATTTTGGGATTGTATGGAGGGGCCGAGCCTGTAATAGGGCGGTTTTGGGTGCTTTTTAATAATGGGTTGGTCCGGTTGGGGCCGAGCCTGTAAATGGTGTCGCCCGGTACATGGCTTAAGAGCTTGTTTGAACTGCGTTTGAAACATACAGTTTTTAAATTAAAAAAGTTTTTGGATAAAAATTTCATTTTTAAGCTTTTGTCAATAATGTATTTTGGTTATTTTTAGGCTTTTTACACTTTTAAAAGTGCTTTTAATTTTCTTACCAATTGAGTATTTTTTTTTCTTCAAACGAACTTTTTAAGTATTAAAAACACTTTTAAAACCTTCAAACACAATCTCAAACAGGCTCTAAGTCGGTTAGGGTTGCGAGGTAAGGTGCATCCATCGGTTTACACTTATGACAATGTCTCTCTCAAACTACCAAAACATTGTTAATATCTCTCCTCCAAAATTAGCAAAAGATAAAAATATCCCTATATATTTCTCAATGAAACAAAAATATCCCTATAAATTTAAAAACAAAATTTACAAAAAAAAAAAAGAAAAAAAATCAAATTGGAGGTGGTTAGCAACCACCCTATGGGCATTTGGTGGTGGCCAGCCACCCCATTATAGCCAGTTGGGGATGGCCGACCACCCCCTTGGCCGAAATGGGGGTGGTCGAGTCACCCCCAAATGGCCAATTGTTTTTTTCTTCAAAAAAATTGGGGTATTTTTTACTTTTCATATTATAAAAAAATCACATGAGATGTGCATGTACTCCGAACCGTCCAAAAAAACATAATTTGTGAACAGAATGGCGACATTACACCAAAAAAAAAAAAATTATCGAGATATATTGTCAATTTTTAAACATTGAAAATTACACAACTTTGGGAGGCAATTTCCCCTAAATTTTATATAACCGTTTGGAGATATTTATGGACAATTCAAATGACCAGAACAGGGATAAATAAGTAGATATAATATTTTCAAAAGATCTCCAAATTTAAGTCTTGAAGAGATTTATCCTTACTCATAATTAAAACTATTCATATCCATCTAATAAATTTAGAAAGAAAAAAAAAAATTGAAATCCCTATTAACTTTTCTAGGCTTTTGTTTAAGACAAATGTTTTATTCGTAGCCTGTTCCAAAAATATATTTTTCAACAAATTTGTGGTGAATTAAGAGCTCCAAATTTGTCCCAAAAGGTTAAAATAAATAAATAAAAAATATACCTCCAAGAATTTGGTGCAAATACTTTTTTTTTTTCTTTCTAAGAATTTGGTGTAGATACTTGAAACTTGAAAGGCTGATGAAATGAATTTAAATAAAAAATTTTAAAAATAATAAATAAATAAAAGAAGAAGAAAAAAGAAAGGGTGATGAAAAGCCAATCTCAACGGATAACGCCCTTTGCCTCACTCTCTGCCTAACCATCAACGCTCAGACGCTTACTCTCTCTCACTACTTTTTATCACTCTTGGAAAGATATCTCCTTTCTGTTGGGAGAGCCTGGGTTTTCCAATGGAGACACTTTCAAGGATCAGATGCTTCACCACCTCCTCCAACTTCCCATTTCCTAGGATTTCTCCAATTCCTCGTTCGACAGCCCCAACAGTCTCAGTCCTTAGGACAAGCACCCGTCCAGGTTAGTCTAGTGCACTTATGCTTTGTGGTAAATTATCTAACTTCCTTCGTTTTCTTTTCTGGGTATCATTGGAGATAGGACTAGGACTAAAAATTACTCATACATGATTACATTGGGTTTTAACATAGTTTAAAATCATGGTGATCATCCACAAATTTTGTGATTTGAGTAACATTTGGTAACTTGTAAATGTTTGATGTTTAGGATGGTTTATACAGAGAAAGGGAATTATAAGAAAAGCTGGTATCTTGTCCAGAAAGTGTACTTCGTGGAAAAATGTGTTCGAAAATGGAAGAACGATAAGTTATGTCTAGCAGTGTGGTACATGCTTACTGTACCTGGTATATAGAATATAGGAGAATACAAAACTTTGGAGATAAGAGGTGCAAGGGAGAGGGTTTCTTGCTACGGAGCAAAAGAAGGGACGCGTGAGAAAATGGGTCTGGTTATGAATTATAGAAATGGTTAATATCTAATGGGGTTATATATTTTGTACAATGACTTAGTTGATAAGTATGTGCTACCATCTAAGTGTCCCACATGGTTTATTTTTTTTAAAAAAACCATGTTTATCTAAGTTATTGGACACGCTCCCCTTACAAGCTGATTTTCAAGAGTGAGTTCTATATGGAGTTTGTATCATTTGGCATCGGAACCAACAATTGCGTTGAGTATAGGATCAGACACAGCTTGTTGAGTATGAGATCTAATAGATTGCTACTTTGTGGTCAAGTCATGGAGGGAGCGACTTATAGGTTGGTTTAAAATTTCTTGTTACTATGTGTAGGTATAGTTTATTGAATATTGATAGTTGAGTACAGTCACCAAAAGAAAATGGGCTATCATTAGGTCAAAGTCGATAGAGTGGGCCATTGTGGACGTCAGTTGCAAGGTGTGGTAGTATCTTATGATATAAGTATCGCACATAGTTTAAATGCAATCTTAACCTTATGTATCTAAGCTAGTGGACACTCTCTCTTTGCCAGTAGGTTTTTAAGGATAAGTTCTACCTATGAGGTTTGTATAAGAATGATTGCATTTCTAGGAGTTGACATTGAGACACGTGTCAAAATAGACAGACCTTGTCATAGTAACTGGTATTTGGAGATGTATTCTGACTGCAGATTTTGGGATGCACATACTTTCGAAGCTACTAACTATAGTGTAAATGAATATAAGATGCTGTTTATATCAGTCGAGTTCTTCACTTTTATTGCCTTCATAGATGAATATTACAACTACATTTCTAGATCAAGGGTTCTTGTTATATTAAAAATTTATGTATGAATTCTGCACTGATAATGTGGAGACTATCTTTGAGTTTTGAGACCCGTGTTGCAGCTTTGATACCGAGTAAATAGGGGGGACTTGTTTCTACTTATACACTTCATCATTCATTTTTTTCTTTCTTGCATTGAATTGCATTTTCCTTAGGTGATCATGGCTGCAAGCTGCATTTTCACCTTTGCCAAATTCACCAAGTTGCTGCAAGCTGATTGGCTTTGTTACTTTCTTGATTTCCAGTTACCGGAGTTGTAGAAGAGGATGTTTTGCAAATGTTCCTTAAGGAGAGAAAACTAAGCGGAGATTTTATATCGAAAGCTTCTGATATATTTTGGCAGAGTGAGGTCAAGCAATTTGTTGATGCCGATGCTGTCGAATCTGCTGACACTCCTCAACAAACAGGGCAGGTACAGTGAGATCTCTTTTTTTTTTCTTTTTTCTTTTTTTTTTTACTTTTTACCCCTTATAGAAAAGGTACTTTCTCTTATAAGATTACACGAGTTTGAAGTTGAGGACTATATGATGCATTGGTTAATTGTGTGGCATATAACAAAAAACTGCAGTCTCCCCCCACCATCCGATCCTTGTCGTAAAAAATAAAATAATGGGAAAGTGAAGTGCTCTCTAAAGAAGAGTATATGAAAGTTTATTTAGTCAACTTGGGCATAGATATATAGAAAAAAAGAACACAAATTTCTTATAATAGTGGGACCTGGCGATGTTTTAGAGAAATAAATCATCTATTATTTTTGTGCTAAAATTTTCTGCAATTTATTCCTCAATGTAGACAACTCGATAATTTGTAAGAAAATTATCTTCCATCTTGTTGCAAAGTCTTATTGTAATGATATTTGTGGATGAGAATGCTTGTTCTATTGTCCCATTACTCATCATCATTCCTAGAGTCCCTCAGATTGCATGATGAAGATTTTTTTTTTTTTTTTTGTTACGAATTACTTGAATTATTGCATAAGATAATTATGTGTATTAGAGTTCTTAGAACTGGACAGGCCAATTTGAATAGCTTGGTGGAATCTCAAAGCGCAGACATGCCTCTGTTCTTTTACAATAAGTGCTTCAAGACTTCTAGATTATTCCCCTATTCTTTATCCATCTTCTTTGGAACCTTTATGATTGAGTCATTAGTTTTAAGCAAGATTTATCGAAGTTCCTGAAGCAAAAGTGGTCGGACGCATATAGCTTGAAGCATAAGCCTGGTAAGAATGGCTTCTGAATAAATAAACCATTGCCAAATGTAATGAACTCAATAGAGGGAAGGAGGGTCCTTTCAAAGTGGAAAGTACTTAATTGCACTGTTAGACAAGCAGATACTTATTGCATCTTTGGGTACTTGAAATTTCAGCATTATTTAGTGGGACTATTTTCACTATTGATTTTTATTTTTTTCAATCAGATCTCAAACAATTTCTCGATTTTATAAACTCAAATGTGCTTATCTACTTTGGTAGTTCTTTGTCCTTTTAGTCTTCTGAACTTGCTCACATTAATGCAAAATCTTGTTGTATTTGTATTTCAAATTTATATATGTGAACAAGCAAATTCATTCACTTTTTTAATGGCCCTTATATTTACAGGTCTTGGAAGGGGATAATGATGGTGGGTTTTTAAAACTGTCAAGAACCAATGAATGGGTATCAGGTGACAACTCTGCACCAGTCAATAAGAAAGCCATTGCTAAGGTACACTTTTAGTTGGTTTTTATTATATTGGTACTGCCAATTTATGTTCAGTAACCTCGTCAACCCTCACCCTACAGCCCCTAAAAGAAAAGGAAAAAAGGAAAGTGAAGATAAATAAGGAATATAAAAGGCTTGTTCAGAGAATGACGCGTTTTTTTCAGTTGTCACTAAACTATATGTGCAATTACAGGCATTGAGAGATGATAGTGAAAGACGGAAGAAATTGAACCTTCTCCAATATGAAGCGGTATGATACTTTTTCTTACTCAGTATGTTCCTTGGTCTTTTATGCAAAGTCAGTGATCCGAGGTTTTCTCTATTATGGTCCCTCAGTTCAATGTACTACTGCCATATTTGCTGTGTATGCAGCTGATTTTTTTTTTTTTTTTTTTTTTTTAGGGGTGTTTACTTTTGTGAAGTCAATGATTCTGGGTTTTGTCTATTTTAGATCATCAAGAGTGTGTAATGAGATTATTATGCTCACGTAAAACATGATTCGTCTTCATCATCTATGCAGCTGAACCTTTCTATTTTCTATTCTTTCCCACTTTTCTGGAGTGCGGTAGTGGAGCTGGCGACATTTCAGTTAGGAAGAGTTTCAATCAATCCAAGATATGGCAAGATACATGATATGTTTTGGGTCTATTTTGGTTAGGTAATTTATGGGTTTATATACGTGTTGTGAAGACTTGTTCTTTTCAATTAGTGAGACAATTCTGTTGAGGGGATCCAGCTTTCTGAATAACAAATGGGCAGGTAGTTGAAAATCCTTGAAAATATTGCTCATGATATATGGCATGCTCTTAGGATGAACTAAGACAGATGCATGGATACGAGTTTGTCACTTCAGTTCAGATGAGGAGATAGTGAAGTGAACTGAGAGGGATTTTGCTATAAAACTGAAGCAGGAAGGGTGAAGTTATCAAGTTAAAGGGCAAACCTTATAAATGGTGTTGGGCTATTAAAAGAAACTACTAACATTCTATGTCAATAATAATATTAAAGTATTAATTAGATGGTTAGATTTACTTATTCCTATCAGTTTAAAATTTTGGAATAGGTGATGATTTAACATGGTATCAAAGCAAAAGTTCTGAATTTGAACCCTGACTTCACAATTTACCCCAATTTTTCAGTTAAATATTCTACGCATTGGGCCTCACTTGTTAAGGGAGAGTTTGAGTCCACACATGAAAGGGAGTATTAAAGTATTAATTAAATGATTAATTTCACTCTTTCCTATCAATTTTAGCTTTTGGGATAAGTGATGATTTAACAAAAAGAACGAATATGTGGGAGGCTAGATGTTGCAAGTTCGGATATGAGAATAGGTATCCTAAGATGGTTACTCGTGAGAGGCTGTCATGGAACACATGATGGACAACCATTTTAGGATTGATACTTGTAAATTTTCATCAATCAACATGCTGATTTCTTTTTATGCCACCGAGTTCTATTAGCCATATTTTAAGAAAGCATAACTGTCATGTCTTTTTCCACCATCTTGACTCTTCCACCAAGTTTGTTTTTTGTACCCTTTTCTATGAATTTGTGTTGTGCTCCCAAAAGATTGAATGGTCGTATACTGTCAAATTCACCTTCCTGTACAGTATATTTCTTTGCAGAAAGCTATGTGTCGAGTTATTGTTGTCTCCTGAAGTTGAATAGATTGGTCTACCCTTGTGCATTGTGCGTGTTCACCTATATTTAACATCAATTATTGCTGTATAGGCAACTAAAGATGGTTTTTGTCATAGATACTTGTAGTTTTGGCAATGAAGATTACTTCTGAAACACATTAGATAATATTTCTTTTAGGAGCTGCTGTTGTTATTTTCTTTCCCTAATCACAATTCTTCTAATATTGGAGAGGATGCTGATTTTTTGTGCGTTCTTTTGTAGATAAAGAGGGAGATGATGCTTTTATCTGTTGGTATTGGAACAGCATGCTGTGGGTATTGTTTGATAGTTTTCTCAGTCCAGGTAACATTTTACCATGAAGAGAAAAAGATCTATAGTTTTCAATGTTTAGCAATACAGATGCTTCAATTCATGAGAAACAAAATTTACCATTTAACATTGGAATATTCCACCAAATTACACTCCCCTAAAAATAAAAAATATTTACCAAACTATGCTTTTCTAGAGCTTTTATACCATGTTTTTTATGCTTCTTTAACTGCTGATAGGATTGACCATACATAAATATCTGGAATCTTACCATGGTGATTCTAACTCATTTTGCTTCTCACCTTTTCTTTTGTCCTGACAGCGACTACTTAGAGCATCTTTTGTTTTCTTGTAAACATCTCTGGAAATGTCGTTTTTTGTGCTTATAAAGTACTGATGTTCTTCTTCACTTCACAGACGGCTATTAGTTACGCGGCAGGAGTTCTTTTCAGGTAGATAAATTTTTTATTTATATGTTGAGATTATTTAATTGAAGTAATGGCTAGATCAACCACAGTTCTCTGAATTCGTAATGATTCCCCAAAATTTGAATTTGACTCAAATGAAGGAAATAAGATTGATTGAATTGTTTTTCTTTTGGGTGACATGTTTAACCAGATCATCTCTTCAAACATTCACATGACAAATATGGTTATTTCTCTTCCTTTGTTAAACACGTTTGCTTGCATAGATTCAGTAATGTTTGGAGGTATAGATTTTTTATGGACTCATTGGCATCTTTAGCTTTAACCTAGTTAATAAAGATTTTCTATGAACTTGTTGACTCCCTTTTCCCTTGGAAGAGAATCTGGAGGTCTTGGGCTCCTTTGAGGGTGACAACATCTCTAGGAAACATTCTCACCATGGACAATCTCCGCAAGCATCACATTTTAGTGATGGATTGGTGTTGTATGTGTGAAAAGAGTGGGGAATCTCTTGATCACCTTCTTCTTCCCTTTGATATTGCAAGATAGTTGTGAAATATGGCGTTTTAGATATTTAGAGTAAAGTGGATTATGTCCAGACAGGTGGTAAAGCTCTTGGCATGCTGGAAAAGAGGATTTTGTCGGAATGATTTAAACATTGTGTGGAATGTAGCCCTTTTTGTTTGATGTGGAGCATTTGGAGAGAAAGAAATGCTCAGTTTTCGAAGATTGCAAAAGACGAGTTCGGTGCTACAACTTTGTTTTCTTAAATTACTCTTTGAGTGGATCTCTGTTAATGCCCTTCTCAATATCTCTAGCTTTATAGATTTTTGCTCTCTCATTCATCGTTCTAGATCTAGATGGGTGTCCTTCTCTTGTGTATGTTCCATGTACTTGGGTTGAGGACCTGAACTTTTTAATAAATTTGTTTAGCTGAACGGAATTTATTGTTTTCATATAATTTATCATTTCAAGAAGAAAGAAGAGAAGAAAAACTTGCTGATTTTGTTAACAATGTTTTAGTAGGCCATGTTATTCATGCTTATTCTTGTATTTTAACTGACATCATTTTCAGTACAGCTGCTTGTACCTTCAGCTCTTATACCAACATGCGGACACCCTATCCAGAGAAACTGTTCCACAAGTTTTCAGGCAAAAGAAGGCAAAGAAGTATGACTGAAACTTCTTTCTTACATTCTTTGTTGCTGTTTTTTTGGTTAAACTAAAACATATCCCCTTTTAATTCAGAATTGGAATCAGAAGTGAGGACCTTAAGGATTCTATAGAGAAATCATTTAAAGGTAGTGGGATTGCTCTTTCATCGCCACGACTCGTGATCCCTGCTGCAATATATGGATTGTGGATCCTGTCTCATCAGTATTTTGCCAATGACTTCTTTGATTTCCAGGTAATGATTTCTAGTGTCATGAAAATTCCCCTGATTCCCATAGCTTGACTGATCATTAAAATGCCCTTGAATCTTAAAATACAAAAATTCATCATTTATAGTTGCTTGTGTTCATCACAGCTTGTGCCTGCCATGCTTGGGATGTTTGTCTATAAAGCTGCTGCTCTTGTTCAAGTGTATAGAGATAATGAGGACCTGCAATTTGTCTTTCCAGAAGATTGAGATGGCTCACGTGACTAAAATATTGATAATCTTAAAATTTTGAAAAGAAGGGTTGGATGCTTTGCAGAAGTTGACTGTCGAACAGGTTATGAGTTGAACTTCCTTTGCAAGTCTACATATGTTGAGTTCAGTATCCATATTCAAATGAGGAATGCAACTTCAAGATGTCCAGAGTGAAATGACACATTTTGTAGAGCTGGTGCAGGTGGGGTTGGCCGGTTCATGTTAATAGAAAGAGATAAATTTAATTATTTAATTTATATTTTAATACTTCTCCTCACATCTTAATAAGACATAATATGTAGAATATTTAATTGTAATTGGGGGTGAATGATGTAGAGAAGGTTTGAATTCAGGATTTTTGGCTTTAATACCATATTAAATCGCTATTTATTTCAAAAACTCAATCTTATAAGAAATGGTAAATTTAATTATTTAATTAATGTTATAATATTACCTCATCACGTATGGGCTCAAAATCACCCTTACTAAAAGAGATTTAACTCCTACGAATTGAAAAACAATAAAACTAAAACAATAAAGCTATAACATAGATAAGGTAGATGACTTATCGCCTCAGTGACTCTCATCTACTATACTCCTACTACAAAACGACAATTAAAAAGATTATTACTAATTATTAAAGGACTCTTACTATTCCGCATGCTTTATCCCTTATCTTCCACGTCATCTCATAACACTAATCATCAGGACGGCTTCATAATCAAGCAATTTGTATACTATAAATATTATTAATATAATTAATTATCATCTGCTGAGGAAACGAACTTTGGATGAAAATGTCTTATGATGCTTTTAACGAGGTTTTGACATGTAACCTTTGTGTGTGAAATGGATCGTATCCTAAGATGTTGGTGTTTATTCTTCTATGCACAGATAATTATCTGAATTCTACTACCTAAATAATACTTAAAAAAAAAAAAAAATTAGACCTAGAACTTAACCAAGCCTAATTAGGATTTATTGGTTTGGTTCCATGGCTTTTTTTTTTTCTTCCTATTTTTCAATGTTTGATAAAATTGAAAATCTTGATGAGACTCAAAATATTTTGGGTTGATCAATAAAACTTCATTTAAACCACTAAGGTGATAGTTGAGTTGGTAAAGCAGTAGGGGAAAAGTCCCCCCTCCCTTCGTCCTAGTAGTCACGTGTTCAAATCTAATTGCGGTAGTAGTTGTGTGAACCAAATGTTATTGATTTACACCTTGGTGGGGTTATGGACTTGTGGTGACTAACTCACTTTTTCAAGCAGTAGTTATGGCTCAAATCAAATATTTTACAGTGGGTGAACACCTCGATGATAGTGTCCAAAAAGAAAATTATAATGGTTGCCCATTCTTACCTTTTAAATTAAAAAAAAGAAAAAAAAGAAAAGAAAAGAAGACTTCATTTCAATTGTGAAAATTGAGTTTTTTACTTTTATAAACTACTTTTCGAGTTTGAATTTTTTTTTTTACATGGTATCTGACATCGTTTTCACATGCGCTCTTTCTTGCAATTCATTCTCTGATGCCGTCATCATTGATTTTTTATACGAATTAAATGCTAAAAAAGGTGTTTTCAGCTGAAATTATTCATTATTTTTTTTAAAAAAAATATTTTAGCTTACATTTATTTTTACAACTTATTGATAATTGAATACCCTCTCTCAAGGTACCGAACTTCCCAGTGAGAGTCACTCCACTGTAAACAAACTCCCTCTTTCGCCGACCAGTCGCGCGCACGCTCTCACTGTCTTCGGTCTCTACGTCCCCAAATATATGATATATATATATTTGGCTCAGATCAACAGGCTTAGCCAGCGATCCCAAAGTCCCCAAACCCTAGATCCCCTCCGTTTCTATGGGTCCACGAAAAGCAGGAGAGCGCGAAATGCTGGAGTCGGTGTACTCGATGATCGCGCTCGTCTTCGTGCTAGTGGCGTGCGTCGAGCTCTGCGACGCCGCCACCGTCGTCGACGTCTACCGGCTCATCCAATACGACATCTCCGGCGTCCCCTTCGGATCTCGCCTCGCCGCCCTCAACCACCACGCAGGCTCTCTCCACTCCGCTCCTGGCGCCGATCTCTCCCGCACCGTGCTCATCATCCCCGTCCGTGACCTCGACATCTCCTTTGTCAAAGGTACATACAAAGTTTTCCAATTTTTTTTTTTTTTTTGGATATCAAGTACGGTTTTTAGAAACGATTTATGGTTTCTGAATGCTTGAGTGGCTCTTAGCCTTTTTTGACTTTCCGTTTGAGTTGCTCTTTTAGGTAATATTTTGTTCAAAATTTGAAAATTATAGCTTCTAAGGTGGGGTGTGAGTATTTTTGGTCGTTAAGTCTATACTGAAGATTATTTATATGAGAACTCTTTAAGACTATTAGCTTCAAATAATTTACTCAGCTAGAAGGAGAAGCAAGAGCAATTAAAGATTCTGGAGTTTGAGCAATGAACTCTAGCTGTGACGGCATCTTCTTTCTCGTAGGAACGGGTTGAGGGTAAATTTGTGGATTCAAAGGCCCACTGGTGTTGTGTAACTTACCGATTCAAAAAATAAAATATTGTGGAGTGTGATACACTCCAATTCATAGCCGGAAGAAATGCTTCATTCGATGGGTTTTTGCAAGTTTTGGTAGGATGTCCTTTTGGTGTTTGACCTGACTTTTCTTTCTTTTTTTTTTTTTTAATAAGTAATCGAGATATCATTAAAAATGTAAGGCACCCCATGCACACAAGAAGAATACAAAAGAAAAGAAATCACCTAACTAGTAGGGGCAAAAAAAAAATAAAATCATAATAACTAATTACCAAATGAGATGTTATCAAAAATGTCTGACCTGACTTTTAATGTCATATATATGTAAAAAACCCATTGGAGATTGTTTTTTGTGTTAATTTTCCTTTTATCCTTCTCTTTTCTCTTTAGATACCTTAGCTTGAAGATAATTATGCTTTGCTGGAGTATTTATCAAGGAAAATACATATGAGATTAAGTCAACTCACTAATAGTCCTTTTAGGATATTTTAGGACAGTTGAAGTGCTAGAATTGACAAAGTATTTAGGTCTTAGAAGAGGGAATTTCTTGGTAAAAGTGAATATTCACTTTTTTGGGTGGTTACCTAAGCTTTGGGAATTTTTTTTGATAAGTAATGTTCTGTATATCAAAAAACGCAGAGAGACACAACTGTAGTACACAAGAAATATATAAGAGAATGCCTAAAAAAACAAAACAAAAAGAGAAATGCCAAGACACCCACAATAGAGCCCTAAACCCCAAAATAGTCCTGCCTTTACCCCGACTAGAGCCACTGCCTCTAGCTTCAAAGCTAATGGAACATCCCAAATTTTTAAGCTCTTTAATGGAGCCTAAGCTTTTTACTTCTTGAAAGCTTCTTACAAAACCATTGATGGTTTCCGTTTCCCTTGGAAAAGTGTTTAGTGAACTTTTGTTGAGGGTGGCCTTTTTTGGTTGGTTGGCAGCCCTAGGAAAGATCTTTACCATGGGCAATCTCCGAAAGCGGCACATCATTGTGTTTGATTGGTGTTGTTTGTGTAGAAAGGGATGAGGAGCCTATGGATCATCTTTTGCTTCATTGTGAGTTTGCTTGTGCCATATGGAATGTTTTCTTCAGTCGATTTTGGTTGTCTTGAGTCATACCTAGACAAGTAGTCGATTTGTATGCTTGTTGATTGACTACTGCCAACACTCGGAGTACTATTGTGTGAAATATGGTGCTTTCGTGCCTCTTGTTGTGTTTATTGAGAGAAAGGAATGATAAAAGTTTTGAGAACTATAAAAAAACTTTGGAGAAGATTAAGTCTTTATTTTTCAACACATTATATCTTCGGATATATGCTTTTGTTTCTCTTTTGGTGATAAGTTATCATGATTTTCTTGTTCTTCTAGCTTGGTGATTTCTCTTGTATACTTCCTGTGTACTTGGGGACGCCTTACGCCTTTAGTGATATAACGATTACTTATAATAAGAAAAAATACTTTTATCATACTTCAAGTTGGGTTCTTATATGGTACTTCTGTTGTCACATTTTAAAAATGACTAGACAATATACATCTCCAGTTCCATTTGCATCTAAGTTGAATGTTTACCACTTTGTTTCTTTACTTCCTGATCAAGATTACCACTTTTTTGACAACCATATTGCAGAATATATCACGCAAAGACAGCCTCTGGGGGGCCTATTGTTTTTACTTCCCCGGATGTTTAGCTTTGAAAATAGAGATGACACAAAGAGTAGTCATGTAAATCAAGGAGAGCTTTTGAAGACTGTGGTAGCTGAACTAGAACAGCTACTTATACATGCCAAAATTCCTGTGAGTGGAACCAGTATGATTTTTATAGGCACGAGTTAATGTTGCTGCTATATATGTTTTACATCTCTCATTTACTGGTTCTTGATGATGCCTATATATATAAGTTTGACCTTTGCTTAGTGCTGTTTTATTGGGTTCTCTATTGCTTAATAACTATTTCTGTAGGGTCTTTTTTTTAAAAAAGAAAATAATAATAATAATAATTATAGAAACTTTAATCCATCTCAGCCAATAACTTATTGAATCCACTCAACATGCCAGCTTGGTGATAGGTTGATTTCAGTGGGGTTGGTTCAAAATCAATTGGGTTGGTTGGATGGTCCAGCTGCAGCAATGATGCAGCGGTGACAATTGTGCTGGTCAATGCTGAGGGGTTTGAGTGAGAGATGAGAATCTCTCCCCTGTCTACATAGCTTCTTTTGTAGATCCCAGCCAACATCAACAACTTATCCCCTCCTTTGACATGCTTACGTGCAGAATTGCTTCAAACCTACAAAACTATCTCCACAACCACCATCTATTCACTCTTGTGCACCTACCTCCCAAAACCCCCCAAACTAAACCCTCCCCCATCTGCTGCGTTTCACCACTCACATAGATTCTAAGGACATTAATATGCAAAACCAAACACTAATTTAAAGAGATATGGTTGGTTTACTTCAGTGTGTTAATTTACTTATCCAAAAAAAAAAAAAAAGATGTGGTTGGTACCTCGAAGTGCTTTTGGATTGTCTGGGATTGATGAGCTGGCCCTAGGCATCTCACCAAGGAGGGTGCTCCTAGTGCTGGCTTCTTGTGGGAGTCTCGAGCATTGGTTGCTGTGCTGCATACCCCGGTCTTGAAGTAGAATGGAGGGGAAGTGAGAAATTGAGATGAGAGGAGGGAGTGAGAAATTAGGGAAAACTGGTATTTGTAGAAACGTTGGGTTTGGTTGTGTATAGACTATTTTGAAAATCACAACCTGCCAACCAAACCGACCTGCTCATTTTATGCCATCTTCTACCTCAACTTACCCGCAGCCCTCACATAAACTGATTGGATTATTGCTGATCGCTGTGGGTTGGGTGGGTTAGGGAGTTTTGAACCTCTGACTTTCTTAAACTGAAGTCATTGAGCTCATAAACATTCTTATAGAAATTTCATTCCTTATTATATGATGGATGCTTGATGACCCATAGTACTCCTATAGAATGGAGGGGAAGTGAGAAATTGAGATGAGAGGAGGGAGTGAGAAATTAGGGAAAACTGGTATTTGTAGAAACGTTGGGTTTGGTTGTGTATAGACTGTTTTGAAAATCACAAGCTGCCAACCAAACCGACCTGCTCATTTTATGCCATCTTCTCTACCTGAACTTACCCACAGCCCTCACATAAACTGATTGGATTAGTGCTGATCGCTGTGGGTTGGGTGGGTTAGGGAGTTTTGAACCTCTTGACTTTCTTAAACTGAAGTCATTGAGCTCATAAACATTCTTATAGAAATTTCATTCCTTATTATATGATGGATGCTCAACGACCCATAGTACTCCTATAGAGAGTTTGATTTACCAGTATGCTCTTATTGATGTCAAGAATCACAAGGCTAAACCTTCTCTACTGCATTTTTGGGTAAGTGATGTAATGTGTTTTTGATATATCTACCACTATGCTATGAGTTCTTGGCAATGGAAAGTTTGATACTCAGATATTTGAGGCTATGCTTGCTAGGAAAGATTGAAAAGGGGGAAGAATGAGAGTATATAAACTTTTGAGTGTTTGGTTGCTTTGGTAGGAGCGATGGAAAACTAGAAGAATAGAGAAAAAGTGCCTTTTCCCTTTTTTTGAAGAGACCTAGACCTGGAAAATGGGTTTACTTTGATAGTAAAGGGATGAGACAGAGAAAAGCATACTTGAGTACCATTATCTACTTAGGGATTATTTTTTATTTTTTTCTATTTTTTTTTTTTTAATGATGGGGAACCTCGACAAGATAGGGTCCTTTGGACCCACCATTGCAGAGTAAACCTCGGACCCATGCACCGTACCTCGGAAGTTTCTGGCTTTTACACTAGGCTGGCTTTTACACCAGGGAGTGTGGCCCCAAGTTCTAGCAAGCCTCGAACTTGGGATCTATGGGATGACACTCCCTAAGACCACAAGCCTCAACCACTAGGCCAACCCCTTTGGGTTTTAATTGTCTTTTTACTATTAGAGGAAATAATATGTTGAAAGAAACTTTGAACCAATATCTTAGTTCACAGCTTTTCCCATATTTTGGGAATAAGATATGGTGGGCCAAGGAGGAGGATGCCTCTTCCTCCAATTTTTTTTTTTTTTCCTTCTACTAAATGGGAGAAAATTATAATGCATATTTCCTGTTCTTTCTTCCAATTTCCTTCTTACCAAGCGGATCTGGTTTATTAAATCATACATTTAAAAAAAATTTATTGCAGAAGTTATTAAAATAATGAACTTGAAGTTTGCTTAGTGTTTTCAAAAATGAAATTTTCATGTTGCATGGTTCTCAAGCTCTTTGCAGTACTAATTTACATTCTTCTTCCGAGAACTAAGTATCTTCTATTTGTATATTTCTGCAGTATCCTGTGTATTTTGCTTTTGAGGACGATGATATTGATGCTGTTTTGGCTGATGTCAAGAGGAACGATGCCATTGGTCAGCCTGCTACTGCTACTACTGGCGGGTATAGTTGCTATCTGTTCTTGAACATTTCACAACTTTTAGTGCCACTGGGATTCACATTTCCTGAATATGTTTTTTTTTTTATCTATTTGAGTGAGAAATACATGCAACTGATTTCCTCAATCTCCTCGGTGAAAATATAAGATATAGACGATTACTTCTGTTTTTCTTCTTATAATATAGTGACCTAATATCATCTTGTTACAGAAAAAAAAAGGGATAAGGGGGCTTGGCAACATAACCATGTTTGTAAAAGCCAGTTTTTAACCTTAACATAATGATTTAGTCAAAGGAATCTGCCCTGATTTCTTACCTATCACCTTCCATAAACGAAGGGAGGAAGAGGCTGTGACAGTGTGTAGAATCAGCATTTTCTCAATTCTAAATGCCCAAAAATCCCTATGTGAATCATGCCCTCTTCTCATGGATAAAATTTTCAGTGAGAGCATTGAGTTCTTGCGTTTTTGTTCATTTTGCCTTTTGAAGCTTACCGAAATTTCTGCTGATTTAGTCATTGCTACTTCTCTTGTTATAATGTGTCTATTAAATAGTTAATATGATTTCATATGTATTTTTTTTATAAGTAATTGTCACATATCAATAAAAGCGTAAGCCACCATTAGGTATACCAGAAGTACCTAGCTAAAAGGAGTAAAAAGAACAAGGAAATCACTATAACTAATTGTCAAATGAGAAATATAAGTAGTTGTCCTGAGATACAAGGTTTTGAAGAATAAGGACTTAATCTCTTCCAATGTCTTCTCCTAGTCTTCAAAACTTCTGTCATTCATTTCCTTCCCTAAACACCATTAAAAAGACGCAGGCACTATCTTCTACACAGCATCACTCCGCGGACTGCCGGTAGTCCACCAACAAGCATACAAGTTGACTACACATTTAGGCATAACCCAAGATAATCTCAAATGACTAAAAAAGGTAATCCAAATGGCATAAGTGATAAGTCATGTCACAATGAAGAAGATGGTTCACGGACTTCTTATTCCTCTTACACATGCAACATCTGTCCACCACAATGATGTGCCACTTTGTATATTGAATGTGTAATAACTCTAGATTTGATGTCATTGTCAGCAATGCTTGTTACAATATACTTGTGGTTTTCCTAGTTTCTTTGTATTGTCATTGCATGTGTATGATCTCATCTTTGCTCATAAAATATTGCAGATTCAAGCTGGTCGTCTCAGCATCAGAGCCTAAGAAACTTGCTTCTCCCACCATCACAAACATTCAGGTCCTTATTCAACCTTTTCTTATCCCAATTGGGAATACTAAAATAATAATGTAAGTGAGAGAAGCACTTTGTGATGAAAGCCCTTGAATTAGCAATTTGAGGTCCATTAAGTCTTTAGGACCTTCAGTAAGTTCTGCCACACCCTTTGCTGTTTACTTCTTCTTTTTTCTAGTTACTCTTTGATGTTTTACTTCAATGTGTGATATCTGTCGAAGTCATATTGGATTATCTGAAATTAAGTATTATAAAATGTCAGACTAATGTATCATAAGTTCTTCAAAGGATTGCACTACAAAGGTGCAACTTGAGTGCATTTTGGTTTGAAAGTGGACATTGCATATTAAGATTTTAATGTGGAAGTGCATTTTGGGGTGCACAAAATTTCATGTGCTCTTGGTTTGCTTCAACTAGTACTTCAATTGGTTACAGGGATGGTTGCCAGGACTGAAAACAGATGGAGATGCAAGTCAACTTCCAACCATTGCTATAGTAGCATCATATGATACGTTTGGGGCAGCTCCTGTATGTTATTTTATTAGCTTTAATCAATGAAATCAATTTCTATGACCTGTATAAAGGTGTGATAAAATTCATATTTGTAGGCATTGTCAGTGGGAAGCGATAGCAATGGAAGTGGCATTGTGGCACTTCTTGAAATAGCTAGGCTATTCTCTATTCTTTATTCAAATCCTAAGACAAGAGGAAGATATAATTTACTTTTTGGGCTAACCTCTGGAGGACCTTACAACTACAATGGAACTCAAAAGGTGCTTATCTCCTCTTGGTTGATTATAATTTTTGTTGTCCCTTTACCTTTTTACATTTCCCGTTAAGTTACTCTTGCCTTTTCCAGTGGCTTCGGAGCTTTGATCAACGTTTGCGTGAGAGTATTGACTATGCTATTTGCTTAAATAGCATTGGTTCATGGGACAATGAATTATGGATTCATGTGTCTAAACCTCCAGAAAACACCTACATAAAGCAAATATTTGAAGTAAGTTACTTTAGTTTCACAGAAAGCTTTTTGAACTGTTATCATATTACTTTTTGTGCTGTTTTATGATTGGGTTTCAGTGTAGGGTTTCTCTAATGTAGCAGAAGAGTTGGGCTTTGGAGTTGGTTTGAAGCACAAGAAGATAAATATTTCAAATCCTCGAGTAAGTAGATCTACCTGAAAGTTTGAACTACTTACATTATTGTTCAAAGAGATAAGTATTTATTCCTACATTTAGACAGAATCTTTTCATGATACTGGTTTGAGAAAAATCACAAACTTAGTGTGATTGGGAAAAGTTATCTCAAGTGGTAATGGCCTTGGTCATGGTGGCATTCCATCTGGTCTAAGGTTTGAATCCTCTTGGGTGCAAACAATTCCTTGGGCCAGCCTGTCGACGAAGCCAGAGATATCCGTGTGGAGGGGCACTTTACACGGGTCCCCGAGGTTTACTCAACAAAGGTGGGTACCCGAAGTGGTCCTGCCTTGGAGGGGTTTCTCGTTATAAAAAAAAGTATATTGATTTTTGAGATAATTGTTCTAGTCTGATTTTGACATGTATTCTTTGCAACTTGCTGTTGCAATGTTTGGTTTTTGTGGTAATTGAAATGTTCATTGTGAAATCACCAATCCAGGAATACAGTTTAGTAGAATGTAGGTATTAGGCTGTAAGATATGGGCAGTGATGCCTGTCTGGGCTATTATTATTTTGTCATTTCTACACGCTAGGTTGGTTGAGAAACTTTTAATGCAGAAACTTAGCTTATGCTTTTATTATAATGTCGACATCATTGCTTGTTGGTGGACTGCTGATAGAACTCAGAGCATTGTTGTATGGAAGATAGTGCATTTTTGCCTCTTGTGGTGCCTTTGGAGGGAAATGAATGATAGAAATTTTGAGGACTATGAGAGAACGTTAGAGAAGCTTGAGTCCTTTTTCTCTCATACTCTTGTTTCTTTGGTCAGCTTCATTTATTTCTCCCTTGGTGCTGAGTTATCATGATTTTTCTTGTTTTTCTTTTTTCCTAGTTAGCTAGGTGTTTCTCTTGTATACTTTCTGTATACCTTGGAGCACCTTACGCTTTTAAAGATGTTTCAGTTGCTGATCAAAAAAAATAATGTCGATGTCATGTTGGTTCTGAAGTACCATGAGTTTTTTAATATAGTATAGTTTTCAAGTTGTGGTTGACAAGTTGTGGTGGTTGCCCTCGCGCAAGGGGATTTTTGAAGTCAAGTCTTTCTACCGAGTTCTCTCGTCTTTTGGTTCTTCTTCGTTCCCTTGGAAGAGCATTTGGAGATCTAAGGCCTCTCCTAGAGTGGCGTTCTTTGCTTGGACGGCTGCTCGGAGCAAGATTCTTACTTTGGATAATCTTAGGAAGAGGGGTATGGTGGTGGTGAATAGATGCTGGTTATATGAGTCGGATAGGGAGTCGGTTGATCATCTTTTTCTCCATTGTGAGGCGGCAAGAGCCTTGTGGAATGCCTTTTTCGCCTGGTTTGGTCTTTGTTGGGTTATGCCTTGCTCAGTTAAGGAGTTATTTGCTAGTTGGTGGTCAAGTGGTTGTTCTAGGAGCGTTGTAGTGTGGAAAATGGTTCCTCTTTGTATTATGTGGTGTATTTGGAGGGAGCGAAATGATAGATGTTTCGAGGATTCTTCGAAGTCTTCTGAGGAACTACTCCACTTTTTTCTTTTTACCCTTTTCACCTGGACAGCGGGCTGCCTTGCCCTGCGGGCGATTAGTTTTGCTGATTTTCTCTCTTTATTTTCTTCTTCCCTCTAGCCCCCCTTTGTATACTCCATGTGTACTAAGGGTTGTGCCCCTCTGCGCTTTAATATATTCTACTGACTTATCAAAAAAAAGAGTATAATTTTCAAGTTCAGAAAATTAACAGAGTTTGTTATTAAAAGCGTAAGGCACCCTAAGTAAACAGGAAGTATACAAAATGAAACACATAACTAGAACAAAACGAGCAACACTCCCCCCC
>CM017324.1:6630835-6689867 GCA_006937295.1 Carpinus fangiana
CACCACACTCCACGACACCCCAGATACTAAACCTACATTTCTTCCCCCCCCCCCACTAGCCCTTTTTGTGTACTTCCTGTATACTAAGGGTTGCGCCCCTCTGCGCTTTTGATATATTCTATTGACTTATCAAAAAAAAAGACGTCCCATAAACAATGTAGAATGCAAAAGATGTGAACCTTGCCTTTTCCATGGTTAGAAGACTCATGCTGCCTGTTCTAAGTCACTACCCTGCCATTTCTTTTCAGAATGAAGCTACTCGATTTCTAAGTGTACTTTGTGTTTTAATGAAAAAATAAATGAAATGCTATAAGCTTGCTGTGCCCTCAACTTGTGCCTAGATTCTACTGTCGGGCCTGGTGATAAAGCTGTTTACCTGCTATAGGTAGCTTGGGAGCATGAACAGTTTTCAAGGCTGAGAGTTACTGCTGCCACCCTTTCGGAACTCTTTACAGCACCTGAACTGTTGGAAAGGACTGGAGGATTGGTTGATAGCAGGTAATGCTTTTGATGCAAAATCATTTTTATCTTATTGCTATATCTGTACCATTTAGAGGGCCATATGCTGAAAGCTTGATGTTCTGCAGACACTTTGTGAATGAAACTGCAATTGTCAAAAGCGTCAAATTAGTTGCAGAGAGTCTTGCGGTAAGGTTATATGCCTTGAGATACACGTTTCTGATGTTTCCATTAAATCAGACAAAAATATGCATTCTTACACTTTCTCTTATTGTGTTGTAGTGTTCCCTGTGAATTACTTTAAGGAGCTTGAAAGCTTACCAATGTCTTTGAGAGTTTGAAATGTAAAAGAGAGAGATTTGGAGTGAGCTTTTGTACCCATGCAATTGTTTTACATGTCGCAGCCTGTATCACATGGACACCTGTAGGAATTTTATTAAAGTATTTTTTTCAATGATACTAAATAGGTGTAACCATACACGTGTTGGGTATATCTTCCTAGTTTACTCGAAGAAAGATATGTATACCAACTCCTATGTTCAAGAAAGGAAGAGAGCACACTCATTCGAGATGATGATATTTTGGTGCGAGTTTGATATGCATATAGATCCGATTTTTAAACTGAGTTATGCATGCAAAACATGCTATATTGAACTGAAACTTAAATCTGTCATGGGAATTTAAAAGCAAAATTGAACATGCCGGAACACATCTTATCATGGAATATAGGATTTAAATGGATCCTTATTATATTTTGTTGCGTGACATGCATGCCTACTCGTGGTAATGTAGTTTTAGAACAAATATGTAATAGTGAGTTCTAGCGAAGGCTACAAATTTATGGCTATTGTTGCATAGAAAGCTCTGTTAATTAAATGGTTGACCCATGTAACAAGAACATTGACATGGCATCGTCATCTTCAAGATAAGCGTTTGACATGACGAATTCTAGAATCCAGATTGCAATTATAGAGTAGTCGTTGAAAAAACTATTCATGTATGATGTAGAAAATAGGTTATATAATTGGTGTCTTCTTGTTATACAGATTCTAATGATGCTTTAGTACTTAAAGGTTGGGTGAAAGTGACGGACGGATATTGGTCTAAAATTGAAGTTGCATATTTATATTGGATAACTAAATGAAATTTACCATGTTTTTTGATATGCTTGGTTGATCATATTCAAAGAGGTAAATTGCATGAATATAATTTAACTGATAGAATGTGGTCATTCACCAAGATTGAGGTCAAGCACGTCCAGAATTCTTGATTAATTGTCAGCATCATAATTCATAAGTGTAATCAGTATGATTGCTTATTTGCTGTTCATAAGAATTTGAAGTTATAAGAATATTTATTTGATTGTTACTAACTCGTGTGTTTAGATACTTAATATTTAACAATCTTATGTTTGTTCACTTGACTTTACAGCTCGTAGTTGTCTGATCTCTAATGCTGTATTTTCCTCTATTTTATGTAGAGGCATATCTATGGCCACCAGGGAAAGAACATCCAAATCTTTGCAGATGACAGTGGTTTGGCTGTCAATCCTTCTTATATACGATCATGGTTGGATCTTTTGTCACGGACGCCTAGAGTGGCACCTTTCCTCTCAAAGAATGACCCATTTATCATGGCATTAAAAAAGGTTCTTAACTATTTTATGCATATCTTTTCATTGCATGTTATGGTTTTCCCTTGAATTGTCTGTTAGTTCTTTTATAGCAATGCTTTTCACTTGAAAGATTATGCTGAAATATATAAGCTATGTTTTTACATGTTTATCTTATATTTTGTTCCCGGATTATAACTTAAGACTAAAGTCTATTTGTTTTCATGTTTGGTTCCAAGGCAATTTACAGACCTTAAGGTTTTCCTGCCTTAAGATTTTATGGAAATTTCCATGACGCTTTTTAAGTTGATGCAATTTTGCCCTAGAGTTAACATATTTATTAACTCATATGAGTTACTTTTTAATGTAGAATCTGATGGAATTGTAGTGGATGTTGCAACTCTGAATCCAAATTGTTGAATCTTATTACAGCAGTTCAGGCCGAGTGTTGCAGTGCTGACGCTGTTTTCATATATTTTTTGATAAATACTCTACATTCTGATGTAAAGTGCCTCTGTTTCAGTGGCAAGTACTACGAAATGATAGACAGATTTTTTTAGGTGAAAAGCTGGGAAAACGCTGCATGCAGTGTGCTTTAGGCTGTCTGGGGTGTGGGTGGGTTGTGTTGTGGATTTAGAGTGTGCCTTTACGTTAACCTAAGACCGGGTTGCTGGAAAAAAAAAATGAACAAGAAAATACTAGAAACTGTTATTTTCAGTGCTAAACATCTTTCTAGTTCCTTCAATTTAATCCATAACTTCAATTTGTTACAGGAATTAGAAGATCATACTAATGAGGTGAATGTGCAACATGAAGTGCTTGATGGGATGTTCACTTTCTATGATTTGACTAAAGCCAGACTTAACATATATCAGGTAATCATAAGTTAGTTTTCTGGTTTTCTTTGTGCTGGATATAAATGTGTGCCATTACCATCTTTATTTGCAGAGATTTATACTGAGCACAGTTTCATAGATCACTTTATTGAATAATGTGATAAATTTCTGTTCTCCTTGGAGGAACTTAATTCTTTTTGATGAGTCAGGCCCTCCAAATGTCTTTATGCCTTATTTTTTTACACACTACAATCTGAATCATTTGTCAGCATGACATTCAGTTTTTTACCCCGTCATTTCCTCCATCGAGATTATACAAAGAAAATATATTTATTTTAGAAATGATCATTTATGAATCTATCGATTCGTTTATTTGGTTTTCATTGGCTTGAAAGATAATCAGTTCCTTTGTTATTACAGGTAGCTAGTGTAACGTTCGACTTGCTGTTGCTTCTAGTGTTGGGATCGTATTTGATTGTGCTATTCAGTTTTCTTGTCATCACTACTAGGGTATTTACACTCATTTTCTTTGATCCAAATTCATGTGTTATAATCTTCATTTCTTTTTACAATTTACTTCCCCCTCGCATACTAAAATTGTTGATGATGGCATCAATCAGGGTCTTGATGATCTAATCAGTTTATTTCGACGACCTCCCTCTCGCAAGGTGAAGACAGCTTAGATGGGTGAAGGGAGTATAATTTAAGGACTTTCTTGGTTTGGCAGTGAATTTTTCTCGTGTAGCTTAAATTGAAATCACAATGGAGGATTGGTTGGTGATCCACACTGTTAATTAGAGCCCTAATGTCACGAGGGAAGATCTTCATGTTTTATTTTTGCGAAAATGAGGACCGTCATTGTACGAGAAAAATTTTGTGAGATTCATTTTTTATCCACATGTTATTGCCAACTTTTCGTAGAAGCAAAAGAACCTGTGTTCAAACGCATCCTTATATGTGGTTTAGCAAGATATCTATGATCCTTATTCTTCACTCAATAGAACATGTGATTCTTTACAAAGTAATGATTTTTTTCACATTTATATCATATTAACTGATGTAACGTGTTTTAAGAGATTTTTTAATGTTCTCATACGAGTCACTTAAAACATGTTATGTTAGTCGGTGTGATGAACAGGTGAAGAATAGCTTTTCTCTTTTAAGATGCTAGGTTTTGGACCCCTTTTTGCTTTCTGTCTCCTAGTGGTTTTAACAAGTACTTGAAAGACAATCATTTTCATTTCATTTACCGGTAGAGTCGGACAATAATTTCGAACTTCTTTTTATACAATGGTATCTCAACAACTTTCTAAAACGAATTCAAGCTGCAAAAAGAGAAATTATACAGAATTTAAAATTCTGTCATCATAATTTTACAATTTTTTTATCCATCTTAAATGTGGGGTTACGACTCGATAATCATTTGGGCGGCAACTTCCATAAAGACATAAGAGTAATAAGGTATATAAGTGGTCTGAGCTTAAAACCCTTATCCTTCGAATAGTGTATTGCCATCTCCAGAAGATGCTTCGCACCCCCTCATCAGAGAAGCAAGCAGGAGGAAGAAGCGCTCCCTCCACTTCTCTCCCTCTCGGCCCTCTCTACCCATTACTCTCTCTTTTCCTCTTTTTCTCTCCTTTTGTGGGAATATAAAAGATTTACTGTTATTCGCTCACCTCTATCACGCACACTATACTGGCTTCCCCACCCTCAAATCCACCATGTGTAATAACTATCCAGACACTCCAACAATGCATGTGCCGCCATCTCCACAAGCGCATGAAGCACAACGCCGATCCCTTGGTGGTTTCTGTCTCCTCTTCCCTACAAGAGCTCGTCTCCCATCTCCTTCCTCAATAAATTGGAAAAGATATTCTTCATCAACTGCCTCATCGCAATCATTATTCAAATCATCGTACTACATCACATACCACTTTCACATTGTCCCTCTCCTTGGCCTTTTAGTCAAAGAACTATGGGATCAAATCTATTTTAATCCATTTTTCGTTTTATTGATAGTTTAAATTTCTCACACTATAATGGCTGTCTTTAAGGTGTTTGTTGGGTTCCCGGCCCTCCTTGTGTAGTTTTCTTTATTATAATAGTCAAGTTGCTGAAAAAAAAAAAAAAAAAAAAAAAAGTCCTAATCCAAACCATCTTTTTTGGCTTTTCAATCCTACTTAAACATTATCAAAAAAAATAAAAAAATCCCACTTAAACAATATAATGTGAATTTCGTCAGCAATATAAATTTGTTGCAACTGTTCTGTCGGTAGAAACTTGGATGCAAAGAACAACCCTAGAGAGCAAAACTCAGAGCAGAGAGTTATTATCCACATGGAAACACTCATTGTCCTAAGAACTCAAATGTGCCAATTAGCAGGGGAAAAATAAGTAACAAAATCATTCAACTCTTTACAATGGTTTCGTCATGACGCCATATACAAATGCTAAATAAAACTCAATGGAAAGAGCTGCTTTTGAAAGGGATATCCGGCCTATTGAACCAAGAAAAGTAAACAAGCTCAAAAAATAAAATGATTTAAACCATTCATACAGCCTTTCAAGGCAAGATATATATATATATATATATATATATATAAAAATTAAAAGATAGTATCAGCTCTCAGTTGCCGGCTCCGGTCCTCTTGCTATTGGCATACCTGAATTGAAATGCCTACTGGGCCTTGCATTGTCCACAAAAACGACACGTCCATCTAGCAACTGCAAAGTATTCCACTTTCATTATTGCTATTTCACAATTATGGCCTTATGGGTCGGAATTTTTTTGAAAGAAAGAAAGGAGATAATGTAATCTTGCCTTCCCATTCATGTCCATCAACGCCTTCTGGGCTTCATCCTCTTTAGCAAAAGTCACATACCCATAACCTTTTGATTTGTTTCTGACTTTATCCATTATTATGTTAGCTGGAAAAGGAGAAGAGCTGAGTGTCTAAAGATTTATTAATAAGGAAGAAGACATTGATGCTCGGAGCAGAAGTTACCTTCAGTAACTTCACCAAATTTTGAAAACGCTTCGGCTAATGTCTCTTCTGTGGTGGAGAACGACAAAGCTGCAACAAATTCATGAGTGATGTCAATGGTGAAAGAGTTATGAAAGTTGGGTGTGTCAAATAGCCCAAGAGTCGAAAACAGAGTATGCTGGTATCATCAGTGGTCTAAATATCCTACATAATTGAATGTAATATACATTCATACATGTGAATGTACTCCTGGTGTCTTCCCAACTGTAAAGTGGCTTTTAAAATCACCGTTGAATTTGAGATTATCATTATTGACTTTCAATTTTTTGGTGATTTTAAAAGTCACGTCACAATTGGGAGGACAATAGGAGAACACTAAAAGAGCACCTAGCATTTCTCTTTCCAAATTGGAATAATGCAATAGTGTAGCTACTTGAAGAATCAAATTCAAGTAAGCTCAGAGGGAGTTCAAATGAGTTCAACCATTAGTACAGCGTTGATCACTAAACAAACCACATGCTCTATGCGGCTTATAAATAATTCGCAAATGACTTTAAGTAGATAAACACTTTGTGTGCATCCCTCAACGAATCAAAGATGCTTGTAACCTCAGCAGAGGGAAGAACAAAAGTCTGTAGTACAATCACCAAATAACTCTACCAATGAATTGAAAGCAGTGGTTTTGAAGACCTGGAATCTTTTCCTATAGTGGTATGTAAGAAAATAAAGAACTCGTCAATCTATTAGGAACATAACACTTTTTCCTTTATCCTAAAACACTAGAAACCCTTTTTTATTGAGGGTTATAATTGCCCTTCCCTCTAATTTCTAAAACCCTTCTCATTTCTAACAAAAAATCCATAAAATTGAATTTTTTTATTTTTTATTTTTTTATTTTTAAAAAAAGGGTAAAAGAATCTGTTCAAAAAAAGCTAGATTATAGATCTACAAGGAATTCTTTCATCAGGATTGTAATCCGCACAAGCTGCTACACTTCTTTTCATTCATTTTACAATTGGACAGGACCCATGCCCAATTCAATTGTAATTTGACACTTCCTGTTTTACAATATCATTCAAAATCACAATAAGAACAATCAGATTGATCGACAATCTACCTTATTTTCTTTTTATCTTTCTACCTTATCAACCAACTTGAATCACAAGCTAGATATAAAGCAAAATCACCGGGACATCGAACAAAATTTGCAAATAATATACGCAGTGGACAAAGCTTTCCGGTTAACATTGTAGACAGACTTACAAACTGTATCAATGGAACTTTCATATGGATATATTACATATGCAATGGAATATAACTTGTATCAACTGCTTGCTGATTCTCAAGTGGTCGCGCATAATTCTTAAGAACATTTCAGAGCTTCATTACCAAGCAATACTATTTAAATGTCGAAGAATGAATACAAATACACTGTTTGGAGACTGAGAAATCCCTTTTTTTCGTATTTTTCTTTCATAAGATTTTGCAAAGTCACGATATTAACTACTCAATAAAGCCGAATAGTTTTGTTAGAGAAGCAGTTGATTTCTTCAGGACCTCAGTTAGGTGGAAAAATGTTACGATTCTAGATTTCAGTCCCTTTCCTTTTTCTAAACTTTATCAGTAACCAAACGGTCCAAACGGAGCCTAATGCCAGGAAACCTTCACACACACAGAGCCAGAGAGAGAGGTAGTACCTTTGACGAAAAGCTTGGAAGCAATTCCTCTGAAGAAGATGAGCTGAGCTGGATAAATGTTAGGGCTTGGATGAGAGATATATCTGTGCAGGTTTTGAGATATTCCTCTTAAAGCCGCCATGAGAGAGATAGAGAAAGCAAGCAAAGCGTAGATCTGTTAAGACTGTGCAGTGACTGCGTCAGGCAGAAACAAGTTTAGGGGCCATTTTGTTGAAATATCAAGTTATGGGCTTATATTTGGAAATATGGAAACTTAGGGGTCTAAGATTTATCAATTGTGAAAAGTGCTGTTAAGTGTTAACACTGGGTCTGGACCAAAAGATCAAAAAAATTCTCAAAAAAGTTATTAAAGATGATGAAATTAAATTTGAAAATTAGACGATAATGATGATAATAGTGATAAAAAAATACAATTATATATTTATATTAGTAAGCTTATTTAGAAAATTTGGTAAAAACAAATTTTGATAGTGGTAAAACAACTAAAATATAATTTATTAAGAATTTAAATTAAATTAAAATAAAATTCCATTTTAAAGTTTTATGTTCAAATGTTATCCGGATATATTTTAAGAAAATAGTTTACAATTAAGGTTAGCTTGAGAGTTTGAGGGTGGCTGAATCACTCCAATGATCAAAATGGATGGTTCGGTCACTCAAAACAGTTCAGCCACTCTTATAGCTTACACGTACAATTAGTTTCTCTCTTATGTGCTATTGCAATCCAAATAGTTTTTTTTTTTTTTTTTTTTTTGTTTTTAATAAACTACAAGAATAAAACTTTTGCACCCCATGCAATATCCAAGTTATTGTACGGGATCTCAATCTGAAAAGAGAATTGAATTGTTAACGATCTTTTATGACGTAGATGTCAAGAAGAAACATGCTTCTAAAAGAAAACAAACCCCACATAGTTAATTTCATATATGTGTGCTAACCAAAATTATTATTATTATTTCCATTGCTAACTTGAATTATTGATCTCCGCTATATCATGATTCATGAGGCTAATAAGACATACATAAAGAATGTTTGGGTTCATGTTTCATCAAACACACTTTTATCATCCAAAAAGTGGTTACAAAGAAATTGTGTCGTTTTGAGTTTCTTCTTCTAACAATACTATGAGAGGTAAAGTATGAAAATTTTATTTTATTTTTTCCAATTTATTTTTATTAGGTGTAATTGTCATTTTCTTGCACAAAAGGGAGACATTACAACCCGATGATAATTTGGAGGAGACATTGCACAAATTGAAAGTTCATGCAAATTGCTTAATAATTAATTAGAGGGTACATGTAATTCTCCGCCTTTTTCCTATATACTTCCATTTATTTCCATAGCGCCAGATCAATTTCTTTCAGGATGTTGTTCACTTTAGTGATAAGGTCATTGTGAATAATCTTAACATCGGTTACAATAATTTCCATTATTTAGCCAGAAAGCATATCCAGAATGCTAATGCACAAGGAAATCTCCTCAGAATCTGACTGCATTAGCATATTCAGAATGTTGATCAATATCTGAGCACCTGTTCGTTAACATTGAAGACCTTGGTTCCCTCAAAATAACAGTCAAATCTCTCTTTTCCTCGAGTCCTTTTTGCCCAATTCAAGAGAGGAAGAGAAATGAATCATTCTCATTAACACAGCTTGGCAATTCAAACAAAAGGTTGAATCTGTCTTTTTCCTTGGATCTTTCTGTCTAGTACATGATAGGAAAAGGAAAGAATAGCTCTCATAACTCGGTTATACCAAGACTTAAATGCGATGTACAAGTTTATCAACTTCATATACCACTGAAAATCAGAATACTTGCAATATTAACAAAACGTACTATCATTAGAAAGGTGATCAGAGATAAATAATGCTATACAGTCTTCATATCTTACATGCACTTCCAGCTAAAAAAACAAAAAGAAAAGAACCACATAATAAACAAAATTCCAGAATCACGATCGCACTGCCTCTTCCAATGGGTCATGATTGGTGTGCATTCAGAAGAGCTCGACACACCATGTCAATGAATTGATTGTCCTACCACATATGCAAGCTGATCAGATAAGATGGAACAAGCAACTGAACCCAAGTGGGTTAGGCCAAGTAAATGTAACAGGATCGGGTGCTATTAACTGCTCGTATTGCATGCAATACAGGCAATAAATGTGAGAGGGAAATGGGCCTCACAACTATTTGGGCAGGTGAGTTCCATATCCCAGGTTGTCCAAGCAAGTACGGAACCCACATGCCCTCTCACATTAGTTACTCATATTGAGAAAATAGCAGTTCCGTGTGCAACAAATGCTAGTAACAGGGTATGTCTTGAATAAAAGGCATGTAAAGTCCAATTAGCTGAAAACTGGTTGTATGCCAGCTCAATCCAGTTCCTTTGAATACTAATATTCTGAAAGCCTATATGCAGTTGTCTATGCAATGCCTTTATTGGGAAAAAAAAATGTAGTAATCAAACTTATTTTCAGTACAATATAGTATTTCTACCGCCAGGGGAGACCAAACCTAATGAGAAGTGATAGTAGGTAATATATTTGGGAATAACTTCAATTCGGTCATGGCAAAAACCCCTTGTTTTTTGCCCACCACTCATTATATGACACCTCAGCTTATCACACAAAATAACCCTACAACTTAATACACCTGATTTTCCTTCTCTCACACTTTTATCTTCTTCTCTCTTCTTCTCTTTTCTGGTTCTTCACGAAAAAAATTTGCAGCAGCCTCTCATTCTTCACTTTCTCTCCCACTTTCTCTTCTTCTCTCTTCTTCTTTAGGTCACGCCGGCCGTGGGTCTACAGACCCACGGGTCCCTTTTTCTTTTTTTTTTCCTTCCGGTTCCGGTGTGTCTGCCATCTCTATTCAGCGCCATCACCGCCCCATCTCGTTGCTCCACCTCCGCCGTCCCTTCACCGCCACAGATCCGCCTCAAAACGGTCGACCTTTACAAAAAGTGGAGGACGTGGATCTGGTTTTTTTTTTCTCTCTTTTTCTTCTCCTCTCCGCCGGTGGGTCTGATATTTTTTTTGGTTTTTAGGATGATAAAATTCCAATAGGGTTAACTTTCCCCTCTAAGTTTTAGTTTTGAGGCATTAGAAACGAATTTGAGGCATTAGAATCGATTTTTGAGGCATTAGAAACGATTTTTTAGGTTGGCCGGATTTTTTTTGGGTTTGCCGGAAAGACAAAAATGGCCACTGGGGGGTGGCCGGATCTCTCTTCCCTGGCCGTTGGGGTGGATCGCGGCCACCCCCAGTGGCCGGATCTATCTCTGTTTTTTTTTTTTTTTGGGTTCGCCGGAAAAGTCGTCGGAGATGGCGGTGGGCGGCGGCGTCTGTTCACCGGAGGTGGCGGTGGGTGACGGTGGGTGGCGGCATCTGGTCTGTTAGGTGGTTGCTGATTTGATGATTTGGTGTTTTGATTTCATTTTAAATTTATGTGTTTTTCTCAAAAAGATGAGGTGTCAACTTATGATAGGAGGGCAGAAAACCCCTCTTTTTTGCCATGACCGAATGGCAGCAACTCTCAATATATTTATATCCATATAATTGACTTCCAATTATTTATTTAATCACAAAAGTCAAAATTATTCTGTACATAAAAATGTCCAGAAAGCATTTGATAGCAAATTCATAATCTATTAGCAATCTTAGCTGTCAAAGAAGTGAAGCAATTTGATGCAAACACAAAATGCATGATTATCTTGTTAATGATATCTTCTTAAACAGAAATTATAATTACAGCCGCCAGAAGTATGTGATAGCTGAAAAACAAGCTTCAAACATTTTAGTAACTAGAAAAACTAACCTGAACAAGCACAAGAAGTGCATCTCGGACTTTATCTCGGTTAATAACTGGTCCGTAGTTTGGGGTTAGAACAGAAACAGGAGTAAGAGATGGTGGTGGTGTGGGAGGTGGAAAAGGTTGTAACAAAGGAGCACCATATGGGCGTTGTAGATTTGCCCCAGGATGAAGTGGAGGAGCAGTAGGTATGGATGGGGAGACAGGTGGCATCATCATTGCAGAGGAGGAAGGAGGAGGAACAAAAAATGAAGAGGGCTTTACAAGATTAGTGATCTGGCTGCTGTTGTTGGATTCAGGGGTATCAAGGAGAGGTATTAAAGGAGTAGATGATGCCAAAGGAGGAGATGGTATTTGCAATGTTGGCACGGTGGGAGAGGCAACACTTGCTGGATGGGAAGGTGGAGGGCCGACTGTTGCAGAGGACTGGTAAGGTCCAGTCATTGCTGTATTTGAAACATTCCCAGTAGCCATAGCTGCCTGCAATAAGGAAATCAATAGACTCAGTTTTGCTCAAATAGAAAGAAAATACAAATTACTTTTCTTTCCAGGGTAGTAAAACAGAATTTGAACAGTAAATCTATAAAAATAATAAAATCAGTGTACCGTCCAGTTATGAAGAATGTCATATGCTTAAACATTAAAGAATCCCTTTTGGGTAATGCACAGAGAAGTTGAAAACAAAAAAGCTTGCTGTAATAGTGTCATACTTCCACGTATCTCTAGATAGAAGTTCCTTCTATCAAATTTTTTTTTTTGGCAGAATTCCGTCCATATGCCAAAAAACTGATCTACACATCCTATGTTGCTTGGACTGCGCAACTTAGTTGCCTGTGTTAGCATGGGGTCAGTGTTCGACCTCTAGCTTAAACTATGACACGTTTTTTTATCTCACCTACAGCAAGAAGCTCTCCTTGGAAAGAGAAGAAAATTTTCACAATAACCTTAGAATGTCAGTCTATGGAAAATAACCGAGAAGAGGAACTTTAGTACCAGCGGCTGAAGTGAAAAATGTAAACACTATTGATATCTATTCTTGAAAAGAAAGAACAGATATCACTGAATGATGAGAACGCTACATGTCATGACGAAGACACTTAAACTACAGTTAATCATGAGGTTTGATCTCAGGTGCAAACATCATAAAATGCCATGAAAATTTTCCAGAACCAGATAACATTGTCCAAAAGACTACATTTTACATACACTGAAGAAGTTCACAAAGGAAAGGTCATCAGGAACATCTGTAACATTGGAGACAGTTGATGATGGTGGCTCCAGAGGACCATCCATAACTGCCATAGTTGGGACTGCTTCCAGTTCCTCAAATTCACTGCAGTGAAACATAACTAAACATGATTTCTTGAATTTTTATAATAATCAGAATGCATCACAGACAATGACAGAGAGACAAAGAATGTACTTAGAATGAGACAGCCAAAGATACATCTTTTAACACCACTACAAACGAAGAACAAATGGAAGTTTTCATTGTACTTCCAGATCATGAGAACATCATGAAGGTATTCATTCACATTTTAAAATATCTAAAACTTTAAAAGTTAAGTTCAAATTCAAAATCCTGGTTATTACATTCCAAAGAAAGAAAAAATATAATAATTTCAGGTCAGAACAATCTAGCAAGGAAACTTGAAAATAAGAAGGAAGTACAGCCACAGATGTAGAATCTCAGCAACTAGAAAAAATGCAGATGCAAGTGCAACTCTATCAGAATGAAATTATGACAATTTAAAAGAAAAAGAAATAAGGAAGCGCAAATGTGAAACGCAAGAAATGGAAAGTAAAAGCACAAATTGTTTCTGCAATTTGTTCTTATTCAATTGAATACACAATTGACAAAATCATTCAAGAATCATTATAAATGAAATGACATTGTAGAAGAGCCCATAACACTGCATCATAGGCCATGATATAGATAAAAAATGGCAGTTACTCAAATTAAAAATTTTCATGATTCCAAATAAGTATTAAAAGATCATCATGCTTTCTTACTTCAGACTTCAGAAAATATAAACAGCTAGAGAATGGAATTTCCAATCTTTACCTTTTATTTGAAGACACCTTTGACTTTTGAGGCACCTTGGAGTATGCATTAAGTATCCTGCAATCATAAAAGAAAGTAAATGATGAAAAAAATAAAGAATATAGTTGTTGATAATGAAAATATGCATGGAGACGATTCTATACATCACAAGTTTTTGTCAAATGGATAATATGCATAAATTTCAGTAACCCACGCAAACATATGTAACAATGTAAGTCTGGAGTACCTCTGAATTATAAAAAGTTATCCAGAACCAAATGCAAAAAAGGATCTTCAGACATTTAATCGACTTATTAATTTTTGCAACTGTTATTCTACAATACTTAGATATACAGTAACACCCAAATACATTGTATGACAAGGATAAGATTTCACAGGAATATGCTAATATATAATTTCAAGAAAATGTGTGTGCATGCTCACAGCAAAAGTATGCGTTGATAAATTTTCAAATATATATATCATGTTGATATGGCAATTTTTTTTTTTTTTTTTTTATATGTCGATTTAATCGTGTATGGAATTGCTATTTTTTAAATTATTTAAAATATATTTCACATACCCTTCCTATGTTTTTACCCATAAATTATGTTCTATTCTATAGTTACGAGGGTCATATGTATCCAATACTTATGCAACAAGGAGTGATTTGTTTATACATTTATGAATTGCTTCATATCAGGAAGCATCCAGAAAGTAACATATGCAACACAGATACAAGGATACAACTCCTTACAGAAGTATCTGTGCAGCATAGCTATTATATGTACATTCGCATTTAAAAATATATATATGATAAATAGACACCAATGAATTCAACCAGACTCGGTAATCAGAATTCAGAAAGAAGGCATGCTACAATTACTTCTTATCAAAGAGTTATTTGTAAACATACAAGCCATCCAATCCTTTGAAATCAAGTTCATTAATAATCTACATTAAGTTGTATCTCAGATCCATCAAATAGAACAAATCAGATGTGTACAGCACCTTTATACATAGGACTGAATGCCTAGCATTGTCAACCATCTACTTCCTTTAGCCTCTTCTAGCAATGTTGGATATACATTTTCATGCCAAGCCACAAGATCAACAGTTCACAGGCTGGTAAAGAGAGCTGTTAATGAAAATGAAACTTCAGAAATTTTCTAGCTCGGTTTGCCACTCACAAGTTTCCAAGTATGGACGTTATCCAGAATTTTATTCTCTCCACAAAACTAGCAATTTATTTGTGAAACCTTAAACAAATTACTATAATTTCAGAACTATATAGATGTGCATTAGCAGGATAAGTAGAAAATGTCCCAAATTCAGCAGCCAACCCATAACAATTACAAAATTAAGAAATATGAAAGACCAAATTTTTTGAAATGAAGCATTCCACTTTTTACTAAACCAAACAACTATTTGAAATATCTCCTTACTGCATTTTTTCATAAGGACAACTCAATGCAATAAAATCCCAACACACCAAGTCATCACAAAAGTCATCCCACCAAAGTAGAAGACCCTTGGCATATCTATCGATTCAACACACTCCAAATAAGTAGGGATTGCTGAGTGAAATCAGACATGTGCATATTAAATATCCTAATCAAGGTTTGCCCAAGTGGTGAAGGCCCAAGTGGTTTGCCCAAGGGGTTGGCCCAAGTGGTGAAGGCCTTGGTCTTGAAGGTTTGCTCCCTTCAAGGTCCAAGGTTCAACACCTCATGGGTGCAAACTGCTTCTTGGGGCCATCGGACTGGGGGTTCGCCCCTTGATTTAACCGAGGTGCACTTGCGGGAAACTCCTTGCCGAGGGCCTGTGCACCCCCGGGATTAGTCGGAGCGAAGCTCCGGACACCCGGTGCCAATCAAAAAAAATATCCTAATCAACTTACCTGACATGCACAAATAAAAAAGGTCCACCTTCATTGGAATTTGGCAAATAGGTGCTCAATTGCCCACAAAATTACATTGGAATGACCTAAGAAAAGATCCCAAAAAAAAAAACAAGTTTTCCAATCATAAAATTACTGGGAACATGCTCTAAACAGAACTCCATAATTTTTTTTTGCAATCATGCCTAAGATCTACCATCCCACAACAATGCTCCAAATCACGTCAATGATTTGACCTTACATTGCACGCCACACAGTTACATTCAAGAAAGATCCTACAGCCTTGCCATGCTCCTGTTCTAATGTCACATATGAATGCCTAAGCTCATTGCACATTGCCATGTTTCTTTGGCCCAACATAGCACTTCCATTACTGATCAACAGACACACCTATTTCAATTGCACATTCTGACTCACTTATGTCTTCATAAATCACTCCTACTGTCACGATACCCAAAAAAACCCTCTCTTCATCACGGGCATAAACACTCTAATCAACCAAATGATTTTAGTTCTCATGCCGACTCACCCATGAAAAGAAAATACATATACCTCTACCTTCAATCATTTTCAACCAATAGCCATAGAGAAAGGAATCAGCAGCTGAGTTGCATAAAGAACAGGGTGTCAGTCAAATGTCTCACTTAACATACATCACATTACTCAAGGTGACACTTTTCCACATTACACTCTCCACCAAACAGATCCAAGATGGATAATACTAAAAAATAGGCTCCGAGAAAACAAGATACATCACCACAAGGCCTACTTTGCAACCTAGACTGAGTACAAAATTATGAAGCTTCACAAATATAAGAACTCCACACTTTCGCTCTTGATTCGTGAGCCAACGTGTAACCGACAATTACAGAGAGAATGAATAAACACTAAATACATCGTATACCATCTAGAAGGATGCTATTGAATTAAATATAGAAACATGGCCAACAACTGCCAAACTTTGAATATCAATACAAAGCTTGCACTAGGTCACCACTCAGGACAACCAGCATTCAGCACAACACAATGACACAGGATCCTAGTAAAATTGCTTTGACCTCCCTAATCTTCAATGGAATGCAAACAGTTGCTCTGCTATTTATAATAGAAAAAAAAAATGCACCAAATAAAGACTTGGAGGGTGGAAAACAGAAACGATGATCTAATGGTCTTGCATATCTCCACACTCTCACACGAAAGAAGAGTTGCAACAAAACATGCAAGACAATAATGGCGTCCAACGGAAGTGCAATGGTTCCTCCAAAGAGCATGGACTGATGGAACAATTTAAGGGCAAATCCCTTATTTTTTATGCAACAATTACACAAAGGTCCAATAAAAATGTGGGAAGGCATGGGTAAGGAGTTCAAATTTTACTTGGTAAGTGGGTCCAAGGTGTGCTCTCCAATTTCTAAGGGGGTTTTGGGGGTCCAAAATTTTCTTATGATCAATCGAGCTCTTCTGGGTAAGAGGTTATGGTGCTCCGCTTATGAGAGAGAGGTTCTATAAAGACTGGTAGTGGACTTTAAATATGGTAGTCCGTAAGATGGATGGTGTTCTAATGAAGTTAATGGGTTGTATAAGGTTGGTATATGGAAAAATATTAGGAGGGGTAGGGGGAGTTTTCAAGATATACTAGATCTGAGGTAGATGAGGACTCCAAGATTAGTTTTTCGTAAAACATGTGGTTTGGGGACCAGTCCCTTAAGGTAGGGTTTCCAGAGTTATTCAGTATTGCTTGCTTTATTTATCAAAAAGTATTGCTTGCTTTAACGATGCTTTTGTGGCAAATTATCTATAGTTATCTAATGGCTCTATTCAATGGAATGGCAATTTTATAAGAGTGGCGCAAGATTGGAACATGGAACTCCTTACTCCATTTTTCAATCAATTATATTTCGTCAGAATGAGACGGGGTGGTGAAGACAGGCTTTTTTAGACCCCTTCCAAGAGAGGGTAGTTTGATATAAGATTGTTCTAATGTCACTTCCCGATGAGTATGGAAGAGTATTTGGCATAATAAGCCCCCTGAGAGGCATTCTTTTCTTCGTCGGTCATTTAAGGTAAGATCCTCACTACAAATAACCTAAGGAAGTGGCACATCATTGTGGTAGATTTGTGCTACATGTGCAAGAAGAATGAGGAAACTGTTGACCATGTTTTACTATACTGCGAGATAGCTAGTGCCTTATAGAACCCTATTTTTAGTCCTTTTGTATTAGTGTGGATCATGCCTCGTCAAGTGATCCCATATTGTTTAATGTGGTATATCTAGAGAGAGAGAAATTATCGAAAGCTTTGAAGATATTGAGAGGGAGGTGGCAGGATTAAAGGCCTTCTTCTTCAATACCCTATGCCACTAGATGGTTGCCTATGATTGTTCTCATATTCTAATTTTCAGAACTTCCTAAATCTTTTTTCCTTTTAGTTTTTTTCTTGAATACTTCCTGGGTGCACCCTTTTTGCGTTTTTAATAAATTTTGTTTACTTATCAAAAAAAATGTCATACTTCAGAAATAGACACAACATTTCAGAAGTATAAATAACTATCAATTATTTCATATTAACAAAACACAACAAGATTAATAATTCTGTAGGAACTGAGACCATGGGAAAACAACATTACCTGCTGAAAAGATTTGCAACCTCTTCACATTCCCGTGCATTGTAGAACCAAATACCATTCACTTCTTGTGCAGCATTTCGATATAATAAATACGGAACCTGGACTTCATACTCAAAATCTCCCAACAGATTTTCCACCAAATTATCTGTTTGTATCAACAAACCGATGTTCTTTAGTTCAAACAAATTGATAAAACACATATACATGCTACACAAACAGGATCTAAGAACTCCGAACCAATTTGTTAGCAGCATGTGAAATTTAATCCTACTTCAGAGCAACACTGAAAATATGCATAATTACATCCAATATTCAATATGAACCCCCAAGTCAATGCGCTTATGTTTCTAGCTCGATTTTTAATCAATTGGCCCTCCACCTTGAATTCATGTACTTACAATGAAGAACAAGAAACGGAACATGGGGTGCCAATATTGCTACCTAACATTTTAAAACAAAAGTACGCAAACAAACCAGAATAGCATAAAGGCGAAGCTAAGAAAATATATTAGAAATGGAATTCCTTTGGCACGCGCAAGCCAATGCCATACGACAATCTAAAAACTTGAATCACCGCAAAAAACAACTATATGAATGATATCGCATATGACAAGCTATACATAACAATTAGAAGTAAGATTAAAAAAAATGCTACCAAAAAAATAAGGAATTAAATAGATAGATCAGGAACAAGAGCGACAAAGAAAGGCACGAACCTGTATTGCGCCGGTTCATCACAATAAACTGAAAACGAGGTTGCGTGTTCCTGAAATGACAGCAAAAAGCTCTTCACAATCAGCACTCCAGAAAGGATCAATTCCCAAAATTTATACAATTACACTCTATACCAATACGAAATCTTACCTCTTGACGACGAAGAGAGATCCTTCAACGTCCTTGCGGCTCTGCAAATGAATCGAAAACAGAAAAAAACAAAATAAAACTATCAGAGAATGCGAAAATGAAGAATTCAGCTGCTAGCAAGAGAGAGAGAGAGAGTACCCATTGGCTGAGGTCGATGTTGAACTCGTAGAAGGTGACGTGAGCAGCGGTGATGAGGATCTCCTCGACGAAAGGGTCGATTCGCTGGAGAACGGTGAGGTTGAGGAGCTTCGTGCTCTGCTGGTCCAGATTTGGCATCAGCTTCCCGCTCTGCGACATTTTCTTCTTTTTTCTCTTTCAATTTCGATACGGTGCTCCTCACCCAACTCGGAACCCTATAATTTTTGGGGCCGTGACACAGATTCACGACGAAGCTGAAGAAGAGTCTCAGCTCGTTTCACAAGTTTCTAATGGAGTGACTATAATACCCTTCTAACTAAACCCAAAGGATCTAAACTAAAATCGGACAGGACAAGCAAGCCAAGTGTTCCTTCAATCTTGCTTCTTTGTGTCAATTTTTATTTTTTATTTTTAATACCGGCAGAAATAATAGTGTTCTCCTATTATCCTTCCAACTGTGATGCGACTTTTAAAATCATTGTTAAATTTGAGATTATTATTATTGACTTTTAATTTATTAATGATTTTAAAAGCCGCATCACAATTGAGAGGACACCAGAAAAATACTAAAAGAACACCTAGTATTTCACGAATTAATATATTCTAATTATGATTTCAAGTAAATGTGACTATTTTTTATACTAAATGAGGTTTCCTTTTGAAGACGTAGAGAGTCATTTGCATGAATTGACAATTCTAGATAAATAATTTAAAATATTTTCAAGTGTTTTTAAGCATCTTGTAAATTAATATTGTCATGTATGGGATTGTAATAATATTCCAATGATTGTCCAAAATGTTAAATGTACTATTAATTAGCAGCTGTAATGAAAGGATCAAATAAATTATACTATAATTAATCTAAATAATTGATAGAAAATTATTAATGAGAATTATTTATCAATTAATTCTGTCTACAACTTTCTCCAACAAATTTTTTTGTTTAGATCTACAAGACTTTTTCGATGCAAAATAAAGGTCGCATTATCATCTTTCCATCGGAAGAAGATTCAAACAATGGCTGAATTTGGATGGTTTTTATGAATAGGAGGATTCCTCCTAATTTCAAATAGGTGAATAAAATGTGGTGCCCAAGAGGTAGCTCAATCGACTGAAACTACGCCTAATGAAGCGGAGGTCAATAGTTCGAATCCCTCTCCCCCTATTGTGCGGACATGTTAAAACAAAAACAAAAAAGTGAATAAAATCATTTATGGGTAATAATTTATTAACTTGAACATTCAATCACCACCAGCTTCATAAATAGTTCTTTCATTACTTATCCAAAACAAAATTTATTAATTTGAACAGAATTTAATGTTAAAGAGTTGGGCTTCTTTTTCTTTTTTTTGACATGTTCACACAAGAGGAGAGATGTAAATTCGAAGTAGTGACCTCCGCTTTATGAGGCGTGATCCTTAACCGATTGAGTTACCTCTTAGAGACAAGAGTTGGGTGATCTTGAGAGAAAGAGAAACGTGCATATTTTAGAAATAAAGCTAATAAGATTAACGCATACTACATCAAAAAATTTGAACAGTAAATGCAAATGCCTCGTTTGTGTGACAAGCTATACGCTTTCACGTCACCCTGTTGTGTTTCCTCACCTTCGTCCTTATACGTGATAAGTGCTCATTTGAGGTGACAATTTATATTCACGTATTAGATGACATTAATATGAAATTATATAAATAGTCCACAATCTGACTAATTTAATTAAACAAAATATACTCAAATCTTAATACACTAATTTTGTGCTTAATTCATATCAAACTCGCGAGTAGTATATCCTGTAGTAGGCGCCGCGTATCCTTGGATCAAGCATGTATTAGTAAAACTAAGAAATATCAATTTATTGCTGTAAACCATCTATGAATAAGAAATTAATGAAAATAAATAAATAAATAAATAAAAAATAAAAAAAAATAAATGACGATACATTTTGTGCACACTTTTTTTAATATTTTCTCATTTAGGTCATTAAGCTTATTAAATACCCAATTGTCACATTTGTTAACTTTATTTGAAAACAATAAAAATAGATGAGACAAGACCTGCATAAAACTTGTTTTACTTAAACTAGCCCTACTACAATCTTATTAATCATTTGAGAAAAGCTAATCTAACACTCGGAACAGTTTTGCTTTTCATCAAGTATTTCTCCCATATTAACTAGTGCAATGATTCCGTATTAGGTCTTAGACCACTCGAGAGTAAAGTTTTAAGTACATTTTATTGATGAAGCCTCAGATAACATTAATCAGGCTCACAACCCACAGGCCTCTGTTTATAGAAATGGTTTCTTAAACCAGTAAATGCAGCAGCCAGTGTGTTGGTTTGGAACTCATTATTCAGTTGCCTTGCCTTTGCGCCTGCTGCTGCTGCTTGTTTCCAACAAGAAACAAACCATGGAATCCACATCATCCCCAAATATCCTATAGGCCTCAATCACCTGCAAATAGCTGAACCCCATTGACAGAACCATCTGCACGCTGCTGCTGCTAAGGACAGATTCTTGTAAACCGCCTTCCAACTTGGTCTCACGGCCTGGTGAAACAGTTAGCAACACATTTCTCATTCAAACTAACAACCAAGTTTTCAGCATGGGAAAAAAGGAGGCAGTTAATCATAATAGTTATTCAAGGGTGAAGATTCTTGGATAAACTTACTAGCACCAGAAGATGATGGTTCAGCACTAGAAGTGGAAGATTCTCTACAGCCATGTTGCTGCTTGTATGAGTCATCAGCAACATACTCAGCCCGAGAAGCTTCCATCACCATGCGCTCAATTTCCTTCTCAGTGAGCTCAAGATCAGAGTAGAATCGCCCCTCGGCTAGAAGTGCCTGTCAGTATAAAAGATTATGTTACTGTCAAACATTTCCATATACATCATCCTGCATGACAATCACGATACTTACATTATCAATCTGTTGGTCTTGCTGGGCTCTAATAGCTGCCTTCACTTGATCCTTGTCAACATTTCTCTGCATAAGAAACAAAGATAATGCCATTTGTGAGCCAACCAATTACTCATCCAATCAATACAGACATAGACAGGCATGCAGAAAAAGTAGGAAAAAGGAAACCCAATCGCTAAAATAATGTGATACACAAAACAAGGTTGTGCACACAAATAGCTAAACCTTTTGCAAACACAAGAAAACTATTTGTGTTTCCTCCCCTCTTAATTCCAGGTTCAGTGTAAATAAAACTCTTATGTCATCAGCATATAATATGAAACAAAAAAAAAATGAACTAAAGACCAATACAATGCTTAGCACATCCACATACCCCACGAAGACAACTGAATCCAAGTCCTGCACCAATAGTCAAACGGCGAGGGTCAACAAGAGAGTTGTAATGATTTCCATGATGATAGCTCAGTCGAATGGGAGGTGTGTCAGTGTCGTAATTTCCATGAAATGTGTTGATAGGCTCTGCTATTTAACATAGAAAAAAAGATAAATAAATAAAACAAAGCAAAATGGAAAACTAGAATGAAAGAATGTCAATATCATTATTCACATTGAGCGGAGCTATACCTGTGCTATAGGAATAAATATGGATAGGCCGATTATACATTTCGCATAAAGCTTGGATCTCCACATTGTTTCCATAGACCTGCCCCAACCCAAGAAAATTCATATTCACATCCACAAGAAAAGAAAAGAGGACCCTTAATGTGGAAGTCATGAATGTCTATGCTAAACTTAGATTATATTAATTTGCCAGCCTAGATTGAAAGAGGAACTTGATTGTAATGTATCTGTCTTAAAAAAAAGGAGCGAGTGACATGGGATGTTCCAGTCATACTACTGTGAATCATTAGCGTCCATTAATATTCCAGTCATCCAATTTCAATTCAGCTATTGTTCTTGTAACTTCCATTACTCATGCGGACAGCATGAAGCCAAAACTTGAGTTCAAAGTTCTATATTACTGCGAAAAGCACTTGCAAACTGCTATAATCTTTTCCAAGTCGATGGACTAAGCCACTTTCCATAAGAAACACCCCTACCCCCAACCCACAAAAAAATAAAAAATAAAAACAAATTCGAAAGAGCAATAATTCATATTGTGACCCAAGGAACACAAGATAACAAGGAGAGCATCCCATGTGATGAGAAATTTCCCCAAAGATCATAAATTTTGTGCCTTGAAGAAATTAACAACTACTTTTTTTTTCTTTCTTTTTCTTCATCAGCCTTTGAATCTTTGAACTCGAAACTACTAAAAAAAACAAATAACCACCAAGCCATAGAAGGTTCTAAGGTATAAACACCTACTTGAGTTGCAATATTGCATACCTTGTCTCTTCTCTTCCTCTTACAATAAGAAGTAAAGCCTTCTGTTATAAACTGAGAGAAGTGGTCTCTTTCCTGCTCCTGAATCAAGTAAAAACTGGGGAGTATAAAACTCTGCTTCATGTAAAAAGAAATCTACAAAAGGCACAAACTCCAAATCCCCAGGAAGTTTGCACCTTAAAGTACCACAAGCAGTAAGCAAAATTACAAACATATGGTGAAGCACACCTACAGGTGCCTAACAAATGTAAACAGTGTTACAATGTTTAAAACAAACATTATCAATACCAGTACAATAACAGCAACAACTAAAATGAAAGGAACAAAAAAAAAAGAGAGAGAAATCCTGTTACACGTAGTCAAGTTTAATTACCTGTTCTGCACATACTTACAACAGAAGTCACTTTATACTGCAGCTATCATTAACGATTACCCCCAGTCCCCAACCTCAAAACACCAAAAAATAAAAATGTTACAGGAAGGACTGCCTGATACGAATGTATGTCATAGGTGTGATAGGACGGTTTTCCTCGGTACATGTAGATAAAAGTGTATGGTTTATACCATGATAAACGGCATATAAATTTCAATTTGAACACTAGTTGACAAAGCAGGGTGTATTGACCCAGAGACAAAGCACAATACGCATGTAGGAACCTTAGAACCAAGAACAGAAGGAACGCTTTTGAGTATGTGTGTGTGTGTGGAGAGACAGAGAGCAAAACGATGAAATTTTTTGATAAATCGCAAAATGATGAAATTTTTTGATAAATCGCAAAATGATGAAAATGAGGCCACCTTAGTAAAGCTTCTCTGAGAATTCAGCACAAGTAAGGTCCAATAGCAGTATTATTTCATTTATAATAAGAAATTGACACAGAAATAATAAGCACTTGGAAATAAGAGGAAGAGGTTTGTAGCGTTGAATATGGTCCTCTTCCTCACTCCATCCACTTGCTTGCATGGAAAAAACTAAGGCTCCAACTTTGATATAAAAAGCAAACAATCCCCAACTAATTAGTTGGTGTTGGTGTTCAACATAGAAAGGCATCTCTTGCCTTTAGAATTAGACCAAGAATTTTATTTTCTCAAACATTCTTGCCTTAAAGTTGAGGACAGTATATTTTATCTTACTTGATATCCTTACTATTTTGGGTGCACCAAAAATAATGTAATATTCTTTCCCCTTAACTTTCTTTTCTTCTCTTTAACTCTCTAATCATCTTCTCCATGTTCAGGACACATACGGTATTGTATCTCACCTATGGCAGATCACATAATGTTGAGATGCCCACTAATAGAAGATCTAATGACTTACTTATCCAAAAAAAAGAAGATCTAATGACTCAACCAACCAAAAAAAGTGTGACAATCATTGACAATCATGCAACTCTAATTTAATGGTGTGCAGTCAGCTAAGGAATAATCTGTTCAATGTTGTCTTACAAGCAAATATTCTCCAAGATAAAACCAAATCATAGTGCATTCTTTCATGATTCCTTTAAGATGTTTCCAAATTCTTTCTGTTATTTGTATCATTACACTAAATAACCAGCTAGATTGGTTTTTCATAAAATGACTATGTAGCTTCTTTGTAAGCAGTAAGCTTAATACATTTTCCTTGGTGCATAAACAACATATTTCGAAGATGAACTTCCCAATAAAAATTTGCATCATCTTACCATATAATCTATGCACATTTGTCTGATTAAATCATATGTTTCCGAGTCCCCATAAACTTGATCTGCCACAGCACGAAAAAGACAATTCCCATCCTCCAGCATTTTTTTGACTTCTAAACCTTTTACCCTTCTAATGTCAATTTCAAATTGCCGCTCTCTTTCCTGAAATAGATAAATAGGGCAATTTACAACACTAAATCTCATGTAAACAAGTTGGGTTACAAGTTCAACACAGAAAATGCAACCCAATGAGCTTTGCATAAAGACTTGGAAAAAAAAACAAAAGATAACTTACAAGTTCTCTAAGAAACGTAGAATGATGCAACTAGATAAAATGAATAGCTCCTAACGGTTTCGGTGATAAAATAGTCCGGAATTGTAACATTCTAGATAGATTAGAATTGGGATGGCACAAGTAATTCAAAATGTATGCATAATTAGTTAAAAGAGAGCTCTACTTTCAAGACACCTAAAAATTTCAAGATGGTTAATATGGTTGGGCTGGTAAAATATGCAACTCCAATTGCAGTTGTCCCACTACATGTTGGCATAAAAACACATACACGCACAAAAGGAAAAGAACAACTAAGACACATATCTTATTATGATGATGAGTAGTAGTACTGCATTCAATGCTTTGTTGGTTCAATTTAAATGAGGAAAAGATGATCTGCAAGACAAGAAGAAAGACATGGAACCCTTGTTTACTCTGTAGTTTCTTGGTAGGACTAATAAAATTAGCAACTTACTATGTCATCATAGGAGGAAACAAAGCAGGAGTTTTGCTCATCAGCGCTATTATAACCCTCGTTTTCACCATGAGACCTGGGAGAAGAGGGCCGTGAACAAGTGGGTGAAGTCCTTGTTGAAACAACAGGCCAGGCAACTGCTCTTCTGGATGACCCAATCCGCACAGCATTTGAATTTCCTGAGACAACTCTCCTAGAATTTGAGTTTCCTGCTGAAGGTTTCGGAGGTGGGACAGGTGGAGGAGGTGGTTGTGAACTCCCGCTAACTGAAGGCGCAGAATTCACACTTGAGCCCTCAGTTTCAACTGTAAGCCTCTCTGAAATTCTCAACCCACCTATCCCTTTCATCAACTCTCCCGGGCCCACGATTTCATCAGTATCAACCTTTTGGCTATCGTTAATTTCATCACTCGAACTCCCATTCTGATCATTATCAAAGCTTTCCATCAAAAGATCATCACCTTTCGCCACCTTATTATCACTACTTCCACAAAACTCCAAAAGTTCATCCACCACAACTTGTTCTTGCACCTCCTCTCCAACTTCCTCATCTTTCACAGCTGAAAGAACCTGAGGAGTTGTAACCTGTGGCTCTGCCCGAGCGGAAGAAGACCCAGGAAAGGTAGAATTACGGCTCGGGTTCGAAGAAGAACCGCTGCCAGATCCTCGCTGAACCAAAATTCGAGTCATCTTTTTATCGTCCTGAACCAAACCCTAGCCCGAGCCTCCCAGAATCCAAACTTTAGAGACTGAAAACCCAACTCATCGGTTTGTCACGCGTTCTTGCCTTGGGAGCAGTCACGCCAATCCCTTGGCTGAATGATTTTTTCCAGCCCAGTGCCTTCTGCTCCTCGCTAAACGATCTCTGCATTCCCCTGACAATTCTCATGAGACCCAGACCTCGGAACTTTAAACAACAAAACCCTCTTTAAGTTGTCGAATTTACCAGGAAAATCCCAAAAGATTGACCCTCACAAAGCTCAAGCTGCAATCAACACCACACAATTCCAAAGAAAATCAATAAAAGACCAAAACAAATAAAAATTGCAGCTTTCTCTGCCAAACCCCTAGCAGATTACACTGTCAAACTTAAATTTTTCATTATTTTGGCTTCCAATGCTTACAGAAATGCTCTCTTTTTTAGTGCACCTAATTTCACTACATGACTTTCTTTGCGTGATTTTTCCATTCTATCAAGAAGATAAAAGACAAACGACAGACACAAAACTCAAAAACATTTCACTACAATTTCTTGTTCATTTCCGACAGTTCCTCAGAAAATCCAATCAAAGGCGCACCGATGAAAGATCAAATAGACCAAAACGAAGCCAAGACTCAAAAAGAAAACAAAAAGATGATCGAGAAAGCCCTAAAGTTGACTCAGCACGAGTCAGGGCGACTCACCTGGAAAAGAGAGAGAGAGAAAGAAAGAGAGAAACGAAAACCTCGAACAAGAGCGTTGGTCCGAGATCTGCAAAAGCTGCGAAACGTTTCGTGTCAAAATTTGGGGTGGGGGGGGTGGGCAAGAAACGAATTTTATGTAAATAAATTAATTAGGGTTTTATTTTTGGTAAGGAAAGCACCGAAAAGAAGTCTGGGGAGTATATTGCAGAGATAGAGAGAGAGAAATGGGAGGTTCTGTTTTAAATAGAGGGTAAAAGAGACGAGGCAATGTGACGTGGAATTCAGGAGCGACGGCCAGTCGAGGTGGGGCGGCGTGCACGTGGCGTGATCATGACGGTCTGTGGCACGAATGAGATGGATGAAGCAGGAGTGGTAAAAGCTAGTGGCTGTGATTGGATAGGCGTACGTGCGCGGGTGCGCGTTAAGTGGTCACTACTTCTCCCCACTTGTTTTCTGTCAGAGTGTGAGTGTTCCAGACGGCCAGACCGAATTGATTCCTTGCTTTACTTCCTCCTCTCAACTCAACTCAGTTTCTTATGGGAATTACGAGCTTGCCCTCAAGAAAGAAGTAATGGGTAATTACTTACAAAAAAAAAAAATAAAGTAAAAATAATGGGTAATTACTTTTTGTCTAACGCATTATCATTTTGCTCTTATAAACTGATAATCTTACTGTTTGACCCCATCAAACTACCATTTTGGTATTGTGTGCTGAAAACTCCTATTCCGTTAGTCAAATGTATTAACTTAGAGATCAAAGTGACAATACGTTGTAATTAATGAGGATAAAGTGATAATGCGTTGTAGTTCATAGGGGCAAAATAATAAGTTTTTTTTTTTTTTTACATGACAAAATGACAAGTTGACCGTTTGAGTTAACGACTTTGACTGACAAAATAGGATTTTGATGACAAAATGGTGGCTTGATGGGGTTAGACAATAGAATTGTCAATTTATAGGAGTAAAGTAAGAATGTATTGTATTTGATGCGAAAAAAAAAGTAATAACCTTCAAGAAATCAACTAAAATAAAATTTTTGCCTCTTATTATGCCCTTCTGTTTATGTGACATGATCTCATTATATTTTAGAGAAATGGTAAAAACAATTCTATCTTCCATGCATTTTTCTTGACCAATGATATAAAAGAGGACTAAATTTTTTTTAAATCCTCTCAAATATGAGTCATATGACGTGTTTTTTAAAATTATTATTAAATTTTAAAGTATTAGTAGTTTTGAAAGCCAATAACCATTAATCACCTTTGGCTATTGCGATTAGTAGTTTTCACCATTAACCTTTAACCGCATCCTTTTATACCTTTCCAAGTTTTTTCTTCATTTTTCAATCAGCCCAAAAGTTATTTTTAGCTGGCCTCCGTGCACTTGTAAACAGATGCGATAAGTGCACTCAATAGTCTATTATCTACCAAGCTATGAGATTAGCACTAAATTATAAAAGGGTAACTTTACTTTTTTTCTTTATATAAATATATATATATATCCACACAATAAGGGAATAAGGGATAACTTTACTTAACTCCCTTAAAATGTTGCGCTTTTTATAAATACTCTTTAAATATTTGAAGTCTCTCATTTTAGTATATTAAATTTTCGATTTTTTTCAATTACCCCATTCCATTAGATATTGGGATTAAATCAACAGTAGAAATAGTGAAAGACCTTTATACCCCTAAAATCATACGGTATAAATGAGATTAACACTAAATTATAAAATAGATAACTTCACCTAACTCCCTTAAAATGTTGCGCTTATTGCAAACATTCCTCTAATATTTAAAATATCTTATTTTGGTATATTGAATTTTTTATTTTATTTTTTTTCAATTACCCAATTTCATTAGATATTGGAGTTAAATAAGATAATAGAAATGATAAAAAGACATTTATACCCCTAAATTTTTTTAAAATTTCAAATTTACCCTTATTTACAAACAAAAAATTATTATTATCATCATTTTTGTAAAAACTAAATTAAAAAAAAAAATGGTTCAGAATTTTTTTTTTAAAAAAATTATTCTTTAATAAAAAATTACAACATTTTAGGAATTTCGCATCCCTCTATTAGGATTTAATTGAAATCCTAACAAAGGGGATTATAGAAACGAAATGAAAGTTCAATACACCAAAGTGAAACTTTAAACAGTGAAAAAGTATTTGCAAAATACGCGACATTTCAGGAGGGTAAGTGAAATTACCCTATTACAAAATGAGTAATTAAAGACAATTATCATACAATTAGAATGATGGGGTAATGAAAATTTATTTATTTATTTATTTTTTACAATTGATTATCCAAATATTGATTTTTACAGTCACATTATCAAATTATATGACAATCGTATAACAATCTACTAAATAACATTATTAATTACAAAATCAGGTTTACTAACTAATTTACTAAGCAATTATACATTATGCTATTAGCATTACATGACAAAATTAGGTCCTACCATCTACTTTACTGATTGGATAATTTAGTTTAAATCATCTTATAGACTACTGCAAATCTTAACAAATGTAGCGGACAACTACAAGTTTTATTAAAATGCTTGTAAAAATTATAGGCTCTAAAGACAAATGTCAATTTCATAAATTGAGGTGAAAGAATTTCTTACAACTCAATTTAAATGAAAGCTATCTAAAATTGTTATCATCAATGGAGTATGGTAGTTGGATTGAGATGCACGATAATTAGGTACCAAATTGTTAGTAATTTAGGCAGTTAATGTGAGTAAAGATATATGAAACTCACTTGTTCAAGTAGGTGGTCGAACAGTCCAAAATTTATTTAGGCATACGGGCCATATACGTACTCTTTTACAACAACTACTCAAATTGCGAGCCGAGCATTTTAAACAACTAATTGTTGTTGATCCAAACCCATGATAGTTTGTAATTGCTTAGTGAGAACTTGATTTAGAATGATGTGAACAAGAATATGACAAGTTGGAACTTCCCACAAGGGCCCTTTTCAAGTTACCCATCTTGACTTGGTTCTTGGGATCAATTTTTCCCCAACACTGATGATTGAATTTGAAGCAATACCGCAAAAATAAAACGAAAAAAAAATAAAATAAAATAAAATTGAAGCAATATCCTCGGAGCTTTGTCCATTAGCACCCCACTTTGTCCCTAATGCTCAACAAAATCATTATTCTCTAAAATTATAAGTAACTATAATTATATATTTCATGTAATTAAAATGCATATAAAAATTAATATATTATCACTAATTATAGCTCAATCGGTTGTAGACCATGTCTAATGAAGCGAAGGTCACTAGTTCAAATCCTCTCCTCCCCTTCCCTTATGTCGACATGTAAAAAAAAAAAAAAAAAAACATATATAATCCAAATTTCTAACAATTTACTACCTGAATTTGTAACAATCCGAACATATGCAAAAGAGCTTTTATAAGGCTCATCTGCCAAGCAGGAATGGCCAAGGTAGGTCCCATAAAAACTCTTTCACATTTGTAATAAAGTTGGTGGAATCTCTATCATAAAAACTCTTTCACATTTGTAATAAAGTTAGTGGAATCTCTATCAGCCTCATCAAATAAAAGAAAAGGAAGAAAAGAAGAGAGACAATCAACCACAGAAAGCCAATTTCAATAAAGAAGTGAACTGCAAGACCAAAATATAGAAAGACTTTGGCATTGAATAACCAATTTATTTACAAACATATTGTCACCACAACATATCTCTTAATCAAAACCACCTACAAATAGGACTTTTAGTAGAGGTGCAAAAAGACATGCTTGTTTCTCTTCCTATTTTACAAGCCGCAATAATACAAGAAGCCTTTTTATTCTGCATGCTTCAATAGTCCATGGGGAGAAAGAATCGTATTCAAAAGCTATGAATGCTTGTAACTGTAGTTCCTATACGTGCTAGTGAAGAAACCCAATTTTCAATGGCTACACTTTTGTAAGCAACAGTTGAATAGTGTGCGTACAACAACACATTATGAACAGGTTTTCTATGGCCGCAATCTCCATCCGCGTGCAGCAAGTGCTTCATGCACCTTCCTAGCTGCTTCTGCAGTATCATTAAGAGGCGGATAGCTCCAGCTCTCTGATATCTGAAGATTAAAACAGACACCAATGTATAGTCAATCAAAGGAGAAGATGTTGGATTCCAGATACTCCTTCAGTAATAGTCACAAAAAAGTTCACCAAACTACAACTTTCTTTGATTAACACCGAGAAAATATTAATTTGGCCAATAGCCCCAAGAAAGTTGCCAGAAAAGACTTCCGATCAAATTTCTAAAGGGAAATATATATATAAGGAGAAAATATCAGTCATTCTTGTGGCCCACTGGTCATCATGTGAGGAAGTTTAAACACAAAGACAGCATTTCATCAAGCAGGTTGGCATGAGATTAGAAAAACAGACGTGAAAGTCTGCTTTATAGTGTGATTGGATTTATATTGACTTACATCCTCAGATCCTGTAAATGGCCGAACTACTCCTCGTTCCCTCAAGGATTTATGGAAATCAGATAATTTCCACGTACAACGCTCGGCTCCTATAACATATACAGGCTTCCTGCAAAACAAAATTGGAATCATTTATATGTGCAGACTAAAAAAATCTATATTTTCTGGACCGGAAGGTAAATCAATATGTATCAATAATAGAAGTAAGCCTTCATAAGCATACCCAGTGCTGCAAGCCTCACTTGTCAGACTGACTGAATCTGCCGTGACAACAAAAGCATCGGCCCAAGCAAGATGCCCCATCTGCATGCTTGGATCTGAAGAAAGCCACACGTAAGTCCTGGTTTAACCACTTATTCCTCATAAAATTGGATTTCAAATCAATACTTACCCTGACCATCCCAAATGTAAACTTTTGGATTATTTCCAAGCTCCTTGGTTATGACATAAGATACCTGTTGGTGAAATGCACAAGGAATGAGAGTGCCACTCAATATAAAATATTTATTAGAAACTTGGTGTCTGCAGGGAGTACCTTTTCAGGAGTCCTATCCGAGAAAGATATTCTGACGCTCCCACAACTTACAAGAACACTAAGCAGACAGGTTATTAACTGCTTTGCAAGGTCCGCACCATATCGACAGTGGCCTATATAAGTGATTGGGATGAAGAAATGAATTATATAATATTTCACATACTTAATCAGCCAATTCTTTCTAGTCGGGCCTCTCAGTCCGTTATTATACCTCAAGAAGTAGAAAGACTGATCCCTTTTAAATTCTAAGAATTCACTGATAGTTCAAATCGACTCATACACTGGATTGACTGATCCCTTTTAAATTTAAAAAAGTTTTATCTGGTCCTTTCATGAAAAGCAACAATAACAAGAAAAGTGAAGATTGAGAACATTACTCTAATAATCAACAAAAATCAAACAATTATCGAAAGCTAAAGAAAGAGATTTGACATGCATTTAATTGGCACGAGTGACAAGCCATTATTGACAATTCAAGTCAATTTAGGAAGCGAGAATCATATTTAAAAAGCATATGTTGTAGTCCCTGATGACAGGAAAACAATATTGCACATATTGCTATAGGTATCACCAACCTCCTCAATCTTCCACCATATAAATTCAATTTTCTCTCAAAAATCTCTAAAGACCCATAAAAACTAACACCCTTGATAAGTGCACTACTGACTGACCGACCCCCATTGGCAAAACACAATCCCACCCCCCAAGAAACAGAGATCATATTTCTAATTCTAGCAAAATAAACAGATAAACAATTAGACTTGTCCTACGGGGATATCCAGGATTAACTGACTCCACTTAAGTAAAATTACAACCAAAATAAGAGTGTTATAATATAGGCATTAACAAAAGAGAAGCTCAGTTTTCCTCATCATCTAGCCCTCACAATTCATTGATATATATAGGAACAAATACAATATTCTCGAATGCAGACACCTGACCATTAGGACAACTATAAAGACACCTCATATGGGCACCTCACCACCTTCTAGAATAAGTACACTCCCCTCTTTCTCTTAACACCCTCTCTCAAGCTGAAGCATATATATCATCATATAAGCCCAGCTTAGAACAAATAAACTCTAACTTATTACGGGACAAAGATTTAAAGCACATTAGTAAGTTGATTTCTTGACTTTACGAATGCCATAGATATATCTCCACTCAGGATCTTTTCTAGAATGAAATGAAAATCAACCTCAATATGCTAAGTGCTTTCATGAAACATAAGCAATATGTAGAGTAGCTTCATTATCACAAAATAATGGAATAGGAATAGGAATAGGAGCAAGAAGACAAATTTCCTGAAGAAAATGTTATAACCATGTTAGTTCACTTGCAGTATGAGCCATTGCTCTATACTCATTTCTACACCAGATCATGGTATTTCAGTCTGTTTGTTACTTTTCCTTGTGACTAGATTACCTCATAAGAATGTACGGTACCCTGTGGTAGATCTTCTATCTAAGGGAGAACTTGCCCAATCTACATAAATGAAACCTTCTACCTTGAGAAGTTCATTTCGCTTATACAATACACCAAGACTAGGAGCCCTCATGAGGTAACAAATAATACAAGTAACATCCTAATGTGGGACTCTAGGAGTCTCTAAGAATTGATTCACTACACTGACAGTTAAGAGATATCTAGTATAGTAACTATAAGATAATTCAGCAATCCAGATAGCCGACAGTATCGACTGGTAACTTCAAATAATTCCCACTTGTCTTTCAAAAGTCTATGATTTGGATTCATAGGAACATCAACAAGTCATGCACCCAGCAGGCCAATTTCATCTAACAAATCAAGAATATATTTTCACTGAGAGAGATTAATACCTGCTCGAGACCCTGCAACCTCAATACCAAAAATCCTTTTTTTTTTTTTTTTAAGTAATCGAAATATTATGAAAAGCACAACGTGCACAAAAATCCAATTATACACACCTGAAGTTTGATCAGGCCTTATATCTATAAATACACGCACAGATAAATAAATACAGACACATATATACGTAAAATACACATGGTCATATAAAAAAAATAATAAAAGTGTCTAGAACACAAGGTCCTTTACTACATTAAATGTGTTAGGCATTTCTTTGCAGGGGAAACCAGCACCAAAGTTATCAATGAATCAACATTGCTTGATAAATCTCTGAATTTCCAATTGTATGCAGACAAACCATTGTTGAGTATTTACTTGTTTGTGGATCTACATGTTCAAATACAAGTTACATAATAAAATGGTCTAGAACATGGTTCTTCAATATATTAAAATGTGTTAGGCATTTCTTTGCAGGGAAAACCAGCCCCCAAAGTAATCAAATGAATCAAACATTGCATGATACATCTGTGAATTTCAATTGTACACTAAGTATTTACTTGTTTGTATCAGCCTGCTATAGAACTCTTTTTCCTTTTTTTCAGTTAATGTATGTTAGGACTTGCTTAAACATGAAATCTCTAAGCTTTTTAAACCAAGTAAAAATCTGAAGTAAATTGAAAGTTTAGCCATAAAAACTAAAAAAGTAAAAAGTATACACAGGCTTAACAGAATCACATTCACCATCTGATAGTGCTGATACAGTCATACAGACTAAGTCAGACCAGCACCGAACAGACACTTGGAAGATCCTTAAATGACCCCCATGTATCAATAAATGTTGGCCGATATGCCACCAACATGCATATGGAATAATGTAATCATACCATGATAATAAGTAGAGGTTTCATGATCAAATAAATAATCATTTGTTAAGTCTAGCAAACTTTTTCTCCTTAATAAGGGTTTATCTTGTATACTTCCTCAGTACTACAGCTATGCCTCTCTGCGCTATTACAACGAAATGCATTACTATATATATATAGACCGGCAAACTCCAACAAGTATGGGCGTGTGGCAGACTATATGACAGATCAGAATAATTGATCAAAGAGCCAGACTGCCAGCTAGCATTCTTGTAAAGTCACTTAGTTTTTGACTATTTGGACTATAACAAAGCACCAGGCTCTCCAGCCAATGTCATAAGAGGCTCTCACTTTTGGTAGCTTTATGGCAGGTAGCTGTTTCCAACACAAGATAGCTGCACTCTGCTCTAGGTTACCCTCCCCTAGCTAACCCTTTTCATGGCCACACTAACTCTAGGCAACTAGTCTGGTGGCATGCAGCCATTTCACCTTGTAATGGCTGTGATTCTTCCAGGTGGCCTTGAAATCCCTATCTATGACTCGAACAGGGAACATGGAATATGCTCCTATACTAGATGTTCGTGTCCTTGACTGCCATGTCAAAAGTATATGACTAATGGAATACATAACATATCTGCTAACTACTACCAAAATACAAATATTCAAGGAGAATGATCTAGCCCAAAATGAACTTGATCTTATAATTGAAAAGGATAACAACGAGCACACAATTCTGAAATACAAATACAGAATGAGACACAAAAAAATTGTAGAACTAAGTATATAAAGAAGTTACGTGTAGGTCCTCCGATGTTGACAACTAGAAGGGGCTTTGGCAGGGGTGAAAACTCATCATGCCACGCACTAGCTGCACTACGAAGAGCAGCAGAATCTATTTGATGAAGAGCTCCCACAGTGAGGACCTGAATTCAAAAGTTCTTAGCATAGACTAACAACCCAGTAATAGACGAGGCTAATATTAAAGCATGGATGTTTCTCAAATAAAGCAAATTTTTGCACGCAATGTATAGTGATGCTACATACCACATGTCTGTCAGGAGGGTCACGCGGAGTTATCCACCTACGAAGAAACTTGGGAACCTGCTCCTGTGCGTGAGGAGTCAAAGGATAATAATCATGATGAGGAGTAATCACCAAGTCAAACCTATCCAAATTTGACCTTGGATGTTGTATCTGCAAGACAAAATCCAAAATGAATAGCAAAATCAGAAATCTATATATCATGCAAAAATATATTTGAGTACTTAAAAAATAAAATCCTTGCTCACAACAATAAGCACAAAAACACAAAATTTGTTTTTGACAAATAATTGTATATCATTACTAAGGTGTAGAGGAGTGCAACCCTAGTACACATAAACACAAAATTTCACCAAACTAACATTGAATGTTAGACTCAGGGAAGAAAGAAGACATTGAACATAGGCTACTAAAGCACCTATATACACTAAAAAGAGTTCAGAATAGCATCATGCTAATTTCTTTCATATCAATTGTACTGATTGCATGTAATCTGAAATTATCACTAGCCAAAATCTAGTAAAAATTAACACCAGCACAAAGGCTCTTGAACCAAATAAAAGGAAAGTGGGAAGGAAAAATGAAAATTTTCCTCATAAGCCAAATTAGGATATACACTGCCTCATGACCAAAAGGGGCTTAGGGGGCATCTTGATCTGAGAAGCATTTCAAGAATCCATGTCCCTCTGCATCTGAGTTAGTAAGTCTAGGAACAAAAAGGAAAGAAACATTCAATTTCTTAACTAAGTCAACTTCTTCCTTAAGCGCATCTAAAATATTCCCTCAAAATGAAACTATATTCAAGAAACCATCTTATGTTTAAGCACCCAAGTCCAAAGATGCAACTTCTTTGATTAAAAGCAAAATAATAAGAAAATTAGGTCCTGTAAACAAACCTGAACAACAAAAACATTTTGTGATGCTACACGTTTTATGGAACTTGCAATAGATATGGAATCTCTACCAGAAGCAACCACCAATAGAGGCCCATCCCTGAAAAAAAATAATTATGAAATCAATCTCATATGCAGCATTGAGGTACAAGAACTTATAACTGATATCATTTAAGAAAATGAAAGGAGCTGGATTTCACTTAATAAAATTACACTTCAATGGGTTAAAAATGTATTTGGAGGATAGTGTTACAAATATACATATTTATACTCAGACATACCCCATACTCTATGGACATATTTCCTTTCAAACAAGTAAAGTACATCACTCCTTTTGCTCTTTTTTTTTCTTTCTATTTTTTAGACACATTAATTACATTATATACTATGAAGTTTATTAAAACCATATCATTTTACTTAGAAACAAGTAACTCTGAAAAATGAATGTAACCATGCAAGACATTCAGGCTCTGCTAGATAAATTCAAACTGCAGTGAAGTTTATCCATGATTGTACATTTACTTTTTGCCAAAAAATTAAGCTAATGTAACTTAAGAAGGTTAATGGACTGCTTCTTACTAAACTCCACTTGACTGATTTGAACATGTAAAAATACATCCCAACGAAAGTAACTTTTGAGCTTGTCCCAAAAATAAAGTACTAAGGCAAAGGAAGCCACATTACTTGTGCTCTCCAAGGGCTACAGAGATTAAATTTGAGTTATTTTTCCTTCCTAAAAAATAACAATTATATGCCCAAGATTAAGTTCCCAGAATTTAGTAAAATACGGGGGCCCTGCTGCCCAGCCACGGGGAGGGTTGTGCGAGGGGAGCAGACTGAAAAGGAATAAAATATAACATTGTGTGGAAATCCTTATATAAAGAACATTGTTTCAGACAAACATAAAGTGAGGAACAAATAACCAGACTAACGTACCATATATCATTCAACCAAGAACTGTTTAATCTATAGACAAAAAAGCGATCTTCATTACTTCAGGTAAACCAAAAGCAACTTTTATGTAATAGATGGTCCATTGGAAACATATATATTGACGTAGCATATATCGTACTTGAGAAGATGAATAATATATTAATCGTTCATCGCTTTTTTTTTTTTTTGTAAGTAATAAAAAAATCATTAAAAAACGCAAAGGCTCTACTCAGGCGCACAAGAAGTATCCAAGAGATTGATTTATTTGTCACATAGTCAAAACTAAGACCCTCAATTGTCAATTACAAACTCAGGTCCTTATCTGTCATGAGGCCAAAACTAAGAGGGTATGGAGCAATTTCCCTATAATTTAATCCAACGGTCTCTCAATGAACAGTCTGGTTACAAAATGTTAACACAAGGTTTCTCCAAGTTTAAAAGGTTGAGCAATACTAAAAAAAAATTGATGAATAAAGGAAATTTACGGAAATAAAATGAGCAATACTAAATAACACTGGTTTTGTAAACAAATGTCGGTAAAGAAATGTACTTTTCATATGTCTCGCGAGCCATGGCAACAATCTGGTTTGCATCGGCTTCTAAAACAGACAACAAGCCTACGCGGCCACCACCGTTTTCTGAAGGCAGAGGCGCAAGTTTCTTCCCCCGGGATGTCAACAAAACTATCTGCTTTATGAGATAATCCAACTTCTTGTGAAGTGAAACTGGCAGCCAATGCAGCCACTCATTTATTCCTCCTCTTGGCCTTGTTACCCGCTGCGTACACAATATGCAATCAAACTCCAAAAGAAACTACTTCTGGCCACCATATGATCAAAAACTAATAGCGCTAGATTTATTACTATTTCAATGATCGAAATTCTTAGGTTCGAAGAAGGAACTTACGTATAAGACGTGCTTGTCAGCGAGGCCAAGGGCGCGAACCAAGCCCAAGCTCTGGTTCTCGGAGCCGGGGAATCCGGTTCCGATGACGACGGCACGGCGGACGGTGGCGCCGGAGAAGCCGACTTCGAAGATATCGGTCACGCCGCCGCCGAAGGTGGGGCTCGGCGGCTCCGGAAGCCGTATCGGCTTCATAGTCTTGTCTCTGTGCGGATTGGAACCCTAGCGTGAAGTGTACCAATTGAACCGTAACGAGACAAAGAAAGTGAAAGAAGGAATTGAAGCGATTAATCGGGATTTAACGGATGGGAAGAACTTTTGGTTGATAGAAAAGGAACGTAACGCAGCAAATTAGTTTACGGGAAAGGACATTTCAAAACAAAAAAAAAAAGTTTACGGGAAAGGAGAAAACGCCCGTGGAAGATCCAGCTCAAATTTATCGGTATATATATACATATATCTTGTCATTTTATTATTATTTTATGCGGTAGTTTTGTCTACGAAGGTAAGACCAGTCCTTCGCATTAAGATCACCTTCTTATACTCACTCCTGTTAGATAAATTCGATAAATATGCTTTATATATTTCTTAACATGGACCGATTGAGTCACGGGCTTTCCCCAGGAGGCTGGCCCCAAGCGATGAATTAGAATCATTTTTAGTTTATTTGAATTGGATAATGTCCAGTTAGTTTTATTGGATGAGTATTTTTGTCCGCTAAAACAGTAAAAATAAAAAAATATCTCTCCAACATAATTAATTGGAGAGGATTATGTTCCTCAAAGACAGTTTGCATAGGGGTTTGGGCTTCCCCCCGCCACTTTTTCTTTTTTTTTGGGCCTTTTGGGGTGACTGGACCACCCTTTGGCCATGGGATGGTTCGACCGCCTGGAGCCACCCCATATATATATATTATTTTTTTAAAAAAAAAAATTCCTTTTCTTTTTTTTTTAAGAAAAAAAAATAATTTTAATGTCGTTTTGGGTTAGGTGGGTGCTGAAGTTTGGGGTACAAAATGGTGTAGTTTTAACGTGAGGGTATAATGGGCATAAAAAGTCAAACTGTTTGAGTTTAACGTTGAAAACTAACCGAGGAGTTAAAAGTGAGAGCAAATAAAAGTCCATGGCTCTAAAGTGAGAGATTTGAAAGTTCAGGGTTCCTTTGTAAAATTGGGTGAAAGTTCAGGGGACAAACGGAAGTTTCCCCTAAAATATAAATAAATATTTTTCACTTGCAACCCTTAGGAGGTTTCCACAACTAGAATCTTAGAATGATGTTCTTTAGCTGCAATTCTTAGAGATTTAAGAAGACACTCTTTGAGATTTTAAGTTTCGTAATTAAAATCTAACGGTGTATTACTTTTTAGAATGTCAACTTCTTTTCTTTTGAATAAACAGTTTTTAATTTTAACGGTGTGATTCGTGAACCTAAATTTTTTAAGTTAAATTATAATTACATAAGAGAACCAAATTGATAAAAACAATCATAGAGTAAAAACAAATATATATATATATTTATACGCTGAAGTGTTTAATTTTTTGCTTTGAACACTTCCCAACTTATTTTTAAAACATATATCTCTCAAAAAATTTTACAAGCTAATTTTATATAAATCTTATAATATTCTCTAAGTAAATAATGCTTGACGACTAATGCAACCGAAACAAATATTATTTTTGCCTTATTTACTTAATAGACAAAAGAAAATGGTTACCAATAATTCAATAAAAAGCTTTAAAGTGATTAAAAAAAAAAAAGACACTGATTTTCAAAAGAGTAAGTAAGCTTTTTTTTTTTTTTAAATGACATATATAAGTCATTTTCAAAAAAGTTCTTAATAAAAAAAAATTAAAAAGCTTGAGGGTGCCATAGCTACCATGGGCCACAACGTGGCTCTGCCGTTGCTTGAGAATAGGAGAAAGCACTCGTAGCTTGTTTGAAAAGAAAAAATAGATGGTGTATTTTTGTTGTTGTTGTGATATGACGTAAATGTGAAAGTGGTTTAAAAGTGTTTTGTATTTAAAATAGATGATGTATTTTTGTTGTTGTGATGTGACGTAAATGTGAAAGTGGTTTAAAAGTGTTTTGTGTTTAAAATATTTGTTAACACTTTTAATTTTTTGCTCAAAAACAAAAATCTGTCCTAAAAAATGTTTGACAAACAAGCTCTCAACATGAGCCAAATCCCTTGGGGTTGTTAAACATAATATTCGGTTTGTAATTTTAAAAAGAGTATGATACGATGAAAAATGTCTATATCATGAAAAGAAAATTTACAAAAATAGCACTATTCAAATAAATATATGCATGAAGAACTTGTTGATATTATTTCATGAAATTAAAATTTTGAATTTATTATTATTTCATGATTATTTTGAATTTCAAGTAAATAATTGATCTCATATTATCATGTTTGATCCGTTACCACTACTGCTTAAAGATATTTTATTTTCTCTCTCTTCTTTTCTCCTTAAAAATTACTGTTGCTACAAGATTTTTGGGTTCTGGCTTGTGTTCAGAATTTACAATTTGAACACATCATTCGGCAGTAGTATTGTATCTTGAAGATAAGATTGCTAAGATTTCCTTTTCCAAAACTTCATATTCAAGTGGAAAGTGATATTTATCTAAGAGATAGAGTCGCAATCGCCTTACTGTCCAGATTTCAATTACTTCTCATTCTATTTATGTTCTACATTTATTTTTCCTGCAATTTCCACATCTTTATTTCCAATAGAACTCCACCACAAAATCCCTACATTGATGTACAGTTTGAAATTTCATGCTTTCTCATTGCCCATTTTCACATGTTTTCTCTTCCAAGAATGAATCATAACTAATGATTCCCACGATCAATTAGTATTTATTTATTCTCTAATATTAGTATAGGAGTAATGCTACGCTTATTCTCACTTCTCTACACTTATTTCTTTTTAAACTTTCTTCTTAGAAGAAATATAATGACATGATAATGGACCCACACATGAAGAGAAAGTGTTAAGTATACATGTGACGGTGCTAAAAAATTAAAAGTACCAAATTCGATAGATGCAACAAGCATGAATAATTAATATATTGAACCCATGAGTTTAAATTTTTTATTAAAGTAATGGTCGAACATGTTATATCATAATTAAGTAGATGATTCAATCAAGATGCATGTCTCACAACATTAAAATTTGGTGAATTGGTGAAAACAGGACATAGAGGCTCTAAATAGCAAAAGCATAATTAAGGTTTTGTCTACTTTTAATTTTATTCTTGTTGGAAATCTAGTAGACTTGTTCTATATATCATTATATTGTGGTTGCTAGGTAAGTGATGTTCTAACATGCACACTCAATGTTCTAATATCATCAAGTCCAAACCTATAAACTTAAGGTTTTTGGTTGATTGATGTCCGAACATACTATATTATAATCTTAAATAAAAAATTTCCCTAAGGCATCTATCTTCTTAATAAGTAGTATCCTAGGCAATTGTGTTGTGCGACATGTTGATAATGATGGTCCTCTTTAGCAATTAGAGTAGATATATTGTGTATGCTTGGCTAAGATCTCTCCATCCCATGTGATGGATAATAACTTTCATCCTAGGAGAAGTGTAATGATGTGGTAATGGGTATTCACACAATTACCCAAAGTCAAAAGCCAAAATGACATTTCATTTGAAAATTGTTAAAAAAGTAATGCTATATATTACACTTTTATTTTACTGGACTGATGTGGTAGTGCCTGTCAGCTCTTATTAAAAATAAAAAAATAAAACCAGAAGAAGCGGAGTGAGATGAGGGGTGTAATAGATAACATTTCTCGTGTCATAACTTTATCCAACCTACTGGTCAAATTTTTAGGCAGAGATTATTTAAGAGATGTCAGAATGATTATTCTATGGTGTAATCAATGACAGTTTCTTAAATGAAGTTACCCAACAAAGGAGTGATTGGATAACTTATATAGAATGTTTCCCATATATTAATGAAGTCAACTTTTTAGGCAGAGAGATTATTGAGATGATTTTTTTTTTTATTTTTTTAGAGAAGATAATAGGATGATTTATGGTGTAATCAATGATAGTTTCTTAAAATGAAGCAGAAATTATCACCACCAGCTAAGCTACTAGCCTTTGTTATGGTTGAATCCTTGTAGGTGAGAGAATTTAAGGCAGAGAAAATGAAATCTTCCTCTTGCAGATTTAATATGAGCAAAAGAGACCCTTATAGAAAATCTCTCTGAAAATGATAATAGGAAAAAAATGTATCTATCACACAATTAAAATCGAAATTAAGGAGTCACATGGCACTTGTGTAAACCAACAAACAATCTATGGCAGGAGGGGAAAAGCCTTGGCAGAAGATCCTTAATAAGCCAAGACACTTGTTGACAACTATTTGTAACGGCCACCATTAAAGCTGCAATTACACTAAACTCCTCCATAAATTGAGCTCAGATCTTGAACACACCCACCCTTGAGATGGCCATTAGTCTTGCAAGCAGAGCCTCTGTTCAATTTTAGCTGCATTTTAGTATAAAGTTATGATGAGGGTCTCAGAATCTGCTCTAAGCTCATGCCTAAGCTTGTTACTGCTTCTTTTAACCAGTGTTCATGGCAATGAAATCAAGCCAGCTTGGTCATCACCTCCACCGGGATATGGCTATCCTAGCCCACCACCAGCACCTTCTGTCCATGGAGCTCCTCCTCCATCATATCACCCATTGCCACCAAAGGATAAATGGCCTCCTAGAAAGCCACCTTGTGCATCACCACCACCAACACATAAACCTTGTCCTCCAGTGAGTGCACCACCTGTTCAAAGACCTCCTACACCAACGCATAAGAAATCACCACCACACGGACATCCTCCCCCTTCTTCTCCTCCAATAAGGCCACCTCCATCACCAGCTCATAAGCCACCTCCAGCTTCTCCACCACCATGTGGATATCCTCCTCCTCGTTCTCCTCCAATCAAGCCACCTCCAACACCAACTTATCAGCCACCTCCATCACCAACTTATCAGCCTCCAGCTTCTCCACCACCATGTGGATATCCTCCTCCTCGTTCTCCTCCAATCAGGCCACCTCCAACACCAACTTATCAGCCACCACCAGCACCAACTTATCAGCCACCACCAACACCAACCTATCAACCTCCAGCTTCTCCACCACCATGTGGGTATCCTCCTCCTCGTTCTCCTCCAATCAGGCCACCTCCAACACCAACTTATCAGCCACCACCAGCACCAACTTATCAGCCACCACCAACACCAACTTATCAGCCACCACCAGCACCTACACCATCTCCACCAGCTTACACGCCACCAGCAAGTCCTCCTTCAATATTTGGGTGCCCTCCACCACCATACTAGGCTAATCGACTATATATGATATAATGTATGTTTCTTTATCTCTATGGAGTTAGTTTCTTGTCAGGCTACAATGTCTATTGAAGCCATGCTTGCTGTATTAAGACTTGTTTTAGAATTAAATAAAACTTGTTATGTATGGAGGGTAATATTATATGTAGCAGATGTCGAAGGTCCATAATTTCTATTAACTGTTATTTTCCATCTGAACATATGATTGATCTGATGTAATCAGCATCGAGCCTCATTATATTTTAGATCTCTGAACCCGCCATTAGTGTTGTTGTTATAATAAGTTCCACACTGATAGCAGATCATGCCATACACAACGTTTCAGAATATTGCCAAAGGAGCCAGTAACTAATTAAGCTACAATGATTATATGACTCACGATCCTTTTAATTAACGGTCCATGCATTACTTAATTAAAATGAAGCAAATCTGCAGAATATTTCATTCCACTGTAATCAGAAACTGCAACTTCAACTGAAAACTGAAAGTATAGAATTTACAGACAAGGATACTGTTAGCTGAGAAGTCTACTTGATTTGCTGTTTGTATTTGTTTGTAGTTCTAGTTGTATAGATCATTTGTTTATTTGGATTTGGTGTTGTAATTCGAGTTTGATCATATATAGGGACGTTTGGGTCGAGTTTGCTGCTTCAGAATGAGCTGCTGATGTAGTGGATGAAAGTAACTGTTGAGTGATGTTGTTAGCTGCTGTTGCAGTTGTTGTTCCAGCAGTTTATGCTGGAGTGTTCTGTATTGTTTGAGCTCTTTTATATTAAATTCTCATTCATCTAAAAAAAAAAGGAACTGCAATATTTAATTTGTCAATATAAAGAGATTCCATATATAAATATTTCTTTTGGTTTCAATAATGTTCTCAAATAACACAGGGAAATTTCCTAGTCAAAATATGTGCTGCGAGTGCAACCTTCCACCATTAAATGGTTTCTAGAGCTAGATTACCCATCAATTTAGCCAAGGGTACAGGACACTTTGTAACAATATCAAACCTGGATGGATTTGAGGCACGTCCGAACAGGGACAAGCTTAGCAGAACAAGCTCTTGGAGAGACAACCTTGAGGAAAGGAAACCTTGCCAGAAATAAGGATCCAAATCAAAGAAAGCATCAAAGAACCTCCTAGTCCCATTCAGATCAAGCTTCAACAGAGTCTCCATTCCAAAAGAGTAAAATTCCCTTGTGTACCTCCTCTCAATTGGCCACAAGCCATTCCACACTCTATGATGAAGTGGCTTCCCTCTAACCATCCTTGTCGAGCCAAGGCACTCAGCAATGGCGTCGGCTAAGACTGGGGCTAGAGCCATGGTCCGAGCCACCATGTACCCAGTTGAAGGGTGCACAACCCCAGAAGTCCCACCAATGGCCATCACACTCTGGGGGATTCTGGGAAGAGGGCCTCCCATTGGAATCAAACACTTTTCATCCTCCAAAACCCTCTTCACTGTAATTCCTAGATGTCTTAGTCTTGCAACCATCCTTCTCTTCACCTCCATATAAGACAACACAGGCCGAGAAACCAGAGAAGTTTCTTCTAGGAATATCAAGCTTGAATCAAACGGCATTGCATACAGAAAAGTAGGAAGCCTTGAATTACTCACCCGCAAATAAGGCTCGTTTCCCAGATGGGAATCTCTCCAATCCATGAGAACCATTTTATCCAAGTCAAAAGGGTGGCCATCCACTTCAGCCAAAATTCCGTGAGCAATCTGATACCCATGGTTCCTTGGCTTATCATATTCTGTAAAAGTGCTTGCAAAGCCACTGGCATCGACAATCAAGCTTGCCTTTAACTCATTCCCATCATCACACAAAATGGAAGACAAAAACTCCTGGTGCTCGATTTTCCACACCTTGGCCTTATGAAATTTAATAACTCCACTGGAGACACATCTTTCTATTAGCTCCGTTTTCAGTTTTTTCCTACTGACACGACCGTAGGGACGGTTCAAATATTTGGTCTTGTTTTCATTGACGTAGACACAACTCATCGGCCATGTTTTGTCAAAGCAATCCTCCAGCCCCAAGCCCTGAAACTCGTCAACCCAAACCCCGTAGTTATTAGGCCACATAGAAAGCGGCGAAGGGTCGACACAACATACCTTAATTCCATAGCGTGAGAGTTGCTCCGCAAGGCGAAGGCCGGCCGGGCCGGTGCCGATGATGATGACGTCAAACTGAGGCCGAGCCGACGCCGGGTCGAACCATGGAAGATCAAAATTCAAGCATTCAGGTTGTGTCGACTCAGGATTCAAGTCAAGGAAGCTTCCAAACTTGCTGCTTTGGATCCTATAACGACTCTTCCTTGAAGATGTGTTATTGGGTCTTGGAGTTGGAGAAGAGACTAAGAACTTAACAGTAGTTATTGCAGGTGGTGGTGAAAATAGCCTTAGAAGAGTCTCCATGATGAGAGGGATGGATAGATGGGGAGGACGAGTCTTAGAGAAGTAAAAGAAGAAATGGGAGTTTGTTATTGACGAAGAAACAAAATTTGGAGATATGGACAAGGAGGAATCCTAAAGCAGTACCTGGAAAATGATACCTTTTGTTGGAGAAAAGTTTCAACAATGGAGATTATTTATACTGTGAAGAGGGTCCTACTGTACATATTATAAATTAGACTCCATTGACGCATTTAGCGGCTCTCATGGCTTTGTTCACAGCAGCACCACTCTAGTTGTTGCAACAACAAAAAATCATTGGGAAAAATATTTATTTTTAAAAACTAAATAAAATAATTAAAAATAAACTAACAAAATACAAAAAAAAAAGAAAAGAAAAAAACCCAACGCCGAATGAATACAAAATAATTTTTTTTTAGAATAAATAAAAAAATTGGTCATTATGATAGCTTAAATTACAAATCGCTCGTGCTATATAAAAATTATGAATAAATGCAAAATCAAACTTTATGATTGGCTCAACTAATAGCCACCCTTTTCTTTTTCTTTTTTTTTTACAAAAAGTAAAAAAATAATTTTTTTTCAAGTTTTTTATTTTATTAATTTTTTTTTTTTAGTTTTTAAAACAATAAGGGTATTATAAGAATATAAAAAAAAAAAAAGATATGGCTTTTTTAACACACTTTGAGAGGATTTTTTTAATATATTTTTTCCAAAAACATTTGTGAGATGCCATTATTAAATTGGTATAAATTACTTTGACTCTCATTAATGTTCTAGTAAGACTGAGCTTAAACTATAACTTAGTTAAACTTAAAAAAGCACATGTTATTCTCATCGTCTAAAACCTTTTTATGTGATTCTTAACAAATAAATGTTATTATGATGACACTTAAGTAGAATAATAATGATTGATATCTACATCTGCCTTTTTAATAGAAAAAAACAAAAAATAAAAAGCAATTGTGAGTTTTTGTCACTGTCCACGTGTCACTCCCATTGGGTAGGTCACTCCATCTGATAAACTCCACTTAACGAACCCACTTAGTTTGGGGCCACGTGCCAACCTCACACCACAGCTTCCGTCTTTTACATTATTGGCCGCCCCACTTCGCCTTGTGGGAGAGGCAAACCAATTATTTGAGATCATTTCAAATGGCTAGCAATTTGTGCAGCTAACCTGAAAGAGTTTATATATAATTTATTTGTCTAAATAAATTTTGAATCGTCTAACCATCTATTTAAACTATTAAGTAATTTAAAAAGTGGAGACGGCAAAAACGTTAACACGAAAAGGCATGCTCGAAAAGAGGATAACGATAATAAGTGCTCGTGCCTGCGACAAAAATAATTTAGGCGACGTAAAATATTTTTCGGTGTTTAGCTCGTACAGAAAATGAACGATGACAAAAAAAAGGCCAGCAACTTTCGTCAATCTCCGACGGAGGTCGCATGAACTTCCACAATTTGAGAAAAAAATAACTCAAACTCAAAAAATAATTTACAAAATTTAAAATAAAAACGAAAAAAACATTTTAAACTTTCCGTTCAAATATTATTTTTATTTTCGGTCGCACCGAACACGTTTGGGGGGAGGGGGGATGGGATTTGCGGTCTACATACATCACACAGGCTCTTGACAAGTGGGCTCCACAGTGTAAGCATTTCCAAGACAAGGAAGAAGTGGAAGCACAATCATATGACACCAAAAGGGACGAAGAGGAAAAAGGGGAAGAAAGGCCTCCGTTTATGTCATATATGCATGTCAAAGTACTCAGTCTAGGACTGTAACGGTTGTAACGGTTATGTTGCAACGGTTATGTGCTGGAACTAAAACAGCAAGAACAAATATCAATTATGTAAAACAGAGAAGAAAAAGGCTTCAAATATTGCTTTTATAAATGCAAAACAGCTTGTCTAATTGATACGGAATGTGGACGATTCATCTTCCCTATGTAGGATTAACTTTCTAAGATGTCACAAGCAGTATTAAATTTTTTAGCAAATGTTGGCAATTACCTGTGTAATATAATGTTTAAGAAAAGATATAGGGTCCGTTTGGTTTGTAGAATAGACTCCTAGAATGGAATGGTTATTCCTATGAAATAGTCATTTTTTTGTTTGCTAAGGTCTATTCCTAAAAATAGTTATTCACAAGAATAGTTATACAAAGAAATGGATATTCCTCTAAAAAATGAGAGAAATAGCTATTCATGAAGGAATGAACATTTTTTTTTTCCAAAAAACCCATTTTTTTTAAAAAAAAAAGTTTTAACCCTTAAATTTATTTTTTATTTTTTTAAAAAAGGGAAAACCTAAATTAACAGGGTGGTCGGACCACCCTGCATGACTTGGGGGTGATCGCACCACCCAGAGACAGATTCATAGGGGGACAGGGGATGGCCATGGCCTCTCCCCAATTCCCCCCCCCAAAAAAAAAAAATTAGGTGTTAAAAAAAATGTATATATTATAGGTCATGGCCCTGCTCCAAAAAAATTTATATATCTTAATCCCTTTCCATCCAACTTTCTAGATCTGTTCCTAACACCACCCCCATAACACCTTGAGGTGGACCCTTGAGGTCCTAGGCCACCCCTGAGGCTCATTGGGGGTGGCCTGGCCACCGCTGATGGCAAAGTGGGAGGCCGCGGCCACCCCCTAAATGTCGTGGGGAGTGGTCACAGCTTCCCCTATTGCAATATGGCGAATTGGGAGGCTGCAGCCACCCCCTAAATGTCGTGGGGGTGGCCATGGCTTCCCCCGTTGCAATCAGGGGTGGCTGCCATCCCCAAATCCACCGAGGGTGGGGCAACCACCCCCAAGTCATGCAGGGGGTGGCCGGGCACCCTTGTAATTTTAGGTTCTTTAATTTTTTATTATTTTTTTTTACCAAACTAAAGAATATGAATAACTATTTCATTCCGTCTTCCTCTATTCTTAGTAATAGTTATTCATTTTTTTGACAGAATACTCAATCCACGAACTAAACAAGCCCATAAAAAATTAGAGCAAATAGTTGACTAGTACTCAAAATTTTGGAATTAGTATGGTTCATTTTCTGTTCTTTCATTGATTTTCTGAAGTCCCAATTGTTTTTGTTTTGTTTTTTATTTTTTGTTTTGTATTAAGGACATGTTTGGTATGTGGGAATAAACCTAAAAATAAAATAGCTATTCTTATGAAATTATTTTGTGAATATATAGATTCAGACAAAAAGGTAGGAAATAGCTATTCCTAGGAATGGAATAGCTCAAAAAAATCATAATCCCAAAAATCCTTTTTTTTTTTTTCTACGCACCAAAAAAAAAAGTATACGTACTCTCATGAGTGGTTGACCAGGAAAAAAACATAATAATATTTTGGGATATGAATTTTAAAGCTAGGGCATTCTAGGAAATTTAGTTGAAACCCGATTTCATTCTTGTTAAAAAATTTGGTCATTCTTGTAATAGAAGGGATAAAGTTGAAATAAATAATATTAAACATGTTATTAAAAAAATAGACACATGTTATTTTTATATATTAAGTTAAAAAAAAATTCATCCAACCCAGTTTGAAAGAAAATTATGTCCTTCCTGATAACACTCATTCTCATTCTTATTTCTAGAATTTTTTTTTTAATTATAAGTAAAGCAAATTCATTATATGCACAAGCAATGTAACCAAATTACACACAACCAATACAACGAGAAACACAAAGAACCGTATTCATTCTATATTCTCTTTCCTCATTATGGTACAAATCAGCAGCTTCCCCACCCTTTCTTCAACAACAAGTCAACAACCAAAAAGGGCTCTTCCTCCACCAACATCTCTATAGTCCTTTTCCACTCCCACCTTAAAACCTAGTAAAGTTCGAACATATAACCGAGCTAAATAATCTCTTCATCTTGGACTTGTTCATGACGTACTCAATTAACTAATCAATTTCATCTATAAAGTAAATGTCGTTATTTTCTTTTTGTAAATGCATACGAATTATTAGTTATATAATTATTGTTTAGATTTATTATTTGAATAATTAGATTAATTAACTTAAATTTTAAATAATTTAATATTGAGTTTATATGTTTATATCATAATATATTCGTATATGCATTCATTACACACACAAATACACTTACATCTATATTAAAACTCACTATTTAAATACTTAATATGTTCTCATTACAAAGTTAAAAATAAAATTATGAAAATAATAAAAATGAAGTTATACGAGTTTGGCTCGTTTATTTTTTTGTTCAAGCTCTATTTGTTTAATAAATGAACCAATCTTGAGCCGAGCCCGAGCCTATTCATGGCGTGACTCTATTCATTTAGAGCCCTAGAAGCAACAAAGCAACAACAAAGCAGTTTTGACCACATGAATAAGATCTGAACGGGGCTAGCTCTTGAGACTAAGCAAAATTAGGCATTTCATGGATTAAAACAAGAAACTAAATAAAATGAGAAAAATCAACACCGACCATGTAATGAAACAGAATGATCAGGTAATCACTTAATTGTCTGGATAGTTGTGTGAAAAAGCAGATCAGAGTTTTGATATTACAAAAAACCATATGAATAATATCTGAATGGGCTCGCTCTTGTGACTAAGCAAAATTAGGCATTTCATATATGAAAACAAGAAACTAAATAAAATCAGAAAAATCAGCATTGGCCATGTAATGAAACAAAACCAGTCAAATTTGTTTATATAAGTAATAAAGATGTTTATAAAAAGCATAAGGCGCCTTCAGGTACACAAGAAGTATTAATGAGAAAGCAAAACAAGTTATTTGACTGATAGTTGTGTGAAAGAGCAGATCGAGTTTTGATATTACAAAAAAACATAATCCCCGCTGTGTACTAAACAATGAATTTACTATAAATTATACATTTACACAATACAAAGATGACGTATAACATGCAATAACACTCATCAGGCTTCCAAGGATAAACAACACCAAGGGCAACAACAGCAAGAGAAGCTACAAGATAAATTTTTGGAACCTTACAGAGATCAAGATATCATATTTCCACATTCCCCTCAAAAATATGGACAGTGAAGCCTTCGTAGCTTCTCTAAGAAAAATGGACAGTCACCATGCAAAAAGCCATCAGGCGCATACCTCAGCAGAACTTTGATACCAGCAAGAATGGAAATCAAGATCTGCAGGAAGGTAGGGTGACGCCTCCACAGCAAGCAGCAATTATTATGTACAGCAACACAACAATCAAGCATGTCAACAGAGCCCTGTCACGAATAAAAGAAAGTTTTATATACATGACAAGTAAAATTCCCAAAGGCTATTAGCTCAACAATCACCATTGTATAGTCTAAATACTGCTTAATGCTTACAATTTTTTTGATAAGGACTGCTTAATTCTTACAATTAATAAAATAGAATCAAGTTCTTCATTCTATAAAGCAACCCTTATCTGATAAACAAATTTGCAGTAGATAGAAGCTAATAACTCATGATCAAATGGAAAGAAAACCTCTTCCAGAGGTTCTTACACATGATACAACATTTATGTCATGTCGAATTCTCAGGCATGAGTTGATTAGAAAGAACCAGTATAAACTTAATAAGTTTATCACACACAGTCCATAATCCTTGGGAACCTCAGACAAAGCCCCAATACCCAAGGTCCAAACTAACTTCTGACTAGAAAATAAAGATAAATGTCTACAACTGACACCACTAAATGTCATCAATAATAAAAAGATCTGAAACTCATGTGGTTCAACTGCTTGAAGTCAGCCATGCCAAGGAGCTCTGCCTAAAGTTATATTTTCTATTGTGGGCCATCATGCTTTTTAACAAAACCTCAACTTTAAGCATTCTGTTTCTCTCTCTCTCTCTCTCTCTTTTTTCTTTTTTCTTTTTTTTTTGGAGGGGGGCTTCCTTATAACATTAACGAATCTTAAAGCCAAAGTGGCAAGAGGATATCAGAGGTACTCACAACAGCTTTGCATTTTTCATCCAAAGAGCTCGACGGAGGCGCTTGGACTGTTTCTTAAAATGAAATGCACCGTCTTGCATTGTTGCAGTTTTGTCAACAAGAAGTTCAATTCGGTCACCTCTCTCTAGTATCTTCTCAATGTTTTCCACCATGATAGTACGTATCTGGATACCATAATTTTGCCGCTTGTAAGCACAAAACAAATGCAAGGACTACAACTATAATAAAGCAACAGACGAAGAGAATACAAAAAAGTTTAAAGATAGAATAACACAAAATAGGAGAAAGAAATTTTAATGCCAGATTTCTCCCCAAAGATCAGAATATGCTACAATTTTTTTAGAATCAAAATTTCTGGAAGTTCTCAGCAAATAAAGGTTTTTTTGGAATTGTCACAAATGTTACAATTGTTAAGTACAAAAGGTACAAGCTAAAAACTAAAGAGATGCAAAAGGTCTGAAAAATTATTACAGAAAAAGATAGATACTTTTGCAACAAAAGGTAGAAAGAGACTTAGATACAACAACCCATATGACTAAACTTCAGAAGAAGAAAAAAGATGCTCTACAATTAACAATGTTTTATCTACAAATCATTAACATGCACTAATTTAAATTGCTAACTGTAAATAATTATTGGGCACCAAATTTAATTGCAGATAACCTGGGAAAATACTCTAATCAAAATCATAAAAGGCAATTGTATTTGCCTGGTCAAAGGAATATATAAATAAGAAAGAAGAAACAGAGAGCAAATTTACAACAATAGAAGATACTTGCCTCACCAACTTCTCCTCTTACACGGTTTAGAGTATCTGCACTAGGATTACTAGAGAAAAATTCCATTTGCTGATGCAAGACCCTTGAAAACTCATCATTCATTGCATAAGCAGGAGCATAGTTGGCCACTCTGCCATAGTTTTTCATAAACCTCATGTGAATATCCTCCAAATAAGAAAAAGGTATCCTCCCTGGACAAAGGAATAAACTGATTCACTGTAAAATCACAAAGAAGGTTGGAAAAAGAAAACTAAAAGGGGATGCGAGTGGGAGGGGGGAATCAAAACACTATAAAAGAAGTTGATAGATTAGTATCCTTGTCAAGTGAAACACTAAATTATAACAGGAATTGAGAGTCGAAAACTGCTTGCAAGATTACTTATCATACATAAGAGAAGTATCAATGCATGCACAATGTAAGGATGCTGATAAATAAGTAAATCGTGTGATACAATACTTTAACGAGCAGAGAGAAAGTATACCACAAAAGATATCAAATAGAAAAATAATCCAGAAGGAAATCCATAAAGATAAAAATGGATTGTTTATGCTTAATTAAAACACACACTTACAGGCTATGGCATGCAAGCAAAATTCTTCATCCAATATTGAGTATTTTCCATGATATGTTAATGGGGCTTTCTTCATACAGAATTAGATGTTGGGGAGAAGAAAGGGATGGATATAGTTAAACATCAGTGCTGACTCAGCCAGTTTGATCGGATGAAATTAATATCAATAACCAAGAATATAAACCTGGAAGGACTGTATAGACCATTCTCATTCTATATACATCAACAAAAACAAAGGGGCTCATTCTCTACAATATTAAAACTCAAGATCCCAAGCTTCCACCTTCCTACATGAAGACACATTCTTCACATTTCTTATCATACCCAAAAGCTAGGGATGGAGTAGTTAGGATTAAATGGGCATCTTGTTTGTTCTTTCTGGCTGATCATGTCACATAAGTTTGAAAAATAATGATATTTTGAAGTATTACCCTATCCATTCCAATAGTTATAGGTGGGCATGCACGTCTATACGATGATCATGATCCACTGTTAACTCATTAAGATAGAAAAATTACTACCGCTAAGCCTTGGCATAGGTGGTGAGTACTAGCCAGGGGTTGAAGTAGGTCTTGAAATCAACCAATCTGTCACTGGTGTTTTCATTGCCTCATTTTCTCGTAATATTCACATATCACACCAGTTAACAAAATAGAGTTTCTCTATAAGACTATAAGTGATTACACCAACGCAAAGGGACAACATTCATATGCTATTAAGTTCTTCGAAAGCTCAAACATTTCATGTCATGGGGAGAGTTTAAAAAAAATTCTCAGATGCAATAATTACAAGAACAGACCAAGAGTGGAATTCCAAAGTTTTCTTATATAAGATAATATACAATAATCAACATACTCAATGATAAATCAGAAATTCTAACTAGAGTGTTGAAAATCACACCTTTGATCCACAGAATTTAGACTATAGATATGTTTATAATATCACCAACGCATTATTTGGTTTCTAAAAACTGAAGTGAAGATCGAAATGGAAAAAATGTAACCTATTACCAGTAGTTCTAAATCAACAAAGAATGAAACCTCAACTGGAGACTCTTTTACCATTGTTAGACAGCATTGAGTGTGCTATCATTCTAATAAGAATTAAACTGGCATAACGACTAAAGCTCTACAAATTTTTCCCCAATCAGAAATCAAGTGGATTCTGATATCAACTCTGCTCAATTTCCATACCACCAATACTTCAATTAAAACATGAATTTGATTTTCTTATTATAAGATATGAATTTTCTAGACCAACTCATAAAATTGAAGTTACAACACTAAATTGAATAAAAAAAATCAGTTTCAACATAACATCGAATATGAATAGATGAATTGCGGAAGGAGAGTGAGAAATAAAAAGAACACGCACTGCCGAAGGTGTTGTTGGCCATGCAGAGGAAGGCGAGGCCATCGGACCGAAGGATGTGGAAGATGTAGGAGTCCTGAGAGAAGCAGAGCCTGGAGTCGGCCTCCGCCGGAAGCTTCTCCAGGATCCGCCGAGCCACCGCCCCCGTGTTCCCCGTTACCGCGCTGAACTCCGCCAGCACCACCGTTCCCCGGGCCACCACCGCATACAGTATCGCCATCTCTCTCTCTCTCCGAATCCGAAATTCAGAGACCGATCTCGCTTTCTCTCCCTCTCTGTGATTGGTTCAAGCCCTCTGAGCTGTGTTTCAAACGAGCATATCTGGCGTTACCGGCGAGTCCACGCTGGGTGTTTAGGTTTGGTGAATTTGGATTGGCTGACGGGGAATACATGGACGCACGCGCTACTGCTAGTTTCGTGGCTTCGAAGCCTTTTTATATGCCATTTTGGTAAAAATAATACTAGACACACTCCTACTTTTTTTTCTCCCTATTTTTACAAGGAAAAACTTGCTATGCGGTCCGTCCGTTTGTAAAAGATGGGTTTTGCAGCATCCACTAGGACAATGACACCTCATATAAAATAGAAAAAATGCAAAAAAAAAAATCTAAACCCTCCTGCAGCCGATTTTCATCTAAAGAGAGAAAAAAAGAAGAAGGTAGAAGACGTGGGTTGATGTCCTACGCTGCCTTTTCCCAAAACCTCCGCCGACACCCTCGATAGGTCCTCCAAGTCGAAGGTATAAACAACGCCCTCAAAGAACACCAGCTTGTTCCTCTCCGCCTCGGTCGGCCCACCCGTGATGTCTTCCTTCAATGGGGACGTCCCCGCCTCCGTAGACAACGACCATGTCGTAGTCGTTGCCGGCTTTGGCACCTTACTTGGCTGCCGACGACGTTGTTTCCTGAGACAGAGCAAGAGGAGTACCAGTAGTTGCAAGGCTAGCAGGGCCGCGCCCACCACGATAGCGACTATAGTGGTGGTCGAGAGCTTCTTCGACTTCTTCCCAACCGGATTCGGGCCTGGGTTCTCGGACGGTGACGGAGTCGGCGACAGAAATAATGGATTGCACGATTCTGATGAGTTTATTTTTTGGTTTTTCTGATGGGTTTGCTCCGGTTTGGGTATGGTTTTTTGGTTTTTTCTTTGGTTTTTGCTCTGATTTTAGGATGATAACATCTCAAAAAAGGGTTAACCTTCCCCTCTAGACTTTAGTTTTGAATCCAAAATAAATTTTAAGGCATTAGAATCAATTTTTGAGGCATTAGAAACGATTTTGAGGCATTAGAATCGATTTTTGAAGCGTTAGAATCGATTTTGAGGCATTAGAATCGATTTTTGAAGTTAGATTTACGTTTTTCGGTGTTTTCCAGTTGAGTTTGGCCGGAAATGAAGAAGGTCGCCGGAGATGAGTCACGGCCACCGTGGGTCACGGCAGACCCAGGGCGCCAGCTGGGTTTGAGGCTAGACCCACGGCGCCTGGTTCTGTCTTTTTGGAATCTAGGGGCGGCGTGGGTTTGGAGAGACCCACGCCTTGGTTCTGGCTTTTTGGAATCCAGGGGCGTTTTGGGGTTTTATTGTTTTAATTTGTTGTTTTGTTCTCATTTTAATTTTTTGCACTTGATGAAGTGTCAAGATGGGATTGGAGGCTGCATACAGATCAACCGTATAGTAGGGGCTCTCTTTTTAGAAACCCCATTTGTTTTTCTTTTTTCTTTTTTCTTTTTTAATGTGGCGTAAAATCTTATTTTATGGCCTTCAATAAAAAGTTAGCATATATAGATAAAACACCATATCTGTTATGAGTCTACATGGAGATGACAGCATGCAAGCAAAGTAGTAGTAGTCCTTTAATTCATTTTATTAGTTTGTTAGTAATAAGAGTCCGTTTGATAAGAATCACTGAGGTGATATCTTATCAACTTATGTTACAGCTTTATTGTTTTCAAATTCATAGCAGTTATCTCTTAGAGTCAGAGTTATCTCTTCGAGTCATTGTAGGAATTGATTACCAGTTATAGAACTCAACTCCAAGTAGGTTTATTTTCTCTATTTAAAGAGAAGAACATTTAATAAAAAGGCAAGCAAATTTAATCCCCAAACCTTGTATTTAAAAAAGGTCTAGGTTCCCTCAGAACCTAAAATCTATCATCGTTACGTATTCACGTAACAATATCATTAATTCAAATTGATCCCATGAACTTTTTTATTTGTTCTAACTCAACGCCCACCCCTTTCCTTTCAAACAAAAAACTCAACGTCCACCACCCATCACAGATGACGAAACCCCCCAACCACATCCGAACCCTTATCACTGAAGTTTCTAAAACCAACAAAGACAATAGTTCCAGTGATTTTATCAATGGGTATTTTATTTACGAAATATTTTTCCGGTGGTTTTATCAATGGGTATTTTATTTATCAAATATTTTGTCAAGGCAAGGAAAATTATTTGGTGTGAAGTATTGCATTATTTTTTGGTGTTTTATGTTAAGGTGTCTGTTTTCTATTGAATGATGCAAAATATCAAGTTTACACCATGACTTAATTGAAGTTATTCTCGTTTTTTATAAAAAAACAAAAAACAAAAAACTTTCTTACGGCCTATTTGAAATTGTATATGAAAGATAGAGCTTTTAAGTCAAAAAGCTATTTTTTTTTGCTTTGAAATTGTATTTGAAAGATAGAGCTTTTAAGTCAAAAAGCTTTTTTTTTTTGTTGGCAAAAGCTTCATTTTAAAGCTTTTGCCAAAAGTGCGTTTTGGCCATTTTAAGTTTTTTTTTTTTACCTTTAAAAGTGCTTTTAATTTTTAAACCAAATGATAAAATCACAACTTAAACCCAATTAAGATCCAACTTTTCTCTCAAGTGGCAGTTAAAAAAAAAAAACAGCCTATAGAGGAGAGAGAGAGCCTTAAACTAGAAGAGAGGGAGAAATTGGGTTTAAGTTATGGCTTTATCACACCTCTAAACAAATTCTCTTGAATGTATCAACCCGAGTAATTCTAGAAGTCTAATGGTATCATTCTTGAGTCATTCCAAAAATGATGTAGCTATTATAATCACAATTTGATTAAAATTCAATAATGATTAATCACAAACCTAATAGTGATTTTAATAGCCACATTATTCTTGGAGGGATTCAAGAAGGATACAAGAGAGACTTATAGCATTACTTGTATCAACCCAGATTATTCAAAAGAATTAAGAAAGTCTAATTATATGGCCTATAATGAAAATTTTTATGAATAACCACCGGTCCAAGTCATTCAAATGAATTAAGGGAATATGATTATCTTAATTTCATGTGAAATGGATAATATTTATTTAGTGTAAAATAATGAATAATATTGTCTTAGCATTAAAGTTGAAGTACAAAAAAGTTTACAATATTAATCATCATTTTACACTAAATAGATACCCTCAATTTCATTTAAAATAATAGATGATCATATTCCCTCCTAAGGGTTTGACTACTTCCAAGCCAGCAAAAAAAAGCCACCTACCAAAAATCTCTAGGAGGTCTAGCAGCCTATGGCCAAAAGGGATCTGGATTGTCTTCGGTCCAAAATGGAATAGAAAGTATCCGGTTAATGGCTAGGATTTTTTAGAAAAAGGCCACCCTTATAGCAAAAATGGGGTGGCCAGCCACTCAATTATTATTATTATTAACTTTAAATAATATTTTTATTATTATCAGGATTCCATTTGTGGCCCTATAAAATTATAGCTATTAACTTGATACTCTCCAATCAATTTTGGAATGAAGAGGATCCGAATCTAGCAAAAGCAGAGCTGGCAATTTTTACACAACCTGCGAAAACGACACGAATAAACAGGTAATGGGTTTGGGCTAATCGGGTTCGGGTCTACCCGTTTAAGACCCGCGAATTTTCGTGTCTGGCGGGTACCCGCTAGACCTAGTTACTGTTCGGGTTTGGCGGGTACCCGCCAGACCCAGCGGATACTTGCTAGACCCGGTTATTGTTCATTTTTTTT
>CM017324.1:6691767-6721515 GCA_006937295.1 Carpinus fangiana
CCAAAAAAAAAGAGAAAAAACCAAACGGGTGGCCGGCCAGCCCATAGGGGGTGGCCGGCCGTCTGGGGGCGGCCGAACCACCCCCAGTGGCCTAAGGAGTGGTTCGGCCGCCCCTTGGGCCGGTCACTCAAATTTTTGTTTTTGGGCGTTTGGCCCAAGGGGCGGCCGACCTGGCTATGGGGTGGTTCGGCCACCCCAGCATATATATATTTTTGGTTTTTTCTTTTTTTTAAAAAAAAGTGATGGGGGCATTTTGGGAATTAATAGGCCAAATGTGTCAAATTGCCACAATTTGAAAGTTTGGGGGTGTTAAGTATCACACTTGAAACTTTGGAGGTAAAAGTGAAAATGGGTGGATAGTTCATGGGGGTAAAGTGTAATTTTCCCTTTATATATTTTTCGATGTTTGGTGCAACCAAATATATTAATCTTCTTTATCTATAAAATGGTTTTCATTTTTTTAAAACGTTAATTCATTTCCCGAGTCTGAACTTCTCTTTCTCAAATTGCCGAAGTTTGTTAGACTTTCATCAAGCTATCGCCAAACAATCGTCAGAGTTTGTTGAAAATATTTTTTTAATGAAAAACATTTTACGTTGAAACAAAACAGAGCTTTACTCTACTAAATTTTCCTCCTACCTGTCAATGTTAACTTGAGCGTCGGAGTCATATCACTGAGTCCACCGTCCGTGAACTATCTAATTTTTTTTTTGAGTATCTAACTTCTTAGTTCCTTACAAATTATCCTCCCTGGTTTGCAGGGTGAGGACATTGTGTTAATAATAATTTTGAGAACACTTTTCATATCATGTAAAAATAATAATTTTAAAATTGTCAAAAATATTATTTGTATGGATAATTTTAATTGCACTATGTTCACATTTGATTAGTTTTGAGAGTATTCTAATAACAATACCGAATTATATATTATACATTCTTCGGATTAAATTTCCTTTTAGTCTATGTGGCAGTGACTACCCCCAAGTAGAATCCCCACAACCCACAATGGGCCGGGGCTCCACCCAAGGGAAAGATCCTCCAGGACTTGCTCGTCTTTTTTTAATACGGCGGTCGCTGATAGTGCCTACACGGGGCAAGCGCAGAGTCTCCCCCTGTCTTCCATTAAACGTTTTCTCTGTCTCTGTTGCACCCTACTTCAGTCAATACAAAACTTCAAGTCTCCAAGTTGCAAAAATGGCGACAAAAAAGATCAACGGTACGTCTTTTTCTCTTTTGTACGTACATGTCTATCTGTCTACTTCATCTCTTTCTCGACGCATTGGCTCGCTATTTTCTAGCTTACCTCAGCAATTGTGATTCCTTTCATTTTTTTACTATTTTGGTTTGGAACCGAAGGAAGGGAAGAGAAAAGAGGGACTTATCGAACTATGAATAGGGATTTGGTCAGATATCTCGTAATTCTTTACGCTAATTTTCATCTAGTTTTGACATTTTAGGGATTTGATCGGTAAACGGTCCATTAAGATCGGTTTCAGGAAAACGATATACTGTGGATGTTGTTTTCGAGATGTCATGAACTGTGCCCTGATGCGTACTTGGAATTTTTATTGCTAGCACAAGTAGCTTACATTCATTGATTCTTTATATTAAAAGGCAATTGGAATGAAAATGCATTTAGTCAAAATATTTTCATCACAAACAGTGAGAATTTTTCCTTCTTTGTTTGTTGATGATTGAAATTTTGAGAGACTAATTTAGTTGAGCCTTTGCTGAATGATTCCTTGAATCTTCTTTTGATTCTTTGTTTCCTTCATTTCTAGAAGCGTCCAAAGGTTTCATGCTTGAGAAGGTTTTCACCACGTAGTGTGCTCTCAATTTCTCTGTACTAGTCTAGTGGGGAGAAGCTATGGATTTCCCAAATAAGGCAGACAATAAACATGGTTAGGTTATATTAAATTTCGTTATATAATAAAATACTTTTGTGTATACGTATTTTCTAATAAAGTAAAAGTGGTAAAAAAGAACAAAAAGGTTTTGTTTGATAAAAAATTTTAGACGATGCTTTTTGCTTTTTGGTTTAAAAAGTGTTATGTCATGATATAAATATGATTTGTTTATGCTTTTACTTTTTTGCTAAAAAGCAAAAAGCAAACCCAAAGAGTGTTATTGAACGAACCCTTTGGAGGGATTTATTCTGACTTGGTCTATTAAACTGAAATTTGTCTAAAATGTGATCACGTGCATTTTGGACATATGTTAGTTTAATAGATTGGATTATAGAAAATTTCTTCAACCCAGTTTGGAGGAAAAGTTTGTCCATAACAAAATTCATTACACTCAAGTGGTGCTTTGGTAGGGAATGTACCTTTATAGTCGTGAAGTTATTTTAGGAGCTGCAGGTGGTCCTTGCAGAAGAATCTGATAAAATAGCCCAATGTTGAATGTATTAGTAGAACTATAGTGGAATGCTTGGTGTGCGATGCAAATGAGTGCTGACGTGCATGATACACCAGCAAAATGCTATATTGTGTGAACATATGACTTGCTGGAGTTGATCTCTAACAGAAGTACATAGAGATGCTCTGCTGCATCAAAATTTTGGTGGTACAGGGAGCATGTATGTATCCAATGTCTGAGTGCAACTTCCCAAGTAGCAATTGGTTGTATGCAAGAAGAAATTTTATTCTTGGCAGTTGCTGGAAGCTGCTATAGCTCAGCCTAGAGAACCGCTGATAGTTTGTTGTTTATAAAATGTGGTTTTACATTAGATGGAGAAAGATATCGAGAGCATTTGATTCTGTTACAAGGTGAGGCATAAGCCTCAGTGATGCACGTAAACTTTCTTGTAATTTTTCTGTTAAAAATAATTCATGTAGTGTAATGATGATGAAGAATAGATAACAAAATTAAGACTAGATATTGTAAACATATTAATAATGATTTGAGTCCAATAGAACTAGCAAAGCACTCATAACATAACTACAACCACGAAACAAGTACATGCAGCATAGATCAGTTAGTTAAAGAATGTCTCTACATCATGTTATTAAGCTAGCATTAAAACAGCTTAGAGTCATTAAAAGCAGCACATGTTTTTCCAAAAGTAACTACAAGAAGAAAGTACCAAGAAGTTGTTGAAAACAATTTGCAATTGATGAATAATATTTTCAAAGACAAAGCCTGAAGCAGTATACTTACCTAAAGATGAAAATGTTTACTAGCTTAAAGAACTACTGAACTATTCTTCCTTGTGGCTGATGCTAGGATCTCTCTCCACGTCTTTATATGCTCCTTTGATAGTCAACAATTGACTTGTGATTTGTGTATATGCTTGTTCATCTTAGTAATACCATTTCTGGATTTGGTTAATAAGATTCATGGGGTCGAAAATTAAATGAAGACTTCATAGTTTGGAAAAATAGTGCATGACTACTTTGAGACATTTCAGTCATTGTTTGAGGTGGAAAAAACTTAGTGCTAACTGTTGGGCATGCATTTGAATTTGTTAAAAGCCAATACTTTTAAGGATGACACTAATCTTTTGAGCTTTAATGCCTGTTAGAAGTGATTGACATTGAGACAAGCCATTGGGCATACCCCTCAAAAACATTAGAGTCTCAACAAAGGATCAACCACAGGAAATTGCCATATCAGATGTATGTCAACATGGATTCATACCGAATTAGTAGCACAGGATGGGTCATCCTGTTCTTAATGGAATTTACTGCAAAAAAGGTGACAATTAATCCAATAGTTGCCACTGGTCAATATGATACAGAATATATGGTTGCATCAACGAAGGCATAAGCCATTGTGTTTTTGCCTTTTCAGTGAGCAATTACCACAGATAATTGATCTTTGACTTACCAATGTAAAGTCTCATGTTTATTGTTCTCGAGGACTTTGCTTATGCGATCTGCTGGCATTTCTTTTGATCTTAACACACCAGCAATGATCTTCTTATTCCATTTGCCTCCTTTTTCGTCGTACCTTACTGAATGGTCACAATTTTTGGATGACAAAGAAGACCCATACCTATGAAATGTAGAATTTCTAAGCTCCCATTTATTCAGCACTTTCCTTTCACGAAGAGCTTACTGTTTGTTAAAATTATTTGGGGGTAAAAAATGCTTTATGATAGTTAGACAACCTTTGGTCTCAATGAACTTTCTATCTGTTTTGCCATAGCTTTCTTTGCAGATTGTATCTAAATAGTCTATTTATAAATTTTCATTGGTACATACATCATTCAAAACCATCGCCTCCTTTAATAAAAAAATTATTCTTGGCATGCATTTCCATCACAAATCCATTTTTTTCTTCGGTTGATTTTTAGACCAGTCCCATGCAACTTTTTATTGTTTTTACATCATTTGAAACCATCACCACCCTTAATAACCCAACCAAGTTGCGTCTATCCGGAATTTTCCTTCTCCTTTATGTTGTTGGCCATCCCTTTGTCTATTAAAATCGGAAAAGTAAGCAGAGATGGAGGCATCTTCAAGTTTCCTATCAAGGCTCTATACCTGAAGGAGGAAGAAGTTTGAATTCGTGTTACTTGGTTCAAGCATAATACCTTGGGGAATGGTTTATGATTTAGTTACTAGATTTGATGTTTGAAATATGTTTTAACAAGAGAGATTTACATCGTCTGTATCATTTTGATTCAGCAATTATATTGAGACAAGTTGGAGATAGATTAGCTCCTTATTTCTTTGAATATTAATACATGGAATAAATAAACAGTGTTTTTGTTTTTCCCTTCTTCTGATATTTCTTCCCATTGTAGTTTTAGTATGTACTTTTTACTTGATCTTGAAATATGACATCTTATTACTTATTCCAGGCTCATAAATCGTGCTTGGAAGTTCAGGACACAATTTCAATGGGAGAGAGAAAAGGTGATGCCATTTTTCAAATTTAATTAAAGTTGGAGGTTGTCAACATGCAATCTACGCTTAAAACTTCCCTCACATCCTCCAGGTTATTCCTAGCTTCGGTTGTCCCACAAGAAGCATGTTTATCTACATGATGTCATGATCTATTCACTATTACCCTTCTGTCTATAAGAAAAAGAAATAAAGAATTTAGTACATCTAAAGTAAGCGCTATCCTATTGCTTGCTTCCTCAATAGGTTTGCAGGTCTGCACGTGGCCTGACTTAAAGCCAATTCAGTTGTTCCCATTCCCATAGAGGTTGTTCTAAACCATCATTTAGCTCCTCCCAGGTAATGCTTCCTAAAGTCTCTGGGAGATCAGCATGGTCTCCTCCCGAGTAAGAAGTTTCCGATGAGCTTGTTTTCTCCACCGTTGTAGCGTTCTGAGAAGATGTTCCAACCCCGCCACTGGGGTGTTCTTGTTGTGTTTTTCTTGTTGACATTTCTGGGCGGCGATCAAATGCACGGAAGGTTCCTGATATCACGTACACTCGGCACAAACTGAATTCATGCCTCAACTGCTGGTAAATAAATAGTGAATTAAGTTACGATAATTAGAAATTCTAAAAGAAAATGCAAGAATTACTTTTTGTTAGACTATAAACTAAATTATTAAATTCATCCATTCCTATTAGTTTAACTTTTTCGGTTAAACTATAAATTAAACAATTAAATTCATCTATTCTTATTAGCATAAGCTTTATGGACAAACCTTGGGAACAACAGTACTAGATGGGCTGGTTACTTCTTCAATGGCTCTGTACTCATTCATCTTCCACTTGGTTTTCCTTCCGGTAGGAGCCTTCCCCTTATAGAAAACCATGGTTTTCTTCACTCCAATCACCCGGTTATCCGGTGAATACACGTAGCCAGGGGAGCCTGTTGCCTTCCAGTACCCAGAAACAGTAGTTCTGCTGGGTCTTCCTCCCCTAGCTTCCCTTTCCTGTCTTGGCGCAAAGAAAAACCATTGCTCAGTGTCCTCTTTACACCGCTCTCCTGAAAGCTCTGCAACACACAAGTAAATTTTAAGTTCAATTTTTTTTTTAAAACAATCAATCAGAACTGAATTAAGAAGTGAAACCAATCTTGAAGAGATTTGTACTTGGAAGGTGCCAGGGTTCTATGTCGTAAATGTCTAGGTCTGGGATGACCCGTTTGATTTCTGGTTTCTTCCCTTCTAGCTTGTTGTGGAGGTAGAAAGAAACTAGCTCTTCTTCAGTTGGGTAGAAGCGAAAACCTGGTGGGAAATCTGCCATTTCTGGGAGCTTCTATTTTTGCTGTTGTTGTTGCTGCTGCTGTTTATAATGGACATGAGGTAATACATCTATATATATATATAGAGAGAGCGAGAGAAGGAGTGGGGTAGGGAGACTTGTCCAGTGGAATGAGAAAACTTAATAAGTTTGGGATAGGGTGGAGACGTTTACGCGGTAATGTGAGAAAATCGATGTCTTTTTGTCTCCTAATGCTCTTCCCTGGTGCTAAGAGAGAGTATCAAATAAAAATCCTCTTTTGAACCAGTCAGCCCCCCCTGCCCCTCTCTTTCTACCCTGTTTGGCCGGTACAGGCTTTGTTATCTGCGCCTCACTTGTTGCCAATCAGAATCGAGTGTCCGAGTAGAGTGACTTGTGGGGTTCAACTACTCTGCCTCATCGATGTCAACAGATTTCGCTTAAGGTGTATAAAAAAAGATTGTAAGAGATTTTTTATAATTTTTTCAACGGCTTAAACTTAATTTTAAAATTTTCATTAAAAAAAAAGAATTAAATTAAATTAAATTTAGACAATTAAAAAAAAAAAAAAAACTATATATACCTAAGTCAAATCCGATCCTGACCTGATTATTGGTCACTCTATTCATTTATTGCTTTGCGTGAGACCATTCTAAAAGCCTTAAATAGTCTCCTTTTCAAGTAGTTGTAGTATAGTCATGGCCCAACTTCAATTTAGAGAAAAATACACTTTACCCTGAATTATCTACTCATTTGTATTTTTAATCTTAATGTTTAAAATGTGACACTTTACTCCTCCAAAATACTTAACATTGACATTTGACCCACCATTGAAGTGCATTTTATCCCCTAAAGTATTTTGAACTGATATTTTATTTCCCCCAAAGTAACTAAGTTTTGGGGGGTAAAGTGTCAATTCAAAATACTTCAAGGGATAAAGTGTACTTTATGGAGTCAAGTGTTAATGTTAGATACTTTGAGGGATAAAGTGTCACATTTTAAATATTGGGGTTAAAAGTGTAAATTTGTGGATAGGATTAAAATGTATTTTTTCCTTAAATTTATATTGAAGTAGCCACTTTTGGCCTTCATATATGTTAAAATAATAATAGAAATGCTAAAATCAAGTCACTTAAAATTTGGCTCTTTCTCATGAATAAGAACCCATAATGGGCATAGACTTGGAAACGTGACGGTGAAGGTATGGCAATGGCATTAGTTGGCTTGGTAGCCATTGGTTGTCTATTTGAGGTATAGCCTATAGGCACCATATCTCAAAAGCATGAGCAAAACCGTAGAGTGGTCCTCTGAAAGAGTCGGGCTTTCAAGCACTCAGCCAGCGCCGCTATCGCATTGGCTCAACCTCAAAAAGTATTCACTTCTATGGTCTTGTATTTTGTACACAATTTTGTTAAAATAAATAAATTATTTATTAAAAAAAAAAAAAAAAAAAAAATGATTAGTAGGATGAATGTATATAGCAAAGGTGCTGGGAAGCTTAGATTAAAAAATCCTGGAGTTTCAAGTATGGACATCACATCAGTTGTGGAGCTTGAGGTGAATTCCACAAATACACGAGCAATATGGAATTTAAAGCCTTTATCGTAGAAGATGTAAAATAAGATTTTTATTTTTATTTTTATTTTTTTAAAAAAATCTCCTTGATTATTTAAGGACCTAGCTAACATATCATCTTTACGAATTGAGTATTGCTATGGGTACAAATTGACGTAGTAATTTACTTGGCACTTACCACACTTACAATCAAACTAATATGCCAATTTATATGACACTTAATATGTTAGCCGTTGAAATACGGGCTGCTACATGACAGTTCATGTGGCACTCATTTTCATAAAATGTGAATTGTCACGTGAATTTATAATATACTTTTTTCTTGCAAATTTGTTTATCATGTTGATTTATTTGAACTCGTACGTTCATGATGTTTGAATACTAGCTAAATATCCTATTTTAGAACTTTTTTGAAATGTCTTAAATAACATGAACACAATTAAATGTAGGCAACATAAACAATGTTAAAATGTTATGAAACATAATATGGACCATGAAATGGGGAGGATCTTATTTCATCATTTTTATTTTATTTTATTTTTTGTCCAATTCAAAATGATAGGTAAAGAAGACCAACTATAACTATTTTATGTGAATGTGACCATAGTAACACGTGTCCGCTAGAAGTCACACAAGAGGGGCATAGATAGTGAGAACTGAATGTGCTCCCTTATCCAACTAAGTCATAGCTTGAGCCAATTTTATTAAGGCATCGGTGGGACTTAAGGCGCAGTTAATACTAATAGGATTGAGAATTCTCATTTCAATAATCGAATTCTTACCCTAGTACATGCTCAACACTTCGAGAATTTTCTAAAGGTAACTAAAAGTATTTTTCCATCTTCTAGATGTATACGTTTTGTATTTTTTTTTTTTCCTAACCCATGTTTTTCTTTTTTTGTTTTTGGTCTAATGCATGTTGAATTGTTGATTATTCAATAAGAAGCCTAGAGGCAGGAAGCTCTTTGACCATGAAGTGTCTTCTATTAAGACTAGTAGCATGTTCATTTCCTTTGGCCGAAAGAATTAAAAAAAAAAAAAGCAAGACAAAACAAAATAAAAAACAAAAGGAAATAACATTTATTCATCAACTTTTGATTAATATTTTTTTTAACAAGAATGGATTATTATTATTATTTTTATTATCACTCTTGTCATTGTCGGTGTTATTGTTGTTAGAAGTTTGAAGAAGTCGTTATTCGATTTCTTTTTTGGGATAAACTAGTTTGAAGGAGTCCATACTCCCTGATACAGGGAACAAAGTAAACACCAACACAGAAAAGATAGAAGATTTTGACAACAAGATGAAAGTGACTTGAATNAGACAAAACAAAATAAAAAACAAAAGGAAATAAAATTTATTCATCAACTTTTGATTAATATTTTTTTTTAACAAGAATGGATTATTATTATTATTTTTATTATCACTCTTGTCATTGTCGGTGTTATTGTTGTTAGAAGTTTGAAGAAGTCGTTATTCGATCTCTTTTTTGGGATAAACTAGTTTGAAGAAGTCCATACTCCCTGATACAGGGAACAAAGTAAACACCAACACAGAACAGATAGAAGATTTTGACAACAAGATGAAAGTGACTTGAATTGAGTTTTGCACATATTTTATTAATATTAAATTAGTTCAAAAATTGGTATAGAAGACTTATATATATATATAAGCAAAAAGGGTAGGCCGAAGAGACTAATTATGATTATCTTAACTGGACGTAATAAAAAACTTGTTGAGAGCCACACATGAGGAGCTTAGATGAGAATTACAGATGTTTCGACTAAGCCATAGCCTAATAGAGTCTTATCAAAATATTAATGAGAACCAATATAATTAATACTAATAAGACATAAGTAGTATTTTTTCATTGCGAAAATTTGAATCCGAGCTCTAATATATGCCTAATCAATTTGTAAATTTTCTAATATTGGTGTCAGAAACACGTGCACCGAGAAATCGTTTTGTCTCCCCCCCGTCGCCCTCACGACCCAGTCACGAGGGAACAGATGAGGACAAACAAATATTTTTCTTCTCAATTTGTTAATCGAAATCTTGTTGCTGACAAAAAGCCATCTGTGCACGCGGGATTTAGCGGACTTGTTTTCCTCCACAAGTCTCTTTGTTTACCTCTTCGTATCCGCGTCGATGAAAAGTGCCTACTAAAAGTCATTCTCATATCATATGTGGCCTGCAGTGGGGTACCTACTCCTTGGCTGCACCAAACATTGTTTTCATTCATAGAAATTGGAAACCTTAAACTTTATGGTTCCATACACGCAATTGCTACGGTAAGTTTGTTAAATGTGTATGTGTTTTTTTTCCTTTTTTCTTTTTAGGAGGGTTTTGTGTTTTGAGTTGTTTGTTAATGTCCTTGACGTGATAACATAAAATAAAAGGCAGAAAACATTTACGTTTGTTAAATTTTTTGTTTCTTGTTATCAAAATTTTTTGTTTCTTGTTATCAAAACAAAAACAAAAATATAAACAAGCAATTGAAAATGAGTAATGATATAAGGAGGATTAGAATCTTCTTAGAGTCATTCCAAATGTGATGTGACATTTAAAATCACCAATAGATTAAAAGAGAAATGATAGGGGTCAGTAAGTTTTTTAAATTTGGCCCATATTTATTTTACAACTAACCATTAGATTTGTGAGATTTACTATTGACTTATGTGTGATTCACTTAAGTTTATGAGTTTAATAGTTGATTGTAAGAAAGTATGAGTCAAATATGAGAAAAATATTGCTCTAACATTTTTTTTAGATTAAAATTTAATAATAATCATATGATATTAAATTGTGATTTTTAAATGCAACATTATGTTTAGGATGACTCTAGTCTTCTTTATATTATCACTCATTAAAAAAAAAAAAAAAAACACTCTTAAAAACCATTTTTTTAAACCTTAATTGTCACATTAGAATAGTTTTTTTTTTTTTTTTTAAATAAAAAACAAAATATAACCCTCAAAACATATTAACAAACATACCACGACTGTTTTTATATGGTTTATATATATATATAAAGGTATCATGACATGAATGTAAAATAGTTTTTAATGTTTTGTTACTTTTTGTAAGTATTTTGCGTTTAAAGTTGTTTGTTTGTTAATGATTTTATTTTATATTAAAATGTAAAAAGCTCAACAACTATTTTTTTTTTGGTATTCTTGGAACTACATATTTATACGGGGAGTAATGCTATAAGTCTTTTTAGAGTCATCTTAAATATAATGTGACTTTTAAAATTACTAATAGATCAGAAGTCAATAAATCACATATCAAATTTAACGATAATTTTAAAAGTTACATCATATTTGGGATGATTATAAAAAAATTCTAAGAAACATTATAACATTACTCTTACGGTATCTAGCTACTATAGATGTCATCATGAAGATGTCATCATGATGGTAGTAGTTGTAGTGGAGTAAGTTTAAATTGTTAAGCCTTCACTAAGTGCTTTTCCATCCCATGCAATGGGCTGAGGTTGACCTCCAAAATTAAAAGCGTATATATATATATATATATATATATCCCTAAGTGACCGCGACGACCTTTTGAAATCCATTGCTACCTAGTTTGTGGAGGTGATCAAAGATGACATTAGCTTCATAGTACTCTCTAGATGTTAAATATTATATTTTTATCATACTTTTATTTTATAGGACTAATGCAGTAGTGTTTATCGGACCTTGAATCTTTTAACAAGGGTTTTTGATGGGTACTGTCACATCAACCTATAAGATGAGAGATAGAGTGAGATTTAAAAGAGTATTGATTTGTATTACACTTTACCTATTTGACACTATTTCAAGTTTTCAACCAAGGCTCCCTTGCCTTTTCTCTTCTTCCTTACGTCAGTCGACTCACGCTTAGATTAACCCAGGTTTAAAAATTAAAAAAAAAATCAAACACATTACTCTAAAATGAAAGATTAATTCTAAATGCCACACTTTCATTTCACTAGGGTAATGTACCAGTACTCATTAGTTTTTGGATCAACCATCGTTAAAAAACAAATAAAAAAATATACAAGAGTTGATTGTCACTGCCCTTGTTAAAAGACTTGACGATGTTAGGCTTGACATTAACTCTTTTTTTCGTGATATGAATCATATGGCGTAAATATATCTTTTAGATGATAGTGTATTCTTTTCTTATCAAATGATGTAATTAAAATAAGCATTCTCACAGGATCTCTCATTATTTTTTCCATTCAAATCAAGAGCGAAAAAAATGGACACTTCTAACTTTTTTCCTCATCAATTAGAGAAAAATAAAAAAATAAAATAAAATTAATGCAATCAAATATCAAAATAGCATCCTACGGTCGTATTTTCATCACATCTTACAGTACGTTCCTTGAAAGCGTTACTTATCTTGAGCCAAAATCTAATGCCTTAAAGTCCACCTTTGCGGCCATGAGCCCAGGCCCAAACTCATCTTGAGCCCCTTGAATTTATTGTCTTGTCTCTCTACGTCTCTGCCTTTGAGCTAACTCTATTTGCCTTGGGCTCTATAGCCGAACCAGTTATGTTGGGCTTTAGGCCCAATCACTGCCCCAAAGGCTTTCTCCTTGTACTTCTGTTAGATCCCTTTCATACTCTCGAAACTTGGGACAATTGGCTGTATGGAATTGTTAGAAAGGGAAGAGGGACTTACAAGAAAATAAAAAACAAAGGTGACAGAGCCTTTTGAAGAACAGTTGAGAATGTGTCAAATGAATGATTCAGCCCATCAAGAGAACTGAAACGGCTGCAATATATGGCAATATTCCGTAAACGGAACAAAACTTATCTGGGTTACCATCACGACCATCAGTGGTCGGTAGAAGAAATCAAAACCAACCATCAATAGTTGGTAAATAAACGAAAAACTTTATCAAAAAAAAAAAAGAGTGAATAATTCAAGGAACTAGCAAAAAATAGAAGCACAAAGAATAGAAAATTACAAGAAAATCAAATAAAATAGGAAAAAAAAATGTAAAATTAGTCATTGTGGTTTGCCTGATTTACAATTAGCTTATTGTGATATCAAAATGAACTTAAAAATCTTTAAGGTATGCCAAAAAATTAATTTAGTCTTTACAATCAAATTTCGTCTACTAATTTAATAGATTTCGTTAGTGTGACACTAACTTAAACAGGGCAAGTATCACAATTGAATTGACTATAACATTTCACTCTATAAAAATCTATTGAGTCAACAAATCAAATTTGACCGTAAGAACTAAATTATTTTTTTAGCATACATAAGGGATAGAGACGGATTCATAAGGGGACATGGGATGGCCATGGCCTCTCCCCAATTCCCCTCACCCCCCCCACCCCCCACACACCAAAAAAAAAAAAAAAAAATGTTAAAAAAATACATTATTGGTCATGACCCTGTCTCAAAATAATTTATATTTATTGGTCACTCTTCATCCAATTTTCTAGATTGGTCGCTGATGAAGGAACCTTAAAAAGAAAAAAAGAAAAAAAGCATAACTAATTTATGTCGTCGTCGTCGGACGCTGTCAGTTGTCTACAGTAAAGGCAAACTTCTTCTTCCTCGTGTGATTAATGCGCCAACATCTTTTTCTTCGTCTTTTAATTCGGTTCAGACTCTGCTTCGTATTAAATTCCAATTCATCAAACAAATTAAATGCTCCTTCGTACTTTTTTCTTTTTTTTTTGGCAACAATGCTTCTTCGTACTTTTTTTCTTCGTACTTCGTACTTCGTAGATCTCTTTCTATTTTGCATTTTTGGTAAATACGTCTACACATTCAGGACCATTGATCGCTTCCATTAAAATAATAATAATTGACTTTCTTTGATAAAATTTTCTTCACTTTTTTTTTTTTTTTTTACATAAAAATATGAGAAAACTTTATTTTAGAATCTTGAGTTTTCACATGATTTGATAAACTTATCTCGAATTTTAAAATTCTTAATTTGAACCCCTGATTTTTCGTTTCTTTTTAAATAAAAAAAAAATGTTTTAAAAGTTGAAATTTTATACAAAATTCAGGAGTATAAATGTCATGTAATGTTTAAAATTTGACGGAGGGGTTCATAATATATTGAGAGCAATAGAATATATTTTCTAAAAAAAATACTATCTAAAAAGCATTAACAAACGAGAATAGGCTCGGTTAAGATACGTACACTAGCCTTTAAATGGAGGAGACGATTTGAAAATGACATAAATTTTCTACAAATTAGGTTATAAAAAAATTATTCAACCTAGTTTTTAAAAGTGGAGTACCGTCCTTTAACCGGTAACATGTGAGAATTGCATATTTGTTCTAATTCATGTGTTTCTCATATACTTTCTTAATAACATTAATAATAAAAATAAATAATGTGTCTTTTCTAGTGCTCAAGGAACACATTGACGTTTTTAAAGACATCTTTAATTAGCACGATGATGAATGTAAGTAAGTATGTTGGTTATGGAACAGGATTCTTGTCTGGTTGGGGCCATGCATATATAGAGCTCCAATTTATGCAGTTGGTTCGCCATTGAATTCATGATTTCAAATTCAATTTATTTCTATATATATATATATATATACACACGTAGTGAATTCAAAATTCATTAATAAGGTGAATTAATGTAATTATTTTGTAATTTAAGGGAAAAATATAAAAAAGCCTCCTAAACTACCAGCAGTTTACAATATAGCTTCCCAATGTTCAAAAAGTAATAAAGTAACCCCCAAACTACTAAAATATAACAAAAATGCCACTTAATTTTTTATTTTCCTATAATACCCTTATTCATTTAGCAAATAGAATAATAAAATAATTGTAAAAAAAAAACCCAAAAATAAAAACAAATCAATGGGCGAATATTTATTTATTCCAAAAAACTTTTTTTTTATTTAATTATTAGCCCATTGATTTTTTTTTTTTTTGTTTTTTTTAAAAATTGTTTAGTTTTTTTTACAATTATTTTATTATTTTTTTTGTTGAAAGAATAATGATATTATAGAAATATAAAAAAATAAGTGACATTTTTGTTATATTTTGATAGTTTGGACGACTACTTTATTACTTTTTGAACATTGGATAGGTATAATATAAGCGGCTAATATTTTTTTATATTTTTCCCTAATTTATTTGTTTGGAAAATAATGCTTTTGTAAAGCAAAAGGTGGAGGTAGATGGCAGGCAGGTAAAGGTAAAAAACGTAAGACATTAAATGAAGAGGGAAAAGAAAAGAGAGTAGGGTGGGGTGGATGGGTGGTGTGGAGAGTTTGAATTAAGTTTCCATCTTCTTGGTGATAAGAACGACAGTTGGTTCAGGTTGAGACATTAAATTCCACCACAGTAGTGAAGGTCTCACCTGGCAAGGAGAACAGCATATACATAAATATATTCCCTCAAAAATGGCTGGAGGAGGAAGAGGAAGAGGAAGAGGAGGAGGAGGAGGAGGTCTTTAATTAACTTAGTATTGATATTTTGATTATATGTAGTAATACATTTTGGTGATGATACAATATATAATCACCCTAAGCCCTACTCAAGCAATTACTTTTATATGAAAGAAGAAAGACAAATTATGCACCATTGATACTGATCTTACCATGCATGTTGAATAAGGAGTCTCTGGACCCCATTAGAAGGGGTCCACTCCTCAGGTACAGATAAACAACTCTCTCTCTAATCTATTTGTTAAGTTTCCTCTCCCAAAAAGATCTTATTGACTTAAGTGTCAGAGATTTCCTGTTGGCCCCCGATGATTGACGTCAGCTTATTGGTAGGTTTTTTCTTTGTTTTGTAAATGACTTGTCTTGAAAATCTACTTCAATAGCTGGCATGCACTCAGGGGTGGAACTACATGGCCCCTTGGGGCCCCAAACTGCATTTACTACTAAAATTTTTAATTTTGTCCCCTCAAACTTTAAATATTAGTTCCGCCCCTGCATGCAATATCTATGGGAATGATGTTCATTTTCCCTTCAAACGGTTGAGTTGGACCGGTGGGTCTCCGCCACCCTCCTTCTCCTTCTCAAGATTTTTGCTCATTCATGGGTGATATGCATGCCTCACATTAAATCCACTTTAAAACTTAAAAAGTTCACAACTTTTCTCTCACCTATTTTCGTACCCACACGTAATACCCTGCCAAAACACGTGGCAAATATTTTGAGTAATTTGTTAATAAACAAAGCACTAGAACCTGGATAGATTAATATTGTTTGATTTTCTAATAACAACCCAAAAATAGTCTTGATAATTTGTACAAGGATACTCAAATTAGGATATAGATCAAAAGATTGGACTTAATTAGAAAGCACTTGAAATTTGGAATTAGCCAAAAAAACAAAAAAAAAAAAACACTTTTGCACGGTCAACAAACTATCCCAACGATGTCATGCCACTTATTAAAGAACATCGGGATCGCGGATAATCAGTATTACGTTGCATGCATCAATAATGCACCCAACACCCAAGATGTAGTTTAACAAACAAGGCCTATAATACTTCATGAGAGATGAGAGAGGTAGCATATAATACTTCTTCTTTAAGTACAAATAACTTACATTATCACAAGCCAATTTCTTACAAGGACTGAAAATAACTTATATTGTCACGAACCAACTTCTTAAAAGGAAAAATTAAAGGACGACAAATAGAAGAAAGATATATAGAAGATGCACTAGAAGTCTAGAGGTTATTACATCCTTCACACAGATCTATATATATATATATATATAGCCTTTCTCACAACATAGTGTATATATATATTATATATATATATATTGTTACCAATTGAGACTAGTGGAGATAGATAATCAAGGTATGCCGATGATGATGGGAATAAAAGGAATATAATAGCTTGATGGTGCTAAGCCCCACTCCCTTGGTAGAGGCAGGTCGACATTCTTGGAAGAACCAAACTTGTTCATCATGGCCCTGCATTTCGCATCATCTGCTGTCGGGCAAGATGTTGAAAAGCTGAGGGGAGTGGAGATGGTGTAGGAGTTGGTCTTCTCATCATCACTACTCTTTATAATTTTGGTTATCATATTTTTCCTTGTGGCATAGAGCTGGGTTGGCCCCCCAAGAAGCTTGGCATGGCAATTCAGTGGAGATGTTCTCGAAGTCCCTGATGGAAGCTCCACTTCAAAGGACCCATCATATTCTGTGTCTGCCATAGCCAACTTTTTCACCCCATCACACTTCACTAGAACCTTAATGCCTGCATGCAACAAAACATGAACATAAATTTACTCTAAAATCAACTTATATGTAAATTAAAAGCGTTTCCTCCACACGGGTCGGATTAAAATGCTAATTAACAAGATGGAAACAACATAGAAAAACTTGTTTTGTTTAGGACAAACCAGAGAAGGCATCGTTGTGTTTGCAGTCGAGGCAAGAGACCTTGGCCTTCACAACTTGGGAGGTTGAAAGCTCAAATCTTGCAAAAGCCAATACAAGGAGAAGAGCTGTGATCAACTTAGGGAAAGCCATGGAAGCAAACAGTGAGAGCTGAGAGAGATCGATCGATGAAGGTGAAGTGGTTTGAAGATATATAGGATGGCAATGGCAATGGCAATGGCAATGTGAAGTAGAGCACAATAATATAAGGATTCTGAACATGACCATGATAAATGAAGGGCCCCAAGGCTGATTTTAGTGGTTGGAATTCTCATGACGTGCATTCATTTCACTTCCCAAGTATCAATTAAGGCCGTACTCCCTCTTTTGAAAGGATGTGTTTGGCAAACCTCCTCTTTTTTTTTTTTTTTTTAAAAACTTCACTTATTTCATCAACTAACGCGTCTTTTGTAAACACCATTTTAATATTTAAAATCTCTCACTTTAGTGTATCAAACTTTGATTTCCTTTTACTTTTTCATTTCTATTAGGATTTTTTGTTAAATGCTAACGGAGATGTGTGAAATTACTAAAATACCCTTAGTTATTTTTCTCATTTTTTCCATTTAATTTAACTACAATATTTAATGGTATGGGGTATTTGAAACGAAACGAAAGTTCGATACACCAAAGTGAAAGATATATTTTGAATATTGAAAGGGTATTTACAAAATGTGAGTAAGTTCAAGGGGGTAAGTGAAGTTTTCATTTTTTTAAATTTTTTTTCAATTGTAGTAAAAGTGGTTGATGTGATATAAAGAGAAATAAATTTTGAATTTTTTGTTTGAAAAAGTGAAAAAAAAAAAAAAGAATAGTAATAAAAAGTTAGGGGAAAATACACTTTATCCTCATAAGCCATCCACTCATTTACACTTTTAAACCCAGTGTTTAAAGAGTGACACTTTACCTTTTAAGTACTTGACATTAACACTCATCCTATGAAGCACACTTTACCTCATAAAATATTTTGAATTGACACTTTACCCCCTGAGTTGACACTTTACTTATCCCCAAAACTTAGTTACTTCAGGAGTAAAGTGTCAACCCAAAATACTTTAGAGGGTAAAGTATATTTTATAGTGTCAAGTGTCAATGTCAGATATTTTGGCGGGTAAAGTGTTACTTTTTAAATATTGGGTTAAAAGTGCAAATTTGATAGTTTAAGGGATACAGTGTATTTTTCCCAAAAAGTTATTGATGTGGTAATTGGTATAAAAAATAAATAAATATATATATTGAAGTTGACTTTTTAATAAAAAAAAGTGAGAAAAAGGGGGCCGGAAGAGAGGAAAAATGTTTGTCAAAACAAACCCCATCTCACTCAATTTTTCGCAGATTTGATCATTAATTTAGACCAAGCGATAGAATTTTATGTTAATATGTTTTAGAAAGTGATTTTAATTTTTGTTTGAAAAAGTATTATAATATAACATAAAAGTAAAGATAATTTTAAGTATTTTGTGTTTTAGCTGTATTTATTATTGAAAAGAAAAAGAAACATGTTATATAATATTTTCTTTTAACTAAGTAGCTGAAAAAACAAACAAACTATAGTACATAATTTTTTATTTTTTTTTATTTTTACGAAAAACTAAAAATCTTATTCATAAAAAAATTATATTATTTTGGCAAACGACAGGTTGGGCCTTTTTAGTTATCCCTGTCTAATCTTTGCTGTCTTGGCCTCTAACTAGGATTAGTGCTTTTTTGCAGACAACAAGTCGAGTAAAAATGGCATGATCTTCAGCCAAAGGGGAACAAAACACCAACAAACTATAAAACTTTTTTATTTACAAAATACTTCTTAAAAAAATAATTGTCATGAATGTTTGGTGGTCTCGCGATGGCCGCCATGATTTTCTGATGACTTCGCGGTAGCCTCCCGGCTCTAAGAACTTATAACGGTCTTGTGGTGGTCGTCAACTCATCCAGGTGGGCCCGTAGTGATTGTTAGGAAATTTCAACGACCCGTGGTGGCTGCCATGGTTATCTAGGGTGGACACCACAGTGGTTATAAGTGCTTGGGAGAAAGAGTGTTGTTTCCCATATGTTTTGTTTAACATCATAACACTTCAAAAAATATAGTGTTATTTTTTTAAATAATATGACAACATATTAATCTAAAATATTAATTAAATTCGCTTCTTTTTTTTTATTGATTAAATTTTTTTAGATAATTGATGATGACTTAAAGAAAATGAAATAGTGTAGTAAGGAACCTCCTTTTAATTTGTCAGACAATGATTTAGTGAATTAAGTTCTGTTAGTCTTAATAATATTATATTAACTTCTTTTTTCTTTTTTTTTTTCATTTATATTCAACATGAGATTACAATTTTTATTTCTTGTTTTGCTGAGAGATTACACAACATTTATTCACTCATACATGAATCACTCCAGCAAGTAGTGAAAAAAAAAGGTTTAAAATCAAGGGGATTATAATCATTGGATTCTTCACAATCTCATTGCTATGGTCCAAGGAGGCCCAAGAGGGCAAATTATCCATCACATTAATTGCACTACAGAACATCAAGGGTGATAGTTCAATGGTTCAAGGAAATTTTCAAAGTGGATGGAGAATCCCCACATATGCCTAGCGACTTTGGTTCCCATTGATACTCTGATAGGGCTAGGTCAAACTATGACTTAATCGAACTTGAGGAAGCGCCTACAATTCTCATACCGTCTACGCCCCTTATGTACAGCTCTCAATGAGTAGTTGTTATTATAGTCACGGTCATGTATGATAGTCATAATTGGCCTCCCTAGCCTACCCTTTATGCTCAGGGGAAAAAAAAAAAATTGCACCGAAGAATATATGGTAGGTGATTTTGCCCTTTCCTTCCGGCTAAATAAAATCATCACACACCCAAAAAATAAAAGAATAAATTTTGTAAAATCTACATACAATTAATATTAAAAAAAAATTGAAAAAAAAAAAAATTGCAAAAACAACATGAATTCCTTGTGACTTTGTCTAAATGTGACATGAATTTGTTTTTAATATATATATATATATATATATTTAATGTGGTTGGTGAAAGATGCAACTGAATTGGCAAGATTCCCAACAGCAAAGGTAATGCTTCCTACAAGTTGTACGGGGTACAGATCAGAGTCAAATGTGGGCAACAGCACCATTTGTGGAGACACGCGTTCCCTTTTTTCTCCAAGTTCTGACACATGGACATGGACAGACTGGACATGTGTCATCAACATTACCTACGAGATCATTTGGCAAACTACAGCACATTTTCCGACCCCCATTACACGGCACTATTTACCATTAATAATAATAATAATAATTAATATGAAAAAATAAAATAAAAATGATATTAAAAAGTAAAAAAAAATTCTTTTGTAGTGTAAATAGTGAATAATTTGATATTTTTTTTTAGAAAAAATAAAGTAAATAATGTGGTAAAATGTAGGAGAATGTGAGGAGATAAAGAAAGTTTAACAAACAAGGTCGTAAACCTTTTGCTTTTCTAAGAATCCAAACAAATATTGGCCTGTTAGTAGAAAAAAAAAATATATAATAATAAGTTTGTGGTTTGGGTTGGTGGAATCATTTTTGGCTGAATTACTTCCTCCAATTTGAAAAAATTAAAAAAAAAAATACTATTAGATTCAAAATTACGATAAAGAGAAATAAGAAACATTCCAAATTTTTGTAGAAAGTTTCTCGACTTCAATATATTATACTGAAAGATGTCCAAAATGCATGTGGGAATTATTTACGTTTTGAACACAGTAGCTTAGTAGATTGAATTAGAAAAACTTGCTTAAACTAGGACTGGAAAAATTGCAACTATTAAAAAATAATAATAATAATAATAATAATCAATTTATGTGTCACAATTTGGCCTAAAGAAAAAGAGTTGTGATCATAAGAATCTTCAACATTATAACTTTGAAACTGACAGTATGATATCTCACGAATAAGAGACGATAAAGACCCAATTTTTTTGCTCAACTTTTACCTTATTATTATTTTTTTTTAAAAAAAAAACAAAGTAAAAAATAAAAAAAGTGTCTGAAGCAATAATGTTTTTTTTTTGTCCTTCTTTTAATTGGTGTTTTTAAAAAAATAAAAATTACATTTTTCTTCATAAAAATTGTCATTTTCATAAAAATTGACAATTTTTGTGAAGAAAAATGCTTTTTTTTAAAAAAAAAAAAAAGGCAAAAGTCGGAAAAAAAATTGGACCTCTTAACATTTTCCCTCACAAATAATATTCATATGCAGGGGTGTAAACTTAATGAATTATCATCCACCAATTTAAATCAACAATCTTCCAAATAAACCCTCCCTTCAGCAGTGCTACCTATACTAAAGCTAAATTTAGTTTAGGTCCTGTATGAAAATAAAAGAGAAGGTTAAACTAAATCTGAGACCGTTGAAAAAATTACTGCACGTGTTGTACACACCTAAACCAAATCCGAGCAAACATAATTTTCCTACCCAGTACACACAATTCCAAACTTAACCAACTCCTTCATATTTAGGATTTCAGAATTGAAAGTGAAAGAGACCTCAGTCCACAACAGAGTCACAGGTACTCATACTTACTGGATTAACAGCTTCTGTGACTGTGACTCTATCGCATACAAAAAAGGAATGGGCATCAATGATTCAAGTCCATACAACCACCATCCATGGGAATGGTCTGAAAAGGAGATCTCGATCGCTACCCATCACATTCACTTTCTTTATAAAGAAAACAATCCTATTAAAAATCAGGCTCCACAAAGGGGTCTACCCATTTGTTCATAAAGTTCTAATTCACCAATCAATCCATGATCAGCAATTGAAATGCTACCTTAAATCTCATCGGTAAAAGGCATCTCCAATACTGTAATGCAACCATATATGATCCAACACATAGGCCCAACCAAAACACAACCAAACAATCACGGTAGTACCCTATTAAACCCCGACCTGCTTTTTGCCTTTTATCAATAATTCAGTATATATATTTACAAACAACTTGACAAATAAAATACTTATAAAACACTCGATAACTACTTTCACCTTAATGCCACATTACAACCAAAGAGCGAAAAGCACTTTCTAAAAAGCATTACGAAAATACCTTTGCCTTCTGGCAGTGACTCACCTGCAAGAAGAGAACAACTGCAAATGTTCTTTTTGGGTCGCAGCCATGGCCATAATTTTAAAAATTTCCCATCCACCCAGCACCAAGAACTCTTCAAGAATACCACTGCCGTAAAAGTAAACTGCAGTATCATTGAGCAGAACATGGAGAAACAATTATTTAGGATGATTAAGGACACTTTCGAAGCAGCCAACCTTGCAGTTCCCTCTATTTCTCTCTCCCAGTGGCTCACCAGTGAGAATACATCCACTATGGCCAGCCAGGGTAACATAATTTAGAAACTTGCCGGCTTATCTAGCACCAAGAACCGTTCAAGAAGACCATTGCCACAAATGTAAGCTGAAGCATCATTGAGTGGGACATTGAGAAACAATTACCCCGGATGCTTAAGGACACTAAAGGAGAAGTCCACTCTCACCCCCTCCCTTACCCTACATTTTAACCGTGCCTAGCCCAGAAAACAACCGTTCTTCACCAAATGTCTGAAACTATAAAAAGAGTGTTTTTTTTTAACTAAGCAATTTGGGAAATAGGTTACGAGGAAACAAAAACCAAGTGGGGTTGGATTCTCTGGCAACAAGCCCAAACAGAAATACAGTGCTTGAAGTTGATACAATTTAGAATTAGAAAATGGGCCAAAAAATGGCCCAATCCTCTATATCTTGCATTAAAAGCCAAAAAATGGGCTGCATGATACAATTTCTAAAGTGGGCAAAGAAGCTAGCATGATTGAAACAACAACCTAAAGGGTGTCATTGTAGGAGGAGGAGCACTGGAATGGATCGATCTAGATCCATTGATGAGCAGAACCAATGGTAGAATAAGCCTCCACATCAAGAAATAGGCACTGAGATGCAGGGAGACAATAACTCACGGAACAACACCAATAAAGCCACAAAACAACCAAAAGACTACACCTCCTGCGGAAGGTAGGTAGGTGGGGGGGGGGGGGGGAGGCCCAAGCACCACAGAAGAGAGGCATGAATGGTGTAACAGGGAGGCCGCTGATGGCAAGGGAGTGGGCATCTGATGAGGCGGTTGACAGAGGAAACCAGATCTGAACTGAAAAAACCCAAATATACTTTTCATGAATGGTGAGTTGGCCACACTCTTAGCGGAAAAGGGACAACAATGAGGAGTGGAGGCTGGAGAGGGTGGAGAGGAACCGAGCTTCAGGTGGTGAAGGAAGAGGTGTTGTTGTTTGGTAAAAGCCATCATCTAGATCTAAGACCAACTTATCATGATAACTAATTACACTCAAGTTCCACAAACATGACACCTCGTGTTTCCATCAGTAAGTGAATACCTAATATGATCACAATACTAAAAATGTAACCAACACAAGAAGATTGGCTGTGAATTCCAAATTATGTCTTCCTCCATGAGCACTGCAAATATGCTTGAAAGTTGGGGCAGCTTAAGTATCAAGGATACAGCTAACACATCAATTGAAGTGTGCCTTGTTATCTCAAGCATTTGCACTATTGGATATGGCAAAGAAATCCAAACCGACTTCTGTATAATAAAGCAAAGAAAGCTGCAAACAGACTAGGCCCTTGCTAGACTTGTATATTTCCTACTTCAAGACTAGAACTCACATAATCCCTTAAGCAAAGAGAAGGGAGACACCACAAAGCTTCCAAAAAGAACTTCAAGTATTAGAGTTGCATTTGGATTAATCAGATTAACCCCAGTAGATAAAGGCATGACATACACAGAGTGCGCCTGGGACTACGATTCCGCAAACCAAAAGTGCGATTTTAAATCAAATCAGAAAAAATATATATGAATATAGTTTGTGAGTGCATTTTTTAAAAATTGCAATTTGAAAACATGGATTTTTCTACATTTTCAAATCACAAGTAAGGGGGTGTGGTTTTAAAATCACACAATTTTAAAGGCTAAATTGTGATTTTAAAGGTCAAACTGCAATTTGAACAAACACTCAAAAGTGTTTTTTTTTTTTAAATCATGTTTTCAAATTGCAAGTTTTAAAATCGTTACTTTTAAATTGCATATTTTGAAATCACAATACCAACGGACTCAAAATGTTAGATGCTGTGTACATTACATCCAAGTGGTTGATATCTATGTATATGAATATGAGGATAGACGTAGTAGGTTGATACACGTCAAACCTATAATCTTTACACACAACAATAACAAAACATGGTTCTTTCCCAGATATATTTGCCTAGTTTAACTGTAACTCACCGTTAAGAGGATAATCTTACTACTTGAATTTGAGTATTTGAAAATTGGAAGGAACTGAAGGCATATTAACCAGTAACCTCTTGCAAGCAAAGTGAAACACACTCTTCCACCATGAACCGAAATCAAATATTCATTTGAACACAGTTGCTGAATGTAGGCTTTTGCTTTCATCCCAAGAAATAAACAAACTAACATTCGAAAGGCCTAATTTTCTTTTCTTTTTCTTTTTCTTTTTTTCCCGCAAATTTATCAGAAACCAAACGAAGCACCATTCTTCCCCTAAAAACAAATACTTGATGATTAAACAAAACACTTACACTTGCACATATAATTGTCAATGGAAAAAAATATAAAACAAAAATAAGATAATTTTTTTTTTTTAAAAAAAGCACATTTTCCTAAGAAATTGAAGTCGTCAATCAAGAAAACCTGTTCGCCGCCACACCGCATTTCGAACCTGGCGGAGATCTCTCCCCTTGAGCGTCCTACCGGCGCCTTCGAGCACCGAGCACGCGAGCATCGGCGACTGCGCTCTAGCAACCATCTCGTGCGGCGGCAACATCTCGCCGTCCCCGCCACCGTCGTCGTCGTCAATGTCGTCGAACTCGTGGTGACTCCGCATCGCACTCGCCAGCACCGGCACGTTCACCGGCGCAGACTGGTACTTCAGCGAAGAAGGAAGCGCCAGTCGTTCCTGCGGCGATTTAGGGATTGCCGGAATCATACGCGAGGACGACGAGGACGACGAGGACGAGGACGAAAACGAAGCCTTGTGGTAAAAATTCGAAACGTTTCGGAGGCTCGGGGACGATTCGTTCTCGGGGAGCACCGCGAGGATTCCGAAATTCTCCGCCTGCGCGAAACTCTTGTGGTGGTTGCGAGGGTTGGGGTTGGGGTTGGGGTTGTGGCGAGGAGTGGAGGAGGCGGAGGAGGGAGGGGTCGAATGGTTGTGGTTGTGGTGATGGTGGTGGTCCTGTTCGGCATAGTCACCGGTCCAGAACACGTCGTCCTCGTTGAGCTCGACGATGACGTTTACTGTGGTGTCGGTGGAGGAGGAGGAGCTAGGGTTTTCGAGGGGCGCGTGGGGGAACGCGCACAAGAAGCGGTCGCTGTACGTGGTTTTCCGGGGGCGGAACCGGGTCGGGCCGTTGAGGTCCATGTGGGTCGTCCGGTGTCAGAAAGCGATGGCGTTTGTGTGAATTTGGAGCGTCCACGGACCACGATGATTAGACTTTAGAGAGAGAGAGAGAGAGAGGGAGAGAGAGAGGACGAGGAGCGAAGAGGTGGAAGGATAAGGTTATATTCGGTATTCCTTACTATCTCCTGCTATTCTCCTCCATCCCCTACAATCGCATCTTCATATGACGCGGCGGAAATTTCGGGAAAGAGGTTTTTTTTTACATGTCTAGAGAGAAAAAGAGATTCAAAACAGTGATCTTCGTTTCATTAGGCGTAATTTTAACGGATTAAGTTATTTCTTGAGAATAAAATTTCAGAAAAGAGGGTTGATGATGGAGGAGAAAAGAAGGTTGATGATAAAGGAGAGTAGTAATTTTTGGCCTACTGGCGTGCTTGAACAAGAAGCATGCTTATATTAAAATATTATAATGGTAAAAAAGTAAAATAAAATAATATTTTAATACCGGTAAGCCAAAAATCACTACTATAAGGGTATTTGTTAAATATCAGCACACTCTCATAAGTTTTTTTTACAATGTACTATTCACAAACAAAAAAATGATTGATATAAAAAAATAAAAAAATAAATCGAAAAGTGAAAAAATTTATTTTGTAGTGACTTTTTTATTTAAATAGTAAATAATATAATATAAAAAAGAAATGATTTAATATATTTTTTTTTAGAAAAAAATTAAAGTAAATAATATGTAAAAAAATATGTTGTAATGAAGTGTTGTTTGACAAACAAAGTCACTATTGGCAATTTGGCATGTGGGTATGCAAGCAATGACATAAACGTGGAATAACGGTGCGGGCAGGAGAGTAGTCCCATTTTTTAAATGGAGCGAATCCGAGTGAGACCCGTGAAAGGATCTTGATTCTCGAATCTCGATGGTTGATGCTGGCAACTGGCAAGCCAGCGGAAATTTCAATGCTCATACGACGAGTCATATGCGCATTGAAATTTCATGGATTCTGAGGTGTTTGGGTTTGGGAATATTAGTTAACCCATATTCTAAATTAAAATAAAAAGAGAGGGGTAAAATGTCATTTTCAAAACTTTAAGAATTCATTCTTAGAAATTGGTAAAATATATTTTATAAAAAACCATCAATAAATATATATTGTTTTAGATGTAGATATTTTTAGGGATGAAAATTCGGTTTCGGTTCCAGATTATTGGCCAAAACCGGGACCGAAACCGGGGTCTCCGATTTTAGCTTTTTTGAAAATCGGAACCGAAGGTTGGTACTAGTTTCAAAACAGGGCAACCAATTTTTAAAAGAAAATTTATTTTGGGCTTATTTAACAACAAGCATGGAGAGTTAGAGCATTCCTAGTAAACTCCCTCTAAGTACTAGCAACAAACTCCCTATAAGGAGTTCTATTCCTTCATTTAGGAAAAATGTTAAAAAAGTCACAAAAACTCACCACATCAAATTTTCTAATTATGTGAAAACATTGGGATTGCTACATTACTTCCCAATGGATTGGGAAGCATTGTAGCGTTCCTATCATTATAATAATAATAAAATTACATCATCTCTCCTCTCTCCTTCGTCGAGCCTCTTGCCTAGCTCTCTCTCTCCCGTTGTCTCTGCTCTTTCTCTGTGTCTCGTGTTTATCAAGAACCAAAAAGGAAAGGGAAGAGGGACGAGAGAAACAAGGATATGGGAAAGAGTGGGTTTAATTTATGGGTTTTGTTGATTTGCTGTTCTTGGCAGAATTGGAATGGGTAAAATTTCACTTAAGCTTGCATTCATTTCGGCCACCCATTCCAATTCTGCCAAGAACAACAAATCAAAATAGTTCAGAAATTTTAAAGAAAATAGTCCAAAAAATGAAAGCAAGCTTAAGTGAAATTTTACCCAAAAATAATAAGAACAGAACCCCAACAAAACCCAGAAATTAAACCTTGAATACTCATCTTTCTCTCAATTCTCCATCTCTGTTCGTCTCTATATCTCTGCCTCTCGCCCAGTTTCTCTCTCTCTACTCTCTCTCCATCTTCAACTATTTTCAGCCCAATTAATCAGACCTTCTAATAATAATCGGACCTTCGTGATGGGCAACACCAAGAAGCTCGAGGAAGTGGGTCGTGCCTTGGCGCGTTGGTCTCCAGTAGTGGAGTGTCGACAATTTGAGGCTCTGGAGGTCCGGCGATCTACAGCTGTTTGGAGCTTCGGCGATGAACGGCATGAAAGCATATTATCTAAATTATGCTATTCTTTAGAAACTAAAGACTGATCAAAATATAAATTAGCAGCGGAAATAAAAATATAAATACCTCAAGCTATTATTTGATCAAGCGAATTGAAGAAAATTCCTCAGTAATAGAGAACTCAGAAAACTAGAAAAACAATATTTTAGAGAAATGTTATTCTGACCTATGCCTACCAAAATTATTGTGTGTCAAATGATGGAATACACATGCCTTTATATAGGTAGGTCAGGGACCTTTGCTCTTAAATGTTATTGATTTTGTTCCTCCCATCAAGGAGCAAAATTAGCAAATAACATCTTTTTCAAATTCCATAACTTCTTTTGCTAGAATAAATTTCCTGATATTGTAACCGAAAAGATTGTATAATCATTCATTAATATCGTAACCGTAAAAATTATAATGAATATAATCATTTCTTGATATCATAACCGAAAAGATTATAATGAATATAATCGTAACCGAAATGTGTCATAAAGGCCATACTTCATAAGGATATTCTAACATTCTCTCACTTGGCCCTTATGACACATAAATTCTTTATACAATTCGGTTCTACAATATGGCTATTACTTTATTTATTCTAACTATTTATGAAATCCTCTCACTCACACAAGAAATACTACACATGAATCATGGCGGTAAAACCATTATATAATAAGGCATCCCTTCCATGCATTATAATATATAATATCCCCTAAATGAGTACCATATGAGCAATTAAACTTTATGAATAAACTTCTCATAAGTTATTCAGGTCCTACTTTATTTTATCCCCATGGATAAGGCAATAAATGTGCACAAAAACTTTATAACATTAACTTTTTGTCTATAGACCAAAAGAAAGAACTAAGTACAAATTGAATCAATGAGCCCCATATGCTCCACATGACTTTTAAATAGCTTTACCGGTAAACCTTTAGTCATAGAATCCGCAATCATCAATTCAGTACTGATATGCTCAATGAACACTTCATTTCTTTTTATGTTCTCTCTCACCCGAAGGTACTTGATGTCGATATGTTTACTTCTACTTCCACTTTTCTTATTTTTAGAGAAGAAAATGGCAGCACGATTATCGTAGAAGATCTTGATTGGTCTCACTATAGAATCAACAATTTTGAGACCACCAACAAAATTTCTCAACCATAATGCCTGTGTAATGGCTTCATAGCATGCAATGAATTCTGCCTCCATTGTAGATGTAGCAACGATAGTTTGCTTGCTGCTTCTCCAAGATATAGCCTCTCCAGCAAGAAGAAAGATATATCCTGAAGTAGACTTTATGCTATCTACACATCCAGCAAAATCTGAATCTGAATATCCAACCACCTCCAAATGGTCAGTGTGTCTGTATGTCAAACCGTAGTCCGTAGTCCTTGGTACTTGATGTCAATATGTTTACTTCTGCTTCCACTTTTATTATTCTTAGAGAAGAAAATGGCAGTACGATTATTGCAGAAGATCTTGATTGGTCTCGCTATAGAATCAACAATTTTGAGACCACCAACAAAATTTCTCAACCATAATGCCTGTGTAGTGGCTTCATAGCATGCAATGAATTTTGCATCCATTGTAGATGTAGCAACGATAGTCTGCTTGTTGCTTCTCCAAGATATAGCCCCTCCAGCAAGAAGAAAGATATATCCTGAAGTAGACTTTCTGCTTTCTACACATCCAGCAAAATCTGAATCTGAATATCCAACCACCTCCAAATGGTCAGTGTGTCTGTATGTCAAACCGTAGTCCGTAGTCCTTGGTACTTGATGTCAATATGTTTACTTCTGCTTCCACTTTTATTATTCTTAGAGAAGAAAATGGCAGTACGATTATCGCAGAAGATCTTGATTGGTCTCGCTATAGAATCAACAATTTTGAGACCACCAACAAAATTTCTCAACCATAATGCCTGTGTAGTGGCTT
>CM017324.1:6722489-6789246 GCA_006937295.1 Carpinus fangiana
TTTGTAAAGTCAAGAGTTTTTAAAACTCCATCATTTACTAACCTTTTGATTCTCTCTATGGAGATATGTCCCAATCTCCTGTGCCATAACAAAGCGGAGCTTTGATCCATAAGGCTCCTCTTTATGCCAACATCAGTATGCAATGATAAATAGTTATTTTCAAAGTTGGGATCTAAATCAATTTTGAATAAACCATCAGTTTTTATTCCACCACCAACAAATTGTTCACCTTTAAAAATACTGAAAGTTGAATTGATAAACCAAAATCCAAAACCAACATTATCCAGTCTAGAAACATAAATTAAATTTCTAGAAAACTTTGGAATAAAAAATACATTTTCAAGATCTAAAACATATCCAGATTTCAAAATTATTCTAAAAGTCCTAACAGCTTCTACTCTTGAAAACAGTTTATTTCCTGAATAGACTCTTTGTTCATTGCTTGCTGGTTTCCTTGTTGTGAGAAAACCCTGCATTGAGTTGACAATATGGATTGTAGAATAAGAATCAATCCACCATGTATTATTAGGAGCTTCAACAAAAAAAGATTCATGACACACTAGAGATATGAAATTACCTTTTTTTTCGAGCCATTTTATATACTTTTGGCAATCTTTCTTCATATGCCCTCTTTTCTTGCAGAAGAAACAAGTATCCTTCTTGCCAATTTTCTTGATTGGCACCTTGTTCTCCTTCTTGAATTTTGGGACATACTTGCCTTTCTTGGTCTTTTCCTTAGCATGAATAGCCATGTGAACACCTTCTGGCTTATCATGTTTTAACCTCTCCTCCTTTTGAACACACATGGTCAGAAGTTCATTAATTAACCATTTATCCTTATGTGTGTTATAGGATATTTTAAAAGGAACATACTCAGAGGGGAGAGAGTTCAATATAAAGTGAACCAAGAATGACTCAGATATATCATTCTCTAGGGACTTGAGTTGAGCTGCCATGTCCCTCATTTCCATAATGTGCTCTTGCACACTTCTGGAGTTATCAAAAGGACTTGCTTGAGAGCTTCTTCATCAGGGTGCTGGCTAAGGCCTTGTCAGAACTCACAAATTGTTCCTCAACGGCCTTAATAAATGCTTTAGCCTTAGTGCATTCAGGGATGGAACCCCTAATGCCCTTAAAGACATGAGATTTCATGAACATTAAACTTAAGCGATTAGATCACTCCCACCGTTCATGTTTAGCAATATCTAATGGCGTACTTTCCTCCGTGAGGACGGGTGGTTCATCCATACGAAGCGCCAAGTCAAGCTCCAAACACCCCAATGTAAAAAGTAAATTTTCTTTCCAGTCAGAAAAGTTGTTACCATTAAGCATTGGAACATGAAAAGTTACATCCATTAAAGCATAAGGAATAGCTGCAATAACCAAAGAAAAAAAATACTTTAATGCTATGAAATAACTTTATTTAAATTAACCAATGTTAATTTAATAGTAAATTTCAACCTACCTGTAGGCAAAGGTTGCATCACGTATGAAATTTATTCTTTATTAATAAGACTAATAAATTTAGCATTAATAAATAAAATTCTCTGTACCTGTAGGCATAAGAGAAATTTTATTTTTAATGTTAAATTTACTATCTTATTCTAATTAAGTCATAAAAATAAAACGTCCCTGTGGGGATTGGCAATTAAATTTATGAATTAATTACAACACGATGTTAATTTTCTTTATGAAGTTCACATAATGTTGATGCAATTATCATTATAAAAATTGGGATGCGGTGGCTCTCCCAAAAATTATTATGATAATCACGACTTCATTAACATCTAATAATTGTATAGATGCCAAGTAAAGTTCCCAAGAATAATTGATAAACCAACACATTAGTGGGTAAATAGTATTTTTCCAAAGTACAATCGGATAATGTCCCAGGCCGTGAGGGGGTGCACAATGGCACACTTAAATCCCAATCCCGCCTTGCCAAAGTTACCCTTTTGCAACATTGGATAGTACCATAAACATTCACCAACATATATGGTTTAATTAATTATTCTTAGGTGCAGGCATCAAACAATTTATATTTAAATAATAAGAATTATTTAATCTCAAGTTCATGCATTAATGCTAAACAATAAGACATAGTAAATTGCAATATATAAAAGCATATATAAAATATATATATGGCTAAAAATTGTCTAAAAGAGTATCTTAGGCCTTCGTACTAGGAGAGCCCAAGTTCTAGTGGGCCCAAAACTTTTTTTTTTGGACATTTGGGCTACTTGATCCGGATTGGGCTTCTGGGTCAGCCCACTTAATGACCCAGTTAATGTATATATTTTTAAACTGAATCGGGCTTGGGTTAAAATAAACCCATATCCAGTGGCCCAAGTGTAACGACCTAGATTTTAAAACTCTTATTAAAATAATATTAAATAGATTAAAAGAAAAATAAATAAATTAGAGTAATGATNGCTAGTTTCAATATCGGGGCGTTACACCAAGAACCAGTTCCTTATGGGTTAGTAAACCCTACCCATATCCTTAAGTCTTGACCCGGAAAAAGGGAAACCAAGCAGTAGTCGCCACCCCTCCTTTCCCCTTATGCTGCCGCCGCCACCCCACTCAATTTCCTCATGCGCCGGCCATGCAAGACCGCCGCCCAGACGGCCAAACGACCGCCTGGTGATGAGCTTTGGGCCGCCTGGTTGGGTTTTTTTTTTTTTTTGGGCAGCCCCGGTGCAGTGCCGCAGGAGCTTCAGGCAGCCCGTACAGGGCTGCCGCTACTTTGAGCGCCGGTGTCCTGGGCTCACCTTATGCAGCCAAGGCCGCTATTTTCCTTATGCGGTGAAAAAACGCCGCTTGATGGCGGCTAGGCAGTGGGTCACGATGGTGCTTGGGCAGTGGGATTCACGATTTCTGGGTTAGCCATGGGTTTAAGTTGTTTCTCCATGGACAAGGGCAATATGGTCAAATTATCCAAAAGGAATGTAATATGTTTTGTTTCCACAAAATAGCACAATCAATTTCAGAAATAAAAAATTGTTTCTAGAACATGTTTAGTCATATGTATATTCAAAATAAAACTAAACAATGTTCACAATAAGCATAATAAACAACATAGCCGTGATTCTCTTGCTTTTCACCATAATTTTGTTTCAATAATCAAATAAACAAATAAAAAAATTATTGAAACAAAAATAAAAGCAAAGTAGGCATATCTCAAAATTAAACTGAACAAATATGGCCTAAACCTGGCTCTAATACCACATGAAAGCATATTATCTAAATTATGCTATTCTTTAGAAACTAAAGACTGATCAAAATATAAATTAACAGTGGAAATAAAGATATAAATACCTCCAGCCATTATTTGCTCAAGCAAATTGAAGAAAATTCCTTAGCAATAGAGAACTCAAAAAACTAGAAAAACAATACTTTAGAGAAAGGTTCTTCTGACCTATGCCTACCGAAATTATTGTGTGTCAAATGATGGAATACACAGGCCTTTATATAGGTAGGTCAGGGACCTTTGCTCTTAAATGTTATTGATTTTGTTCCTCCCATCAAGGAGCAAAATCAACAAATAACATCTTTTTCAAATTTCATAACTTCTTTTGCTAGAATAAATTTCTTGATATTGTAACTGAAAAGATTGTATAATCATTCATTGATATCGTAACCGTAAATATTATAATGAATATAATCATTTCTTGATATCATAACCGAAAAGATTATAATGAATATAATCGTAACCGAAATGTGTCATAAAGGCCATACTTCATAAGGATATTCTAACACGGCAAACAACAATTTCGAGGAGTCGCGTGTCTGCAAGTTCAGAGCTTCGGCGATGAACGGTGAACAGCAACGTCGAGGATCTGGGGGTCCGACGGTGAATGGCAGGTCACTGTTGGGTTGGTCTTTAGAGAGAGAGAGAGAGAGAAGAAGACGGAGACTTAAAGAAAGAAAGAAAAAAATAAAAATAAAAAGTAAAATGAAAAGTAAAAATATTATTTTAATGATATAGGGAATGATTAAGGGAATCTATTGTGGTATGTATTTGTACAGGGAAGCAAAAAGTAGTTTGAATCCCTAAACTTAGGGAAAATGGTTGGGAAGCTGCTGCCCTATACAGAAGCTTCCCAACCATTTTCCCTAAGTTTAGGGATCTAAACTACTTTTTGCTTCCCTATACAAATACACACCACAATAGATTCCCTTAACCATTTCCTATATCATTAAAATAATATTTTTTACTTTTACCTTTTTTTAAAAAAAATATATTTTTTTCTCTCTCCCCCCAGCACACACATCTTCTCTGTTTTTTTTTTTTTTTCCTCCTTCCCGCACCTCTCATGTCTTCTTCTTCCCCGATCTCTCTCTCCACACTTCTCTCATTCTCTCGATTTTTCTCCCCGCCAGAAATCCCCTTCCATCGCCGATAGAGCCAGAACCCTAACCTGTATTCAAAGCAAGAAGAAGAAGAAGCATAGTAGTAGTTGATGGAGGAGGAGACCCACAATGAGGTTCAAAGGTTAGATCCAGAGACGGAGTTTCTGCTCTCCAGTAGACAGACTGGGACTGAGCGGGAGCTTTTCAAGGAGAGCGTCAAGCCCTTGAAGCAGGGCAGAAAGGTTGAGATCCTGAACGATTCTCTCAAATCCCACAACGACAATCGGCTCAAGAAATCCCTTCTTGAGCACCAGAGGTCCATTTACCTTCTTTGCTTGAATTCTTTAACCCAACTTGAATTCTTGGAGAGAGCGGACAAGAGAAGGGAGTAGGCGGTGTGAGACGAGAATTTCTACAGAGCCGGGCGGTCGGAGTTGGCGAGGGAAGAGAAGGAGAAGGATGAGGAATTGGAAATGGAGGAATGGTAGAAAATGGAGGAGAGGGCGTGGATGGGAGTGCGGGCTTCGGAGACGGACTCTCACAGCAAGATGGGGTGCTGATCATGCTGTTGCCAGAGAAAGGAGAACGGGTGGAGAAGAGAGAGGAGAGAGAAGACTTATTTTATGCTTATAACATTGAGTGGGAGAGCAATAGTGCTTCCTAATGCATTGGGAAGCACTGTAGCAATCCGAAAGTTTTCAAAAATTTAGGGCTTCTGCTGTGGAGGGTTTTTTGTGGTTTTTTTGACATTTTCCCGAAATGAAGGGAGCAGAACCCTCTATAGGGAGTCTGTTGCTAGTGCTCTTAGTGCTCTAGGGAGTCTGTTCCCTATATGTAGGCAGTGGCGGAGCTAGGAATGAAAGAATGTAGGGGCGGGAACAAAATAATAAAATATAATAATAATTTTTTTCCCTGGGGCGTCGTAAATAAAATAATAAAATATAATGATAAATTTTGTTTGTTCTCTATATATATTATATTTTTATCATAATATTGTAAATACAATTAAAAATATAAATTATAACATGGTATGTATATCACAAAAAATATATCTATGAGACTTCATAAATATATGTCAAATTGATATTTCAGTTAACAAGTACTAGTACAAAAATAAAGAAAAATACAAAATACAAAGTTTCTAAAATTGCATTCGACGTGATTTTAGAGAAACGAAATCATCAAATACCAAATATGAATTAAAGCTTTCGAAAATTTCTCTTTCAATGTAGACAAATAAATTATCCGCAAGAAACTCATCCTTCATTTTGTTACGAAGTCTTATTTTAACAATCTTCATAGCTGAGAATGCTCGGATCTGTTATCTTCATTATCTTTTTTAAAACAATTTTTAAGTTTTGAAATTAAAAGTTCTTATTCCAAATTTTTGTTATTAGTTTTAACATATTGTAAATCTTTTTTTCAATTCAACAATATTTTTCTTGATATTACTAATCTCATGCTGCAAATCTGAGATAGTAACAGCCTTTGATTTTTGTTTAGAAAATCTTTCCAAGGTTTCATCAAGAGATATCTTGGATCTGGGAGGTTTGTCAGTATTTTTCATCATAGTCTTCTTAAGTTTTATAAGGTATTTTTCTTTTAATTCAGCATCTTCAATTTTTGAAATAAGAGTAATTAATAAATTTTCTTGTTCTTCATCTTTAGTCAAAACATTGTAAGTCTTTATTTTGTTGCAACAAGAGTCAAAACATCCAATCTTAACATCATCTTCAGAAAATTCAATAGCCGAATGGTAATCAGAATCATCTGAGGTGAGAAAATCATTTTTAGAAGAAAAATCATTGTTTTGAAGAATTCTAAAAATGTTTTCTTTTTCACTTTCTTCAATATTTAAAGCATTAAGTTCTTTTTTAATCTTTTTGGGAGGTTTAGGGCACTTATCAGCAAAATGTTCTGATCCTTCTCATTTGAAACATTTTCTTTTTGAAAAATATTTTTCAAATTTAGAATTCTTTGTTTTGGGTTTTTTAGGAAAACTCTTCGAAGGCTTATTAAATTTTCTTTTATTATAATTATTGTAATATGGAGCAGGTTTATTTTTGAAAACCTTATCAAATTTCTTCCTATGTTTCCGAGATGGAGCAATAGGAGGCAATTCAAACTGTTCGCATAAATTTCTCATTTCATATTTAGCTTTTTTAGCAATTTTTAATTGTTGTCGAATCATTTTTTGATCAATGCACATTTTAATTCCAAGTTTTTTAACAATAGAAAACAAATCACCATAAATAAGATTCTCATAATCAATTAAACCAGTATCAGTATTAATCAATTCGTCTTTAACTTTGTGAGCAAACAATGAAGGTAATCCATCAATAAATTTTTCTTTCCAATAAGGTTTTTGACTATTAGATCTAACTATAACATGAGAAAGAAAAACATCTTAATACCATCTATAATCAGACATAGTAGGACAACGAAGATTATTCAAATAATCAGAAATTTGGGAAGTAATATTAGAAGGAGTACCAACAAAATGTTTAATAATGGTATAAATCAAAGTATTTACACAATCTGGTTCACCTTGACCAATCCTTTCATAAAAAAATGGGTAATCCATCTTCATTCTTGTTGACAGCTTTTCTAATTTCTTCACTGGAATCTTCAGTGAGATCTTTGTCCTACCAACTTCGAAGGTTCCAGAAAATTCAGTAGTAAGCAAATCAACAATTTCTGATTGGCTTAAATTATGATTGGTGTCATAGGCATTAGCAACCATAGACATATGATTCATTTTATTCATCAATTCTTGTTCGGACAAACCATCAATAGTCCATTCATACAGTTTGTTAGAGGAAACAGAAAATTGGGATTGGAGAAATCTCTCTTCAAATTGTAAATCATGAGGAGTAGGTCTAGAGTACCAATTTTTTTGTAAAATTGACAGGTTTTGACTTATCAAAAATTCTTTCGAGTTTTGGCTCCAAATCAATCTTTCCAAAATTTTCTTCAAGCATTTTTATGTCAGAATCAGTAGAATCATGAGAAAATTCAGAGTCTGAATCAAAAAATTGTTTTGAAATGGGAGAGCAGTCTTTTGAGGATTGGAAGTACTGGCTTGGTCAGTCTTCAATTCAGAAAGCATTTTTTCAATATTTTTCTGGCTATTAGTTTTCGAACCAAGTGATTTTCTTTTTTCAGGAAGAGAAATCAAAGGTTTTTCAACTTTGAGAAAAGCCAGGGAAATCTTTTTTTCAATACGATCTAACTGCTGTCCGATTGTGTGCAAAGATTGGTTAACAAAATTATTTTGTTCAATAATTTTCCTATTTTCATAATGAACATCATTGGTTGATTTGAAAGGAGAACCTTTGACAGTGATTCATTTACAATCAATGAGAATATTTTCAAGAGGATGATGAGAAGACTTACAATTGTCTTGTCTTCTTTAACAAAATTCTTTTAGACAATATTTAGAACATTGTCAAAAGGGAAATGTTTTTGGAGGAAGTCAAAAAATAAAATATGCTTTTGGGATTCAATCATTTTTTCTGTCCATTGGACTTTAATGAGATCCCTTTCTTTTTCAAAAAATCTAGCACGGTAAGCATGTTGTGAATCTTGGTTCTTTTTTAAAGAAAAATCTTTTTGCAAAGCAGGCCAATCAATTTGCGAAAAGAAATCTTTTGTGGTGGCATGAATAACCAAAAATTGGTGAGGAGGAGGGAGAGGAGCAGTGAAGTCCGAAGCAGAGGGAGAAATAGAACCACCTTTATCATCCTTGTGAGTAGGAGGATGAGTTTTGGTTGAATAAAAAGTAGAAGAAACTTGAGAATTAGTATAAATTCTTTTTAATTTCAAATCAGAATGATCAAGGGGAGGAGAAATTAATCAGTTCTTCAATTTCTCTATCTCTTTTTTGGAGTCCTTTAGTGGCTGTGGAACCAGCAAAAGAATTCATTTTTTCATCAATAAACAGTGGTCTTTGAATTTGGTTTGAAATATTCAAACAAATTTGAAAAACTAATTTTAACAGATCCATCCAAATACTGTTGGATGTAATCAAGATTGGAGGTATCATTAACTACTCGAGCTTGCTTAGATACATTCTCCGAAAGCCATTTGTTAGGAAGATTAATTTCATCCCATCAAATCATTTTTGGAGTTTGTATATTAGCATTTTGAGCAGAACTTTGAATTAACAAAGTAGATTGACCTACATTCTTAATCACAGCTTGGGGATCTAAATTAGTTTTCATAAGCCTGTAATAAATTCGGTAGATGATAGCAAGAGGTTTACTACCTTCTTCCATATCATAACCAGAAGTCAAAACATTCAAAGTTAAGGCCTTAAAAATATTAATATCATCCAAAGAAATGGTCAAATTAGGGAAAACATCAAAATGAGTAGGACCATTAAACAAAGAAGATTGAATCATTCCAAGGATGCTAATTTTGAAATTAATAAATCTAGCATCACACAAACATAAAAGCACATAAGCATTAATTCCAAGTCTGGTTAAAGGTTTAACAGCAACTTGAATAGATCCAACATGCAAAAACTTGTAACCTTTAGCCTTAGAATTTTCAATAAATATTTTATTAAACAGTTGAAATGTTGAATTATTACCAGAAATAGCAAATGTTTGTTCAACAGTTCTGACAGAATATTCAGATATCCAAGAAGATTTTAACCAAGAAGTAGTGTAAATATCCTTAGGCGAAAGCTTGAGGATATTCCATTTATCAAAATTAAAAGAACTATCACTCTCAAAAGAAAGTTGTTCACTATTGATAATATCGGGTGGTAAACTTGATCTAGAACTAACAGAAGAGGTTGATCTCCACATTTTGATATACAAACGGCTCACAAATTCACTTCCTAAATATGTTCTTCCTAACTAACATCTAACTACACATACCTTGGGCCGAGCACTAATCCTTCACCTACGCCCTAAAACACGCCAACTCCAGGCTTCAAAAGGGACTTAGAAGGTAACCTCAGAAAAGTCTGACAGGGTGGTAGGTTTACAACTAGAAGATAGAACACAAAAGAAAGATCACAGAGAGAGCAGAGTGGATAACAGGCAGCAAAGAGATCTCAACTCTTATGGCTTTGGTTTTGAGTCCAGAGCTTTGGATTCAATTTTTCCTTTGTCTTTTTTACTTGCCATTGTGGCATTGCAAAAATTCACGAGTAAGAAAATCAGGAATTGAATTATCAGAACCTTTAATATATTCTATCAAAATGAAAGGCTCTCTCTCTATATATATATAAAATGTACTCAATATATTCCATAACAAATGTCATAAAGTGCAATGCTGTGACCGTAGATTAAAGTGGGCATGCTATGCTACATACATTCTTGACGGAAATTTGGACCAACCATACATTTATATATTTAAAATTGTAGTGCACTCTTTAAGATAAACAAATTCATAAAGTCTCGAATATGAATTGAAGATCTTTACGATTTTCCTTTCAATATAGACAATTAAACCTAGGGGTGTAAATCCAGTCCAGTTTCTTGGTTATTGGCTAAAACTGGGAATCGGAACTGGGGTCTCTGGTTTTTCGATTTTTTAAAACTGGAACNCGACCCGACTTTTACCGACATGCAAAACGATGTCGTTTTGATATTTATTCTTAATATTAATATTTATTTATTGTATTTTCTAATTGAAGATTGTCTAGCTCAGTTGGTTTCGCACGTGTCCCAAGACCCTTAGGTCGTGGGTTCGAGTCCCGCGGGGTTCTTTTGTAGTTTTATTTAAATAAAATAAAAATCCGAGCCGCTGGGATTTGAACCCAGGACTTCACAGCCACTAGGGTAGATTCTTACCACCAAGCTACAGCCACTTATTGTTCATTTACCTGCAGATTATTTATTTATACAAACCGTTTATTACCGACCGAAATCCTACCGACTTTGTTGATTACGGTCGGTTTCGGTAGAAATGGCTGTCCGTACAAAGTCGGTTAAATTCCGACATTACCGACTTTTTCGGTTTGGTAGGCGAAAATCAAAAAATTCTACCGTAACCGACATTACCGACCGATGCTCACCCCTAACAACAACAACAACAATTGGCCTTAAAATCCATAAAATTTCATTTTAAAAGCTTACATAATACAAATCTCATTTTTATGAGATTAAACACTAAATAGTAAATACTAACATGTCAAAAACGACCCAAAGAAAACATTAAAACAATAAAAACAAGTATGTAAAGTAACAAAAGCAAATAATAATAAAATATATTATTATATACGTAGGCACCCGGTTATCCCGTTATAAACGGGTACCAAAAATCGGAACCAAAACCAGGGTACTCGGTTTCCCGATTTCCCGATTTTTTTTTACATCCCTAATTAAACCACCCCATTTGATGGGTGGGGTAGCTCGCAAGCCACCTCCTAGCTATTGGGGGTGGCTGCTCCAACCATCCCCAGCCAATAGTGTCTTCCTTCCTTCTCGAGTGCTTACTTAGGAATTGATTATATATTTACTATAATTTTGAAAGTATCTATTAAAACATAGTAGTTTTAAAGAAATCATATTTTAAAAATAATAATTCATCTAAAAATGCATTTGGAAACATGATTTCAAAACTAATGTATCACATGTGAACTTGGATTTAACATGATTTCACAAAGTATCACATATCTCTAAATAATTTTGAAACTATTAGCACATTAATAGATTGGTAATGACGAAACTTTCAAGTGACCGCACGGTGGTCACTAGATGAATATGTGATATTAATTCTTATTATTAATTTTTTAATAATATTTTTAAATCAGTCATTAAACCTGTTTTTAAGAAAATAATCAACAAATATTTTTGTGTTTTGAAAACCTTTTTTATTTTTTTAATTTTGGTGGGATAAAACTTGTTTGAATAATTAAGGTTCAACTTGCAAGTTGCAAGGTCTAAATTCGGAAAATACCAAACGTTAAGGCGCTATTTCAGAATACTAGAAAATCGCAGGGACCTCCGCATCAATTCACAAAAAATATTCCCCATCGCTTAAAACCCTAGTTCCCACAGTCTCATATAAAGCGAAGCTTTCATCTCAAGCCAAAGCCGCACTTCTCAGGCCAGTAATCTCTCCCGCTGTGTGAGTTCCACAACTACTCGAAGCAGCCATGGTAAGCGAATCGAATCCAATTTCTAATCTTTTCAGCAAATCAAAGCCCTATGTTCCTGTTAATTCTCTGTTTGGTTGCTGAGAAAGGTTGATTACAGTAATGGGAAAACAGTGGGATTTTATAGCCATTTGGATTCTGAAATAAGGTCAGAAAGTGAAAAAAATGTTGATTTTTCTTTATATTGTTGTGCTTTTCTAGGTCCTCTTAGTTTGCGAAGAAAACTTCGAAACAATAGGAAAAGCTGAAGGCTTTTGTTCAATTGTATTTATTTATTTTGTACTAGAACAGTTGAAATTAATTAAAATTATTGGTCTAATAACAATCTTTCGATTCTCAGCTGGTTTTTAAACTCCATGTAATATCTAATTTCTGTGCGGTTTTCCAACTTTTATACTCATTGAAGTTGTTGAACCATACCTTCTTCATGCAAGTAATTTCCTGCTTTTTGTAGAAAAGCTTTGTGTGTGTGCTTGTTTTACTGAGTCACATTTGATTTTAATTTTGCTTAGTGTATGTATATACCATGTTTATAAGTACCGCAGTCACGTTTGGACATTTTTTTTCATATCCTTCTCTTGATGGGTTCATTCTTTTGTCACTGGTCTCTCTCTGTCTGCATTGCAATGGAAAAGGTCTCCACAGTATTTTCACAATTGCTTAATTCTTTCATACTTTATGGTGCAGCAATCGTTAATAATGTGCTGTACTGATTAACTTTAGTTCATTTTTTTGCTTGAATGTTGAGTGATAATGCGCATCAGGATGTGCAAAGTATATAGACCTCATATAACTAGGAGTCACTTCAATCTCTGTATAAATTTAGGTAGTGGGTTGGACAGACAACTTTTACCCCTCACAAAGTGTGACACTAATGTCATTTTTTTGAGAGGAACTGCAAACTTTAGTGTGGTAGTGTAATTGGATGGAAAACGTTATTCAGTAATTGGGCTCTTAATTTTAGTTTCATAGGAGATTTCATTTTTCATAATTATCCTGGTTGAAATGCTGTGCTCTGTTGCTACTCAATAGTACTTCTAGTGGGCTATCAAAGCCATGCATTTATTCTTCCGTACCACATAATTGCTCGAGCTCATAAATGTATCCATTTTTTTTTGTTCTAGTTCAAATTTTCCTTCCCCGAATCTCGAGGGGGCAACTTGTTAAAAGATAACCAGAATTCAACATTTATGAGAGTGTGAAATCTTGATGTTAAAGAACTGAGATTAATTCTAATTTATTTTCTTAAATTTTGGTGTGGTTCCTTAGTCGAGGAGAAAGCAAAGGGAACCAAAGGAAGAAAATGTGACCCTTGGGCCTGCTACCCGTGAAGGAGAACAAGTTTTTGGTGTGGCTCATATTTTCGCATCCTTTAATGATACTTTCATTGTAAGTGTCATTATTCATTTTCCTTATAAAAAAGTGTCATTGCTCATTTTTGTAAAGAAGCTATTTGTTTGTTTTCCAATTATGGATGTTTTTTGAGTTTGATCATAAATTATTTTCTTGCTTGAAAAAACAGCATGTGACTGATCTTTCTGGAGGAGAAACACTTGTTCGCATCACTGGTATGTGTGATCTTATTTCTAATTGTTTAGTTTGATGTGCAATTTTTTTCTTGAATAGCATTTTTAGGCACACTTGCTTGAAAAGAGTTTACACTGTTGTACATCATTTGTTATTTTATATCTATAGTTTTTGGTGTCTATATTCCTTTCTGTAGACCTTTATGTGTCTTATGAAATTTATGAATGTGATGCTCTTTTCATATTGAACCATCCCATTTAATTGGGGAAAACTTAATTATTTTTCTTGGTTAAGTAAGTTGGTGTGCATCAGAAAAAACTTTTTTGTGGGCCTTAATATGCCATGCTTACAACTCAATTTTGTTTGTTTCATACTTGGTAACTAAGGAATCACTTTGGGCCATAAGAGTTGGGGGGGGGGGATTTTTATTTTGGAAGGGTCAGTTATTCCTTCCTATTGGTTGCATTTCAAGTTGGCTGTTCTTTTGCTAATGTTGATGTTGGGTTTGTGTCATCTTTCTTGTGTATGCTCATGTGCATGGCTTGCTTGTGCTTCTCTGTGTTCTTGCCTTCGGTTGATTTTCTTACATCAGTAAGGATGTCTATGCTTACGTCTAGAAAAATAGCCATGTAGTGGTGATTTTATTCGCCTTTTAAACCTTAGCATAGGAAACAAATTGAATTTCTTTATCTTTGCATTTATGCTTTTGTCCAGTATAATTATTCCCATGCAGTGTGTGTGTTAGAATTTAAGTCTCAATTATGGATTCCCATGAAAGGTGAAAATGAATCTTTCTTCAAAATGTAGGAGGTATGAAGGTAAAAGCTGATAGGGATGAGTCTTCACCATATGCTGCCATGCTTGCAGCGCAGGATGTAGCAGTGAGATGCAAGGTTTTTCTTCTTTTCCCTTTAATTTATTACTTCAAATTGTAATTATTTGATTTTGAATTGATCCTTAATGTGTTTCTTGACTTTAAGTATTTGCTAGCTTGACTAATTGTCATTCAATCCTAATCAGGAACTTGGAATCACTGCTCTTCATATTAAGCTTCGTGCTACTGGAGGAAATAAAACCAAGACTCCAGGTCCTGGCGCTCAGTCTGCCCTTCGTGCCCTTGCTCGTTCAGGAATGAAGATTGGTCGCATTGGTAAGGCTCTTGCTCTTTTAAATGCATGAAATGTAAGCCTAATATCTGGCATTTGTATGCTGCAATTGCTTGGTGGAGATGCAGACGCCTTGAGGATTTGCCTGTCTTGTATAAAGATTCTGCAAAAGTTATTTCAGCATAGAATGAATTTTTGAGGTTGTCTGTATTTAGGGCTTGTTTTTCTCTATCCCTACCCCAGTTTACCGGTACTATGTTTGTCTGGATGGGCATCTGCCTGATTTGGACCATTACCATCCATGCCTGTCATACTGGGAATTTCTCTCTAGAACATTGTAACTTAATTGGAATCTGAATATGGCTATGAATCTTACTTTGCGTGTTATGTTCGCAGAGGATGTGACTCCAATCCCTAGTGATAGCACGCGAAGGAAGGGTGGTAGAAGAGGAAGAAGACTGTAGGCTCATTGTCGAATCCAATCATCCTATCATTCAGCTTTGGTGCTGGTGATGCGTTTTCTTGGTTTCCTGTAGGGCTTATTAGTCGTTGGAACATTTTTGTTGTTTTTGGCGATGGCAGACTCTTGCTTTATATCAAGCATAATGTACAATCAGAAGGGTGTGAGATTATCTATGGCATTTGTGTTCTCGCATAAATGAATTATGTTTATGACTCAGTGATGCTTCCTGTGAGTTCGTTTTTCTTTACTGATTAATCTAGGCTGTGGTCGGTCATTAATGATATGCAATGCATATGGAGTGTAGAAAGCAAAAATGTTCTTTATTTGTAGAAGACACCTGGGTTCAAAATGTCTATGAAATCAGTAGCTAGTATTTGTGGGATTCTTCATTCAGTAGCCTAAAGTTCTTTCAAATCTAAGGACTGGAAAATTTCTGGGTCTCATGAATTGTAGCTGATATTTTAACCGGATAAATTAGAGTAAGTTTTTAGAGAGCCAAAGTTTCCTTAAAACAAATGTTTGGAAAATAATGTGGACGATTTTAGCAACATTAGTACAATCTTTAAATAGAACATAGTGGCTGTGTTTCCCACTATGGTCAAGCACTTGGGGAGACTAGCAGACCTAGGAAGGAGTTGATCTATGAGTTAGAGAGTGAGAAGGGGGAGTAACGCTAGAAGTCTTGTTTTTGTGTCTTTCTTGTGTCAAATTTTGAAGTGACACGAGGAACACTAAGAATTTTTAATATTACTCATGAGGAGGGTGCATTGGCTTGGGATAATTTTTCTTTGGGCGAGCCAATTTCATTACATGCCAATTATCGGCCTTGCATTGAATCTATCTTCTTTTTTTTTTAAAAAAAATAATAATAATTTTTTTTTTTAATAGTTTTCAACGTGCGGCCACTTGAATCTTGATATTTACCCTTCCAAACAACAAGGGTAATTAATTATTCCAAAACAATTAAAAATAAATAGAGAAAAGAAAGAAAGGACAAATTAAACACCATAGAACAATGAGCACTATCCTCGGGGCTTGGGAGTAAGACCAGCCTTGAGACGTTGAATGGTGGCAACATCGGTCTTGAAGGACAAAGCCAAGACATTGTCATCAATGCTAGTGTTGAATAAAGTGTTAGGAAGTGAAACAAGTCCAGCATTTGCACTTCCAAAAGCTGCAACTGCTACCGCAGGTGTCGAACCAGCGTTGTACTGGAAGTGCACCAGTCCCTTTGGAAAAATAAACATATCACCCGTTTGTAGAGTCTGAGTAAACAGCTTGTTAGTCGTGTCAACGAACCCCACTTCAAGGGTACCAGCAATCAGGAAAAGGAGCCCAGTAGCGCGAACACGGGTGTGGGGTGGACTAATGGACCCAGCCGGGAATTGAAGGACGTCCATAGAGATACTCTGCCCGTTGAGAGCCGGGAATTCAGCCATGCTTGCTTTCGAAGCCTTAAAAGCTGTGGGAGGGCCTGCTCCAAGGAGAGAACGCATGCCAGTAAATGTGAAGAAATTTCCATCGACGACTGTGACATTTGGAGGGACTATATAGTCAGAGAGAATATCCGGATCTCCGGCTGTTGCCATGCGGATGATGGCAAATGAAGAAATTAGTAGTGAGAAGAGTAGTTTCATGGAGAAAGTTTTAGAGGCGGCCATGGAAGAGATCGAACTTGGGTAAAGCTGAGATGGGGTTTTAGTGATTGTTGATGTGGTGGAATGAGGTGGTTAGGCTTATAAGAAAGGCTCCATTTATAGGGTGTTATCCATGCATATAGGATTTGAAAGAAAGGCAATCGTACGTGTTTGTGCTGCCTTCTGCAGGCTGCAGGCATTTTATAATTAGGATGACAAGTTGACAACTAGATAGAGATGAACACTACAAAGCATCTCACTAGAATCGATTGCATTGGCCCATGTTGGAGTTTCTAACGAATATACTCTTCAAAACCTACCATGGACCCTTTCAATATATGTCTATCTTCGAAAGCATTAGAAAATTGGATTAGACTATATATATATATCGCAGTAGAAGGCCAAGGCGTACGTATGCCTCTTCCATCTTCTCTTGTTTGTTTACTTAAACCAATTACAAATACTGTTTCAGTAGAAATATTAGACAGCAGCAACAAGCTGCAACGTTCCCATGATTTAATTTGTCCATATTTTCGATCGAATATACCCCAAGGAGAACAGAAAAAGGACAAGCTTCGCGAACATCGACCTCCAGCTGGGATTAGTTTATGAATTTTTTATTTTTTTTTTGGTAGAAACTAGAGAATATATTTCCTATATTTAAATTATCCTCCAAATTGTTTCCTGCTATGTTAAGACCATGATTCTGCATGCATACACAAGAATATCTGTTGAAATCATCCTTATGGGTTCAGATGAAAAGAGAATAATCATCCCTTTGATTGTTTACAGAATGGATTGTTTCTAAGCCTTTTTTTTTTTTTTTTTTTTCAGTCCAAATTTATTAAAAAAATCTATGAGGGATGAGGCCATGGCTCGGCCACAGTTTTTTCTGTGGATTTTGTTGCTTTAATGATTTTTTAGGGCATTTTGAGAAGCTTAAATAATAATAAAAACATTCACACGTGGCAGCGCACGTGAGGGATTTTTACCTTTGCAAGAGTATCAATCATTGTTCTAGAAGCATTTTCATCTCATCCTCCCTCCCCGCCCCCTCTCGACCTACCAAAGGTATCGCCGTGAAATTTTAAAATGTGTCACACTTATCCGTCTCTAACTACAACTCCATTAATTAAATTAAAAAAAAAAAAAAAACTACAACTCCATTACACATCACTCTCAATTAGCATTTGGGGTTAAAATAGACAAAAAAATCTCTAACGTGAAAATATTTTTTTGTGGTTTATTTTTTCCATTTGTGAAAATTATATATATCGACCCCGTGATAGTGAAAGGACACCTCTTTTTTTTTTTTTTTTTTTTTTTTTTTTTTTTTTTTTTTCTAAACAAATAAGGAAAGGGTTACAAAGGATGATCAAACCCACCCCTGATCCGAATGGAAGTGACCATATTTCTATTATGAGAATATCTTCACTTCGGTTGGTGTGTAAAAGTCTCATTTTCTGCTAACCATTAATTGGGTGACACATCATCCTATAACAAGCTAAAAAATGATGTTGAATACACCTGATTAAAACAATCTCACCTCACGACTGAAAACCAATTCCATTCAACCTCAAGCTAAAAACCATAGCTGCCCAGCTCATCGCACGCCGCCACTGCACAGGCGGAGACCCACTGCACAGCTCATCGCCGCCTCTCCGGGTTGTGCTATCTGGCGCCAACAATCATCTTCTCCGGCGTTAGGGTGATAAAATCCTCTAAGGGTTAATCTTCTCCTTCTAGGTTTTAGATTTAATCCAAAAAATGATTTTTGTGGCATTATAAACGATTTTTGTGGCATTAGAAATGAGTTTTTTAGGCTGGATTTTGTGGGTTTTCTGGTAGGTCAAGTGGGTTTTTCGGCGGGTCAGAAATGGCGACAGAGAGAGGAGGATGAGGTGCTGGGCTTGGCCTGTCGGATCTCCATTCGCCTTCACCTATTTGATGGGCTAACCGTGGAGGACGTGATTGGCGAGGTGAGGGAGAAGAAGAAGAAGAAAAAAAAAAACCAGAGCTGGGGCGTGCGTGAGGGAGAAAAGCTGGACGTGAAGGAGAAACTGGGTGTTTTATTCTCATTTTAAGATTGTATATTTTTTCTTGAAATGCTAAGGTGTTAACTTGTGAGTAAAGGGCAGAAAACCCCCTTTTTTTGCACCGACTGTACAACAACTGCTCTCTTCTATTATATATATATATATATTGACCGCGTGATAGTGAAAGGGCACCCTTGACGTATATATATATATACATATATACATATTGACTCCGTGATAGTGAAAGGGCACCCTTGACGTGTATTTGTGCATAAGTGACCACATTTCTATTATATATATATTGACCGCGTGATAGTGAAAGGGCACCCTTGACGTGTATTTGTGCACTAGTGACCACATTTCTATTAATTATTTGGAGGAAAATGGTAATAAACGAGCACTTTGTTAAAAAATACAAAACTCAAAACTCAGAGTTAATCGTCGAATAATCGAAATTGAAAATTCAAAACCGTCTTCAAGAAATAAATCAATCGGTTAGGACCACGTTTAATGAAGCGGAGGTCATTAATTCGAATCCCATTTCCTCCTCTTGTGCGGACATGTCAAAAAAAAAAGAAAAGAAAATCCGAAACCAATTTATATTGTATTAAAACTGAGAGGATATTTTTAAACTGAGTTGAATCGATTTTATGAGATGAGTTAAGCCCAAGGATGGAGGGAGGGGGGTTTGAGGGGGGCACTTGCACCCCCATCAACTCCTCAAAATTCTCCTTACCCTTGGTAAAAAAGAAAAAAAGACATGATTATGGATTTATGCCTCCCCTAAGCAACTCTTGAGGGCAAATGCCCCCTCTCAACAAAAGGTTGAAGATGTTGCAGTTGAGTCAACTTTAACCATTATAACTTTCAGTTGCAGAAGAACAAAAGATTGAAGACGATGCAGTTCCCAATATTTTTCTTAAACTATGGAAGACGATAAGGTACACACGTGAAAGAGAAAAATAAAATAAAATAAAAAAGGTACAATGTGCAACTTGCAATTTGCAAAGCACAAGAAAAAGACCAAAAAATCTTTATAAAATTATAAAGTCTTGTTCACATGTTCAACTCTTCCCAATAATTTTCTTAATGTATGGAAGAAGACGTGATACATGCTAACATGCGCGCAAGAGAAATAAAATAAAATAAAATAAAATAGCGTGCAACTTGCAAAATACAATAAGAAGACCAAAAAATTAATTGTTATTTCTAACATGTTCAACTCTTCCCAATAATTTTCTTAAAGTATGGAAGAAGGCATGGTACATGCTAAAATGTGTGAAAGAGACAAAAAAAAAAAAAGCATGCAACTTGCAAAGCACAAAATTAAGGTGACAGAAAAATCAATTGTAATTTCTAACTTTCTAAGCCACATGTTTTATTTCCTAGAGTAATATGTCAATTAAATTCAAAGAGGCTAAAGATTAATGGTCAAATGTCCTTACATCTTATAAAAATTACAAAACTTTGAGGCATTTTTTTTTTCTTAAAGACTTGTCGATTTTTCCTTTCACTTTCCAACTTCAACAAAAATTTGAGGTATATATGTAATATTTAAATTTGTATATTTAGATTTGAATTGTTGATTTTTTTTTTTCGCACTTTCCAACTTCAACTAAAAATTGAGGTATGTAATTAAATATTTATATTTATATTTAATTTTTTTTAAAATTATTTTTTTGATAATTATATTGCTATTCTTGATAATTGTTTTTATATTTAATTATTTTATTAATTGATATAGTTTTTGTTTCATATTTTAATTGTATAAAATATATAATTGTAGTTATATGAGATTATGGAGAAAAACAATGATTCTATAGAGCTTTAGTTAAATTCTAAACGAGCTCGTGTTAAAATTGGTGAGTAGAGACAAATATTTTATTTCCAACCTATTAACAATCATGCCTTCTTGGACCCATGTTGTAAGGCCCGTCTTCTATAGCCTCACGGATGTTTCCATTTTGTCTCACTACAGTGAATTTTTTTGCCCCCCCTCAATGAATACCCTAGCTCTGCCCTTGGTTAGGCCCACAAATTTTTTCATAGAAAGCCTACCATAGGACGAATGGGGCCTACACTACTTACCTCGTGACAAGGATCAGGAAAAATACCGACCTGCATGTGAGGGAAGGTGTTGAAGAATAATCCCACATTGTCTGTAGACAAGATCTTGGGTATATAGAATGGGCAACCCTCTCTTATTGAACCAGTTTTATGAGATGAGTTAGGCTCACAAATTTCTTCAGGAGATACTTTACTCTCTACAAGTTTAATTTTTTATTATTATTATTTTTAATTTTTTAATTTTATTTTTGGTAATAAAAGTTTAAGGTTTATGGATGAAATTCTAACTTGTCATATTATGTCTCATTGAAAGACTCTTAAAGTATTAATCTCTTTTTACCTTAAAAAAAAAAAAAATCTCTTTAGCATGCTGTAACAATTACTTTTCTCTTTTTGATCGTAGTGAAATGAGTTGAATTTCAATTTTTATTATATACATATTTATATGCAACAATTTTGAAAAATAAATGAATTTAGGGTTAAATATTTGTACTATCTTTAACTACCACTCATTTACATTTTTCTCCCAAAACTACCACCGGGCACACTCAACCACCTTAAACTACCATTTATTTTTTTTGGCAAAAACCCCTTACGTTAGCTTATGCAGCTCATTAAATCAAATGTAATCTCGATCATGTGGATAGTACATGCGTTTTTAGACATGAAATGATGAAAATACATCGAGTTTAGAAACCAAATGTACTTAAAAACGCTCATTTCTAAGTGAAATCATCTCCAAGCATTTTTAGAGTATTCTCGGCCTGCCCCATGTGTTTTAGGGGTGGCCAATCTACCCCCTAACGCTTTTAGGGGTGGCTCGGCTCTTCTCTTTTTTTTCTTCGTCAAATTCAATGATTTGGCCTATCAATTTTTTTTTTTAATTTTTTCGCCAAGAAATTATAGTTAAAGGCATGTAATTGATAGTTGAGTGTTGTTGAGGAGAAAATATGCCCATCCGCTTATGTTTATTTACTATTTTGTCATTACCCATTCATAAGGTGATATGTGTCACCATTGGCTTATAAAAAGGAGAAATATCTCCCTTTCTCCAGGACTTTTCGCCTCTCTCTCACGTCTCCCTCTTTTCAGGAGACTCTTGTCCCTCGCCTCTCTCTCTCTCTCCCTTATGTATTTCACTTCACATACACAAATTAATGGACGTTAGAGGCATACCTCAACTATATATTTTTATCCATGTACAAGATGCTAACTTAGGCATCAGAGAGTTTTCGGCCTCAACCGAAAACCCTCCGATTGTGTTCTTATTTTTGCAGGAATTCAACTCGAAGCTTGACTATGAAGAAATATTGAAGACTAGAAGTACTGTGGACCAAAAACTGCCTCAACAAGTGTGATGTGATAATCCTATAGGAATAATTTGTATATATATGCGGTACTTTAAAGGGAGAAGATATTTAACCCATGGATTTATGTTTTTTATTCGATGACCAATAAGAGAAATAAGAGTTAATGCAGACAAATTTGATGATTTTACCCTTCTAAACAAGAGGGTAATTATTTGAAAAAAAAAAAAAAAAAACAACAACAACAATCGTGTCGACCAAGCAAGGACCAAAGAATAGCGAGCTATCATAAAATAGTTGTTAGTGGTAAAGAACGCTATCCTTAAGGCTTAGGAGCAAGACCAGCTTTAAGATGTTGAATTGTGGAAACGTCAGTCTTGAAGGACAAAGCCAAGACATTGTCGTCAATGCTAGTGTTGAACAAAGTGTTGGGAAGTGAAACAAGTCCAGCATTTGCACTTCCAAAAGCTGAAATTGCTAGCGCGGTTGTATTTGCGGCAGAGTTGTATTGAAAGTGCACAAGACCCTTTGGAAATACAAACATGTCACCAACTTGTAGTGTCTGAGTAAATAGCTTGTTGGTCGTGTCAACGAACCCCACTTGAAGGGTACCACCAATTAGGAAAAGAAGCTCAGCAGAGCGAGGATGAGTGTGGGGCGGGTTCGTGGAGCTACCTGGGAATTCAAGGACAGCAATGGAAACACTTTGCCCTGCAAGAGCCGGAAATTCAGCAAAACCTGCTTTCAAGACCTTAAAGGCTGTGGAAGGGGGTGACCCAACAAGGGAACGCATGCCAGTAAATGTGAAGAAATTTCCATCAATCGCGACATTTGGAGGGGCTATAAAGTCAGAGAGGATGTCTGGATCTCCGGCGGTTGCCATTTTCATGATGGCAAATGAAGAAATCAGTAGTGAGAGGCCAGGAAGTTCATGGCGAAAGTTTTAGAGGCCATGGAAGCAAATAGCAGTGATTGTTGATGTGGTGGAATGAGGTGCATAGGCTTATAAGAAGAGCTCTATTTATAGGGTTTTATTCATATGGAATTTGTGCTGGTGCTGCCTTCTGCAGGCCTCTTGGATGACAACTGGAGATGAAAACTACGTAGTCATTCTTCTTGTAGCTTCAGTTCTTTGGTTTTGTCATTCCATCGGCATGCAGGCTGCAGCTACAAGACACCAAGAAAGTACCAAGTTTTTGCTTAACTTTACAACTCCTATTCAACAGCTAAAAACATATGCCCAGCTGTTCCTTAAACATGGGAGTACGTTCTGAGGTTGGTATATATATATATATATATATCCTCAGCTAAAAATTACATGCAGTAAAATTACAGCTGTTCCTTACATATATACTCTTGCATATGTTATCTTAATTTGTTAGGAATAACGTGACAGTGAAAATTGACATTTGGATCAATAAAAACTCGAAAAAGAGAAAACTTAACGGATAATTTTTAATGGCACATTATCTCAATTGTATGATAGTCATATATATAACAATCTACAAAATGGAATTACTTGTGTTGTGGCACGGGAGCATGATGTTTATCTACGTAAATTTAGATATAATTTAAAAAAAAAAAATTAAAATTTTGTATTTTCTAACCATTGATTTTGTACTAAATCTTTGAGTTCTTATACAAAAACATGCTTTAATTATATAGACTATGATCATATCCAAAAATTATAATATAAGCACTCGAAATCAAATATAAAGACTTTGGTCTCTTCTTCAAATTCTAATTAAAAAGGATGGGCGGAAGGGGTGACTATTGTAATTTTTTCCCTTGGGCATAACCATCGGGGTTTTCATCCGCTATAGAATGTTCAATTTGAGCCTTAGTTATTGTCTGAGAAGGCGAGTCTGTCACCACCCTACCATAGTTGAAAACAAATAAAGATTACCGTTTATGTTTTAATAAAATTAAAAAAAAAAAAAAATTGTTGTTTTTGCTTTCAAAACTTGTATGGTGATGATTTAGTGATCTTAAGAAAATTCTCAAGATTTGCAACAAAAATCTTGTTACTATAAACCACTGTGGGACTCACTCATATCATGATGTAACTGGTTCATGCTATGACTCAATTAGACTTGAAAGAATACATTGATTACAACAATTTAATTAGGTCATTCCTGTGCCGTTCTCAATAAACGTACATGTGCTATTTTATATATATATATATATATATATATATATATACACGATCACGCCCAACTAGTGAATGTACTCTAATCGCCGCACAAACCTTTTGCATAGAAATAAATGGAAAATAATTCTCATTGGGATCCAAAGTAGCACATCCAATGATACGTTTGGATTCAAAAACACTGGATTTCTAATTTTTTTTTTTTTTTTATTTAAAAAAAAGGATTACAAAAGCATCCATCCTAACATGTCATATATTATGTCTCATTGACGTGCGACAACAATTACTTTTCTCCTTTTGATCCCAATGAAATGAGTTGCATTTCAATTTTTTTACCACATACATATTCATATCCAACATTAATTTTAGAAAAATAAATGAATTTATATATCTTCAATGACCAATAAGACAAATAAAAGTTAATGCATACAAATTTGATGATTTATACCCTTCTAAATAAGAAGGTATAATTATTCGACAAAAAAAAAAGAAAAAGTGGACCAATGGCCAATTAAAGGACAACGTACCTATCATAAAATAGGTATTATGGGAAATGAATGCTATCCTTAGGACTTGGGAGCAAGACCAGCCTTAAGGTGTTGAATGGTGGCAACGTCGGTCTTGAGGGACAAAGCCAACACATTATTGTCGATGCTAGTGTTGAACAAAGTGTTGGGAATCGAAACAAGTCCAGCATTTGCGCTTCCAAAAGCTGAAATCGCTAGCGCAGGTGCTTTCGCGTCGACGTTGTACTGGAAATGCACAAGTCCCTTAGGAAACACAAACATATCACCCGTTTGTAGCGTCTGAGTAAACAGCTTGTTGGTCGTATCAACGAAGCCCACTTGAAGGGTACCATCAACAAGGAAAAGAAGCTCAGCAGAGCGGGGATGGGTGTGCGGTGGGTTTGGGATGCCGGCTGGAAATTCAAGGACAGCAATGGAAACACTCTGCCCGTTGAGAGCCGGGAATTCAGCCAAGGTTGCTTTCAAGACCTTAAAGGCTGTAGGAGGGCCTGCTCCAACAAGTGAACGCATGCCAGTAAATGTGAAGAAATTCCCATCAACTGCGACATTTGGAGGGGCTATAAAGTCGAAGAGGATGTCTGGATCTCCGGCGGTTGCCATTTTCACGATGGCAAATGAAGAAATTAGCAGGAAGACGAATTTCATTGCCGAAGTTTTAGAGGCCATGGGAGAGAACTTGAGGTAAAGTAGATATGGGATTTTAGTGATTGTTGATGTAGGTGGTGGAATGAGATGCTCATAGCTTATAAGAAAGGCTCTGTTTATATAGAATTTGAAGGAAAGGCAATCGATCGTTCGTGTGTGTGCTCCTGCAGGCCTTCTCAATAGCTGGAGACGAAAACTACGAAGTAGCTGCAGTTTTTTTGGTGGTAAATTAGTCATTTGGCTGGTGCATTGTGGATAAAAATAAGGCTTTTTTTTTTTTAAAAAAAAAAGGGCATTCATTAATAAAAGGTAACAAGCAAAAATTCTTACAAACAGAGCAAAAAAACTCTAAAAGCAAATCATAGCCGAAGTTAAAGTTACAGGTGTCAACATCAGACCAATCAACCATAAGGCTTAACTTCTTTATTAATATTGTCCTTGATCAATAAAATTTTGCAATAATTATCTCATACAACTTAGCTAGTACCAATTAAAATAGCCGCAAAAGAATTACAGGGCAACAAAAGCCAAGAAATTGAAACATGAAGATGACACAGATGATCATGATTTCATGATCAACCCAATACAAAGACACAAGCAAATTAAACGAAAGGCATGCAAAAACCAATATTAAGATTAATTCATGATATATTGTCTTGGCATATTAAAACTTTGGGCTGTTAATGGCTCCGCATGATTTCCTTATTTCCCCAGCTGTTCCTGTAAGCACTTCGACTGCTCCCAACTTCACCATGGCTTCACCGAATCTGCTGGAGAAATCGAAACCACGGGCTATGGCTGAGACTGTGGAGCTAGTGAGTGGATCCAAAGCTAGCTCTTGATCAATCTGGAGAACGCCTCTGTGCGCTAAGATTTGCCTGTAGAATGAGTTGTCAACGATGGAAGAACTCAATGGGTTCTGGTCGAGATTAACGACGCTGCTGCCTGTCGAATTCTGTGGACACCGAATTCTTAGACTTTTGACCAACCATGAATCCATGGTCGGGTCGGGTCTCCCAGTGTTTTGGAAATTGTAAAGTCGATCTTGGAAAATGGAACAGTGTGCAACACCAACGGTATGACCACCTGTATTATCATCAAACATGAAATTAACCAAATCAGTTCGGGTTCAGATCAAAAAGTTTGAGTTAATTCGAACATTTAATTTATTTTATGTCGAAAATAATCCCACCATATTGGCTCACTAAGTTGAAGTAGAAGACCTAATCCAAGTTTGACTCCACTTCTTAGCCTATAAATAGGCTCGTGCACCATGTACAAACTCTAGATTGAATTATGGTGCATTATGCTTCTTTTTTTTTTTTAGAGACTGACTTAGGCATTAAAGTGAGACCTCACCAACACCCTAACAAATTCTCTTAACGATTTAAAAAATGGAGATCAACAATCAAGGATCCATTGAAGAACGTGCCACCATTCACACCATACCAGAAATTGTTCTAACATATTCTAACACTATCATTTACCCTTTACGTGTGAGTTGAAAATTTGAGTTTAAATTCAAAATTTTTGCTCTAATACTATATTAAATTGCCAATTGCTTTAAAAGCTCGATTTAACATGAATTAGTGTAAGTAATAAGGAGGAGGCAAATGTTTATTGTACCAAGAAGATAAACCATGTCTGTATCACTGAGTCCTTTTCTAGCAAAAGCGGCAATGGAATCAGCTACTGATAATGTAGGACGGGGAAGATCAACGTTGCTGGCAAGAGATACAAAACCATCCCTTCTCCCCGTTTGGACGTTGTATCTCCCTCCTCCACTCTGCAATATATCATCAAATATCAGCACAAAATACTTTCCTTAAATCATGTTTACCAACTAATCAAAACACATTAATATTTGTTTGTTTACCAAGAAAATGACGTCCCTGGTAGCCATAGAAATGATATCAGCACAAGAGACAACCCCAGGACACAACTTCTCCACTTGATCTTTTACTGCGTCGATCACATCATAACCCCTCACACTTAGATTTGGTGGTGCAGTTTTCTCGCTGGAGCTCCCATCTAGCAGAATCGATGCATCACATCCCTTTTCATGCATGCCAAACACAATGTTAGTGATCATGGAATATATATATATATATATAACAAAAGAGAAAAGAAAAGATAAAAATAATTAGAAGCTGACGTTGACAAAGCAGTCATGGAACTGCATACGAATGAGGGCGGCGGCAATTGTAGGGTCCCTGAAAAACTTAGCCCTGACAACACTTGCTACAATAGTTTCCACATTGAGAAACCCACATTTTCCCTTGTAAAACCCTATCTGAAGTTCACCTTCACCATAACACTGCCCCCCTGTGAAGCTCACAAAGATGATCGTGAGCGCAAGGGCTAGTACTTTGGGAGACATTTTCATTAATTTAATTTAATTGGAAGGGGATGAAACAAAAGAACATGTTTCTTTGCTATTTATAAGGAAGAGGAGATGCATGGATGCATATGATTAATGGTTTGCACGACGGCAGTAAGGAAATATTTTATGAATTGTGAGGTGTTTGTGAGAATCTACAAAGTCAAAGAAAATCATGGATCATACTGTCAACAGATCATGGAAAATGCAACTGCAACGACAGAAAACTTTGCATCATGCAACAACTCTTGTTTATTTCAAAGTTCCCAGATCGATGTTTTTTCGTTCTTCTGTAGAGTTATCTTGTATACATAATAGCCTCCAAGGAATGAATCTGCCGCTCTGAAAAAAAATAATTAATTAATTAAAAATCACGTTTGGATACAAATAGAATTTTACAGGATTTGATTCTCTTGGACACGAGATCTGAATGTCAATTATTCTAAAACGTACACAGCTATTCTGGCCCCTCAAAGCCATTATCAAACATGGAAATTAATTAGACCCATTTGATGATCAACTTCACCAATATCTCATACCACCAAATTTAACATGGGTACATTGTAATTTTGGTCCAAGTTTAAGAGAGAAGTGTTACATTTATTTTTGCGGTAAATTCACTTAGCTCCCCTGAAATGTCGCGCCTTTAATTTGCAAACACCCCTCTAATGTTTAAAGTCTCTCACTTTGGTGTATTAAACTTTTATTTCGTTTCAGTTACCCTATCCATTAAGATTTTCTGTTAAATCTTAATGGTGATGTGCGAAATTTTATGGGTATAGAGATCTTTTTACTATTTCTATCGTCTCATTTAACTCCAATATCTAACAGAAGGAGAGTAACTGAAATAAAATGATAGTTTAATACACTAAAGCAAGAGACTTTAAACATTAGAATAATATTTACAAAAAACGTGACATGATATTTCAGGGGTTAAATGAAGTTACCCTACTAAAAATTACCATTGATATATTAGTATATACTGATTAACCCATCCAAAATTTAATGATATTTTCACCGTCATAGTATCAACGAGTAAATACTTGAAAGTAGGCATTTTTCTTGTTTAATATGACTTTGAAGTTTGAAGGCTTTTGAACATTGAATCCAAACATTTTGACTCAACCCAACGCCAGCGGATTTCCGACAGCTACCACACGAGCGGATTCTCTGGCGACAACTAAGCACATTGCTTTGGTTTTGCCAATATTCCAGTCGAAGTACCAATACTAACCCTCCAGTGTACTAGAAACACGACATGCACATCCAAGGGTATTCTTGGCATTTCGTTTATCCATCCACCCGCCGACCAAACCAAACCAAACCCAGAAAGCCCCCAGAAGATTCCACCTACCCATCTCTTCCCTCCGCTGTTAACTCAATTTCTGAACTGAGAGTAGGCAATTTAAAGAAGAAGAAGAAGACTGTAATTTCCTCCAATGAGTATGGGTAAAAGGGTAAAATGGAGTTGGGGCTCAGCTCTGGTGGGAGCGGCGTCGGGTGTGGCAGCGACGGCTCTGTTATCGGCGAAGCCCAAAGACCCAACCTTCCATTTGATATCAATCAACCTCACAACCTTCAAGCTCAACCTCCCAGTCCTCGACGCCGAGCTCCTCCTCACCGTCCACGTCTCCAACCCCAACATCGTGCCGATCCACTACTCCTCCACCACCATGTCCATCTTCTACGAGGGCTCCTTGCTCGGCTCCGCCCAGGTTGAAGCCGGCTCCCAGGCGCCACACTCCTGCCAGTTGCTCCGCCTTCCGGCTCGGCTCCGCGGGCTCGAGCTGGCTCACCACGCGGGCCGCTTCATCGCCGACGTAGCCAGGCGCGAGATGGTGCTTGACGCCGTTGTGGACATCGCTGGTACGGCCAAGGTGTTGTGGTGGGACCACAAGTTCAAGGTCCGCGTGGAGAGTCGCGTGACCGTGGATCCGGTTTTCTTTGAAGTGATTGATCAGGATAATAAGTCTGAGATGGAGGTTTTTGTTGCTTGAAGTTTTTTTTTTTTTTTAAGTGAAGTGTAATAGTGTATGTTGTTTAGTATAAGATGTAATTGATTTGATTGGTTATCAAATCAGTTTATGATAAAATTAGTGTTTTGACTTTAAATTACTCTAGCCATCCACTTCCGTATGACAAATGCTCAAAATTTTGGTTTTCATAAGTAAATAAATAGTTTGTCAAAGCATCCACAGCAGCATTATCAAATTTTTCTCTTCAAAATAATCAAAAGTATATTTTTAGTTATTTTAACAGCTTACCTTTTTATAACATACTTTTCAGCCTCTCTACTTTAACAATTCTCTATCACTATTTTATTAAAATATTATTTTTCACTTTCCTTCTCTATTTTATTTTTCATTAAAATAAAGTAAAGAAGTTGAAAATAGGAGATAGAAGTTGAAAAGGAAAAAGGAGGAGATATAAAATATAATTGTTTAAAGAGTAGAGAGTGAATAGTAATTGTTAAGTTTGAAGAAACATTGTTCATATTATTAAGTTTTTTGTTAAAATAAAGAAGCTGAAAATGGGTGTTTTTTGCTCTTTTTGTTAAATGGGCTTTTCAAACTAACAAAAAAGTGTGTTTGAAGAGCCTGCAGTGGGTGCTCTCACGTGTACTTAGAAACAAACCCCCTTTTTTTTTTTTTTCTTTTTCTTTTTTCTTTTTTTAAGTAAATAAGGAAATGGTTATATAGGGCTAGTCCCCATTCTTCAACAGGAAAGAGAGAATAAGAGACCAATTGAAAATGTTTCTGAACATAAAATTAGAAGCAGCCTACAAACTACACAAAGTACACGATCGAATTAACAACAGAAATAGAAAAAATAACAATACAATCTAGAGATGTTAGCATAGCATGGATGTCACTATAGACAACGGAAGACGAGAGATACGTGGTGGCAATGTAGATAATTTTACCATTAGAGAATCTAACAACCACAACTGTAACTAAGAGACCTCCCTTAACTACAACAGCAAAACTAATTATCAACGGAACCAACACGAAAACAAACTGAATCTAAGCATAAAAATAAAAAGACAACAACAAAAGTAATAAAATAAACATAAACAGAAGCATCAGTGGATGGCAGGGCAACGAAAATCAGTAGGACGCAGGAGTGTGTAAGCCATGCGTTGGCAGTGAACACCGAGAGCCATAAAATGGCATTAGGAGAACTGCTAAAGGGGTGGAAGATGGCCGAAACAAATGAGATCCGCCCTCACACACGGGGAGATGCTGCACATGCGCTCACGAGTAAGATCTACTTGCAGGCATGTGTCGTACACGCTTTGGCGCATGGTAGCTATATAAAGACAATATTGGCAGCAGAGGGTAGCGGAGAGGCCCAAGAGCGTAGTGGGGTGGTGCGTGTAAGCTTGTGGCTTCTTGAAATGAGTAGATCTGATTTTGAAAAAATCAAATCCAAGGATTTGAAGAAATGAGAGAAACGGAGGCTGCGAAAGGTTGGAGGAGGCGGTTACCAGACCATCTGTGGAAGAGGAGACGATGGAGCTCTTGATTCATGATAAATCCCCGTAGGTGATGAATAGGGCCTCTAATGAAGCAAGTGGTGCCTCTAAGAATGCAGTTTTGGCCTCAAAAAATGCAGAAAATGGAAGAAGGAGAAGGAAGTAGGGATCAAAGGGGAAGGGAAGGGAGGTTCAACTCCCTCCTCCCATGGCTGCCTGAGAGAAAGGGAGGGGATTACTTGAGGAGAGATCGAAAAGAGAGCTATTTGCTCTCTCAACGTATATTAGACTTGGTTCTCGAACCGAACTTGTTCAATTAAATCACCTTAACAACTTGCATGTACACATCTCCATGTTAGCTTTACTTGATTTCAATGCGTATCTTAGATGTCGCCTAAATTATGGCTAAAGATGGAGATAGTCTCTTCATTCAAGTTCCGTCCATAAAATTGATGGAAGTACAAGTAGCCACAAGGATGGAAATGACACGTGATGACAACATGTCTCTCAAAAAATAGATGATTTTGAGAAAAATAAGAATAGCTCGACCAATGAAATAACTCGAATCACCCAAATAACAAAATGAGGTGACCAAAACCACCCATACCGCCGGTTTTGGGTGGTGGGGTGGATTTAAGAAAATATGGTATAATTTGTTTTTTGTTTTGGTAGCAACAAAAGCAGGCATTTAAGATAAAAAGGACACAGAATTAGGACATCATTAATCATCATCCTCCTCCTCCTCCACACGCTTGGTTGGAAATAAGTTGGACAATCATTTCGCGTGCTGAAACCAAAGTTGAGTTGCATGCCTCAGCCTCACTCCACCGCCCAATTTTGAATCATCGACGCGTGAATCAGTGATAAAAGTAGTTAGAGGCAGGATTGAGTACTGTCGGAGCTGTATAATTACTATTTACTACAACAATATGGTTTATTACATACTTACTCAATTATAAATTATTAATATCGAATTCGATTATCAACTTACGAACAACTATCAATAATTTGTATGCTCCTAAAATCTAACCCATCAACTTAATGATAATTAAAAAACATCAACTTCCAATGCCTTCGTCGTGCACTGCTTCATCCAAATCCAATGATGTCATCATAAGACACGACAGGATGACTACAAAATGGTGTACACATACGTGTCAATAGTTCTTGTACTCATTAATTTATTGAACTAATAAAAAAAAATCATGGGGTATTGATGCGGATCAGTCATCAAACAGAGAACAGTCCGAGCATTCTGTTCGCAGCCCCGTTTGAACGAACGTTTAAGTCACATGGCCGTCCGGAAGGCCATATGTCCCGTCCGGACGGGCGCCGTAGGTTTTCAATAATCGACTTCAATTTGTGTTTTATTAGGTTTAGGGTTTTGGGAGTCTAGATTTCGTGTTTTATTAGGTTTTGAGTTTTAGGGTCTATAAATACATGCTTATAACTTCCAGAAAGATAGCTATTGTAACATTGTTTATGAATAAGTTTTTATCAATAAGAATGCTCAGAACTGAGTTTATTCTTCTTTATTTTTTCAAACCTTAGATAGGCTATATCATTTTGAGATGAATTTTTAAATCTTTGATAAACTCAAAATCTAAAATTAATTATTTTTCTTCTTGTTATTGTTTTCTTTGCATCTCACCACGGCATCAGGTATGCATGCCTACTTAACAAAACTATTTTTGTGTATAAATTTTAAATAAAAAAAATTATGAAAAAATTAAAAATTTTAATTTTTTTTTTTTTTTTTAAACGGCTGGGTTGTTGTGCTTATTGCTTAACAAAGACTGAAAGTTTGGTATGGTAAAGTAGAATTATAGCCACCCACCTTAAATAAATTATAAATGGAGGAAAGTCTTTTGTTTTTCATCCATTACCAACAACAAACACAGTGACAGAAAGATAGAAATTGAAAGAAAAAGAGACAAATCAGAAAGATTCAAAGTCTTTTTCTTTTTCTTGTTTAGTCTATTGGTTTATAATTACTTTGAAGAATAATTATTTAATTAATTAATCAAAGACAATCACATTAAAGCAAAGAAAGAGTCCGGCCAAGGAAAAAAATTGAAAAGAAAGAGAAACAATTAAATCATAATCATTCTTATCAAATGAATAAATATAACCTTCTTCTTTTTTCTTTTCTATTTTTTGGTGTCACGGGTCAAGCCACCAATGATTTGGGTGCCAAGGAGTGCTGATCATGATTCTCTTGTAGTGTAGAGTCTTTGGCTGGCTCAATTTTTATTGGAAAATGCTTAGTAAGAAATCATATTTTTATTTCATAATTATCTCATCATAATATTGACATCTCAGCTAATTTTTATTTTTTATTTTAATTTAATTATGATTGATCCAATAATTAGTTAAAAATACTACGTCACCATTAAAAAGGATAAAAATGTGATTTTTAGCATACTCTTAACATAGTTCTTTATAAACTCATGTGATCATAGTTCAAGTAGCATTTACCACGTCAACCTCTGATTAATTCAATTGACATTTAATTATTTAGTAATTAGTGTAATAAGTGTCACGTGAACATCAATCGCGTCGATTTGTAAGAAACTTGCTGTAATACCTCTAATAATACTCAATTGAAAAATGCTAGCTAGAATTTTACTTTTATCTCATATTGCTAATGTGGAGCAGCCAATCAACCCTTAGATCGGTATTTGTTAAACAAAAATTAAGAGTTAATTAGCTGTGCTACATCAAGAAAATAAATAATAATAATAAATGTGGTGTATATAAGCTGAAATTTGACTAGACATCGTAATATAAGTCTCTAGACGTCGTTTTCAAAAAAAAAAAAAAAAAAAAGTCTCTATATGTGGTATTGATTGGTCAATCGGAAGTCAATGGTTATCCAACGGCTGGAGCCGGCGAGGCAGAGGTTGGAATTAGTAATTAGATTATAAAACTTAAAATAATAAATAAATAAAGAATATTGGAAAGAATATTTTAGTTTCTTTTTTAATGCATGTGAAAAATTGACTTTGCAAGAGCACGTGTCAAAAACCTAAAAAGCCACGTTTCATTTTTATATACACCTAACAATTAAATGTGAAAAGTTGAATCTTCACCAAACGAAAGCGAAGTAGGTTGGAATTCAATCTCCTCATAATCTTTAATTTCAAATTGGACGGCCAAACTGATGATGGGTTTCTGTAAAATGAGAGTAAGAGTCACTAAAAGTTGCCGATTCTCGAGAGATTGGAAGAATTTTTGATGCCTAAGGGACTGTTTGATAAACCATTTCCTCAATTTCTTTATTGTTCAAGCAACTTTTTCCGAAAAAAAAAAAAAAAAAAAAAATTAACATAAAAATATTTTTACTTTTTTCATTTTTGTATATCATATCATTCACTTTTTTTTGCTATTTAATTTTTTTAAAATTACTACAAAATAAAACATATTCATTTGTCAACACAAAAAATTCAAAATTTTATACTACATTAATCGATGACAACTACATTATATAAGGTAAAAGGATTTGTCAAACGGATCCTAAATTAATAAGGTATTTTGGAAGAGAATACTCAATGAAGAAAGTAAGAGAGAGAGAATATGTTGCATAGTTTTTGGGATTGCATGCTCTTTTAAAGAGCGATTATTAGGCTCCATTTGGTAATTAACCAAATTTTCTTTAAAAGGTCATCTTCAAACTATTCTTATTTTTTATATCGCAACAATCACTTTTTATTATTATTCAAACAAAAAATTTCTCTACAAAACAATATTTTTTCACTTCTCCTTACAAAAAAATTCAAAACTTCTTTCTGCTTTATATTACATCAATCACTTTCTATTATTATTCAAATAAAAAATTCACTACACAACTTTTTACCAAACGAAGCCTTGTTTGCCTCATGATCATTTTTCGTATAGGTGTTTTTTTTTTTTTGACATGTTCACAGAGGGGTATTCAAACTAGTGACTTCCAGCCGATTAAGTTACTCATTGGAACCATTTTTGGTGTAATTGATATGTCTAAATGGGCCTATGATAAATTTATTGTAGCAACATAAATGGTTAGAAAATTCTAATACAGATCATTAATTAATGGGAAAATATATAGATTTGTCAAACCAGCTAAAACCCACAATATTGTTGAATATTTTCTTTTATTGGTTGGGAATTTAAAGTGAGTGAAATAGGTTTGACGATGAAAACTACTTTGGATTTGTAAAATTGAATACCACGTGGGCAACTCTTGTGCACTACTTGTATTAGCTAGGTTAGATTGCTACTTTTTCAATCTCAAAATAAAATAAAATAAAAATGTTAGACTTCTATTTTATATAAATATGATTGAATATAATTAGATTTAGAGAGATTTGTAAGGTGCTAATATGCTTTAGTTAATTTTGAAAAAGAAATATTAATTTTATTATCAAAAAATATTGAACACGGAATTTTTAGTACATTAAAAAAACAACGTTTGATGATTATTTAGCATATTTTTTTTATAGAAAGAAATTTACCATATACATATTTGATTAAGATCTTCTACAATTTGAAAGAAAGTGTCAATTATAAAATTATGTAAATTAAGGCTGTTCTTTACATTGAATGGCTTGACAAAATGTTACTTACTAAAAATGTAGCATGTTACCAAGGTGGAAAAAAAAAATATCTTACAACGTTTCTTCTTCTCTTCTGAATAGACAGTTCAAAAAATCAAAAGGTAATTTTTTGCTCAAAGCTTTTATGCAATATAAAACGCAAAAACTTGATGAAAATATAATCAGTTATCATTGTTAACATGCCTTCTTTTTAATAGGTACTATTTTTGTCCCTAAGAGATAACTCATTCGGCTGGAACCACGCCTAATGAAATAAAGGTTACTAGTTCGAATTTTTCACCTCTCTTGTGCAGACATGTAAAAAAAAGAGAATGTACTATTTTTTAAGTCGTTTGATGCAATGAAATTAATGAATGATCTGAATTTACATAATTTTACAATTTTACAATTTTTTTTTTTTAAAAAAAAAAATTTATAGAGCATCCTTATCCGTATAGGTTATGTTCTTGATGGTGGTAGTGGTGGTAGTAGTAACAATAAATGGTTGCAGTAACATCAAAAACTATAGCAACAATAAATGGTTGTAGTGGGAGAAGCAATGTGAGATGCTGGTGTTGGTGAGTCGGTGATGGCAGTGTAAAAGGATCATCTTCATTTTATTTGAAATGAATAATTTTCCATCAGTATATTTTAGAGAGGTAAAGTTGTTCAAAAAATTAAAATGACAATTTTACCTTTTTAAAAAAATGAAAATGACAATTTTACCCTTCTAAAAAATTTACTATTTTGTTTAAAATTATAGAGCATCCTTATCCACATAGATATAGGTTATGTTCTTGATGGTGGTAGTAGTAACAATAAATGGTTGTAGTAACATAAAAAACCTATAGCAACAATAAATGGTTGTAGTGACAGAAGCGGGAAATGCTAGTAGTCAATAATTTCTTTATATTTTGTCCATATTCTCATATAAATTTAATAGATTAACTATTAGATTTGTGGAGTCTACCATTGACTTATATGGAATCCATATAAGTCTTCAAATCTAATGGTTAATTTGTAAGAGAATATCGGCCAAATATGAGAAAAATATTGACTCATAACATTTCTCCAATAATAATGGTAGTATAAAAGTGGTAATGTACATATATGCCGTAGTTTTTTCAACGGTTCAGATGTAATTTTATTTGTTTTATGAGAAAAAGAAAGTGAAATTAAATCTGAATCGTTGAAAAAACTACAGCACACCAAATCTACTTTAACAAAAAAGAAAAATAGAAAACAACCACAAATAAAGGGAAGACTTGTGCAATGAGGCCGTTCTGTTGCAATGGGTCGACTCATGTGAGAGGTTGTTTCTATTTACAATGGAAAGTCTCGTGTGAGAGGTTATTCGGGTTATACTTGCTCCAACAAATGTTTGACTAGACCGAGCCCTACCTACTTCTTTTTTTGTTTCGACCCCACCTATGTGGCTGGCCTGAACACGTGCTTAAACAATCCGATCCGAACACTTGTCCAAACTGATCGGGTTCGAGCAACCTCTTATATGAAGCGGCTTATTTTTGAATGGATCCGGATCACCCATTTTTACCTGAAGCGGACACCCAAATCTATAATTGCTCTCCGTAGTCCGTACGCTTCAATACCACTCTGTATTCCACTGAATTTAATTTCCCACCAAATACCTCTCTGTCTCTCTCTCGCTTTCCCTCTCCTGTCTTTTGCTTGTTCAACTCCCCAAAACCACAAAGAAATACAAAATGAAAAAAATAAAAGGAAGAGTATTGAGATAATGATAGTCACGTCCCACATTCTTCAACCCCTTTGCTTCAGTCCAACTCCACCACTCCAAACGTCTCTGTGAAAATTTTCTTTGTTTCCTTGTCAAGAATCTTTTTTAGTATTTGTTTTTTTCTTCTTTCCCAGATCAACAAGAAAGCGTTTTACTTTCCATTTTTTATAATTCAAGAAAGGTTGTTTTCATTGCCAGCCATGACTGAGGTCCTCAACCCCAACCATTCTCCTTCACATTTCTCTCCCTCTTCATCTTCTCCTTCTCCTTCATCCTCTTCACACGTTCAGAATGAGGACAACAACCGCGGCTGTGAATGTGGGTCGCCGTCTTCGTCGGTAGCCGTGGACGGGGATTCTATAGTGACCGGCTGTGAGGGAGAGGAGGCGGAGGGTGACCGGCAGAGAAGGGATCAGCTTTCTTTGCTAGCATTGCTGGTGGCCCTTTTCAGGAGATCTTTGGTTGTTTGCAAGAGTACTGACAGGAGTGAGCTCTGTGCAATGGAGATCGGGTTGCCGACTAATGTGCGCCATGTGGCGCATGTTACCTTTGATAGGTTCAATGGGTTCTTGGGATTGCCTGTGGAGTTTGAGCCTGAGGTGCCCAGGAGGCCTCCCAGTGCAAGGTAATGTGAATGTGGGTTTTGAATTTTCGTTATTATGCTCATTTTTGGTCATTAAATTTGTGAAATTGTTTGGTTTTGATGGGTGGGTTTTGCTATTCTCATTCTTTTCATAATGGTACCTTACTGTTTACAATTCGTGGGTTTTGATTTTCCTTGTCTTTTTTCTTCTTTTTGGAGGGTTGGATTTCGATTATGGGCTGCGTATAGGTTTTGTGTAATGCAGTCTTGAAAATTTGGCGTGTGTAATTGCTGGGGTCTGTACAATGCAATTCTTAAGATTATTTTTGTTCAATTGCTGGATTTATAGTTTTGGATGTCCTATTGGTTTGCAAGTAGATTGCATTCAACTTCTTCACCCAAAAGTTCGGTTCTGGAATTGGAAAAAATTGTTGTATTCATTTGACATTTAACTTAATTTTTGGTGTTTTTTTTGTTCGTGAATGATATCTTATATATGCGGGGACAATTATACTTAAGGGATTTAAACGAAGTAAAACCTAAATAATGATATCAGGAGATCAACAACTTACCATTGAGGGGTTACTATATGCCACATGAATAATCAATTTAGAAGAACGAAGTAATACATCTCTCCTAAATTGTGGAACCTTCATGTAGCTCTCTTTTCCATGTACATCACTTTAAATGGTGTAACGTTGTTCCTCAAAGGCTTTAAAACTTGGTAATTTTTGCACATCTCGTAATCAGTTTCTGCCAAATTGTTTAACTAGTAGGATCAAACTTATGCTTTTCTTTTGATTTTGATTTTTATAAATGTAGTGCTACCGTCTTTGGAGTTTCCACGGAATCCATGCAGTTGTCATTTGACTCAAGAGGGAATAGTGTGCCAACGATTCTCTTGCTAATGCAGAAAAACTTGTATGCTCTAGGAGGCCTGCAGGTATTTGACATTGTTCTTTCTCTTCTCCTCTATCTTCTTTAACATCATGATGCTGACTCTAAATTCAGGATATGATTTGTGTAACCGAGTACAATAGTTGGGAATTGAAAGAAAATTTGTAGGGTGGTATGACATATCTGAGTGAAGGGGCTTTTTCTATAGATGTCTATCAATTGCATGTCAAGTTATGTTGATTCCATTGGCATTGTTCTTTGTCTGAGAGTTCTTTTGGATACTTAAATTCCTCAAACTGTTGAGTTTACATGTGAAGGCAGAAGGAATTTTCAGAATTGCTGCAGAAAACAGTCAAGAAGAGTATGTCAGGGACCAATTGAATGGGGGAGTGGTACCAGAAGGCACTGATATACACTGTTTGGCAGGACTTATCAAGGTATACTATTGTTATTTTATCAAAGTTGATTAAATATATCATTTTTATCAAGGTATACCATTTTCAACCATCGTGTTTGACCTATATTTCTTTGTGAGGAATATGTGGAAGTGAGTTGATCACTTGATCTGAATCAGCTTAATGATAAACAAGACTTGCACCATGTGCAAGTTGCGGCATAAAACTGTTTATTTCATTGTCACTGCTCCAATACTGCCTCTGCCATCCTTCATCAATGTAGGGTGTATTGCCAAAGGTCAAGCAAAAGAAGCGGTCATATTGCTGAGAACAATGTTTCATTGAGGTTACATGTCTACATATGCAATGAGTTCTGCTATGACTGTTTTCATTGGCGGAGCTGCATCATGCTAAGCGGCTCTCCACTGAAATTTGTAAAAATTTAATGTCTTATATCTAAAATTTGAGACAATTGGAAAATTTTCACTGTTGTTTCCGTTGAAAAAGTTTTATGGGGTCAATTATGAGAGCTTTTTAAAAAAATTGGGACTCACTCATAGGCAGATTTAGTAAAAGAATCAAAAGAATTAAAAAATTATTATAAAATGGCGGGTACTGTTTGTTTGATTACAAAACAAAGTAACAAACCCCCATGGTTCCAAATGTATTTTACTTTGTATCTGCTTGAAAAAATAAAAAATAAAAAAAAATAAAAAATAAAAAGAGGAGAAAGAAGAACAAGTAATCTAGGTAATTTAAGTAAAATTTTTTGTTTAAAACGTAAATTTCTATTGGGATCCATTTGTTTGATTGTTTGAAATGTTTAACAATAAAGCTAAATATCTACATAAGGCTCCTTGTAGTGCTCCAATACAGAAGGCTCCTTGTAGTGACAATGAGCCTTCACTGTTTGATTGTTTGCGGCATAGAAGAACGTATCTACAGAAGGCTCCTTGTCAACCTAATAACCATAGCTGTTCACAAAGAAAAAGTTAGAAAAAAATATCAACCAATCTTGGCTCCACCATCGGCTGTTTTTATATCCTACATTTTGTCTCCTTTCACTTTCTGTATTTGATAGACAAAGCAAGGCACTACTACTATGGATTATGGCAGGAAAACCAGAAAAGTATGAATTGAATTTTTTTTACCATATATCTATATATATAAATTTGGACCATTTAAGGAGAATTTGTTCTTCTTTGACATGCGTTGACTCTTTAATGGATGGTAATACTGTAGAGAAGTTTAATTCTAGGTTTCATATCGCAGTTTTAAATCAAAGCAAAATTATGTCAAGTTGTTTGGCTTATTCCAGACTGATTTGTATTGAATAAATAGTTAAGTCACTACATGGTTCTATTATAGATGGGTAAGAATGGAGCCCTATAACTAATAACGATGTATGTATAGTAAGTTGATGTATATTTGATCTTTCAGGCTTGGTTTAGGGAACTCCCAAGTGGGGTTCTGGATTCTCTATCACCTGAGCAGGTAATGCAATGCCAGACAGAAGAGGATTATGCTGAGCTTGTGAGGCTTCTACCCCCAACTGAATTTGCTCTACTGGATTGGGCCATCAACCTCATGGCTGATGTTGTCCAACAGGAACATCTGAACAAGATGGATGCGCGAAACATAGCTATGGTTTTTGCACCAAACATGACTCAGGCAAGTTTGAATCATTCTTACTTTTGAAGTCCAGAAATTCTTGATATACTTATGTTAATAGCAGTGTATAAATTTCTTTCTTTCTAAAAGATGGGATTTGGGCTTCCCCCTAAATCAAATCAGTTTGTTGTGTCACATAGGATGTAATCTAGAAGCATGCTTTGGATGACATTTAAGTGACCATATTCTTACCATTTGCTTATTGGAGCATTTTGCGGATTTTAGAAGAGGTCTCACCTTTTCAGTTCTGTGTTGGTGGTGTCCGTATGCGGCTTATTATTGAATCACGTACCAAAATGACATGTAAACGGTAAAAGTTGCATAAGGAGATCCCCCAGCTCTTTCAAATTATTTGATTTTCTTTTTTCTCTTTTTTCTGGATCCTTGGTGAGATTTAGAGCTACAACCCATACCTACCTCAGCTCCAAACAAGTCATTCTAAGATTTTTTTTTTTGTTTGTTTTAAATTGAAAAGATTTGATGGTTATGCAGATGGAAGATTTATCCAGTGATTGGTGGAATGACAGTATTTTTCACTTCTTTTGTTGCAGATGGCAGATCCTTTGACTGCTTTGATGTATGCAGTCCAAGTGATGAACTTCCTCAAGACCCTAATCTTAAAAACACTGCGAGAAAGAAAAGATTCTGCTGTGGAGCCGCCTTCTGCTAACCGTTTAGAGCCTTCTGATGAGAATGGCCACCAGAGCCCTTCACAAACCTGCCTGGAAGATATTACCCGAGAGAATGAAGAGAGAGAGCACGCATTCGTTTCTGAAGAACCTGTGTCAGAAATTTCCCCCGACTCTAACAAAAACAATAACCTAATTGATGGAGAAGCTAGCAGTTTATTGACTTGTGATAATGGTTCTTGTGAGACTCCATTTCAAGTTGACCCTTCCATTAACAAAGCAGAAACTGGTGAAATCAATGGTGCAATAGGTGGAGGTCAAGGTAATTCTGGAAAGGGGAAGACTGGTCAGCCAAGTAATTCAAATTTCAAAAGGGGTCCAGCGAAAAAATGTGGTCAGCAACCTGTAGTTCCTGTTGAGAAGACTAGAGGAATCAGCAATCTGAGTCGCATTGATTCAAGTTCAGAGCGTATCGAAGCCTGGAGGTAAAGGAAGCTCAGCAGCAGTTGAGCTCCAGGTGATTATATTACAATGTTCTCAAGTGTAAGTTTGTTTGATTTGGAAGTTGAGGGAATGTCTGTGAATTGTTCATGTATGTTGTCTGTGTTTGTTGGTTTGCTTAACCTGTTCTGATTTCATGAAGGTGACTTCCATAGGATCATTCTAACATTGGTATTGGAGTTTCATTGATGTGGTTTCTTGTGTTTGTTTTCCTACATATATGCCTATGACCAACCTCTTATCTCTCCTTGTTTTCCTTTTCCTGTTTCTTGGTGCTTCATAGTCCACGGCAAGAGTTGAATTCTAGACCCTTCATGTGTTAAACGTGAGTTGGGACCAGAAATAGAGACAAGAAAGTGAACACCATTATCTAATAAGCCTGGAAGACCACCTAGCCTCCTAGGACTAGGAGGGTTACATGATACTTACGGGTCGGATTTGGGTCAGATTCGTTGCGTGTCTTACCATCTAAGTCCAATGCACGATCTCACGAACTAGAGCTCTTCTTCGTCCCCTAAGAGGCTACTAGAGGTTTCTACACTTCTAGGGTTCTTGTTGGTTACCCTTTTTTTTTTTTTTTTAGCAAAAAGAGTAGGCTAGAGAGACCAATTGTGGCTATATTACTTGGACAAGGATCCTCTCCAGTTGAAATCAACTGGAGAGGAGCCGGTTCCTTCAAAATGAAGGGCAAACTTGTCAAAATATTAATTTTTGACAAGTTTTTGACAATTTTACCCTTCATTTAGAAGGGACCGGCTCCTCTCCAGTTGATTTCAACTGGAGAGGATCCTTTTGCATATTACTTAGGCCATGATCATAATAGCACTTATCTGCTTTGAACAACATAGGAGGGGCTTAGATGGTAGGAACTACAGGCGCTCTCTTAAGTCCAACTTAGCCATAACCTACCCCAGTCTCTTAATGGTTAATTGGTTACCCTTGATTATGGATGTAAAATGAGATAGAAATTTATCTTTATTTTTTTAGTATTTACTACTTAGCCATACGTTCAGTCTCTTTGGTCTCCATTTGAATTCTAACCCTACTAATCAATGTGGACGTTCCATTAATTTCCAAGAGTAGGTTTAGACTAGTCTGCAACCATGCATAAATGGGTTAAAAAATCCTCTTGATTTTTGTTTGGATATAAGAAGAGGGTGTCATTTCAAAAATCCTTTTATCATCTTCTATTTTTGTTTGGATATAGGAGTACAAGTATGACGGTGCTGAAACGACACACGTGGCATTTTTAGGGTTCATAGATTAAAAAAAGCAAGATTTTTTCTGTTATACTTTTTATATCCACCGCCAGATCTCTTGCATGTTGACATGTGTCACATTTAGATGGAAGCAAAAGGAAATGGAAAGGTTATAGAGATTAGATGTGAGCCCTTTCCCACCATCATTATTTCGAAGATAGGATAATGAAATGGATGGCAATTGGCAAGTTTCATGTAAAAAGGATCTGCTCGAATATCCCAACCACTTGTAGAGAAATGAAAATTACAGGAGAAAGAGGAGGAACAAACACTTGGCTGCAGCAGCTCCCTTGTTATCTCTTTTTAAAGAAAGTGTCTAGCACTCACTATTCTATAGAAAAGTGATATTGATGTTTTTAAGGTGGTTATTTTATTTGGGCGTGACTATGGTAAAAAAATTCATAATGATATAAGAAAATAAATTAAATTTATGACTTTACGTCTACAGATACTTTATTTATAGAGTTTACACATAAATGTAATCTTAATCAAACTCCCTAATTTAGTTGCTTGATTTGTTTACAATACTCTATTTATAGAGCTTATACATAAATGTAATCTTAATCAAATCTCTTAATTTAAGGTGATCAAATTATAATCAAAGCCCTAAAGTTAGGCTAATATAATCTTCATCAAATCTTTAACTTTATAGTCATTCAAATATAGATGAGAACAGCAAGTGTTCTCTCAAGTCCAGTTGGCCTCACAAGGACATCAATAGAACCCAAAAAACTACTAATTAGACATGAGAATTCTCATTGTCGGGATCGAATTTGTGTCCAAACATTTACTATTGTATAGGAATGTAGATGTAAGTGAAGAGTATGTTGATTGATGTGAATGAATGTGACCCAATAAAACTTTTGTGCCCAAGATTCGAAAAATCAGTGATGATTAGGAGTAGCTGGAAAATTTTGAGACGATGTGAAGTGAAGATATGGTTGGCTTTTTAGTTTTCTAAACGTCTCCATCGCTACAACCTGGAAGCCACCATACGATGCTGTCATGCTGCTGCCCTCCTTAGCAAACAACAATACAGCCTTCACCAAATAAATTGGCCGTCTCTCTCACCCTCCTGCCTGCATTTTTCATCTCATGTTTCTCTCTGATATATTTTTGTATAAGTCCAATCATTATTATTATTATACAAAATCTAAAATTGAGATTCAATTCATCGTGAGTTTGAATTGAATACACTGAATAAAGCTATCTTTTCATTTAATAAAAATTAACAAAAATCAAAAATCAAAAGGTTGCAATGCTTGGTGCAGCTTCTGCCACCAATGACCAGGATCTTATTATTATTATTATTATTATTATTATTATTATGTTGTAGTGACCAATTTAAACTAAAATATTTAAACCCTCTTTTAAATTTTTCTTCCCAAACGAGAGAAATATTCCTAATCACGGAAAAACTACACTTATATCCTCAAACTTACACTAGGAGAATGTTAGGTGTTCTTCTGGTGTCTTTTTAGTACTATATAGATATTATTTTTTTAAGAAAAATGACCCTTATTTTTCTTCTTCAGTATTTTTAAAAATAATATTTACCTAAAAATAATTTAGCTTTTCCTAAATTATAAAGCATTCTTAAAATTTATAGGGTTTAAAAGGGGTATAAATATGGCTGCTCATAGATTCAGCAATCTTTGCAGCAAATTTGGATGGAAAAATACCCAAATTTCATTTACGATATTGTATGTGCTGACATTATTTCTAGAAAAAAACAGTTTAGGGGAGTAATTATAGTTTCTCAAATAAATAAATAAATATATAGTAATACGTGTCGCAAAATCATTGGACCTTCTTGTAGAGTATAAGTCTAATATAGTTTTAAGGTAAGGAGGTCCACTCAATGCAGAAGGATCCTCTCCATTTCCCTTGAAAATTGAAATGGAGAGGAGCCGATTAGTGTATTTTTAGGGACATTATAATAATTTTGATTTAAATGTTAATGTAAAATTATTATACTACCATTATGAAATCACTAACCGGCTCCTGGGAAATGGAGAGGATCCTGGTCCCCGCTCAATAGAGTAGCCTTTGGAGAAACTGTGAATGGAAACCCACCACCCATAAATAGTACATCAAATCTCTGAAAATTCACGTGCAATCGTAACCACCAAATCTTGACCAACCTCCATAGCCACTCGTCCCCCTTCCACTTGAGCAGAAAAAGATAACCAAAATGAACTCCCCTGATTAATAGGGCCTTCCCGTGATCTTTTCAATCCTCATCCTAATCTCCTGCACCTTTCTCTCCCATCTTCACCATCAAATTCTCATCAACCCTTTTTCGGTTTTTGGTTGTCTTTTCTCTTTCTCTCTCTCTCTCTCTCTCAAGCAGCTAGCCATGGCTGCCTGTGGAAGCCTTCAACACATCTTTGAAAACCCATTGCCAGAAAACCCAACAACGCTGCTTGAATCCCTTTCTTCGTGGAAGCCTGTGAAACCCATTGAGCAGCCATCGTTTACCGAGATCTTCGGTGAACTCCATTTCAAAGAGAATTCTGCAGAACCACCACCCCCGTGTCCTACCATTCCAGTCGTCTCGCCCGTGTCTTCGTCGTGTTTGATAGAGAGCCTCAATATCAACGTTGGGAGCAAGTACAGCCGCTGTCACAAAAGCAGTGACAGCTTCTCGTCTATGAGCTCCGACAGCCTTCAGCTGTGCACGGAGGGGCTTGGCTTTGAGAGCTCCGATGATGTCGAGGACATGGGGAATGAGATGAGTGAAGATTGGCAAAGCCGCGAGGAGAAAATAAGGGTAACAAGGCATCGTCATTTTCCGTCGTCTGAGAATCAAGGCGGCGAATTAAGGAGGCCGAGGACAAGTGGGGGAGGATTTCCTCCGCCGATTTCTTGTATCGGAAAGAGTGGAAAGCCTTGGGTATGCTTCAAATCTTATAGGCAGGACGGCAGGTTTGTTCTCAAGGAGATAAGGATTCCCACCCAGGAGTTCCTGCATGCGTGTAGAGAAGATGGGCGCCTCAAGTTGCACTTTGTTCAGCCAAATGATGAGATTCTAGAAGAAGAAGACGAAGAAGAAGAAGAAATGGACGATGAAGATCAAGAGGACACTGATGACGACGACAAAGAAGGCAAGGAAGACGATGATGGTGGAAGCAATGGAGGAAAAGACACAAGAAAATGACTGTCTTGAGGAAGTTTCGTAATATATAGGTAGGAAGTCTCGTGATGTCAAGACTGACAGTGGTGTAGCCAGTTACTCTGTTTTTCTTACCCAAAGTAATTTCTCAAATAATTAAAGGAAAGTGAGTAATTTTCCTCTCTTCGTCTATCTCTCCCTAATTCGATACTAGAAGAAACACTCTTACACTATATATTGATTCTGATACAATACTCTATGCCTCAAGAGATTGTTACTCTTGTATCTAGTGAAGTGAATTATAAATTGACAAACAAACAAAAAAAAAATCTTTACTTTTGTGAAAGCAAAGATTTGCCCGTTAGCAACAATATTAATAAACTTCGCAAGTAAAGAAAAAATAAAATATTTCTTCTTGTTTGTTAGTTTATCCATAGCTTTGATATAAAAGAGTAACAATCTTAGTACTGTAATCTAAGAGTTTTTTTTTTTTTTTTTTTAGGGACAATAGTTACCTTTCCCCTATCAACTATCCCAAGAACTGACAAGCCTACTGCCCGCTCCATCAAACTACCATTTTGTGCTCAAAACTCCCATTTCGTCAGTCAAAGGCTTTAATTCAAATGATCAACCTGTCATTATGCTCTCATGAACTACAATGCATTATCATTTTGACCGTTTGAGTTAACGTCTTTGACTGACGAAATGAGAGTTTTGGGCACAAAATGATAGTTTGATGGGGTCAGTCAGTAGGGTTGTCAGTTCATAAGGGCAAAGTAACAATGCGTTGTAATTCATAAAGGCAAAGGGTTATTACTTTTACAACAAAAGGAACTTGATAAGGAGGGAGATTGTAATGCAAAATTCTTTTTGGCTGCAGCCTAATATATCACATGATAAATGAAAATACTATAGTTTGCACTTACGTTAATTTTCTTAGCTTTCTAAATAAAATAAAATAAAAAAATCAATTAATTAATTAAAAAAAAATGATGCAGGCGGGTGAGTGTTTCTTTTGAGTGTTGAAGGGGAGGACAACCTCGTGTATGCTTTAAGTCGTGTCTCACGAGCATCCTAGTGACAGTTGATGATAAGTCAAAATAATTGAATCCCTATTGATGGTATATAAAATCTTGGAGCCAAGAAAAGCTTTTTACTTAAAGATGCCCTTTTTAAAAGATCAAATAAAATCTTGTAGAGATGGGATGCTTTTTGAGCATGCAAAAGAGAGATCAGACGTGACCACTAGACTTTTGTCCACCAGACAACACATACGTTCAAACTCTTTGGAAGATTACAAAATCTTTCTCCTTTCTTGACCTTACAAAATCTTCTCTAATTGAAAAAACTCACTTATCATTTATAAAAAAGAAAAAAGAAAAAAACGGTTCATTTAATATATGAACGGCTTGTAAACATAAAATTACACTCACTATTAAACAAAACACACTCATACAAATTCTGCTCAACTTAGATTAATGCTCGTGAATATAATTCACACATATATATGTAAAGGTTGACTTGAGTTCTAGTTGAATCTAAAAATGTGTGTTTTCGGCCAATCCAAGTCCGAAGAGATCCAATAAGATCCAATATTCGACTTGGTTCAGCTAAATTATAACCCAACCTTAGGGCAACATGGATTTCACAGAAGCCCTACATATTGCTGACAAAATTGAGCCTTAACTCTAGGGCGCTGCTACTTCAAAACAGCTCAACTAATCACCTGAATAATGATTGCAACTATATCCACTTGCTTTATCTACTAGGTTGAGTGGATCATTGAATAACGCCTTAGTATAACTAAGATAATTTTTCTTAGGCTAAGATAATTTTCAACACAATTGTGAACTAAATATGAAATTAGCAAGTTAAGGTTGAGAGATCTAATCTATTTAATTAAATTGATCAAGTTAGGGTTAACTTATATAGTCTTATACACATGTCTTGACACAACCTGCGAACGCAACACGAAATTAACGAGTTAGGGTTGAATGGTTTGATCCGTTTAATTAAATGGGCTAGGTTATGATTGACTCATATAATCTTATACTAATGTTTTGACATGACCCAAACCTAACATGCGAACACAAATTACCACCCCGATTCCCAACACATAAACACAATAAATGATGCATATCATCAATGAACAGAGTGCTAAAAATGATACTCAAACAATTGAGTATGATTTGTGGATATCACATAATACAAGGCAATCTGACATGGTACTTGTACTACCAACAACAGTCTTCAATATACCATATTTCATTTCAGGTTCAAATACCTCATGGTACTGAAAATTGTTAAAGAACTTTTATTAGTTACCTCAGCAACAAAGTAGCCATAAGACGATTATCAGAGTGTGGGATTGTTGCCATCTAATGTCAGAAGCACCTTGTATAAATCTGGGCGCCGATCACGAAATATTCCCCAACTGTGTCTCTTGGACTTGATTTCAGCCAGATCAAATTCTGCTACAAGAACAGCTTCCTCTTTGTCATCAGCAGCTGCGACAATTTCTCCAGTAGGCCCTGTGGTCAAATTTCAAAACAACATATATAAATATATATATATATATATTGTATTAGATACACATCCATGCACAAGGTCCAGTTACTTAAGGTAGACTCAATATTGTTATTGCCAGCAGATAAAGAGAAGGAATACCTGCAATAAACGAGTTCCCATAGAATGTGATCTCACTTTCTCCATGTCGTGTCTCAATCAACTCTTTTCCTATGCGATTAGAAGCTACTAAAGGTACCTGAATTCATGCAAATAGATTAGTTCCCCTTGTATGGAAGTGTTTCAATAACAAACACTATTTGTTGGATAGTTTCATTGTAAATCACAGCAAGTCCTTGACAGAAACCATCAAAAGACAACAACTAACAGTGCCATTTGCTCTGGAATGCTTAAGTTGTCCAAATTTATCATAAATCACAGCAAGTCCTTGACAAGAATCATCAAAAGATAACAACAAAGATCCATTTGCTTTGAACGCATCAAATGTCCAATTTATCCTTTTGTGGTCTTTTTTTTTCTGGATTATTATGGGGGCCCCAAAGAGGAAGTTACCGGAACGCGGATTCAACAAACAGGCCAAACCAGAACCAACTGTAGTAATTTTAAGTTGATAATCTACTAGTGTAGAGAAATTACCACATTTGCCCCAGCATGCCCTTGCATTACTCGCTTCCAGTGTTCACGGGAATCAAGTTCTGCATCTTGAGGTTCAGAACCAATAGCTGTAGGATAAAGCAATATTTCTGCACCTTGAAGAACCATAGCTCGGGCTGCCTCTGGAAACCACTGATCCCAACAAATTGCTGACATGAAATATGCAGTAGTAGCCTTAGTTTTTTTCCTATCCTTACTTCTGTTGCAGATGAAATTACTAATAAAAAATAAAAAAATGCTATGATGTTTGCCATTAACATGGTTATAATGCAAATCTAAAGCGTAAGCGAAGCTTACTGAAGGTACACCATCTCCACATTGCGCAAAAGGTAGATAAAAATCTAATACAAGCCCAAAAATTAAAATCAGAACACAAAAAATTAGAGCATTTAAAAATTCTTACCAATTCCAATCTTTGCAAACTTAGTCTGGAATACCTGTTGATCAGAACTATCAGGTTTGTTAAAGTTTCAACAGTTATTACAAATCACTACCAGGACTTACGCTACCAACGCAGTATTAGATATCAAATGAGATTATTGTAAGCACCCACCTTAAAGCCAGTGTCACCAGGATTAAAGTAGAATTTTTCTTGGTAGCCTGTCAGAGAATACTATTATATGTCGTCATAAAAAATATATGATTCAAGGGAAGGAATAATCCTGCATCTTGCATACCTGGGCTATCTGGAATATGGGACTTTCTATAAAGTCCAAGATCTGTCCCATCAGCATCAATTATGGCAACTGAATTGTAATGAGCATTGTTAGCCTCTTCAAAGAAGCTAACTGGTATCACTACCCCTAACTCTTTTGCAAGTTTCTGCATCCTACATAGCATGAACATAAACATATAAAATAAGTTCAATTGCACAAAAGGTGCTTGAAATTGAGATCAAGACAGGTAAAGTGATAGGAAAATAACATGGTGCCAACTGGATATGGCATAAGAGCGGTCAGCCACCTAAGCAAATAGCATATGACATTATCTGACTTTACCTCAGGATTGTTGGGTGGTCCTTATAAGGCTTAGATCGTAGAAAGAAATCCTCCCTTTCTGCCTGACAGAAGTAGTAACCCTCAAAAAGCTCCTGAAGAAACATCCATTAGAACAAAAGCTTATACACTACCATTAACAATTAAACTAATTCAGTCGAAGAATTTGTGTCAAACACTGTCACTTATCCAGTTAATTTTTTATATGCATGGCATGCATTAGTTACGAGCAATACTTACATCAGCATCCATAGTATCTTTGTTTACATTAAAAATCAAACATTTCCCATTCATGGGGTCAGAGCAGTAGATGATAAAACAAGACTCTGTTTACCATAATTTCAAAGGGAGAAGAACCATTCAAAAAACTTGCAGTAGAACTTTATAAATCATTGTCATCACTGGCTGTGATAGATCTTAATATCCTATCACGCATCATATGCTGTATACAACACAGTTTACGTTATATGTAAATCGAAAGGTGTCACCAATATGCATTGTTTCCAAAAAAAAAGTAATGAACAAAAGACCACTTAACTCTCTTTTGGAAACGTTACCAAAAGACCAATTAAAACAGATACTCTTAACAAAGTTATTACACCATCTAAAAAGGTGCTTTAAACCTATAGAAAAATAATTAACTTCATATCTTTTTTTTGCCTAGACTACCAAAAATAGTCATTTTCCCCAACTCCGAGGTTCTTTAATCTCATGAATATTCACATTTTCGATTTTTTGTTACAAATTTTCAACAATTGCAAAAGGGAAAAAGCATTTTAGATATGAACCAAAGAAACAGAAATAAGAACAAAGAAACAGAAATGATGGTGTAGTTCTGAAGATGCATTAAATAAATACTTTCTCAAGAGAATTGTTTCTAAAAGAGCCATAAACCTCAAAGACTTTGACTGCATATCACAAGTTCCTAGCGTGCATACCTGTATAAGAATGATGTTTGCACCCTTTCCATGAGCAGCTCTAACCAGCCTGCACAAAAGAAGGTTGCTTAAGAATACTAACAATTTTAATTTAAATGCCTTTCCATTTGGCCTAAAAAGGTGAAGCATGAGTGAATTTCAAAAGTATTACTCACACACTTCAAAAAGATAAACTAAGACAGAGAGTGGGGAAACAAACAAACATGGAGGTTTATGACTTGCAGTCAACATGAAGGAAAAGCGGATGGAAGTACGCGTTAGCATTTGAATGGCAAAAGAAGGAGAATTCCCATAAACTGCCATACAAAGTTTCTAAACACCAAGCACTCAATTTGGTACGACATGAAGACAGATGACATAATATTGATCAAGTTCCCGAGAACTATTGCAAACACAAATTGTTGATGCCACAAAACAAGCATTCAAGTTGGTGTCTGAATAACCAAATCATTCAGTGATGCATAGATTTTTGGGTCATTGTTTTACATTGGAACATTTTATCACCCCAAAATCACTTGGCGCAACCAAGAAGAACTTATCAAGATGTTAATATGTTGGAAGATCCAATCCCACCAATTCCCTGCCCTTTATCACGACAAAACTATAAAAGTGAGTACCCTTCATTTCGACAATAAGCAAGTCCACTTTGGTTAAAACCTTCACAATAAGCTGGCAGAGATTAATAAAATCAGAAGAAAACATAAACTTGAGAATCAAAATAATGAAAAATAGAAGAAAAGAAAAACTACACCGAAGTCTTAACACTTTCAAAGAGAGTATAACAGTACTGGACAGAGATATCCCAATAACAAAGCAAAACAAACATTCCTTGTTGTCCAACATATGCAGAAAGAACAATCTTAAAGATCAAAGACCAATGATACTAAAATAAAAGCAACCCACAAGTTCTTCTGCGAAAATTATAGACTACATCAAAATTCAGACCTACTTGTTAAACTCAGAAAGAACGCACAAAACAATTTCTAGACCAGGTCCTAAATTTGCAGCACGGTGCACATAGGAGGCAAATAGAATAAGAGAGACAAAAGGGTGCACTTGTAATTACCCTACTCACTTTGAGCTGGATAATCAAGAAGAAGAAGAAGAAGAAGAGACCTTTCGGCGGTGGCGACATTAGTGGCGACGTCATCGGTGCAAGCGAATTGCAGAGCCGAGACCACCACTCTCCTTCCCTTTTCCATTCTTTCCTCTCACTTTCTCTCCGCCGCTCTTAGCTTCAGAGCGTGTAGAGGTTGTTGCGCGCACAAAATGACACAGCCACTCGCGCTCTGAAATGTACTTTTTTGCATAAAGGCCGTTTGAAAAATTGTTGGGCAGGTTTGTCAATTCGCTCTCCCCTCTTTCCTTCACTTTTCCACAAAAAAATAAAAAAACTTTTCGTTTACAAAATTTCACTTTTATTTTTATATCATATCAATCACTTTTTATTTTTATATCATATCAATCACTTTTTATTTAGCATATAGTTCATTAATAGCTTATTTAAGATTACGTTTGAAAGGTTCAAAAGTATTTTTAACACTCAAAAAGTCTATTTGAAGAATTAATGGCCTGTTTGAGATTTTGAAGGGGCAAAAAGTGTTTTTAATACTCAAAAAATCCGTTTGAAAAAAAAATTATTCGATTGGTAAAAAAATTAAAAACGCTTTTAAATGTCCAAAAAGTCTAAAAATGATAAAAAAACAAACTTTTGACAAAAACTTAAAAAATGAAGTTTTTGTCCTAAAGCTTTTTTTTTTACTTAAAAAATCTATTTCTCAAATACAACTCAAATAGGCTCTTAGAGTGGTCTACTGCCCTTCGAAATATTTTTTTATAAAAGAATTTTTGGTAAAATTATTTTTAGAGTTAAGGGTATTTTTAAAATTTTGATTTAATTTTAGTGAGAAATTTTGATCATTTATATGTTGTCATTAAATGAAAGAAAAACAAAATCGTCATTTCATTTTAACTTTTCGTATTATTTTTAATACTCTATCTTATTCTTAAAAAATTATCATTCCAGTGTTTACCCTAATTTTTCACTCACCAATTAAACTGGCTTTCTCTTTCTCTTCTATATAATATACACAATTTATTCAACCCAAGATTGGACTATGAGATTAGGAATATCTCCCGTTCAATTATTAGTGGCCGTGTAGCAGTGACGTCAAATCCGTAGAGAAGATCACCCAAGATTATACTATGACATTAGGAATCTTTCATTCAATTATTTGTCTCAGTGCACCACTAATTTCTTGCTGCTCTTCTGGTGGCGGCGCCCTCCTCCCTCTTCTTGTTTTCGTGGAATTAGGATCATCTTTTGTAAAAATTATATTATAAATGTATTTTTATCTCTTCAAAAAGTTAAAAAAAAAAACAAAAATAGCTCGATCTAGATCATGGCTGCGACCCAGCGTGGGTCACGACTTGACCCATGGCTGGGTCACAAGAGGTGACCTTGAACCATTTTAAAAAAAAAAAAAAAAATTGGGACATTTTGGTCTTTTTATGCATTAGCATTAAAAGTTAATTGCTAAATTTGACGGAAAAGATAAATTAATTGAAGTTAAAAGTTCATGAATATAAATTGAAAGTTTTTCAATTTTAAGGTCTTCTCAAAACATGCTGTGATATATTGTCACATTATTTACAAAATTAAAATAAAATTTAGACCGAAATAATTCTTCTTAATTTAAAGTGAAATAAAGAGAATCCAAATAAAGAGAATCCAATCCTGCGACAGAGTAGTCTTTTGCTCTAAAATCATAAAACTAACAATTCTCGGCCTGCCATTTTGTCTATAAACAGTCATGATAAAGACAGTAGTGGTTCTTAAGCTGTATATCATTCTCATCAGCTGTCAATGACAATTATCGCTTGCCATGAATTGGACAAAATTCTAGAACAACTGCACTGAAAATAAACTCTGAATGGTTTACTTCCACATTGTATGTTCCGAGAAAAGGGTCAACAGGGGAACCCTTGCCAAACTCAAGAATTATGAAACAAGTATATGAAACTCAAGTATAATCTGATGCAACAAATCCACAGATTTGAGCACAGTAAAGCTGATATACTTTATTAACTCATTCCAAAGATCCAGAAGTATTAGTGTACTACTCATCATCACTTTTTTTTACTGCTCATCACATTAACTTCAGTCCTGGACTTCAGGCTTCTTTGCACTAGCTTTAAGGTACCATCCAAGAGAAGCAAACAGGGTGATTGTACCGGCTACAACTGCATAGTTCCGGTACTTGTCAGTGGACACTTTTTCAGATGATGTTCCAGCAGTTGAGGATGAGCTGGTTGGTTTGGCATCAGTGACTGATCCTCCTGCGCTTGTGGCAGGTGTTTCTTCCGGTTTAGGACCCTGGGAACATTCAACTCATTAAGCATTAATTTCAGGGATGACTACATAAGGATCTCAAGCAAATTAAGTTCTCAAAGAGAGAGAGATGAAATAGATGGTTCAATGCTAGAGGCTTGAACATGAGTCAAAATGGAAGTTGGAAAGACAGACTAGATAATCCAATTCAGATTAAAACTACCAACAATCCAGATTGATTTTAACTGAAATGGGCATTTAATGTATTAATTAAGATAGTTCAGTCCAGTCGACACAGAATTAGAAAAGGTTTGGACTATAAGTTCTGAGTCAATCAACCAAACAAATCAACCAAATTTTGGAACAGTAGCTGAGAGAGGAAACAGCATATAGAAAACCAAATGGCCAAGCACTATAGGTGTTGAATAATCTCATTTCTCTTTCTTAAACAAGCTTCATTAAGCAAGATTTAAGTATCAAGTAACCGTTTCAGAATAATGAAACTTGCCCACCAAAAGTATGATTAAGAAAATTTAACTTCAAAATGCAAGATCTTCAATAAAACTGTGCAATGCATATATGAGATAACACACCAAAGTCTAAAGACACATGCAGACAACCAAATTACACTTTGTTCATACCTTCCGTGCAAGCTTCTCCAACTTCTCTTGCTCCACTTTCTGCATTATTACAAAAGATCTATTAAGACATTGACATGAAAGCACCAGATGACTCATGACAGCAAACGTCTAAGCAGAGAGAAAGAGTGATCATTGAAAAGTTCTACGGGTTAGTAACATATGCAGATGACTCAGACATGATGTGTAGACACTCATGCAATCAATAGATAAGTGCCTTGAAAACCATCTTGTACTTGGAGATGGAAAAAATTGCTATTATAATTCACACAAGCAAGAGAAAGTTGATTCTACAAGCCAAATAAGGTTAAGTTCTTATACATTCAAATTAAAAAGAAATTTGCAACCGAAAAGGTTGAGTTCTTATACAAGTGCACTCACAACAAATCTCTTTCTCAGTTGTGAGTTTCTTTCACATTTTATTTCAAAATGCTTCAAGTTTTGATACCATTCCACTTTGAACAAAGCAAACATTTTGAAAGACAAATAAATATATCAAAGAAATCAAAAGTTTATGCGTGTCTAAATCAACCAATAGAGGCATGGACCTCCAGTGAAGTAGTAAGCCATAAAACTAAAACTAACTATCAGAGCCTCACCATCTCACAGAAAAAGGGAGAACTATAAATAAGAAATTTTTTTTTTTTTTTTTTTTTCATCAAGCGCTTTCCTATGATTTCAGAACTTCATATCTCCTTCACATTAAATATTGTTGTATACGGCCACTAAAAGACTCTGCAGAGAATTGGAGAGGATTTTTAAGGGCTCTAACTACTTAAAAAAAAAAAAATTACACCAGATTGTTTAAAATAAATTTGAATGAAAATCCCATTTTATCAATATATACCAAACCCCAGATCTTGAAATGAACATGACCAAATAAACTAATCAAAAAATCAAGATAATAACAAGGGGGTGGCAGAATAAAATAGTATATCATCCATGTCTCACAGCATGAAAGCAGTAAAACAATTTCAAAAGAAATGCATAAGAAAAATAGGACTCTGGAGATACCTTAATGTAAACATTTTCTGCAGCTTTTTCCTCCTCACTAAGAACTTTGCCGCTACTAGAAAACCTCCGAGATACAAATCTTGCAGCCATCCTTGTTGCCATTGCTATTGGATTATTTTCCTATAAATGAGACAAAGGGAGATAAAATAACACAATAAATCCAACACAACTTCACCCATACAATCAAATGATACAACAAAACCAGACTCTAGTAGATCCCTTCGCTAAAGTTGTAAAATAGTGCTCAAACTGCACATTTGATTTTTTGTAACTTTTTTGAAAGTTCCTTTTCTACACTGTGTTGTAAGAAAATAAATAGGGGGAGGGTTGAGGGGATGGGAGAGAGAGAGAGAGAGGGAGAGAGAGAAAGAACTTTCAATATCAGATATCTGGTCCATCCCACAGGTGGGTTAAACAATTAGCTGGTAAGCAACAAAAAAAAAACGCCTCTCCAGCCCAAATGCAACCCTTACTTCATTTTCACCTCACATCTTAACTCATATTGGTAATTAAGCACTGCTATTTGGTTATGTAACGTTCAGAGCACAACAATATTTAACATAAAAACGCAGCTATGAATGTTACATCAACTTCAATCTAAAATTCATTAAACGGAAAAATCACTTGCACCCTCATGGTCTCCACAACATTTACCAACAGTTTCTTCTTAAGTCAAAGAACTCACTAAATTGATAATTGGACATTAAAGGAGCTTTGGATTTTAATTAATATTTATTTTATTTTATGGGCTACAGCCTACACTATAGGTTATAACCCTTTCCTACCCTTAAACCCCCCCTCTTTCGGTCTAGATCTCAGGTCCCTTGTACTTTACAAGCCAAGCCAACTAAACACACAATTACAACTCTTTAATACAAATGATGAATGAAATAGCCTATTGACCTGAAGCCTCTACGAGGTGCATACTATTTTAGTAAACATTACAAACAAAAAACTACGGTACTATGTAGAAGACTACTTAAAGAGTACCATTGTTTTTTGATTCAAAAGAGTGTCATCGTTTCTCAGCTCCAAACGAAAACATAAAAAAATAAAAAATAAAATAAAATAAAAACAAATTACTAAGCCTCAATGAATTTTGGCCAAAATCACTCTTCAAATAATTTCCTAGATATAACACCCATATTTCAGGTGCATAAATTACTTTCCCCAAAGCTTAAAAAACAAAGCAAACCAAAAAGGAAGAAGAAGAAGAAGCGATATCTAAATTTACCCAAAAACGATTAACATCAACGAAATAAACAAAAAGAACTAAAATAAGCCCAGAACAATCTCGTGTCAAGGATTTCTGGTGCAAGATTCCCAGCATTCTTTTCCCTTCCCACAAATCTAAGAGCTGGTATAGCATAGAAAGCAAGCCCAAACTCACCAAAAATGAAGCTAGCTAGCAACATCGACAGCATACAAGAAACGAAAACTAATTTCATAAATCACATCAATATCACTTCTCTACATATATGCACACATACAATCATAAAGATATATATACCCAAATTCACCGAAATGCTTATGTAAACGAGCCCTAAAACCAGGACCAAATAGCAACCAGCTAATATATATAGAAATGTTACATAAAATGGGAAAATGGGAAAAATCGCTTACCAAGCAATTGCAGATTGACGGTGGGACTCACAGAGACAAAGAGACGGGGGAGAAGGATATAGAAGGAAATGAAATAGTGTGCTCAGGTGCGTATGCTTTGGGTGGGGTTTACACGTGGGTCCGCTTGGAATGAATTGCTCGGAGCGTAGCTATCCACCGTGCGATTTACGAAATGGATTGATTCGTGTGATTTTTTAGATTTGAAGGGTAATTACATTTTCTCACCTTTGCCACTTTTTCTTATTGTGACACCTGACTTCATGAACTATAATTTTATGTTCAAAATTTTTTTTTGTCAGTCAAACGTGTTAACTCAAACAGTATATCTGTCAGACTGTCACTTTGCCCTTATAAACTACAACACATTGTCACTTTACTTCCAAGAACTATAATGCATTATTATTTTAACTATCTGAGTCAACGCCTTTAACTAACGAAAGTGGGGTTTTGGATACAAAATAGTAGTTCATGAGGTCAGGTGTCACAGTTGGTAGTTTATGGAGGCAAAGTGAAAATGTGTTATAGTTCATGGGGAAAAAGATAATTATCCATATATTTTATCTTTTATATATCAAGTTGAAGATAAATGTTAGGTGTTCTCTAGTAGGTCTTAGGTGTATATTATTTTTTAAAAATTAAGTAAGATAAATAAGAAAAATGCTTGGTGCTCTCCTTGTGCTATGTGAATATTATTTTCTAAAAGTTGGGTAATAAAAATAAGTGCCACTTTCTTTTTTGCCTTTTTAAAAAATAATATAGAACATCAAAAGAGTAGTTAACATTCTCCAAAAAATAAGAGCAAGTTTCTTTTTTGTTAAGAAAATCTAAAATGAATAGAGCATTTAACATTTCCTCAATTTTAAATTTAGTGAATTAATATATCGAATTTACGAAGATTTTAAATCTACAAATTTTAGTTATGTTTGATTTTTCGTTCATATTTTAGTCCGCGTAGAATTTGACAATCTAAAGATAGTATGGTCAATGATATATGAGAATTAAAGTGGTGCGGTCTATGACTTACGTTCACATATCAAAACTTTTTTATGGCTACATTTTTTTCTTAATCTTATTCGATTATATACAAAACTCTATTTATAGAAAAAAAAAGTCTAAATATTATATATCTCTTTCATTCTACGTTAGCAACAATCCTCCAATAACTATTGTCTCTATTGAGTTATTCTATCCCTCTGATATCCTCGGTCATAGAAGAAGATAACATCCTGCACTGATGAGAAAGAAGAAACCATTGGAAATTGCCTAAAGAACATCACATGTAAAGGAGGATCACATATAAGATTCCATGTGGAAGTTGCCAACAATTTTTTTCATTTTTGCTTTCTCCAACGCGTATGTGTTTTATATTGCAATGGGCCATGCATCGACTTCAATATATCTTCAGCTTTCTTGCTTTTACTAATGCGTGTATATATATATATTATATGACCAACTTGTCTTATTATTATTATTATTATTATGAGAGACATTATTTAACTTAAGGAGAGTCATTACTCTACTGTAATTATCTCTGAAGCACAATGTCTTCTTCCATGGCATTCAAAGAAACCTCTTCCTCATCCTCTTCTTCTTTCACCCGTCGATGGCCTTACGATGTATTTTTGAGCTTTTTCAAAGGCCAAGATATCGGCNCCCTGTTTGATAAATGGGTTTGGGATTGTGTTTGCACTGTGCACGTTTGCACTGTGTAGTGAAAATACAATTTTACCCTCAGCCCACAAACAAATGCTTTCTCCTTCTCCAATCTCATTTTTTGTCGTACCCATTTTCTGCAGTGGTCAGCACGTCTCTTACTCCGAATTCACTCGCAAAACCCAGAGCCTAACCTCATATCTCCGCTCCGTTACCGGACTCTCCAAAGGCGACACCGCATTCATTCTTTCTCAGAACCTCGTTCAAGTTCCGATCCTCTACTTCTCGCTACTCTCGCTTGGGGTGGTCATCTCGCCGGCAAACCCGATAAGCACCGATTCGGATATTTCCTAGCTGGTCCGTCTGTACAATCCGGTGATCGCTTTTGCTACGTCATCCACCGCTCACAAGCTCCCCACTTTCCGATTTAAAACCATTCTTCTCGACTCGCCTGAGTTCGACTCAATGACGATAAGTCCAGCACAAAAGCTAGACCGAGTCGAAGTGAGCCAATCCGATTTGGCGGCGATCATGTACTCTTCCGGGACCACTAGGAAAGTAAAGGGGGCGACGTTGACTCACCAGAATCTTATGGCGGTGGTTGCGGTTTCTTGCGCGAACCGGATGAGGAGAGAATCACCCGACATGCTCCTCTACACGGATGTAGAGGGCGAGCCGGACCTGGGGGTCCCTGGAGAGTGTGATCTGGGTTTTGAGGTTGTGGTGGCGATGGCGACGGCGACGGCGAAGCGTTGGGTTGGGGAGTTCGTGATGGGGATGGGGTTTTGAACGGTTGGGCCAGGTTATTTTGGTGATGTTTGAAGATTTTTGGGCGTGAGATTTTTGAAGAGTTGATGGGGCAAATCTTCAGGTTATGGGGCAAATCTCATAAAGATTTTTGGCGTGAAATTTGCAGAGAAACGGAAAGAGGGGTATTTCGGTGATGTTTGATGATTTTTTTAAGTAAAAGACAAAAAATGTACAGTACAAATATTGTACCGTACAAACACAAATGGTTTATCAAACAGGGCCGTAAAGGAGGATCACATATAAGATTCCATGTGGAAGTTGCCAACAATTTTTTTCATTTTTGCTTTCTCCAACGCGTATGTGTTTTATATTGCAATGGGCCATGCCTCGACTTCAATATATCTTCAGCTTTCTTGCTTTTACTAATGCGTGTATATATATATATTATATGACCAACTTGTCTTATTATTATTATTATTATATGAGAGACATTATTTAACTTAAGGAGAGTCATTACTCTACTGTAATTATCTCTGAAGCACAATGTCTTCTTCCATGGCATTCAAAGAAACCTCTTCCTCATCCTCTTCTTCTTTCACCCGTCGATGGCCTTACGATGTATTTTTGAGCTTTTTCAAAGGCCAAGATATCGGCAACAATTTTACTGCTCATTTATTCAAAGCTTTGCGAGAAGAGAGAATCTATACCTACATGGATGACCAACTTAGAGAAGGAGAAGGAGAAGGAATTTCACCAGAATTTTTCAAAGCCATTAAAGAGTCAAGGACTTCCATCGTTGTACTCTCTGCAAACTATGCATCGTCCACCTTGTGCTTGGAGGAGCTGGTGAAAATCCTTGAGTGTAGGGAAACAAAGCAGCAAATCGTTCTACCTGTGTTTTACAAAGTGGATCCATCCGACGTAAGACATCAAATAAAGAGTTTTGGCGAATCATTAGCTAAACATGAACATGGATTCAACAAGGATACTCTGCAGAGCTGGAAGGCATCCCTGAATAAAGTGGCTAATTTGTCCGGGTGGCATTTGAAGAACGGGTATTACCATTTACTCATATAATGCTATATATTGAACAAGTATTTACCTTCTATCCACTAAAGTTTAAAGTTGACATGGAGTGGTTTCCAAATTAATCAAATATTATAAAGAATCATGGGTAATACTTTACTTTTATTTTCTCTCAAGTATGCATCTTGGACCATAAATCTGATCGCTGTGTTTTGTTATTTTTTTTTTTTTCTCTTATAGTTTTGGGTAATTTATAATTATTTTTTATATTGTATTTCATGGAAATCATAGTGAATTAGAAAGCTTTTGATTGAAGCATTTAATATGATACTAACACATTAATTTCTTTATAAATTTTATCAAAGCAAAAAATAAAAAATCTCTATCTTTTTTCTTTTTTGGTATTGAATTTCATGAAATCCAACCTAAGTTAGAACTGTTGATTGAAGCATGTTATGTGGTAATAAGATGTCAATTTCTTTCTAACATTCATTGGAGACTTGGAGTACATAAAAAAGTTAGTCCCAAGTCTAGCAAAAAAAAGCTCTCTCTCTCTCTCTCTATATATATATATTTGGGTTCAGAAAGAATAAAATTTGCAATATACCAATAAAATAATTAATTAACTGTGGTAGTCATTTGTTTAATCTTCAATCTTTCTTACTCACCAACTTTCATGCATGTGCAGTAAAGACTATGGAAAATATTAGTGTAATTAAGGGAGGGCTTGCAATTAATCCACATGAGGATTGAGATATAGAAGGAAAAATTATATCATATTTCATTGCCTACCATTCTCATTTGTTACAGGAGAAAAAAGAAAATTGTAAGTATCTCTTTCATGTGCATACTCCAACTCATTAAATGCCCTTTTTTTTTTCTTTTTTTTTTTGCAGTGCTAGGAATGAATCTAAATTTATTCAGGAAATTGTTCAAGTGGTCTCAAGAATAGTGAGTCATACATATTTAAACGTTGCTAAGTATCCAATTGGAATAGAGTCTCATGTACATGACATCAACATGCTTTTAAATATTGGGATGAATGACAGACGCATAGTAGGAATCTTTGGAATTGGTGGAATTGGTAAGACAACTATCGCTAAAGCGGTCTATAACTCGATTGCTTATCAATTTAAAGATAGTTGCTTTCTTGCAAACGTTAGAGAAACTTCAAAGCAAGAATTTGGTCTAGTCCAATTGCAAGAGACACTTCTTTCTGAGATCCTATGCAACTCAAGTTTGAAGGTTGGCAATGTTGATCGAGGAATCAATGTCATAAAGGAAAGGCTTCGCTCTAAAAGGGTTCTTTTAGTTCTTGATGATGTGGATCATTTGGTCCAATTAGAAACATTAGCCGGAGAATATAATTGGTTTGGTTTAGGAAGTAGAATCATCATAACAACAAGAGATGAACACTTACTAATTAACCATAAAGTTGATTTAAGATACAAAATGAATGAATTGGATCATAATGAAGCTCTCCAGCTCTTTAGTCAACACGCCTTCCAAAGTGACAAACCTAATGACGATTTTGTAGAACTTACAGAACATGCATTACGTTATGCTAGTGGCCTCCCACTAGCTTTAACGGTGCTAGGTTCTGATCTATATGATAAAGATATATATTATTGGAAAAGTGCATTGGAAAAGTACAAAAGAATTCCCGAGAAAAATATTTTAGAAAAACTTAAAATAAGTTATGATGGATTGGTGGAAAGTGAACAAAATATTTTTCTTGACATTGCGTGTTTCTTCAAAGGGAATGATGCAAAATATGTCATCAAGATACTCGACAATTGTGGTTTCTCTCCAGATATTGGTATTAAAGTGCTTATGGATAAGTCTCTCATAACTACTGATGAGTCTGATAGATTGCTCATGCATGACTTGTTGCAAGATATGGGCAGAGAAATTGTTCATCAAGAATCACCCACAGAGCCTGGCAAACGCAGTAGGTTGTGGTTTCAAGAAGATGTTCGTTATGTACTAGAAGAAAATATGGTAAGACTCATATCAAAAAATTATTTTAATTTTACATTTGTAAAAATGAAGGGAGAAATACACATATGCATGAGCACACTCCCATGCACAACACAACCGCCATTTGATCAATCTTCACAAAAGAAACAAAATGTGTTTTTCAAGCAGAGTTGTCTCAGTAAAATTCCCTCCAAACAAATTTTGTGTACTAATTTAACAGATTCGTTAGAGTGAGATTTACTTAAATATGATTTGCGTCACAATTTTATTAGTCTTAATATTTTACGATATCAAAACCTGGAAAGCCAATTGACAAAATTTAGTTGTAGGGACTAAATCATTTTTTTGGCATACTCTAAAGACTTGAGTTCATTTTGATACCATAATTAATGACAAATCAGGTAAATCATAGAGACTGATTTTACATTTTTCCCTATATATATTGAGAGAGAGAGAGAGAGAATTATAATTCTAGAAAATTGTAAAATATGAAGAAGTTTATGTTTTGATTTTGTTAACACACTTATGCATTGTCTTATTAGGGAACAAACAAAATTGAAGGTATACTAATAAATTTGCCTGAACGAGACTTGATACGCTTAAGTTCCAGAGCCTTCACGAAGATGAAAATGCTCAGATTGTTTATAAATCATAATGCATGTTTTTATGGACGACCTGCTTATCTCTCTAATGAGTTACGATTGCTTGATTGGCCTGAATGTCCTCTACAATCTTTGCCATCCAATTTTCACGGAAAGAAACTCGTCGTTTTCAAAATAGATAATAGTCCCTTGAAGGAATTGAAGCATGGATTCAAGGTACAACCATTATTTTCTACATTTATTTCCTTTAAATTACGTTGTGAACTTCTTTAAAGCTAATTAATATTTATCCTTCTTTTGCTCTACAGAATTTGCAAAACATGAGGATTATGGCACTCACCAAGTGCAATTTCTTGACAAAAATACCTGATGTTTCAGAGATTCCAAATTTAGAAGAGTTTACTCTTTCTGAATGTAATAGTTTAGTTGAGGTTCATGACTCTCTCGGATTCCTTGATAAACTTTCTTATTTGGCAGTTCGCTTATGCTCTAACCTTATCAGTTTGCCAAGAAGCCTCAAGTTGAGATCTCTAGAAATGCTTTACCTTGAGGGATGCTCAAGTCTTCAGAAGTTTCCTGAAATTGAGATTAAAATGGAATGCTTAAGGGACATTACATTAAATGGCACAGCCATAAAAGAACTGCCTTCATCCATTGGATATCTGACTGAGCTTCGCCAATTATATCTAAGAGATTGCAAAAGCCTTAGGCGTCTCCCGAGTAGCATTATTCAACTGCAACATCTAGAGATTCTCTCTCTCGCAAATTGTTCAGAACATGTTGAGCTTCCAACAAAGGGATTTGAAATTTCATCAAGTACAGAATTATTCTCATTGCCACTTCCAACAAATTCAAGCATTTTAAATGATGCAGGTTGCTCCTCAATAGGGTTTCCGGCACTGACCCATTTGGATCTTGAAGATTGTCGCATATCAAAATCAGATTTCCTTGTGACACTTGATTGCTCTTCCACTTTAGAACATTTATTTCTATCAAGGAGTGATATTATTCGTCTTCCTGCTTGCATTAGAAGTCTTGTTGGATTGAGGTCCCTTCGATTGGAAGATTGCAAGCAGCTTCAAGAAATTTTAGAACTTCCACCAAATATAGAAGATATAGATGCTAGTGGATGTGTTTCATTGGAAAGTTTTCCAGAAGTATCAAAGAAATATCAATTCAATACAAGCGAGTTACAAGCCTTAGAATGGATTGACTTGTCCAGATGCTACAAAATGCTTGTGAATATAGGGAACCAAGTAGCAAATCCTTCATGGGATGAGGTATATGCATGTCTCTGTAGCTCTTCTATGTGTTTGTATGTGCCTTGGTTATATATATTGCTGCAAATTCATGGTATTTTTTTTAACAGGGACGTCTTAAGGACCACGTTGGTGGCATTATATTTCCGGGAAATAAGATTCCGAACTGGTTCAACTATCGTAACGAGACTTCAAACAGTAAGTCATGTGAAATAGACATTACTGGGCACCTGCATTTGAATGAGATTAAAGGGATTGTTTTTTGTGTTGTTATGGGAACCAAACCTCTAATCTCCTCAGAAGACCCCACTACTTATATCCGTGTTAACATCATTAACGAAGGCGTCACGACTCTTATTGGAGACAGAGGACTTAATTTCATAGGCTCAGATCATGTATGGTTGGAGTACTTCGTTTTAGAATCTTCTGAATTAAAGGGAGACAATCTAAGAGTTAAGGTTTATAGTCATTCAGATTCAGTGCTATTTAAAAGTTGCGGAGCCCATCTAATACACAAGCATGAAGAGAATGCGAATGATCATCCAGGTGTGCTCCATGAGGATATTAATTACCATTTGGATGTACCCAGTGAAGAAATTCAAGATTCAGTAACATATGGTATTCAACATTCTAAGAGGCGCCGTGACGATGAAGATCACAACTTGGATTCCACTTGGTACCCACAACAGAAGAGGCATTCCTCCGATAACTCCCAACACTAAAACCCCCCAACATTTTCCAGTAAGGACCCCTTGATGCTTGTTCTTTTGTTTTTTTTTGTAGGTTAATTGCTCGATATAGTGGGTTTAATTAGAGGGCTGTTTGCAGCTTTTTGGGTCCACTGTTGATGCTAGTAGTAGTAGATATTACTAGTTATCTAATGCCATCAAGCTCCAGCATTTTGCATATTGATTTGTTCACATGATCATGGATAAAGGTTTTTCTGGTTTGGAGATGGTGTTTAGGGTGCAAATGACAAATGGGATTCGATCCATACGAGAATGCATGGGAAATATTTAGCATCATTTGACTTTGAATGATTTGAGAGAGAGCCACTAGCTTGAGTTCTCCCACTTTGACTCTCTCAAGCCACCTCAGTTCGCAGAGACGGATTTAGAAGGAAATCGTGCTCTCCAGGTATACCAGATGCCTGCTGAGTGGGAAATTCACACTATGATCAATTTTTTGGTTTTATAATGACATAATAATGTTATTCAGGTCAGACCGGCTGTCTCCTCAGGTTTCTCTCCTTTGCTTATTGACGGTAATTCCCTGATAACTTTTCAGATTGGAGATCACAACCGATTGTTGCTTATATTCAGAATCAACTCATCTCCATCTCAGAGGTTATTAGATGTGCCAATTTTGTTACACACCATGTTGCTTATATTCAGAATCAGCTCTTCTCCATCCCAGAGTGAAAGGCTTTGAAGGTTTTTAGATGTGCCAATTTTATTGTACATCATGTTACTAAATGAGCCGCTTTTCACCTTGTATTTGGAAGCATTTCCACTTTTTCTTATTTTCTTTCTTCTCTTCGCATCAGGAGTGACAAGAACCCTTCTTTGTACTTCTCCGATCCCTTGTGGTGAATAGAAAAAA
>CM017324.1:6791160-6816160 GCA_006937295.1 Carpinus fangiana
AAAATACACCTTAATAATAATTAACGGAATAATATTTAATTTATTTAAACTGGAAAAAATCCTGTTTAATCCTTTTTATGGACAGAAATGGATCTTCTCTATTTCAAGTAAAATTAAGAGTATTTATTTAGTGTAATTAAGAGGGTATATTTGTCTAAAATATTTTGCCCAATTAATAAATTAACAATATTACCCTCTAAAATACATTAAGCAGATCATCTTCATTTCACTTATTTCACTTTTCCAGCATAAAGCGTAAAGTAGTACGAACCTTAAAAGATCTCTCAAACTTTCACTTGAAGGTAAAACAACTAATAAAATGAGGGAGAACAATGTCGAAAACCAATTAGGATCCATCAGCGAGAAGGAACGAACTCTTGGTGCAAAAGTCTCCATAACAAAATAAAACTACATCGAGAGAAGAAGACTATCGTTTGGTTTGCAGATTGAGTATTCCGTTAGGAAAACGAATAGTTATTACTAAGAATAGAAAAAAGTATAAGCCCTGTTTGATAAATGGGTTTGGGATTGTGTTTGCACTGTGCGCGTTTGCACTGTACAGTGAAAATACAATTTTACCCTCAGCCCACAAACAAATGCTTTCTCCTTCTCCAATCTCATTTTCTGTCGTACCCATTTTCTGCAGTGGTCAGCGCGTCTCTTACTCTGAATTCACTCACAAAACCCAGAGCCTAACCTCATATCTCCGCTCCGTTACTGGACTCTCCAAAGGCGACACCGCATTCATTCTTTCTCAGAACCTCGTTCAAGTTCCGATCCTCTACTTCTTGCTGCTCTCGCTTGGGGTGGTCATCTCGCCGGCAAACCCGATAAGCACCGATTCGGATATTTCCTGGCTGGTCCGTCTGTGCAATCCGGTGATCGCTTTTGCTACGTCATCCACCGCTCACAAGCTCCCCACTTTCCAATTTAAAACCATTCTTCTCGACTCGCCTGAGTTCGACTCAATGACAATAAGTCCAGCACAAAAGCTAGACCGAGTCGAAGTGAGCCAATCCGATTTGGCTGCGATCATGTACTCTTCCGGGACCACTGGGAAAGTAAAGGGGGCGACGTTGACTCACCAGAATCTTATGGCGGTGGTTGCGGTTTCTTGTGCGAACCGGATGAGGAGAGAATCACCCGACATGCTCCTCTACACGGATGTAGAGGGCGAGCCGGACCTGGGGGTCCCTGGAGAGTGTGATCTGGGTTTTGAGGTTGTGGTGGCGATGGCGACGGCGACGGCGAAGCGTTGGGTTGGGGAGTTCGTGATGGGGATGGGGTTTTGAACGGTTGGGCCAGGTTATTTTGGTGATGTTTGAAGATTTTTGGGCGTGAGATTTTTGAAGAGTTGATGGGGCAAATCTTCAGGTTATGGGGCAAATCTCATAAAGATTTTTGGCGTGAAATTTGCAGAGAAACGGAAAGAGGGGTATTTCGGTGATGTTTGATGATTTTTTTAAGTAAAAGACAAAAAATGTACAGTACAAATATTGTACCGTACAAACACAAATGGTTTATCAAACAGGGCCGTAAAGGAGGATCACATATAAGATTCCATGTGGAAGTTGCCAACAATTTTTTTCATTTTTGCTTTCTCCAACGCGTATGTGTTTTATATTGCAATGGGCCATGCCTCGACTTCAATATATCTTCAGCTTTCTTGCTTTTACTAATGCGTGTATATATATATATTATATGACCAACTTGTCTTATTATTATTATTATTATATGAGAGACATTATTTAACTTAAGGAGAGTCATTACTCTACTGTAATTATCTCTGAAGCACAATGTCTTCTTCCATGGCATTCAAAGAAACCTCTTCCTCATCCTCTTCTTCTTTCACCCGTCGATGGCCTTACGATGTATTTTTGAGCTTTTTCAAAGGCCAAGATATCGGCAACAATTTTACTGCTCATTTATTCAAAGCTTTGCGAGAAGAGAGAATCTATACCTACATGGATGACCAACTTAGAGAAGGAGAAGGAGAAGGAATTTCACCAGAATTTTTCAAAGCCATTAAAGAGTCAAGGACTTCCATCGTTGTACTCTCTGCAAACTATGCATCGTCCACCTTGTGCTTGGAGGAGCTGGTGAAAATCCTTGAGTGTAGGGAAACAAAGCAGCAAATCGTTCTACCTGTGTTTTACAAAGTGGATCCATCCGACGTAAGACATCAAATAAAGAGTTTTGGCGAATCATTAGCTAAACATGAACATGGATTCAACAAGGATACTCTGCAGAGCTGGAAGGCATCCCTGAATAAAGTGGCTAATTTGTCCGGGTGGCATTTGAAGAACGGGTATTACCATTTACTCATATAATGCTATATATTGAACAAGTATTTACCTTCTATCCACTAAAGTTTAAAGTTGACATGGAGTGGTTTCCAAATTAATCAAATATTATAAAGAATCATGGGTAATACTTTACTTTTATTTTCTCTCAAGTATGCATCTTGGACCATAAATCTGATCGCTGTGTTTTGTTATTTTTTTTTTTCTCTTATAGTTTTGGGTAATTTATAATTATTTTTTATATTGTATTTCATGGAAATCATAGTGAATTAGAAAGCTTTTGATTGAAGCATTTAATATGATACTAACACATTAATTTCTTTATAAATTTTATCAAAGCAAAAAATAAAAAATCTCTATCTTTTTTCTTTTTTGGTATTGAATTTCATGAAATCCAACCTAAGTTAGAACTGTTGATTGAAGCATGTTATGTGGTAATAAGATGTCAATTTCTTTCTAACATTCATTGGAGACTTGGAGTACATAAAAAAGTTAGTCCCAAGTCTAGCAAAAAAAAGCTCTCTCTCTATATATATATATTTGGGTTCAGAAAGAATAAAATTTGCAATATACCAATAAAATAATTAATTAACTGTGGTAGTCATTTGTTTAATCTTCAATCTTTCTTACTCACCAACTTTCATGCATGTGCAGTAAAGACTATGGAAAATATTAGTGTAATTAAGGGAGGGCTTGCAATTAATCCACATGAGGATTGAGATATAGAAGGAAAAATTATATCATATTTCATTGCCTACCATTCTCATTTGTTACAGGAGAAAAAAGAAAATTGTAAGTATCTCTTTCATGTGCATACTCCAACTCATTAAATGCCCTTTTTTTTTTCTTTTTTTTTTTGCAGTGCTAGGAATGAATCTAAATTTATTCAGGAAATTGTTCAAGTGGTCTCAAGAATAGTGAGTCATACATATTTAAACGTTGCTAAGTATCCAATTGGAATAGAGTCTCATGTACATGACATCAACATGCTTTTAAATATTGGGATGAATGACAGACGCATAGTAGGAATCTTTGGAATTGGTGGAGTTGGTAAGACAACTATCACTAAAGCGGTCTATAACTCGATTGCTTATCAATTTAAAGATAGTTGCTTTCTTGCAAACGTTAGAGAAACTTCAAAGCAAGAATTTGGTCTAGTCCAATTGCAAGAGACACTTCTTTCTGAGATCCTATGCAACTCAAGTTTGAAGGTTGGCAATGTTGATCGAGGAATCAATGTCATAAAGGAAAGGCTTCGCTCTAAAAGGGTTCTTTTAGTTCTTGATGATGTGGATCATTTGGTCCAATTAGAAACATTAGCCGGAGAATATAATTGGTTTGGTTTAGGAAGTAGAATCATCATAACAACAAGAGATGAACACTTACTAATTAACCATAAAGTTGATTTAAGATACAAAATGAATGAATTGGATCATAATGAAGCTCTCCAGCTCTTTAGTCAACACGCCTTCCAAAGTGACAAACCTAATGACGATTTTGTAGAACTTACAGAACATGCATTACGTTATGCTAGTGGCCTCCCACTAGCTTTAACGGTGCTAGGTTCTGATCTATATGATAAAGATATATATTATTGGAAAAGTGCATTGGAAAAGTACAAAAGAATTCCCGAGAAAAATATTTTAGAAAAACTTAAAATAAGTTATGATGGATTGGTGGAAAGTGAACAAAATATTTTTCTTGACATTGCGTGTTTCTTCAAAGGGAATGATGCAAAATATGTCATCAAGATACTCGACAATTGTGGTTTCTCTCCAGATATTGGTATTAAAGTGCTTATGGATAAGTCTCTCATAACTACTGATGAGTCTGATAGATTGCTCATGCATGACTTGTTGCAAGATATGGGCAGAGAAATTGTTCATCAAGAATCACCCACAGAGCCTGGCAAACGCAGTAGGTTGTGGTTTCAAGAAGATGTTCGTTATGTACTAGAAGAAAATATGGTAAGACTCATATCAAAAAATTATTTTAATTTTACATTTGTAAAAATGAAGAGAGAAATACACATATGCATGAGCACACTCCCATGCACAACACAACCGCCATTTGATCAATCTTCACAAAAGAAACAAAATGTGTTTTTCAAGAAGAGTTGTCTCAGTAAAATTCCCTCCAAACAAATTTTGTGTACTAATTTAACAGATTCGTTAGAGTGAGATTTACTTAAATATGATTTGCGTCACAATTTTATTAGTCTTAATATTTTACGATATCAAAACCTGGAAAGCCAATTGACAAAATTTAGTTGTAGGGACTAAATCATTTTTTTGGCATACTCTAAAGACTTGAGTTCATTTTGATACCATAATTAATGACAAATCAGGTAAATCATAGAGACTGATTTTACATTTTTCCCTATATATATTGAGAGAGAGAGGGAATTATAATTCTAGAAAATTGTAAAATATGAAGAAGTTTATGTTTTGATTTTGTTAACACACTTATGCATTTTCTTATTAGGGAACAAACAAAATTGAAGGTATACTAATAAATTTGCCTGAACGAGACTTGATACGCTTAAGTTCCAGAGCCTTCACGAAGATGAAAATGCTCAGATTGTTTATAAATCATAATGCATGTTTTTATGGACGACCTGCTTATCTCTCTAATGAGTTACGATTGCTTGATTGGCCTGAATGTCCTCTACAATCTTTGCCATCCAATTTTCACGGAAAGAAACTCGTCGTTTTCAAAATAGATAATAGTCCCTTGAAGGAATTGAAGCATGGATTCAAGGTACAACCATTATTTTCTACATTTATTTCCTTTAAATTACGTTGTGAACTTCTTTAAAGCTAATTAATATTTATCCTTCTTTTGCTCTACAGAATTTGCAAAACATGAGGATTATGGCACTCACCAAGTGCAATTTCTTGACAAAAATACCTGATGTTTCAGAGATTCCAAATTTAGAAGAGTTTACTCTTTCTGAATGTAATAGTTTAGTTGAGGTTCATGACTCTCTCGGATTCCTTGATAAACTTTCTTATTTGGCAGTTCGCTTATGCTCTAACCTTATCAGTTTGCCAAGGAGCCTCAAGTTGAGATCTCTAGAAATGCTTTACCTTGAGGGATGCTCAAGTCTTCAGAAGTTTCCTGAAATTGAGATTAAAATGGAATGCTTAAGGGACATTACATTAAATGGCACAGACATAAAAGAACTGCCTTCATCCATTGGATATCTGACTGAGCTTCGCCAATTATATCTAAGAGATTGCAAAAGCCTTAGGCGTCTCCCGAGTAGCATTATTCAACTACAACATCTAGAGATTCTCTCTCTCGCAAATTGTTCAGAACATGTTGAGCTTCTAACAAAGGGATTTGAAATTTCATCAAGTACAGAATTATTCTCATTGCCACTTCCAACAAATTCAAGCATTTTAAATGATGCAGGTTGCTCCTCAATAGGGTTTCCGGCACTGACCCATTTGGATCTTGAAGATTGTCGCATATCAAAATCAGATTTCCTTGTGACACTTGATTGCTCTTCCACTTTAGAACATTTATTTCTATCAAGGAGTGATATTATTCGTCTTCCTGCTTGCATTAGAAGTCTTGTTGGATTGAGGTCCCTTCGATTGGAAGATTGCAAGCAGCTTCAAGAAATTTTAGAACTTCCACCAAATATAGAAGATATAGATGCTAGTGGATGTGTTTCATTGGAAAGTTTTCCAGAAGTATCAAAGAAATATCAATTCAATACAAGCGAGTTACAAGCCTTAGAATGGATTGACTTGTCCAGATGCTACAAAATGCTTGTGAATATAGGGAACCAAGTAGCAAATCCTTCATGGGATGAGGTATATGCATGTCTCTGTAGCTCTTCTATGTGTTTGTATGTGCCTTGGTTATATATATTGCTGCAAATTCATGGTATTTTTTTTAACAGGGACGTCTTAAGGACCACGTTGGTGGCATTATATTTCCGGGAAATAAGATTCCGAACTGGTTCAACTATCGTAACGAGACTTCAAACAGTAAGTCATGTGAAATAGACATTACTGGGCACCTGCATTTGAATGAGATTAAAGGGATTGTTTTTTGTGTTGTTATGGGAACCAAACCTCTAATCTCCTCAGAAGACCCCATTGCTTATATCCGTGTTAACATCATTAACGAAGGCGTCACGACTCTTATTGGAGACAGAGGACTTAATTTCATAGGCTTAGATCATGTATGGCTGGAGTACTTCGTTTTAGAATCTTCTGAATTAAAGGGAGACAATCTGCGAGTTAAGGTTTATAGTCATTCAGATTCAGTGCTATTTAAAAGTTGCGGAGCCCATCTAATACACAAGCATAAAGAGAATGCGAATGATCATCCAGGTGTGCTCCATGAGGATATTAATTACCATTTGGATGTACCCAGTGAAGAAATTCAAGATTCAGTAACATATGGTATTCAACTTTCTAAGAGGCACCGTGACGATGAAGATCACAACTTGGATTCCACTTGGTACCCACAACAGAAGAGGCATTCCTCCGATAACTCCCAACACTAAAACCCCGCAACATTTTCCAGTAAGGACCCCTTGATGCTTGTTCTTTTGTTTTTTTTTTGGGTAGGTTAATTGCTCGATATAGTGGGTTTAATTAGAGGGCTGTTTGCAGCTTTTTGGGTCCACTGTTGATGCTAGTAGTAGTAGATATTACTAGTTATCTAATGCCATCAAGCTCCAGCATTTTGCATATTGATTTGTTCACATGATCATGGAAAAAGGTTTTTCTGGTTTGGAGATGGTGTTTCGGGTGCAAATGACGAATGAGATTCGATCCATACGAGAATGCATGGGAAATATTTAGCATCATTTGACTTTGAATGATTTGAGAGAGAACCACTAGCTTGAGTTCTCCCACTTTTGACTCTCTCAAGCCACTTCAGTTCCCAGAGACGGATTTAGAAGGAAATCCTGCTCTCCAGTGATACCAGATGCCTGCTGAGTGGGAAATTCACACTATGATCAATTTTTTGGTTTTATAATGACATAATAATGTTATTCAAGTCAGACCGGCTGTCTCCTCAGGTTGCTCTCCTTTGCTTATTGAAGGTGATTCCCTGGTAACTTTTCAGATTAGAGATCAGAACCGGTTGTTGCTTATATTCAGAATCAGTTCATCTCCATCTCAGAGTGAAAGGCTTTGAAAGTTTTTAGATGTGCCAATTTTGTTGCACACTACGTTGCTTATATTCAGAATCAGCTCATCTCCATCTCAGAGTGGAAGGCTTTGAAGGTTTTTAGATGTACCAATTTTGTTGTACATCATGTTACTAAATGAGTCCCTTTCCACCTTATACTTGGAAGCATTCATACTTTTTCTCATTTTCTTTCTTCTCTTTGCATTAGGAGTGACAAGAACCCTCCTTTGTAAGTCTCCTGCCCTGGTTAGGCTGGTTTTCCTTGTGGTGAACTGAAAAAAAAAGCGGGTTATTTAGGTTGATGGGTCATATTTTTTTTTATTATTTTAAATAAAAGAACGTGACAATCTGCTCGATACTCGCTCGGATAAATTAGAAGCTCGATTATTAAATGAGACATACTTGTATAAGCTCAAAGTAATGCTAGAAGTTCTTCCCATATTTTTCTTGTGTCCTTCTAAAATTGATGCACCTTTTAAAATCACAATTAAATTAAAATTTAATAGTAGGGTTTACTGGGTAGAGGGTGAAAATTTTAAAGCTATATCAATTTTAGAAGAACACAAAAAATGCATAAGAAATACTTCAAACATTACTCGTAAACTTTGAATCTCGCTCATAGATGTTTGTATATATATGGGGAGGAAGTGAATCTTTATTCACGCAGAAGTGTATATATATATATACTCCATTAGTTTTTTTTTTTTTTTCAACTTCACAAAAGGGGAAGATGACTCAAACTAGTGACATTCGATTCATTAAGCATGATTCCAACCAATTGAGCTACCTATTTTGGACTATATATACTCCATTAGTATTTTCTAAACAAGAACAGACGCCCACCCCGGATAGGATTACGATACACCCTTGTCCAAACATTCGGAAACCGAACGTATCGGAATTAGGAAGTAAGGCACCCCCTTAATCTCTCTTTTACTTCCTTTCCCTCTCTTAAAACCCTAAGCACACCTTCTTCTCCGAACGGCTGCCTCAGCTCCGCTCTGACACTCCTGCGATTCACAGCGGCAAAATGGTAAGCCCACGCTTCCTCAAATTCTTTCGTTTCCTTATTTTCTCGCTGGTTGGAAAAAATTGGAGAAGATTTTAGATTCTCTTTAATGTCGATATAGTGTAGTTTTCACTCTTCTAGGTCTAATGTAGTGTAGTTTTCTTTTGGACGTTTTGTTAACAGACAAATTGAGAATTGTCTATGTGATAGTCGCATGTTAAAAGAATTCGATTTTTTAGTACTTCATTGAAGCAAAATGAGCTTGTTTGGCAAATTGATTTCTGTTTTTGTTTCCGAAAACTATTTTCGAGAGCAAATTTAAAAAATAATTTTTTGTTGTTTTTTCGCTAGAAAAGCGTTTGGCAAACTATTTCCGAGAACATTTTCTGAAAACAATTTGCTACAACCTCATTTCACCAATACCAACAAATAAGCTGAATCTGAGACACAAAACCTATCAAAATAATGGTATATATATATATATATACATACATATATATGTTTTGCGGGAGGTAAATCCATATAATATATGGGGGACAATTGATTTAACATTCATGATGGCAATTTGGTTTTATGATTTTATATCGGTTTTTCTTGTTCTTCTGATAGGCACCTAAGAAGGAAAAGGCTCCTCCTCCGTCCTCGAAGCCAGCCAAATCTGGGGGAGGGAAGCAGAAGAAGAAGGTAAGATAAGGTTTTTGGATCCAGAATTGGCTTTAAAGATTTTGGCTCTGTTGGTTTGGGTGTGTTTTTTGCTTTTGGTTGAAAAGTGTTATGAAGTTACATAAAGGTGAAAACAAAAGAGATAAAACCGAAATTTTAACAAATGGAGCCTTTGATTTGTGTAGTGGTCAGATGATAGATTGTAGGAATAGGTCATGTGGGTTCTTGGCAGCTTAGAAATTTCTTGAATTCAATTTTAATATAAAATATGGGTTTGATACTATGAATAATATTGGTGTAATATACAGAAATGGAGCAAGGGAAAACAAAAGGAGAAGGTGAACAACATGATTTTGTTTGACAAGGCAACCTATGACAGACTTCTTACAGAAGTTCCGAAGTACAAGCTTATCACTCCGTCCGTCTTGTCGGACAGATTGAGGGTACAGTCTGAACTTGGCATTTCTTTCTATATTTCTTCATGTTATATGTGGTCATCATCTATGTTATGGGCATTAACAAACCATTAAACGGCATTCCCGTGGTCACCATTTCTATAAGTTCTTATTTATGTTTTGATATTTAAAGGTTAAATATTTTATCTTTTCATATTCTTTTTTATTTTTTATTTTATTTATAAATGTATGTTGTTGTTTGCATGGGACAAATATAAGGCGTATAATGCCTACAAAATGTAGTTGGGTATATTGAAACCACGATTCGATTTGATACTTGTAAACATGGTTCAGGAATGCTAACTTGATTTGGTAGATCTCTTGTAGTCGTTTTTGCATTTGAAGCATGTATGACATTCTGTAGTGCAGTTAATGTTGGGTTAGGCTGTTGATGGTGGAAACATGGTTTAGGGATCCAGCATCTTGAGTAAAACTTACATTATTCAGCTGGTCTCTTATAATCACTTTTGTATTTGAATTTGTATTTGATTAGGGGTTTATGCCATTGACGGTGTATTGCTTGAATTAAGTTGGCAGTGAAGATATGTTTTGAGTTTGATTGCCATGACCATGGTTTTGGTTTTATGTAGTTGCTCTCAAAAGAGAAGTTACTTGGAATACAATAATTGCCACTTCAGTTATTTTCCCTGGGCCATTGGTGGTCAGGCAAATCAAGGGTAGCATTGAAACTTTTTCAAAACTTCAGTTATTGGATTGACTCAATTGATTTTTTATAGACGAATTCGAAATCAGACACATAGTTCAAGGACCAAAATTGTTGCTGCCCTTTTGGCCAGTTACTCATGATACAATTTAAATAAAAAATAGAATTTATTCTTTTTTGCTTTATGCATGTCCCTGTGTCCCTCCACGGCCTTTTTTTTATACTAGTCATTGTTCTTTTAGCATGCTGTTTAAGTTGATTTCCTTCTCTTGACCATTATCAGGTTAGTGGATCATTGGCCCGCCGCGCAATTAAGGATCTGATGTCAAGAGGTTCCATTAGGCTGGTATCTGCTCATGCAAGCCAGCTGATCTATACCAGAGCCACCAATACTTGAAGATTAAGAGTTTTTGTTTCTTTCGTGGAGGGAGAGCTAATTACCATTCTTCCAAGATAGAGGAACTAGGTCCTTTATTATATTGTCCTAGCTACATTTTGCTTCTTTTGTACCCCTATGGGCACGGTTTTTCTTTATGATTAAAATCTTTATTGCACCTTTATTCAGGTTATTTTTTAAAAAATTATTGAAGGGTTTGCTCTACCACATGGGTGGTGGTCTGGTAATCTTTGATGATTTGAATATCAATTCCAATTTTGTGTCATTGCCATTTACAGTTTTACTAAACAATAGCCTCCGGGTTGTTCATGCTTTTGCGAAAGGAAGGTCGTTGTTGGAGTCGCTATGAGCAACTGATTGATGATACGAAGACAATATTCATTAGCATGCAATAGGGATGCAAACATGGCAACTTCCTGTAGATTGTGGGCATCAATCCGAAAGTCTTTAGAGAATGTTGGATGGAAGATTATCTTGGTTTTATCCATGACAAAGGAATTGGTGATTAAGATGTTTTACTTAATTTTAATGAATGCTATGGAATTTTATCTAAAAATAAAAATAAATAAAGGCAAAAACTTAATATTAATACTAGTATTTTCTTCATTAATCACTCTAGTTTAATAAATTGTTTTGGATTCTATCTTTCATATCACGTAATAAGGTTGTTTTTATAGAATGCACGATCACATATTTTAAAATTGTTATTTTTAAATCGTATTTTTTGAAATTACAAATCTAAATGGACCTTAAATATATTAGAATGGCATCATCTCAATTTCAAATTAAATAGGTGAGAGTAATTTTATAATTAAAATTTTATTTTGTTTTATATAAATATAATTATTTATTACATAATGAGTATATTTGTCATGTTATTTAAAAATTTTAAATACCTTGATATTATATATACATATATAGATTTTAACCATTAAATGCATCCTCAAAATGGAATGCCAAATCAGCTATTGCCTTCTGACGTGGTAACATCACACTAGTCCTCCCGATGTGGCGCTTTACGGACAGCCACTGCTAACGTACGCCGCACAGCGCGCCCCATCTAACCTACACCCTCCGTCCCCATGTTCCTCCCCGTTTGTTTCCCGAGAAAAGGAAAGGACAAGCACAGACCGTGAGAAAGACCTCTGTGTTTCTCAGGTATGGCGGTCAGTGCCACGGTCTCACGGTTTCCGATCGACCAGGGCGCACAGGAGGGGTCGGGGCTGCCATGGGGCTTGACGGTGACGCCCTTCGCGGCAAAGGACGAGAACGGTCGAGCTCCGGCGTACGGATCGGACGGGAATCTATTGCCGAGGTGCGAGAATTGCTGGGCCTACTTCAACACCTACTGCGAGCTGGAGCAGTGGTCCTGGAGTTGCGCGCTTTGTGGAACCCTCAATGGCCTCTCCTCCAAGGCCGTCGCTCGATACTCTCACCCCCAGTCTTGCCCTGAGATGATGTCCTCTTTTATAGATCTCGAGCTGCCCGGTAAGTCCTTGTCTCTGTATGGATGCTCAGAAAATTTTGGAAAATGAAAGAAAATTTGTTATTATTGGTATTTGTTCTTTATTTAACGTCTTAGAATCCTTGTGGAGCATTTACTAGAGCTTGAGATCCAGAATTTAGATTTATTTGCTCTTTCTTTTTCTTTTTTTTTTCTTTCTCTAAATTCTTTTGATTGGTAAGTTACTTGAGCTCATTGGCTTAATATAAATTCTGAGATATTAATTAGTTTGGTTTCCATTTTGCAGCGGAAGGACCGGAGGAAGAAGAGATGCAAGCACGTCCAGTTTATGTTGCAGCTGTAGATTTGTCATGTAAGAGTATTACTTAATTTTTTTAATGTTATTGATATAGTTCTCGAGTTAAACAGAATGATTCTCCGTTACACTGGTAAATAATTGAATTGCAACGCACATTTGCATGCTGGGATGGGGATACTCTTGTTTTAATTTTAATGTTGAATATGGACAATGCTTCTATAGCTAGTTGGGATGGTTGAGCTGTTAGCAAGTGGGGTTTGTTGACTGTATCTTATGGCTTTGGTTTNATCCAGAATTTAGATTTATTTGCTCTCTTTTTCTTTTCTTTTCTTTTCTTTCTTTCTTTCTTTTTTTTTTTTTTTTTTTTTTTTTTTTTTCTCTCTAAATTCTTTTGATTGGTAAGTTACTTGAGCTCATTGGCTTAATATAAATTCTGAGATATTAATTTGTTTGGTTTCCATTTTGCAGCGGAAGGACCGGAGGAAGAAGAGATGCAAGCACGTCCAGTTTATGTTGCAGCTGTAGATTTGTCATGTAAGAGTATTACTTAATTTTTTTAATGTTATTGATATAGTTCTCGAGTTAAACAGAATGATTCTCCGTTACACTGGTAAATAATTGAATTGCAACGCACATTTGCATGCTGGGATGGGGATACTCTTGTTTTAATGTTGAATACGGACAATGCATTTTCTACGGCTAGTTGGGATGGTTGAGCTGTTAGCAAGTGGGGTTTGTTGACTGTATCTTATGGCTTTGGTTTATTTTGGAATGAGATGATGATATGTTTCCTCAATGGAGAAATCTGGCGTACTTTTTGTGTGAAAAAAAAAAGAAAAGAAAAAAACCTAGTTTTGCTTGATTGAAGTTGTTGGTTAGTCGAACGAGTCTTTAGATGTTCTTGTCATGTTCTAGTACTATTGCAGTATTTTGTGAATTAAGGTTACTTGAGTTGCTGTTATAAGAGATGGGATTCCAGTGACTCTGAATTGGAAGTTTGAAGATGAGTTTAAGGGTTTAAGAGGTTAAGAAAGAAGCATTTGTTGCCAATTGCTAATGGTAAGCCATTTTATTTGGAGGTTTTTTATGCTCTGGTGTGGTTAGCATATCATACTTGTTGTTTGCGGATGACACTTTGATTTTTTGTGGGGCCAATCTTGATCACCTTTGCTATTTGCATGCTTTATTTTTATGTTTTGAAAGTTGTCTTTGCTTTGAAGATTAATATGGCTAAGTCAAAATTGGTTCATGTGGCTAATGTTGATAATGTGGATGGGTTAGCTGGCTTTTTGGGTTGTGGGGTTTCTTCTTTGCCATTTTGAAGTATTTTGGTCTTTCGTTTGGGGCTCCTATAAGGCCAAGTCTATTTTGGATCGTGTTGTTGAAAAGATAGAACATCAATTAGCTAGTTGGAAAATAATATATTTATTTGAGAGCATTCACAATGGATGAGTCAAATTTTTATGCAAAATGGCTCCTCAAAACTCATTTTATCTAGTTTAGAGCATTCCCAATGGAGGAGCCAAACTTTTATGCAAAATAACTCCTTAAAACTCACTTTATTAAGTTTAGGTTGTTTAGCTAATGAATTTTTAAAGGCATTCTACATCCGATTAGCTATATTTTTATCTATATCTTTTTAATATATTTTTATTAAAAATTGTGAAAGAATATTTTCATAATGATCCCTTGAAAAGTGGGAAAAATTTTGGAAAAAAGAGAAAACAGGTGAGAGAAACAATAAAAAGTAAAATGGCTCCCTTGAAAAGTTCTTCTACATGAAGTTTTTTTTTTTTTTTTTTGTTAATCCAATGTGGGGGGTTTCTTACAAATTTTATTAGCTATTTTAGATAAAAGTACCATTTGGCTCCTCCATTGAGAATACTCGCTAATGAATTTTTAAAGGCCCCCTACATCCGATTAGCTATATTTTTATCTATATTATTTAAATATTATTTTTTACTCTTTATTGGGAAAAAATGGGAAAAGTTTTGGGAAAAAGAGAAAACAGGTGAGAGAAATAATAAAAAATAAAATAGCTCCCTTGAAAAGTGCTGATACATTTAACTCTTTTTTTTTTTTTTTTTTGGCTCTTCCAATCAAATATCCATTTTGCATTTTTTGGCTAATCCAATGTCGGGGTTTTTTTTACAAATCTGATTGACTATTTTAGATAAAAGTAACATTTGGCTCTTCCATTGTTAATGCTCTAAGAGTGGCAAGGTTATCCCTATTAAGAGCACCATTTCCAATTTACCTACATACTTCATGTCTGTAATACCCTACCGTAAATGATATGATGTTGTCTGTTTTGGGCCAAGTCCGCACGATTTTATTATTGGGTTTACCCCAAAAGGCCTCATATCATTTAAAGAGAGCATGCTCTATATAATCACATCTCCTTTCCCACACCCATGCAATGTATCTTTTCCTCATTCCTGTTGGTGTTGCAAACCACATAGAGAAGCCTCATCTAGATTTCTTATGGGTGGGCTAGGTGAAGAGTTCAAATTTCACCTGATTAACTGGTACAAGGTTTGCTCTCCGATCTCTAAGGGAGGGTTGTAGGTTAGGAACTTATTGATTTTCAATTGTGCTCTTTTAGGGAAATGGTTGTGGCACTATGTGCATGAAAGAGAGGCTTGGTGGAGAGTTGTGGTAGATTCTAAATTTTGCAATGAGTGGTGTTCTAATGAGCCTCCTGAGCTGTATGGGGTGGGGTTATGGAAGAATATCAAGAGGTTTTGGAGGATGTTTTCTAATCATACTAGATTTGAGATGGGAGATGGCTTCAAGATTAGATTTTAGAATGATGTGTGGTGTAGGAAGAAGGCCCTTAAAGAAGCTTTTTCGGATTTATATAATATTGCTTGTGTGAAGGATGCTTCAGTAGCAATTCATTCGAAGCTTTCTAATGGTTCCATTCAATGGAGCATAAGCTTTATTAAAGTAGCTTACAATAGGTTGATGTCTTTGCTTTGTTCTTTAATTTGTTGTATTTCTATGTTGTGAGACGGAAAGGTGAAGACAATATTTGATGGCCCCCTTCAAAAAAGGGTTGTTCATTGTTAGCTCCTTCTACAATATCCTTATCTGTAATGATGACATTCATTTTCCTTGGAAGAATATTTGGCGAACTAAGGTTCCTTTGAGAGTGACTTTTTTTGCTTGGTCGGCAGTCTTAGGGAAGATCTTTACCATGGACAACCTAAAGGAGCGGCATGTCATTGTAGTCGATAGGTGTTGTATGAGCAAGAGGAACGGGGAGTCTGTGGACTATCTTCTTCTCTATTATAAGGTTGCTTGTGCCTTATGGAATGCTTTTTTCAGTCATTTTGGCCTGTCTTGAGTTATGCCTAAATGAGTAGTTGGCTTGTTTGCTTGTTGGTGAACTAGTGGTAGCACTCAGAGTGTTGCTATATGGAAAATGGTGCTTTCTTGCCTTTTGTAGTGTCTTTGAATTCGAAGGCCACAAGAGGATGGTGATGAAACTTAAGGCCCTGTTTGGTTTGCGGAATGAGTATTCCATTAGGAAAAGAAATATGTATTATTGGGAATAGAAGATGTTAGGATGGGATAATTATTCCAATTCTTTAGTTTGGTAGCAACACATACTTCAGTATTGGAATTGAACTAAAATTACTAAAAAGCCCATTTAATTTCTAATTTATCCAAAACTCAAATTTAAAAAATAATAATAATGAGTTGAACGTGTGGTGGCTGCGCCACCCTCAGAGAATCTCGTTGTGGCCCTTTGGGGGTGGGTCAGTCACCCACATGATTTTATTTTTTGTTTTTTGTTTTGTTTTAAGTTTGAGTGAAAAGAAAAATAGGTTTTTTTGGAAAACCTTGTCCTTTCCCTTAGAAATAACTATTCCTCTCATTTTTTTTAGAGGAATAGCTATTCCTGTGTGTAAGGAATTTGTGATTCTCATGGGAATAACTATTCCTAGGAATAGATCCGTTCTAAACAGAAGAATGACTATTACATAGGAATAACCATTTCATTCCAGGGGTTTATTCCACAAACCAAACAGGCCCTAAGTCATTTTTCATTAATACTCTTTATATTTGGGCAGCTGCATTTGTAGCTCCTTTGGTGCTTATTTTTCGAGATTTTCTTGTTCCTTTTTCTCTTTTAAGCTAAGTGTTTCTCTTGTATACTTCTTGAGTGCCTTGGTTGCGCTTTTCACTTTAATGATATTTAGATTTTTTTTTTCTTTCTTTCTTTCTTTCTAATGTTCATTTTCCTCCCTCTACTACACATGTTTCCTGTCAAATTTTAAGCATGTATAGAATGACTTCATTACTAGATATGACTAAACAATGCTTTTCCTTTATAAAACAAAGCTCCTTTTGTGGCACATATTTTGAGGCTTTTAAGTTGTAAATGCTTCTATGGTTCTTTTGAAAGATGACTTATCATTTAATTCTTCTAAATTGTAACTGCAGCTTCAGAAGAATTTTTGGAACTTACTAAAAGTGCGCTGCTGGCCGCTTTAGAAGGTTGATAATTATTTGATTTATTTCCTGCTTGAGCTTTATTCTTGGAAGGTTGAATTTTCTCTTTATTTTGTATTGCAGCTCTTGGACCTGGTTCATTGTTTGGGCTTGCTACCTTCAGCCACAAACTAGGGTTGTATGATGTTCAAGGGCCTATACCAGTGGTAAAGAATGTTCTAATTCCACCTGATACGGAGGGAACCCTGCCAATCGAGCTCGATGATGTCATGCCTTTGCTACAATTCTTGGCTCCGGTATGTCTATTACGGGGTTTCTTCTCCATTTCTTTTTCCCTTGGGGTTTTGTCTCTCATTTATTCCTTGATCTGTGTGCTTGCATCTGTGTGTGTGTGTGTGTGTTTGTTTTTCTTAAATCAAGTGCTTGGTTATGCTCTACAATTGGCAACTTGGGAACAGGTTGAATCTTGTAAAGACCGAATAGCATCTGCACTTGAAACCCTTAGACCTACAACTTCATGGGAGAGAACCACAGCAGCAGGTCAAGGGATGGATGGTGTTTTGATGGGTGGGCGAGGTTTTGGGGTGGCAATGGAAGCCCTTATCAATTACCTTGGATCAGAATATGGAAGCACATTTGCATTAGGTGTGTGTGATGATATTCAAAACTCATCTAACTCTACTTTTGCTCAGATTTTATGTGATCATCTTAAGCATATCATTTACTTTCAAAGGCCATTACATATGTTGTTGTCTCCATTGAACGTAATTGCAGCTAGAATCTTTGCCTTTCTGTCTGGGCCTCCGGATTATGGAGCTGGGCAGCTGGATACGAGGCGGTATGGTGAGCAATATGCTAGTAAAGGAGAGGATGCAGACCGTGCTTTACTTCCCGAGCAGACACCTTTCTACAAAGATCTGGTAATATGGTTCAACTTTTGGTTATTACCTGTACCCTATATTTTTGGGAAATGTAAGCATTGACATATATGTTACAGGCTGCTGTTGCTGTTCAAGCAGGTGTTTGTGTGGACATATTTGCTGTCACGAACGAGTATACAGATTTGGCATCCCTGAAGTTTCTTAGTATTGAAAGTGGTGGCTCATTATTTTTGTATTCGAATACTGATGATTCCACTCTTCCTCAAGACATGTGAGTATAGTATGCTGTAGAATTTAACGTTGAAGCTCTTATGAATTTTTTAAAAAGGGCATCATTTAACCCCAAGGGGTTGGCCCAAGTGGTGGAGGCCTTTGTCTTAAGGCATTACTCCCTTTCAAGGTCCAAGGGTCAACACCCCATGAGTGCAAACAATCATTTGGGGCCACTCCCTGGTGAAAAGCCAGTGATTTAACCAATTCCGTGTAAGGAAACTTCCGAGGATGTGGTGTATGGAACCGGGGTTTACTTTGCAGGGGTGGATTCGAAGGTCCATATTTTTGTATTTCTTTTGTCATACTAATATTGTGACATGTTCATTGTGCAGGTACCGAATGCTAAGTCGACCATATGCATTTGGTTGTATACTGCGATTGAGGACATCTACTGAATTCAAACCTGGAAACTCTGTGAGTGTGCCATGTTTTTGAAATTACAACGACACTAACAATTTGCTTGAGAGTATTATCTTCATCTTTTTTACTTATCAAAAAAAAGTATTCTCTTCATCTTTTTTGCAGTATGGCCATTTCTTCCCAGATCCACAGTATGAAAATGTTCAGCACATTATTTGTTGTGATTCTTATGCCACATATGCTTATGACTTTGAGTTTGCCAATAATGTTGGATTTTCAAGGTACTTCAATATATTTTTGATCTCCATCATGGTATTATAGTTCTACTGAAAACATAACTGATGTTTGATGATTATAGTATAATCAGTATGCGCCTAGAAAAAGAAAGGGGTGGGAAATCCTATTGATCAATTGAAAATTTCCTTGTCAACATGCTAACCCCTTATAGATAATAAATTTTATTCCAATCAGGTCTCTCTCTCTCTTCTCTCTCCTCCCTTCTCTTTCACTTACTTTTCATTCTTATGGTTTTCTTGTTTGGGTTCGCCGGCAGTTCTACCATTCTGTGAATCTGTCTTCTTTTATGCTGTAAACGTATATCGTGATTTTGGGTATTTGAAATCCGATCCATTTCTCATTTCAATAGAGGCCCAAAGAGTATAAGTCCCAAACAAGACTACTTGCTTAATGCATTGACAATTGTAGATGAAATTCTTGCTTGACGCATGACACAGTTCTAATCATAGCCATACTTTTATTCTTTTGCAGACATGGATCAGAAGTTCCTACACTACAGATTGCATTTCAATACACAGTTGTGGTGCCCCCTGAGGAACTCTCACATTCGGGATTGGATTCTGCAACTAGGTATGATTGATCCCACGGAACAGCTGTTGATAAACTTAAAGACACTCGTATTTTCTTGTTTCAGATGAATGGACCAAACATCTAAATTATTTACTATTGGATATCAACTATTAGTTTGCAGTGCTAATTAGATAAATTACTTAATTTCTTAGGTGGGAGACCTGTGAGTATTTGACTGTGATCCATGTTTTTGCCATTAGCTGAATCTCAACGGTGTTTCTTTCAGACCTTGTAGAATATGCCTTTAAGCTGGCTTCTTGTGTGATCATCTACTCATTCAAACCCCTCTTGAACACCAAATTCCAGAACCCTAAGGTCACAAGTTAAGCTTTTGATTGTGTACCAAGATATTTTGACCTATAGAGGAAGCAAGATGTCGAAGCAAATATTGTAATCACATATAATTATTCTTCTTAAGGCACTCACATCCCCCTTTGTTTTCATCTACCTTGTCGGCACACTCCCATATTGGGACTAAAAGTTGAAATTTGTTGGGTACCTTCAGAATATTCCTCTCATTTTTAATTGCCTCCCTTGATATTTTCAATATTGATCATTGCATTGTGCTGAAGAAATTATATTGAGGCATGAGGAGATTTGTGATTGGATTTGAGGAAGACTGCAATTCTTAATGGCATTCTCTACAGTTTGTTATGGTTTTGCTCTTTAGGTTGTTAACTCATGTCTATTGGTCTATGTATTTGTGCCTCTTAGTCACCACATCATGTCTTCCGCTTTTTCTCATAATTATTTCTTGTTTCTCAAATTTTCTGCTGTAATTTTTTTTTTCTTTCTTCAAAAGCTTGCCTTTTAAGATAGCTCTTTGAGACATTCTGGGCTTAGCTTGACGCAGTGAATGTTAATGCAGACCGAAGTATTCCCTTAAACGACGACTAAGGATTCGAACTTTGCAATATGGAACAGCTCAGAATATTAACGAGCTTTATGACACTGTTGTTCCTGATGTAGTTCTATCATTACTTGTTCATAAGGTAATTTTCTTAACCGCCTCATTAATGCTATTTCAATTTATTTCTTTCATTCTTCTTGATTTTCTACTTCATTGTACCACGGAAAATTTCAAGGAAGATTGTCCTAGCACTTGTGTTGTTTCTTTTCAAGTAATTAAGTGGGACTCCAAGACTTGAGTGGTGTAAAATGCTGAGGGAGTTTTCAACAAGAATGATTTGTTCACCGTATTGCACCGACTTTATAAAGGTCACGGAATACAAAATAGTTTCGCAGTAGAAAATAAGAGAACGTTTTCTACCCTTGTACTCAACATTCTTAGCACTTGTTGACTAATAAATATTATTGGCTTTGTAGGTTATATCGGCCTCTTTAGAGCAAGGGGTTAGGGAGGGCAGGATGTTGCTACACGATTGGCTAGTGATCCTCACAGCTCAGTATAATGATGCTTATAAAATTGTTCAGTACAAGAATGGAAGTCCTATAACTTCTCAGATTGATGTCTCATTCTCACAATGCCCACAACTGCAGCCCTTACCTCGCTTGGTTTTTGCTTTGCTTCGAAATCCTCTTCTCCGTTTCCATGAAGAAGGTGTTCACCCAGACTACCGGATCTACTTGCAATGCCTTTTCAGGTAATTGGTGCTCATATCCATATTTTTCCAACTTTTCTAACCTCGGGTAATTGAACAGCTATTTATTATCCTATATGTCATACCAAAAATAGAAAATGGGATGATTGTCCTTAAATCATATTCGATGAATTCTTAGTTTAGTATTTATGTTGAATGTGGGGGAGGATCAAATGTTTGGTCTCACTTTGCCTGACCTTGGTGTCCACTTTGGCATCGTTATTATTCTATTTACTGTGACCTGAGTTCTACATTAAGTTATATATTTGTTAAAATTTATATTTATGATGCCTTGAAGAATCACTTGTGTAATTTTTTTAGTTCAGAAAATAATTGTGCAATTCATTTTTGTAAAATTTGTGTTGCAGTGCATTGGAACCCAGCTCCCTTCACCGTGCTGTGTATCCGATGCTGCTGTCATATTCTACTCCAGATAAACAAGCATATCCGCGCCACTCATTGAATCGTGCTGCACTGTTTACAAGTGGTAGTCCGATATTTTTCCTTGATGCATTTACAACTCTTATTGTGTTCTATTCTTCAACAGCAGACCCTGCACTTCCTTTTCCTCCTCCTCATGACTGTAAGTTTATTTCACTTGTTGCTCCTTTCCTACTAAAGTGATAGCTGCTCTGGGTTCAAATGATTGCAGTTGTGCTTAACTTTTTAATACAAATTATTACATCTCAGGTCTGTTGCGGACAAGTATTAACAAATTAAAGCAAGAAAGATGCATCACTCCCAAACTCATATTTATCAGGGGAGGGCAGGATGATGCCACGGTTTTTGAGAACTATCTTATTGAGGAACAGGATGTTGATGGAAGTGGCCTCACAAGCGTCATGGGTTTTGTTTCCTTCCTGGAAGATATTACACACAACGTGTTGGAATATATGAAGTAGAAGGCAAGTACCAGAAACCCAATCACAGATTTCAATTTCAGGAAAAATAGGTACAGCTTATAATATTCATATTCATCAGGGGTGCTTAAATCAGACGAGGAACAAATTGAATCTTGATTCTTTGAACCACTTCTGCTTCAAACTGTTTTTGCCAATCAAGATTTACAAGTTTTATACTAATCATCGAATAGTGGCTGCTTTTTACCGGTTGGAAGCCTCACTGCAAATTTTATGGCAGATTACATACTGACTACAACGTCGCAGCATTGAGAATTTTTGTTCAAAACAGGAATTTAGTTTAATCAAACTGGGCAAGGACGAGTTGCTTTTTCTTCAGCTTTTTCTCGCAATGCTTGGAAATGAAATCAGCCATTTCATTGAGGGACAGTTGCAATCATTACAATTTCTTTTTTTGTTTGTTTTAGAGAACTTCATCAAAGATTCAATGGCTGGAGTAGGCTGTGATCATTAATAAAGGCTATAAAGCACATTGAAAATGCAGCAGTAATAATCACTCAGAGTTGTTGAAATATTGTCTGGTTGAAAAGAAGATAAAAGGAAAAAAAAATGATAACGTTGGTAATGATAAACACTTTGTTACACATCAACATCAACGTATAATTTGTTTAGGGGATGATTAGGTGGCGAAGTTCTCAAGTGAGGTTTTGAAGCTGCTATTTAGTAGATTGTTATACGATTGTCATATAATTTGATAATGTGATTGTAAAAATCAGTATTTATTGTCACATCATCTTAGTTATATGACAGTCGTATAGCAGTTTACTAAATAACATTATTCTACCATTTTGTCTCAAAAGTTTAAGCCTATATCTTGAGATGAGTAAGGCTTGAGTTTCGTGTCACTTGATGCAAGTTGAGATTGTTACATCAATAATTGAGAGTGCCTTTGACTCTTGAGTCCTAATCTTGTGTCATGTACACACAAGACACAAGTTAACGCCGTCTCTAACTCTGGGTTTGGATTTCAAAAATCTTAATCTATTTACAAAAGTATAATCTTTCTTTTCTTTTCTTATAGTAAAGTAATATTTTCATTCCCCCATCCCATATATTTTGTTTTTTTATGCAAGCCGGCATCTGCTAGTATGATCCTAATTGTCAAAGCTTAAAAAAACTCTATTAGTTCATTGATTAGGGGGAAAAGATACATATTTAATTCTTTTAACAGATGAATAATGCTACAAATTTTACCCTAATTTGTTTTGTGATGTCAAGCAACTTCATGAAGTGGGCTGAGGCTAGTGAAGAGCCATTAGCCCTAACGTACATTCCAAACTTCCCAAGCATTAAAAAAGAATATCTTTATTTTTTTGTTTTTTGGCAAAGAAAAATTCTATTAACTCTATGAATAGACAGAAAAGACACACATCCAACGTTTTTATAAGAAGTAGGCTGAGGCTAATGAATAGCCTCCGGCTCCCAAGTACATTCCAAAAAAATTTAAGAAAATAGATTGCGTGTGTGTGTGTAACTTGGGCTGGGGCATTTTGGGGAACAAAGCTTCAACTGTGATCACGTGGGAGTTAAAATGGGTTTGAATGTTTGATTGACAAAATGGTCTAATTGAAAATATTTAGTACTTTGAGAGGTGTATTGTTAGAATTAAAATTTTAGAAGTCGAATTATAAACGTTCTAAACTTTCAGAGATGAAGTATAATTTTTTCTAAAAAAATCTTTCACTCAATGACAAGATAGAAAAGACAAAAATCCAACGATTTTTACAAATATCGAGCCATGAATTGATGGGAAAGTAATATGTTTTTTTTATAATTTTTCTAAGATCGGAAAATATCTGGGGATAGTATGAGTGAGATAAGAAATTCCCTCTTGGAAGTTCTGACAAGTTCTCTTTATATAGCTGGAAATCCAGCAGTAGGGAGAAAATAGGAGGATGAGGAAATTTAATTTCTATGGCTGATTTTTTTTTTTTTTTTAACAAAAAAGATATTAATCTCATTAAGGTAAAAGTTAAAAACACAAAACTTATATAATGCAGAGCAATAAAATTTTGATAAATCTTAACCATAGTCAAGACAAAATTATAGTCAAAATTGCGACTTCACCAACTGGCTAACCTATGTGTGATTTCCGATATTAGAACAGATCTGTAATAAGTAGAGACCAACAAAACATAGGTGTAGCCCTTAATAGAACCCCCACAACCCAAGGCCAGGGGATTAAACCATACACAACCCAAAAGGCCAGGATGCCTTATTACAAGAAAAACAACTAAAGCCAACTCATATACCAGATCTGCATCAAACAGCCAAGATTTAGGACATGAGTAACCTAAACACAATAACAAAAAAAACAAAACTTAAAAAACTAAAAAACTCTACAAGCAGCAGCGAAGGAGCTCGGCATTGAAGAGATCTCCAAGAAGACGCACCAAGGCTGATAAAGAAAAGCAGATCTAAGAAAGAGAAAACTAGATCTGAAGCAAGATCTAAAAATATAACTTAGATCTGAAACAAACACCTGCCCAAAACGGAGATCGGAGGAAACACTGAGCATTGTTGGGGTTGTTAGAGTCATAGATGAAGTTGTCAAAAGTTCATTCCGTTAATAAATCCTATTATTTAGGACATGTAGGTAGAGTCTGACCATTTCCTTAGCCATTTACCACGTTATTAGGATCAGTAAAACGTGGGTTGTTTGTTTCCAATTTTATCTCTTTGTAAGGCTTTATATAAGCCAACAACTTATTTTGAATTGAATAACATTCATTCAAATATTTTTCTGAATTGCTTTGTGCTTAGAGTTTACAACAATCTGGTATCAGAGCTCCATCACGGGGCCTGATTGTGAGAGAAAAGAAACCGCAGTTTCTTAAGAAGAGAAAGAGTGATAAGAGAGAGAATCGAAGTATGGCAACTGAAAATAATTTCGTTCAACCTGCAATTCCTAAGTTTGATGACCATTACGATCATTGGTCCATGCTTATGGAAAATTTTCTTCATTCAAAGGAGTATTGGAGTTTGGTGGAGATTGGAATCCTTGCTGCAGCAGAAGGAGTGGAGCTTACTGAAGCACAATAAAAATCAATTGCAGACTAGAAGCTGAAAGACTTGAAGGTCAAGAATTATCTGTTCCAAGCCATTGATCGAACCATTATGGAGATGATCCTCAACAAAGACACTGCCAAGCACATTTGGGACTCTATGAAGCAGAAGCACCATTGTTCCACAAGAGTCAAAAGAGCATAGCTCCAAGCTCTTC
>CM017324.1:6821160-6882633 GCA_006937295.1 Carpinus fangiana
GTGTCCTAATATATTTTCTTCCCAACAAGTCATTCCTCTTTGGTATTGGACTGGCCATTGTGTTGGCCGGATGCAAGTTTTCACCTAGCTGTTCAGGTTGGTTGAGTTAATTATGTTGCGAACGCACTTGTAAGTGCTGTGTTTTATATTGATGAAGTATAAAGAAAAAGAGTAATTATATATACCTAAGTGGATTAAAGCTTATTAGTTTAGACTTTTAGGCTAAAGTAGTTTTCAAATATATATACTAATTAGGGGTGTTAAAAATTACCGGGAAATTGGAACTGGAACCGAAAAACTAGGATACCAGGAAACTGAAAACCGGGGACCCAGTTCCGGTTCCGATTTGAAAAGTCTAAAAACCGGGTACCCCGGTTCCGGTACCCGGTTTTTGGTACCCGATTTTTACCGGGTTATCGGGAACCGGGGTTTCCATATTATTCAATAATAATAAAATATTAATATAATGATATATTATTATTTTTTAGTAATTTTACACTTAGGCTTAGGTTTCATGGTTTGTTTAAATACTTGTTTTTATTGTTTTAATGTTTTCTAAGGCTCGTATAGGCAAAAACATTGATTTTTTTAGGATTTTTGGGTTTTTTTAGGTTGTTTTTTAAAATTATTTGGTATAATCAAAACAAATCCCAATTAATTTAGACAAAATGGCTAATAGATTTTTTTTTTTTAAAATGGGCCAACTATATGCAAAAAAAAAGGGCTTATTTTAGGCCCAATGCCTAAAATAAGCCCAAAAAATAATTTTCTTAAAAAATCGGTTATCGGACCGGGTACAATTGGAACCGGCCGGTAACCGGGATCTCGGTAAAACCGGGGTCCCAGTTCTGGTTCTGATTGCCCAAAACAAGGAAAACCGGACCGGGTTGACACCCCTAGGACCGGGTACAACCGGAACCGGCTGGTAACCGGGACCTCAGTTTCCGGTTGCCCAAAACAAGGAACCGAGTAAACTCGGTTCCGGTTCCCGATTTTGGCCAAAAACCGGGAAACCGAATCGGGTTGACACCCCTAATACTAATGTACTATTGTTCGACTCACTTTGTACTTCTCTCCTTAACAATTGGTATCCTAGTCCCATTGTTAGCTTCTAATGTTACTAATACGAAAGAATGTATAATGGCTCTTGGAATACATGTGACATTCTTGGTTTAAATGAAACACTTGAAAAAGAGTTGGGTCAATATGAAAAAAAAAAAAAAAAAAAAAAAAACCTTACAAATGAGTGAGATTTTTGTTGTGAATTCATTTGTAAGTGTCGATATATATATATATATATATAGAAGTGCATTTAAGCCCAATAACTTAAGCTTTTCTTCCTCACAAGTCACAAATTAGCTCATATTTTTGGGCTTCTTCATGGGGAAGGTATTATCGAGCCTCCTGTGTTTGACCCAATTATGGCACCTTGCTCTCACTTTTATGTCACCTGCGTAGGTAATCAATCATGAATATGGCTGCTAGCAAGCGGAACTAGAATATTTAATTTAAGGGATAAATTTTTTCAAAAAAAAAAAAAGGTTTGATTTGGACAAAAACTTTTTTTTTTTTTTTAAATTTAAATTTATTTTTATTTTATTTTTTTTCTTTTTGGGTGACCCCTGGAGTAGTTTCGCCCCTGGAGATCGTAATTGTATAATTAATTTTGGATGCCCCAAATAGGGTCGTCGAATCATGTCACAATATTTTAATGGTAATCTTTTTGTTTTGAAAACTTAATGATAAAAAAATTAAGTAGATAAATAAATTTAATTGTTTAATGATTTATTATTAAATGTAACATTAACCATCACTTCAATCTATAAAAGAAGTTATAATATTAGCTGTCGTTGTTCCCTTAACAAAAAACACTCTTGTTACAACAATTTTTAATGCTTAAAAAATATTAAATTGTCTTTAAGAGGTAGCTCAATCAACTGTAAACCACGCCTTATGAAGCAGAGGTTATAAGTTCGAATCCTTCCTCCCTCTACCCTTACGTGGACATGTCAAAAATAAAATAAAAAAAATTAATTAATTATAATTAAATTAATGCTTATTGGCGAAAGGAAACACAGAGAGTATCTAATTCATGCTCATTCATGAAATCCGAATTCCGTCTCTACCCCTCTCATCCGCCTCGTATTCTCTCTAAGGTATATGGTCATTTCGTAATAATCTGCAAGTAGTTGAATCCCCCCTCCCATCATAATGGGAGATTTACAGACTTTGACTACTCTGCTCTAGGGTTCATATACCCATCAAGAAGCTGTGCAATAATTCTCTCTTTTACAACGTGCCAACATTTGGATCACGCTATTCATTACGAATTTCGCTTTCACTTCGCTCTCCTAACTTTTACAGCAAAAAAAATAGTCTCCGCAGATAGCTTCTGCTTCTCGGTACTCTCTCTCTCTCTCTCTCTCTCTCTAGAATTCTTACTCAAATGTGGTCTTCTAGTACAGCGTTGCAAAGTAAAATTCTTTTTTACATTTGTCTTTTTTGTTTTTCGTTTGTTATTTATTTTTCGTATTTGTTTGATTTATGTGCATGTGATTGTCATGGTGGTATAACGTCTTTTCTGTGTTTTGTTGAAAGTGAAGGCTAATTGAGCATAGTTTCATTAGATGTGAGTTGGGTTTTTGAGCATATCAACTGGGCTTGCCAAAATTTGGACCTTTGTTTTGTTTGCTTGTTTGGTGTGCGTTGTTTCATGAGCTTGGTGAAATGCAAAACCATTGACCTCCTATGAAGAGCTCCAGAAGTGATTGGAGTTGTAATTGTTTGATTCCTCTTATAGTTTTTCTTACAGGCAAAACCGGAATTAATACGGATTTATTTTCTATACGGATTTTCTATTGAAGGTTCAAGTTTTCTTTACAAAACCTATGTTCTTTTCGCCAGGTCAATGTTCGCCTTTAATATAAATGCATAAGAAATCCACAAATGAAAATCAACTAAATGAACTTTTTTGTATGTGAAATAAATTCAACCAGTGTAGAAATAGACATTCCCTCGTCCGCCTATGTTGCAGCCCCCTTACAACACCCCTCTCCCCGGTAACATTTATAGTAAGACCAATAATCTAAATAATGGATTAGTTACACATATCTTTGGAGATATTCCAAGAAGGGTGTTTTTTTTTTCACTGTGTTCTGGTTATGTTAAACTTGTCTGTAATGTCCATCCCAAATACCTGATCTCAGATCTTTTGTGTACATTTACTGCAGGAAGGTGCGCAAATCGGTATGTTTATTTGGAACTGATATTATTTTCTGAGATTGGACAATTTTTGTGTCTTTCTTATCCTTTTTGTTTCAGTCTCATTCCTTTTATATCTCAATGTCTCTTAAGCAAAACCCTGGATACTTCTTTTAGATTTGCTGTGTCACCTTGTGTTACCATGAAGCAGTATAATTGTTTCCGTATTTAAATCTATTATCCATAATTTATTTCCTTTACTTCTTATTTGCTGCTTCTCTGGTATTCTTAGATTCTGTGGGGGTTCTATACACCCATTGAATGAAGATAGTGAAAGACTTTTTTTTTTTTTTCCTGTATTTTTTTTTACAGCAGTCTTATTCTGATTCAAGAAATTCAATATTTGATATTTTGCACCACCTTCATGATCCTTAAAAGTATCATTCAGAAATCTCTTTTACCGCTCTTTGTTAGTGCTGCTACTAATATTATCTTTATCCCATTGGTAAAAGTCTTTCACATTGCAACCCCCTTTGAGTCTTATCTAGTCACATGTGTTCAGTTGAAATTCATACCCTTTTGACCAAAAACAATGGAGTTCATACTCTGCTATTCCTTATGGCCATTCATTTTGTTTCCTCCTTTCGATATATGTATACTTCTTCCCATGAATTCTTCTGGCCTCTGTGCCTTCTTCACAGTTGCCTGCAAGCTTGTTTCGTTAGATATATAAGATGCCAAGGACAAAGGCAACTGCATTATCTGCTGCTAAGTCAGTTGAGCCTGAAAAGCCAGTAGAGTCTGAAGAGAAGGTTGACCTTGATGAAGATAATGATCCTGAGGAGGAGGAGGAGATGGAAGAAGAGGTTGAGTATGAAGAAGTAGAGGAAGAAGAGGAAGTTGAAGAAATTGAAGAAGAGGTCGAAGAAGAAGAAGAAGAGGTGGAAGAAATAGAAGAGGAGGATTCTGATAATGCCAATGGAGCTGACGCGCAGAAAAGCCTTAGTGGTGGTGAGATAAAGTTTGAAGATGAGGATGAGAAGAACAAGCATGCTGAACTTCTTTCCCTTCCTCCGCATGGTTCTGAAGTATATCTAGGTGGCATTCCCCATGATGCTTCAGACGAGGGTTTGAGGGTATTTTGTGAATCTGTAGGAGAAGTTACAGAGGTTAGCTTCATTTTCTATATATAAAGTAACCTTTAGTGTGCCGTTCTAAAGATTATTCCAATAACATAAGGTTCTGTGACAACAGGTTCGAATTATGAAAGGCAAAGATCCAGGTGAGAACAAGGGTTTTGCATTTGTGACCTTTAGAAGTGCAGAATTAGCTTCTAAAGCTATTGATGAGCTGAATAATGCTGAATTTAAGGTAACATAACTTCTTGTGCACCAATTTGTTATTGCCTATTCCCCCACATGACTAGAATCATTTGATGGAAAGTTATTGAATTTAACATAAAAATATTGATAGCTAAAATATTAAGATAAGTCATTCTTAGACCTTTTATTTGTGTTCTTTTAACATTCGCTTATGGCTGTTTGCTATTATTTATGTATGCTGCAATTGTTAGATGGTTTTGTGTTAACTCTGTCACTCTCTCTGTCACTCTCTCTCGCTCACTCATTCAGGGTAAAAAGATAAAATGTTCAACATCTCAAGCAAAGCACCGTTTGTTCATCGGTAATGTTCCTAGAAGCTGGGGAGAGGGGGATCTAAGGAAAGTTGTCACAGATATTGGGCCTGGAGTTACTGCTGTGGATCTGGTTAAGGTCAGTGTGAAGTAGTTATGTATCTTTATGGTAGTTGTAATTGTCTTCTTTTTTTTTCTTTTTTCTTTTTTTTCTTTTTAATTTTCTAAATTCTCAGTGCTTCTAAAAAACTTATGTTTTACCACAGCTACTGGTTTGGAAATATATTTGGGTTACAAGTGTCTTCCACTCATTTTATTATACTCTTGGTCACAGGACATAAAGAACACAAGCAATAACCGGGGCTTTGCTTTTGTTGACTACTATAACCATGCGTGTGCTGAGTATTCAAGGCAGAAGATGATGAATGCAAAATTTAAGCTAGGTGATAATGCTCCAACTGTGAGCTGGGCTGACCCTAAAAATGCTGATTCTTCTGCTGCCTCACAGGTCTTGTTTAGTTGTTCTTTTTTCTTTTTCTTTCTTTATGAACATTAATAGCTTTCTGTTTTGTCCAAGTTTGGGGACCATCTATGGCAGTTTATGTAACAGGAATGTTAATGCCATTGTCAATGTTTGATGCTGGTGAATGGCAAAAGCTACAAAAGTGTTTTTTTTTTTTTTTTTGTTGTGGTTTTGGATAATGGTTTACAAGTGGCCGTCTTAGTTTGCTATAGAAATTGTAGATGTTATTGTTCATTTGAGCTGTAGGAGTTACATGCAATGGCATTGCTGCTTCTATAAATACACAGTTGGGAAAAGAACAAGGACTTGATGCCTGATAAATTAGACTAATCAATCAACTGGTTATACCCCTTGATGTTTTTGGTAACCCTGATGATGAACTTGATGAGGTGACTCTAATAGGATCACATACACTTATTGTATTGTATTACCAATGATCCCTGCCTGGTTCACATGATTTTCTTTGTTTAGTTGTTTGAATGCATTTGGCATTATCCTCTTTCACTCTTAACTAGTTTTCTCACCTAGTGGTTATTATCATATTTTGTTGTAGTTTATTGTTAGGGCCTTGCTCTTGAAAAACTTAACCTTGTCTTATACAGGTGAAGGCTGTATATGTGAAGAATTTACCAAAGAATGTATCCCAAGACCAGTTAAAGAAGCTGTTTGAACATCATGGGAAAATTACAAAAGTGGTTCTGCCACCAGCAAAATCTGGGCAGGAAAAAAGTAGAATTGGTTTTGTTCATTTTGGAGAGAGGTCAAGTGCTATGAAGGCACTGAAGAATACAGAAAAATACGAACTAGATGGTGATCATTGCTTTAGTTTCTTAGTGTGTGTTGCTTTTCTGAATACAATCAAATTATTCATACCTGTTGCTTGGGATTGTTTTGATTTCAGGCCAAGTTTTGGAGTGTTCTCTTGCAAAACCACAGGCAGATCAAAAGTCTGGAGGTTCAAATTCACAGAAGTCAGGACTGCTTCCAAGTTATCCCCCTCGTGCTGGTTATGGGTTGGTCGGCAATGCCTATGGTGCTCTTGGTGCAGGATATGGTGCTGCAGGTTTTGCACAGGTGAGAAATGTTTAAATGTGTTACGTCACTCATCTATGTTTTTTTGTTTTTATCAGATGAATATTTATGTAGATGATGTCCTTCAGACACCTTGTTCATGAGCTTTCATGCTTTAGCTTCTTCTACATGAATGTTAACTGTTGCCTTTGTAAGTTACTTTTGGCCCTGGCCTGATAAAATATGCTTTCATGTCATCCTAACGTGCTGTTTGTTGATAAATATCAAATGTACAATCTTTATTTTTTGCATATGTTTGTTATACAAGTGTGGCTATGGGTGCTGGTGTATTTAGGTGCTGTGGTGCCTCTGGCCTCATGCCAGGTGCTATTGATGCATTGGGTATTTCCTTGCCTTGGCTTCAAGCCTTGGAGTCTTGGACAACTTTATATGAAGAATATGCGTATAATATGAAGTTCTTTAATATTGTGCCTTCATTGGTTTTATTATTTGTAAAAAAAAAAAGTGATCTATAATCATCGTGAACTCCTGTTTATTTATTTTTCATTTTTTACCCCCCACCCAAAAAAAGTGGGTAGAGAGAAACAAACAAAAGATTAGAGATAAGGGTGATAAGCATGGATCTCCGTAGGTTGGGGTGTCCAAGCATCCAACACAGATTGAACGAGTAATCACCGCTGACATGCCTTGGACATACACTGCATGGCTAACTGTATATTGGGGCTAGACACAACTTGCATATGCCATGGACAGGGTCTGGAAGGATTGTAGACAGATTGGGCCGGTTGGTAACATCTACTGTAAAAAATGAGGTTCTTTATGTAATGTATTAGGTATTTATAGGAATTTCATAGAAACAAATATAAATGAGGTTCTTCATGTGATTTTAAAAGGATAGGGATTTTTAGGAAAGAAACAGAAGACAAGGATAAGAATCAATGTTGACTAAAAAATGGAAAAGCAAGATAGATGGAGAGAAAATGAAGGGAGAAGTTGCTGTTTTCTTCTCGTGTGCTGATTAAAGAATAAAGAAACGAGAATAAGAGCGCTGAGGGAATGGAGAGGATCATCAAGGCGGATCTCTCTTTCTTTCTTTTTTTAATCCAAAGTGCCTGTTAGTCAATCCTAGAACCAAGGACGTTCCAGAATCTTTTTCCAATGGATGTTAGTCGATGCTTAAATTCATATTTTGTTCATGAAATACTTTACACAAAAAATTGAATAAATTAAGCTAATACATATTATACATACTTTGCTTTAGAATGCCACTGCAACAAATTTCACTTATCTTGTTTACTTACATTTGTAAGCGATAATTTCTAGATTTTTTTTTTCCTGATACTTAGATGTGCATATTTTGCAGCCCATGATGTATGGGAGGGGACCAACTCCTCCTGGCTTGGCAATGATGCCAATGCTTCTGCCGGATGGACGAATCGGATATGTTCTGTAAGCACATTCATACATCTTTTGCTACAAACAGGCTCATTCAGATATTATATTGTTAATTATGCTTCTGCAAATGTTTTCTTCTAAATTCTCCCTCTCATGTTTCATGTACTTGTCTCTAGCTTACTTGTTTTGTGTTTAGTTCAATAGTGGATGCCTATGTTTTTGGTCTGTATAAAAGGTGTTATTAGCATTTGATCTCCAAATGAGATGAACCATTGAGAGAGAGAGAGAGAGAGAGAGTGAGAGAGAGAGAGAGAGAGAGGGAGGGAGGGAGGGAGGGAGGGAGAATGCATGTATAAGGGCTGGTATTGTAGGGTTGCTACTTACACATGCAGTCAATTGATCTTGAACGTATGTTGTCACCCTTCATCCCATTCTTATGGGAGGAGAAATTACCATTTGTGGCAGATCTCATTGGCGTCCTTTAATGGAAAGCAACTTAAAGAGTCTTGTATGCAGGTTTTGGCGTCATAAATTAGGACTTTTAGACTGGGAAATGTTTCTTGGGTCTGTTGGACCCATAAACTCATGCTCATTGAGTTTCAACATCAATCCTTTTGCTTTTGCTTCGATCTTCCTCTTGATGCCAAGTACTTGCATAGCAGCATGGTGAAGACCATCTGGACCAGTTGGTCAGTTGGTTCGTTCAGTTAATTACTACTTAAGCATGAACTGAAAGGTGTTTTTCTTGTGGCGCTGTTGTTCTCCAGGATTAGGCCTGGGCTAGTTTATTTTCCTTATGGAAAATGCTAGGCCTTATTTGGGTTGAATCCTAGGAACAAAATAAAGGATAGGAAAATAGCATATTGCTAAATGAGCTCCTTTTTGAACATGTGGACAAATTTCCTCTCCTCACACTCCTTTTTACAATCCAAAAGGAGGCTAATTTTTCTAGTGAACTGCATGATTGATGTGCTACCAAATAGAAACTAGCGACTTGAAGAACCAATGGTCTAGTGAACCTAAACTTCCATTGTCCTTTTAGTTCCATATAGAATGCAATAGATTGGTCCTAGATCCGGATCCGATCCTGGATCCGGTTCCCAGGGGGGGCCTTTCTGTTGAGCAGGGGAAGGAGTTTGAGTGTGTTTTCCTTGAGATGTTTCCAGATTCGGCATCTTCTTCGCAGGGTATTGATCCCAACATTCCTATGGAAGATGGCCTGACCATTCCGCAGTGGTGGCTTCTTGATTGGCTGCGGGATCAAGTAAAGCATGATGAGGCGCGATTGGCGTATTTGATGAATGTGGAAGAGGAGGCGCGCCAATTAAATAAGATTGCCATCCCCCCTGGCGCCGTTGAGGGATCTGAATTGATGCAGTCGGAGTTGATGCAGGTGGTGATCAGGGCTTTGGGGTAGTAGGGCAGGACTTTTGGGTTGTAGGCATTTCTGTTGGGTTGTAGGGCTTGTTTTTGGGTTGTAGCTGTTCTGTTGGGTTGTAGGCTTTTCAGGTAGTTCTGGTTTTTAAGTGGGTGCTCTGTGTAGCTCTGGTTTTTTTGGGTGCACTTAGGCGCTCTTTGTTATACCTCCGGTATAATTGAGTTGTTCTTTAAATTTGCGCTTTTTTGATATATACAACATTACTTATAAAAAAAAAACATAAGTTATTAAATTTATTGACTGAATCACTCTCTAGATTCTTGCAATGGTAGATTTCAATATGGGGAAAGAAAATGGAGAAAAAATTGATTGCTTTTCATGACATCCTAATTCTTTGCGCCTTTTTCTTCTCATCTTTGCAGGCAACAACCAGGAGCACAGCCGCATACTCCCCCTTCACATCAGAGAAGTGGTGGCAGGGGAGGTGGTGGTGGTGGTGGGAGTGGGAGTGGGAGTGGCAGCAAGAGTAATAGCAGTTCAAGTAGGGGAAGGGGAAGACACGGCAATGATGGTGGGCGCAGGTATCGTCCGTATTAATTGCTCCTCTCAAATGCCAAATATCATACATCAGAAAGTGTCTGCACTTAATATTATTCTATATTTGAAATTTAACAGCCTTGTCTTATTTACTCGAGGGTGTAGTTGTATTCTTGTAATTCACTCGAGTCATTTTTATTAACATTCTTAGTCAGTCTACTTGTCTTCTTGTTAGCTGCTTTTATCCTATTGTTGATTTTCGGTACATCAGAGAAGGGCTGGAGTTAACCCCAGGGGTTAGCTTAGTGGTTGGACGGATTGGGACTTTGAGTATGATGTTCAAGGTCTTAGGTTCGAAATCTACTGAGTTTTGAAACCCATTAGATTGGGGTTCGCCTCTTGAATTAACCGAGGTGCATTTGCCGGAAATTCCTTGCTGAGGGCATGTGTAACCCCAAGATTAGTTAAAGCGAAGTTCTGGATACCCGGTGTCAAATAATAAAATTAAAAAAAAAAATTGGGNGTACCGTTTTTTTGACAACCGATTAATTTTTATGAGTTAATAGTTAGGTTCTAATGCTTTAAAACTTGTTTTTGGATTCAAAACTAAAATCTAAAGGTGAAAGGTTAACCCTTTAGGGATGATATCACTCAAAATGGATTTGATCATCCTAAATTTGGTGCTAATGCCTCAATTTTGGTGCTAATGCCTCACAAATTTGGTGCTAATGCCTCAAATTTGATGCTAATGCCTAAAAAAACCGGTGTGGAGGCCACTACAATTTTATTTTTTCTTAAATCATGTTTTATGTAAGACTGGGAGAACACCAGGAGAACCTATGGGGAGAACCCCTAGCATTTTCCTATATATAATTAAACTTTGGTCAGTATGCTCCTTAAAAGTAGTGTTTTACCGTCCCTAGTCACAGACAGTTATCTCAGCAAAAACAAAAAAATTGTACCAAAATAACATAAGCTTAAATATACCAGATTTTTTTTTTTTTTTCCTTCTTTTCTTTTCTCTCCACGCCTGCCGACACCAGATTCCTTCCATTTTTTTTTTGTCTTTTTCTTTTCTCTCCACGACACCTTCTTCCTTCTCTCATGTTTTTTTTCTTTCTTGTTCTTCAAGCTACAACAGGATGGCCATGGAGTCATTTTTTTTTCTTTCTTTCTTTTCTTTTCTCGTGAGTCATCTTTTCAAGCGATTTTCTGGTGTTGAGCCATTTTTTCGGGCCTTTAAGGTGATAAAATACCTGAAGGGTTGACTTTTCCCTCTAGGTTTTAGATTTGAATTAAAAAACGAGTTTTGATGCATTATAAACGAGGTTTGAGGCATTAAAATTGAGTTTTGAGGTGGATTTCGACGGGTCACGGCTTGTGAGAGGCCAGACCCACTACCGGTGTGGGTCTGCCGGGTCTTTCTTGGCCATGGGTCTTCGGTGTTGCATGGGGGTTTGGGTATTTCTCATTTTGATTTGGTGTGGGTGGACTTATTTTATTTTTTGCACTTGATGAGGTGTCATGTGGGGATTGGGTACTGTAAAATGGAGGGTTTGCACCACAACCAGACCATAGAGGCTCTCATATATATATTTTAAAAAAGTTGGTTCTTAAATAATGTGTTACTATCATATGAGATTTATTATTTTGAGAAATGTGCCACCTACTAATGGAATGATAACAGATCATTTGAGAGCTAATTTTTTAAGAACATATTTGAACAATGTAGCATTCCTCTTATAAAGAAAGCAAATGAACTAAAACATGGGAGATCCAAGCATGCGTGATGTTTTTGGGAAAAATAAATGGCAGAAATTTCTTTCAAACCAGTTTGAAGGAAGTTTTCTGAAATTTTTCTCAAACTAGTTTGGAGGAAGTTTCCTTCAACCTACTCTAATAAGTGCCAAGTATCGTTTTTCACAATTTTTTTTTTTAATATTCTTAACAATAATTTATTGTCATTCTACAAACATAGGAACTCAAATATTAATTTTTGAAAAATTCAAACATGTTAAATGACACTGTTACTTATTAAAGTAGCTTGAAGGAAATTTTGTCCAAGCCAATTTGTAGGAAATTTGTGTCCAAAAATAAAAACGCGTGAGAAGATGGAGGCTACTACAAACGTGTGTGCATGCTTTGTGAAAAGGGTGTCGATGTCATTGTCATCAAGTAAAGTCGCAAGGAATGTATTGTGATGACAAAGATTTTAGCAATTAGATTCTTGGGTTTTAAATTTCCTTAATTAGATGTTTGAGATTAAGATAATATTAAATAGGTCATTCCGTCTCTATTTTCTTAATTTTTCTAATCGATTGCTCATGAGATTCTTTTTCTTAACCTTAAGGAAAGATATAAGGTCGAATGAGACATCCATCTAGTCTCATGTTACGATTTCGTAATATGAAAAATTCCAATTTTGAGTAATTGGAGGGGATCTCAATCCCTTTGTAAAGTTGGTGAGATTAAAACAATAAAGTAGGAGGGATGCATTTGATGTTGGTACAAATCTCATGGACGTAATTGATAAAATTAAAAAGCTAGAGAGCTAATTGATACAACAATTATATTTACAATCTATGACTTCACAAGCATGACTCAAAACAACTTCTTTTTTTTTTTCTTCACTCCAAGCTACCAGGATGCCATGAAGTTAGTTGGGGGGAGCTATAGACTCCATAAGGAAGTTTGCTATTTTCAGGGAGTCCAAAGTCGTCTCAGACTCTCAGCACCAGAGATTTGGCCGGATTTGAGGATCAAGGGATCACAGCTTAGCCAGTATTTTAGGATAAAGTGTAGGCACAGCCCAAAAGGGTTACTTTGTTATCCGGTCAACATAAAAGGGACTCGTAATTCAATGGGAAAATTTTACTGAAGACTCTTGAACTTTCACCCGTTTTGAAATGTCACTCCTAAACTTCAAAAACTCTCAATTTAGTCCCCTGAACTTTTAATAGCTCTCAATTTGGACCCCTCCGTCAATTTTAGCCGTTAAAAATACAAAGAAAAAGACCAAAATATCCATGATTTTCATTTTTAAAAAAAATAAATAAATGTTTTGGAAGTTAGAATTTTATACAATAGTCAGAGGTATAAACGTCATGTAATGTTTAAAATCTGATAAATTGGTCTAAATTGAGAGCAATTGAAACTTTAGGGGACTAAATTGAAAGTTTTTGAAGTTTAAAAAGGTATTTCAAAATGGGTAGAAGTTTGGAGGTCTTCAGTAAAGTTTTTCCTAATTCAATTTATTGGGTTCCAGAAGCCCATCGGAACTCCGGGCATGTTCTGCTTGATGCAACTACACTGGTTGTAGGGGAGGATAGGTTGAATCTCGCACGACACCAGCCAGACTTTGTGTTGTGTAGTCTTGATAACGCACATGCTAATCCTTCAACGATCACTTGCCTCTTGGTCAGAAGGAAATCATTTGACACTACGACTGCTTCATCGCAGGCCAATGAGTGAGAGGAAAGTACTGTGATGCTAATCACCACCTCAAATCAGGGGCAACAAGTTAAGGAGGTTTGATCGACATTGTATTTAAATATAAGGGAAACTTCATTGAAGACCGTCGAACTTTTACCCATTTTGAAATACTTCCCTAAACTTTAAAAACTCTTAATTTAGTCCCCTGAAGTTTCAATTGCTCTCAATTTAGACCCCTCAGTCAGATTTTAAACATTACATGACGTTTATACCCCTAACTTTTGTATATAATTCCAACTTCCAAAACTTTTTTTTTTTTTTATAATTTTTTTAAAAAATGAAAATTAGGGATATCTTGGTATTTTTGTGTACTTTTAACGGATAAAATTTACGGAGGAGTCCAAATTGAGAGCAATTGAAAGTTCAAGGGACTAAATTGAAAGTTTTTTATGTTTAGGGGTATTTCAAAATAGGTGAAAGTTCGGAGGTTTTCAGTAAAGTTTCCCCTTAAATATATGTTTAAACCGGACTAGTAATATCAATACGGACATTAAATTTTGCTTAGATTTCTGTAGATAAACCATTTATTAGAGTGAATTCCATGGAGGCATTCGAAGGATCATTACTGGTCTTTAACTTCTCTGGAAAACTTTTATATGACTAATTATCTATACATATTATTATAGGAAGTCTCACTACAACGGAATATTTAATATTGATTTAAGGCCCTAGGAACTACTTGTGAACCAAAACCAATTTGGAGAGAAGGGCTAAGAGAATTCCATTTCCATAATGCATAACATATATGAAAGAATTTATAATGCAGAAATATAAATGAGCAAGAGAGATAGACAAGAGACATAAGATTTAAGGTGGTTCGGTTTAAGACCTACATCCATACACTAAAGTCCTATAGGCTACGTATTTCTTTGGGAAAAATATAAAAAAGCCCCCCAAACTACCAGTGGTTTACAATTTAGTCCCCCAATGTTCAAAAAGTGATAAAATAGCCCCCTAAACTACCAAAATGTAACAAAAAGGCCACTTATTTTTTTATATTCCTATAATACCCCTATTCTTTAAACAAATAAAATAATAAAATAATTGTAAAAAAAAACTAAACAATTTTTAAAAAATACAAAAAAATGGGCTAATAAATACAAAAAAATAAAATTGGAATAAATAAATATTCAACCATTATTTTTTTTGTTGGGTTTTTTACAATTATTTTATTATTTTATTTGTTTAAAGAATAGGTGTATTATAGGAATATAAAAAAATAAGTGGCTTTTTTGTTACATTTTGGTAGTTTAGGGGGCTACTTTATCACTTTTTGAACATTATGGGGCTAAATTATAAACGGCCGGTAGTTTGGGGGGCTTTTTTATATTTTTCCCTATTTCTTTTATTGAGTGGGTTTATTGTAGATAAGAGATCTCCTTATATAGGAGCCAAATAAGAGAAAGACTTTATGCTTTTTCAATGTGGGACAAGCCCATATTGCTATTATCTAACAATATATAAAACAACTTTTAGCAAACTCTTATACAGTCTACTATAGGCAGTCATTGTACAATATTCATATACCTAGTTGTGTCCTAGCTAGCTGGTAATCTGTGATGTAAAGCTGGGGGTTCAAAAGCTGCTTGGTTCCTAACCCATTAGAGAGTTTGCCTTTTCTCATAAGCTGCACCCTGCACCGGCTAGCTGCTTGTCCAACGGTATGGCTGGATTTGCAGACTTATGCACATGTCCGAAGAAGTGGAGGGTATAGAGGCCGAATTTCTAAAGCTTGTAATTAGAATAAGAGCGTTCACTGATTGTAATTACATCCATTATCTATTTATTTTTTTATAAAAGAATTGTCTTTTTTTATTTCATTTTTAATTTTAATTATGTTTTTTTTAAAGCACCTTGTATTTTTGTTATTCATTTTCCTTATTTCATTTGAATATATATATATATATATATTTAAAAAAATCTTTGTTCTTTATTGAGATAAGAGAATTTTAGAGATTATATATTGTTAAAAACCATTTTAGCCGCACATGTCCTTGAAGGAGTGAGGAAGTCTTGCTTCCTTCCTCCCCTCTCCCCCCTTTCCCCCTTTTCATTATTTCATTTGAATATTATTTTTTTTAAAAAAAAAAAACTTTGTTCTTTATTAAGATAAGAGAATTTTAGAGATTAAAAGATTGTTAAAAACCATTTTAGCAGCACGGGTCCTTGGAGGAGGAAGGCTTCCTCCCTCCTCCCCCCTCCCATGGTCCTCCCCACCTATGCGGTTTTCCCTTATGTTCTGTGTTGTAACCGCGTACAATAATGATGAACAATATATAGAATCAAAAAGAGAGAGATTAAGAAAGAGAGTCGAGACACAGATTTAACGTGGTTCGGCAACGTGCCTACGTTCACAAAGAAGCGGCTATATTATTCTTTTAATGATTTAGGGTTACATCGTAACATATATCTAGGAAAAACCCTAAACCCTACTTGTATGGACGTTCACTCCGCTCCTATCTACTTGGCCTTCCACTGGTGTTAATATAAGCCACTAACTCCAACATTTCGTTTTAACTTAGAGCATTTTTATCTCTTGGTGCCACTAAGCACAATGCTCATCATGACTCCGACTTGCCATCTCCATTGTGCTGCTGATCTCCACCGCATCTCCATCGCCCTTTTTGTTCGCGTTGCTGGTAGCCTCCACCTCTCCTTATTCCAATGGTTGTTGTTGTGTTGTGGGTTTTATTGTTTTTGTTTTTTACCTGTATTTTCTTGCTTGTCTTGTTGTCCTGGTGGTTGAGCTTAAGACATGATTAATTTTCTGGCATTTCGGGTTGAGAATGACCAGTTTTGGCATGATGCTTTCGCCCATGCTTGGAGAATGGTTACCTATATCCCGGATTGAATTTGCATTGGGCAAATATGCTCTATAAGCTGAAGATTGGGCACAAGGTAGTAGATGTAGACATCATAAGATTTCAATGTAAGATTTATATATTTTTACCTTTATAACGTGTAATCCTTTAGCTTCGGCTAGGAATTTCAGAGCTTTATGCTCTTTGATTGTAAGCGTTTTTATAATCTTGATTATTCATAAATGATATCATAATGAATTTCTTAAAAAAAAAAAAAAACCATTTTACTTTTTCAATTAGCCAAAATAACATTTGGCTAATGGAATGAGAATGTTCGGTTATTGCGGGTACGTAATTTATAGAATTTTTTGAATCTTAATTAGGATTCCTCCATTTTATTGCATTCAAGTAATGGACATTCGGATGCCATGTGTATCTGAATTTTCTCAACTTCTTTTTGTCGGAAATGTGAATCTCTTTGTAAAGAGATGGGTATCCATATTTCTCTCATCTTGGGATTTAATTTTCTTTTTCGCTAAAAAAATAAAAAATGCTTTTAATCTTTAAAATTTCCTTTAGTTTCATTTTTTTTTTACATGTCCACATAAGAAGGGGAGGAGGATTCAAACTAGTGACCTCTACTTCATGAGTCGTGGTCCTAGCCGATTGAGCTACACCTTGGAGACCTTTAGTTTCGTTTCATCTTGCAAGTCTTTGTCGATCTCCTACTCCACATAAACAATATTTGTGAATACATAATTAATAATCTGAAAACACAAGATCTCTCCAAACCGTGATTATAGCAGTCCAGCAGCTGGGATATGATTCTCATCTCCTAAAATCACTCGCATGGATATTAATGTACAGACGTTGTTGCCTTTGTATTATACACATTCCATACATATATATTTACTTTCCTTGTCTAATGCTCTATATAAGCAAATGAAATACAGCTCTTTAACTCACCTTGAGACAGAGTTTCTCAATCGTCTATAGTATCTAATTAACTCATGCTCTGGCTTGAACAGGAAGATCAAACTTCTGACATATTCATTCATGCACGACCATCGAAAACCAGAACAAAATTGTTACCTTAAACTCGTGGGTTTCTTTTGTTAAAATTCTTGCTTTTTCTTTTTGGTTTTTTTCTTTGTCAAAACAAAAACATTAACGAACAACAGAAACACATCATTAAAACAATTTTTCAAAAGTTAACAAACAAAGGCCATATATTAACTCGTGGGAAAACAGAACCATTCTTTATATTCATGATATAGAAAGAAGTAAGGCGCTATATGTATATATCGAGTAATTCTATAAATTCCTCTTGTATCCCTCTAAAAATGAGGTAACTTTTAAAATTATCATTAATTTGATTAAAATCTACTAATGATTAATTAATTGTAAGTCTAATGGTAATTTTAAGAGTCATATCATCTTTGAAATGACACAAGAGAAACTTGTAGTATTACTCGTACACTATCACATAATTGTCCGAGCAAAAGACAACACAGCAGGTCCTAGATGAAATCAGTAGGAAGATCTCCCGTCACCCTCAGTGATTATATCTTTGAATGCCCCATAACTTGGAATCATAGGAAGAACATGTTCTTGATGAGGTACAATCACATCCAGCAAGTAGGGCCCAGGAGTGTCCAGCATCTTCTGAATTGCCGCCCTGAGATCTTCCTTCTTCGTGACACGGGCTGTAGGTACATTACATGCTTCTGAGAACTTCAACATGTTGGGAAAAATTTCAGACACCATAGACGGATCTCCAAGATAAGTGTGAGCCCCGTTAGCCTTGTAGAACCGGTCCTCCCACTGCACCACCATGCCCAAATGCTGATTATTTAGTATCATTATCTTAACAGGAAGTTTCTCCGCCCGAAGAGTTGCCAACTCCTGGACATTCATGATGAAACTTCCATCACCATCAACATCCACAACGACGGCATCGGGCTTCGCAACAGCGGCTCCCATGGCAGCAGGCAATCCAAACCCATCGCCCCTAATCCCCCCGACGTCAACCACTGTCGAGACCTCTTGTACTTGTAAAACTGAGCAGCCCACATTTGAAGCTGCCCAACACCGGTGCTTATGATCGCATTCCCATCGGTCAATTCATCAAGAAGCTGAATCGCATATTGGGGAGGAATAGCATCTTCAAAAGTCTTAAAAGTCAACGGATGCTTCACTTTCTGCTCCTTCAACTCTTCCCTCCACTCCCAAAAATCAAGCTTAAACTTACTTCCTTTCCCCTCCAATATCCTATTCATCCCCTCCAATGCCAACTTCACATCTGCACACACCGACACATGGGGCTGCTTATTCTTCCCAATCTCCGCCGAATCGATATCGATATGAACGATCTTAGCTCGGCTCGCAAACGCCTCAAGCTTTCCCGTCACACGGTCGTCGAACCGAACACCAAACGCAAGCAACAAATCACTCTTATCCACGGCGTAATTGGCATAGACAGTGCCGTGCATCCCAAGCATCTGGAGCGACAACTCGTCCGTCAAGGGAAATGCGCCGAGACCCATTAAAGTACTCGCCACCGGGATCCCGGTCGGCTCGACAAACCGCCTCAACTCTTCGCTCGAATTCACACACCCACCACCAACATACAACACGGGTTTCTTCGACTCTGAAACTAACCTAACAATCTGCTCCAAAGGCACCTCGCCCGGCGCTTTTGGCAACCTAGCATTGTACCCGGGTAATTTAATGGGTTGGTTCCAATCGGGAACCACCAGTTGCTGCTGTATATCTTTGGGTATATCGATCAGAACCGGGCCGGGTCTGCCCTATTGGGCTAAATAGAAAGCTTCATTCACGATTCTAGGAATGTCTTCCACATTGAGAACGAGATAATTGTGCTTGGTGATAGAGCGTGTTAATTCCACGATCGGGGTCTCCTGGAATGCGTCGGTTCCGATCATGCAGCGGGGCACCTGGCCGGTGATGGCGACTTGCGGGATGCTGTCAAACATGGCGTCGGCGAGGCCACTGACGAGATTGGTGGCGCCGGGGCCCGAGGTGGCGATGCAGACGCCGGGGAGCCCAGACGCACGCGCGTAACCCTCGGCAGCAAAGACCCCGCCTTGTTCGTGGCGGGGGAGGACGTTGCGAATGACGGAGGAGCGCGTGAGGGCCTGGTGGATCTCCATAGACGCGCCCCCCGGGTAGGCGAAGACGGAGGTCACGCCCTGGCGCTCCAGGGCCTCCACGAGGACGTCAGATCCCTTTCGCGGTTGGTCGGGAGCAAATCGGGAAATGAAAACTTCCGGAGCAGCTGGCGTTTTCTGAATTTCGGTGGTGATTGCTCTGGTGGAATTTGAGATGCGGAGGGCGGAGGAGCGGCGGGGAGAGGGGTGGCTTCGGGGTATGCAGTTGAAGGGAACGGTAAAACGGGAAATGAGGGATTTGGAAGAGAGAGGAGACGAGGGTTTGGAGAAGGCAGTGGCAGTAGTTGATGTGGAGGTGGCGGTGCGGCGGCAGCGGCTGCCATTGTGGAAAACTGAGAGGTTGCTATGTGGAATCGTGGTGTGGCTGAAAGAGTTTAACTTACCAAAACTGAGAGGTGGCTACGTGGAATCGTGGTGTGGCTGAAAGAGTTTAACTTACCAAAGCAGCAGAGAGTGCAGACTTTCATTCTCGTTTATAGAAAAACTCTTACAAGAGAGTGCAGAGATAACGGCTATATTTGGCAAAGGAGTGCAATTGAGGAAGTGGACTGGAAAAAAAGTAAAAATGTGAGAAAAAAAAAAAAAGTAAAAAAAAAAATTGTTTTGTTGTAATTTTTTTTATGGGCAAAATATTAAAAATTTCTTAGGGTTTGAAGTCTTTATTTTTTGTCCTAAGTTTTCGGCTCTATCATAGGAAGTACCTAGTTTTCATAAAGATAGAAATAATACCTCGGTTAAAATTTCGTTCAAAACTTAACGAAACGCCACGTTAATACTAATTACATTGCACCACATGTCTTATAATTAATTTTTTTTATTTTTTTTAAACAATTAAAAAAAATTATTTCTTTTACAAAATTAAAAATTAAAAATTTTGGGACAACCCGATGGGGGTGGCTCGTCTGCTCTATATTACTATATATACGAATTCTTCATAGAAGCTTTCACAGTTATCATCTCCACAAAGTATAACCAATCTTCTAACCCATAAAGTAAGGGAACAGAAAAACAAAGCTGATGCATCTAGTGGGTGATCATATTGATGCAATTTATGCATTCCAATTCACAGCTCGGACCGGACAAGCTAATACATTTTCATTTTCTCTTAATTTATGGAGGCAAATCCGTGGAAAAACTAGTTAATAATATGCTAGATCGATAATGGTTTTGAAAAGTATTTTTTTTATTTTAACTTTTTAATTAAAAAAGTGTTTGATGTAATATAAAGATGTTTTGTATTTTAAATAGCTTGTTAAAGATTTTGAGAAAAAATGTTTTTGGTTTTGAAAATAAAAAAATAAAAAAGTATTTTTTAAAGTTACCCAACGATATTATTTACTCTTCCGATTGTGATTTTTGGGCATGTTAACATGTGCAGCTGTCTAGGGGTGTTAAATGAGCCAAGCGCTTCGCGAGCAAGCTCGGACTTGGTTCGCATAAGCTTGGCTCGGGCTTGACTCGAATATTATTGCCACGTTTTTAGTTGATGAGAAGAACTGAAGAAAGTTCAATTAATAAAAGAAAAGTTAATAATATTAGTATTAATATTTGAAAGAAAAGTATTTTTCAATGGAGAAAAAGTGGTATTATTGTTAGGATATGATAGATTGTGGTTGGTTGGGTTTTGGTGCTATTGTTCATTTTTTTATTATCGATTAATCCAGGTTTTCATTTTGATAATGTTTTCCTTTATAGAGTTTTAAACTATATATATGGGAACAAATATTTAACACGTTCAATTTATAAGGATTAAAAGGGTTTATGGTCTTAAGTAAAGAAGGGAAATATGGTTCAAAATGATCTTATAAATATTTTTTTCATTTTTAATAGCCAATGAGTTAATTGAGTGAAAAAAAAAGAAAATTTGTTATTGATAATCTTTTAAAAACATTTTTAAAAAATTATGATTAGAAAAACCGGCGCTGTATAAGCTTGTTTTAGATAATAGAAAAGAAGCCGATGATATAGTTGGATGGCGGTCATACTAAAGCTATTAACTAAAAACATAGAAGTGCAATTTATCTCTGCCTCTCTGATAAGGTAAAATTCAATGTTCTTGCTCAGTCTTCACCATCCTGGTCTTCTTCTTCTTCTTCCCTTTCACCGCCTGGTTGCTCTTCTTCCAGTTTCCTCTTTTTCACTTCTTTTTCCTTCGCTGCTCTGGCCTTCTTTCCAGCATTATTCCGCCTAAACTCTATGAGGAAACCAAGAAGAAAAAAAGAAGTTAGGCACGGTATGAAACCTTTCTAAAACAAAATTCAGCTACCAAAAATTAACTTTTCTGAAAACTTCAAACTATCTCTAAAGCCTAATTTTTGGATATATGTCATTTTTCAATCATCTTATAGATTAAAATGATCATTTAATGCAGATACAGTAGCTGGCATTCAAGATCTGTACAGTAGTAATACACTTTAACTGCTTACAGATCATAGGAACAGAATTAGAGTTCATAAAATGGGGTTTATGTGAGAAGCTACATAAGGCAAGAATTCAAAATTTTGAAAACAGCAGGCCAACAAGGATTTAGTATGCAAACAGATTTTAGCAGGTATATTGACTGTCAGGACAAATGACATACATGCATATAATGGTGGGGCATCTTTGTGAGCAAATAGATACTACATTTACAACACCTGAATAACAGACTGAAACGGATAACCCGAAGAAAATTTTAAAAACAAAAGCAGCAAATCAAACACGAGCATACAGTTTATATCCACAATAACTGCTGCTTCTTGCGTACAATTGAAGATCTTATTGTTCCCCTTTAAAATTGACCAAAGGGCTAGCAAAGAGCCCTATTTCCCCATGTTCTTATAGCATCCAACAAGACCAAAGACATTTCTTGGAATGATGCATTCAACATGAGAACAATGCAGAAACCAAGACAAAATTGAGTTAGTGAACAAGGAAGGTAGCATTAATAACTCCCTGCCTTGGACTCGCAACTCACAAACCTAAAAGAAAATTATTAGTTCGACAGTATATCATGCTGTATTTTACACCTACACACACAAACCATGCTTAACTGAACCGAACAGTTCCAAAGAAATTATGCAGAAACAATTCACTGAGAACAATCCAAACTTGCTCCAAAGATGCCTTCATGGCTCAACCTACCTGCTCCCACAAGCTGTTCTCCACTTTGTGGAGTGAAGTGCAAAGAATTTACAAGGAACTCAAAATCCCAATTCTCCTAAAATCAGTATGAAAAATCATTTTACTACAAGTTCGACCACAAATTTCTTGTTGGAATGCTTCCCTGTATGAGAGCTGATTAGGAGATACTTGGGAGGGCACCGATTGATATTTAGTCTTGAAACTAAATATTCCTTTATAACTCAGTCTTCTATTACCCGTGAGAAGTTCCGATATATACTTTTCTGAACTATGCACCCATACTTGACAGTGAGTAGCAATTATTTTTTTGCTTTTAAACTATAAATTCAATTCAAATCTCCAAAGCTTCTTTGCAGGACTTGTTTATAGCAAAATTGGGCAAAAATTTGGACCATTGATAAATAGCCATACAGGAATTGCCCAGCACTTGCCCAGCACTTGCCCCAGTGACCAAAAGTGCTAGGCAATTCCTGATATCGAACCTCAACTTGCTGAGTCAATCCATTCCACCCCCAAGTCCCTCTCCTCATTTCCCTCCAAACCATAGAACTCAAATCCATGTCCAAAAGTTTTGCAACGCTGTTTCCAAACTCACCTCCGCTGTTTTGCCTCATAATACAGGGGCTGAACTCTTTCCCTTCATGTTCCAATGCTTGGACTCATCGCAGAATCCGAACAGGATTGTGACATAAAGTGACAGGTTCCAGCCATTGATGACTGAGGACTTGGAGTTGTTGATCGAGGTCGCCGGGAACAGAGCTGAGGGTTTTGCATAGGCAGTTGACCTAAGACTAATACTTGTATTCTTTTTGCTGTTACATGTAGCTATGGTAACAGTCAATGATAGTTACCAAAGTTGGGCAGAAAGGGCACCTTGGAATCAATTCTTGGGGATGAAATATATCCATTAAATCAACAACAAGCTTAACAACAAAGTTATTTGAGCTAGAGCTCATTGGTAGAGTTCTACTTATTTATAATAGATAGAGAATGCAGCTTCAATTTTCAGAAACCAGACAGATTATAGAACATGTTAAAGATGGGGGGCTCATACTCTGAATGAGGAAGTGACAAGGGTCTCTAGGAAACCCTGTGGTATGGTAAAATCATATTGGAAATTTCAATGTACATTTTAGGGTTTTAACGGGGAACACCATATATAAATCAAATTCAAACTGTGATTTATTTTCTCCCCCACCTTTTTTTTTTCTCTAAATCGCATAGTCTCAACAATTGTAAGAGAACATGAACTTATCATTATATATAGAAATTTGTTTACCATCAAGGGAGGCTTTAAGAGGCATCACAAAGTCCGGAAACTCGATGTCTTCAAGCGCTTTCAATACATCATTGGCATTGATAGTCTGCCTCTTCGATTCTCTACATATGTCATTCGCACTGCCTCACCACATAACCAATGCATTATTAATTCACAAATCAATGGGTTTGAATTGATAAATTTTAGGCAAAAAATGCGCGAAATTATGAACCCTAAAAAGTTTTTACACAAGCACGAAATGATTTGGACCAAATTCATACTAGAAATTTTGATTGTTAGGGGTGTGTGTGTGTGCGCGCGCGAAATCTTACGTGGCGGAGAGGTAGTGGATGAAGATGCGAGCGCTTTCAGAGAAAGCGAGGAGAGCGTCTTTGTGAACGGACATGTCGGCGTCTGGGGAGCAGTGGGAGAGCTTATCCTTCACCACCCGGCGCACGATAGCCCTGGGCAGCTCCTCCGCCTCAGGCACCACTTTCTCCATCTCTCTCTCCTTTCTTTCTGCTATCTCCGTGTTGTGTGTGTGAGAGAAATCCTGACTTTCTCCGGTTGGTTCTTACTTCTGGGTTTTGCTTTCCCGCCATTCGTAGATGTGTCAGTGCCATCACACCGGTGGGCCTTGGGGCGAGGTTAGCCCAAAATGAAAATCATTTGGTCCTTCACGTGCTGGGCTTGGTAGATTTCGTTGGGCCCATCGTGCTATCATCCCCTTATCACTCTCTCTTTCTTTAATATTCTACTATTAAAATCAATCTTATTGACCAAGAAATAGAGAAAAAAGGCTAACATTGTTATACTAATAATTAAGTGATTAAATTTAACATTCATTCTCACGTGTTGGCTTAAACTCGCTTTTAATAAGTGATGTTCAACACATAAAATATTTTAATTTAAATGGGGTGATTTGACAGAGTTAAGGTTTGATTTAAAAACTTTTGGCTCTAATACCATGTTAAATTATCAATTATTACAAAAGTTTAAACTTTTAGGATAACTGGTAATTCAATTGACGCAACTCACCCGAGTACTCCATGCGTGACCATGTGGAAATATTTCTTTGTGGAAGAATTGACTGCGTGGCCTTATTAGCATATTATATATCATTATTGTGAGCATATCTACATGCTCTCTAACAAAAACCATACAATTATTTGGTATTAACTGTTGTTGTTAACATGTTAATGTCAAGGTGTCAAATCTTAAAACTTATAGAAACCTTAATGAGAAAGTCGTCTTCCTTTGGTTGTCGACTGCTTGGCTTGTATCGGCTCACCTTTCGTTCTTTAGCTCATCTCTCTCTTTCGCTCACACAATTTAAAAAGAAAAAACTATATATATTTATAAACAATTAATTTAATTGAGCAATATAAATATAAAAAGTTCAATTATAGACCTAAAACTTTTTAAACAATGGAAATTATCACGGCTCGAATAAAAAAGAAATTATCATACTGAAAGAACAACTTCAGAGTTTTGTAAAAATTTAGGGAAANAGAGAGATCCTGACTTTCTCCGGTTGGTTCTACTTCTGGGTTTTGCTTTCCCGCCATTCGTAGATGTGTCAGTGCTCTCACACCGGTGGGCCTTGGGGAGAGTTTAGCCCAAATGAAAACCCTTTGGGCCTTCACGTGCTGGGCTTGGTAGATTTCGTTGGGCCCATCATGCTATTATCTCCTTATCACTCTCTCTTTCTTTGATATTCTACTATTAAAATCAATCTTATTGACCAAGAAATAGAGAAAAAGGCTAACGTTCTTAAATTAATGATTAAGTGATTAAATTTAACACTCATTCTCACGTGTTTGTTCAAATTCTCTTTTAATAAGTGATGCCAAACACGTAAAATATTTGAATTTAAATGGGGATGATTTGATAGAATCAAGGTTCGCTTCCAAGACCTTTAGCTCTGATATCATGTTAAATTATCAATTATTACAAAAGTTTAAACTTTTAGGATAACTAGTAATTCAATTGACGCAACTCACCCGAGTTGGAGATGATTTGACAGAGTCAAGGTTCGATCCCAAGATCTCTAACTCTGATATCATGTTAAATTATCAATTATTACAAAAACTTAAACTTTTAAGATAACTAGTAATTCAATTGACGCAACTCACCCGAGTACTCCATGCGTGACCAAATGGAAATATTTCTTTGTCGAAGAATTGACTGCATGGCCTTATTAGCATATTATATATCATGATTGTGAGCATATCTACACGCTCTCTAACAAAAACCATACAATTATTTGGTATTAACTGTTGTTGTTAACATGTTAATGTCAAGGTGTCAAAATCTTAAAACTTATAGAAACCTTAATGAGAAAGTCATCTTCCTTTAGTTGTTGACAGCTTGGCTTGTCTCGGCTCACCTTTCGTTCTTTTGCTCATCTCTCTCTTTCGCTCAAACAAAATTTAAAAAGAAAAAACTATATATATTTATAAACAAATAATTTAACTGGGCAATATAAATATAAAAAGTTTAATTATAGACCTAAAACTTTTTAAACAATGGAAATTATCACGGCTCGAATAAAAAAGAAATTATCATACTGAAAGAACAACTTCAGAGTTTTGTAAAAATTTAGGGAAAAATGCATTTTATTCTTATGAAGTTTGACATCTTTTTTAATTTGAACCCCAATGTTTAAAAATTTACAATGTATCATCATGAAGTTTCAAAAATTTTCAATTCGAACAATCCGTTACTCATTGCTATCTGAATAGACGGAAAGTCCACTACTTGCATCTCACGTGATATTTTGTCTTCTTTTTTTTCCCCAAATTGCCCATATATATATATATATATATTTTAAAAAAAAAATCTGGGTTGGTTCTAGGCTTCTAGCCACCCCTTGGGCCATTTGAGGGTGGCTGGCCACCCCCATCTAGATTGGGGTTTGAGAGTGGTCTCGGCCACACCCTTTGGCTCCTTAGGGGTGGTCGAGCCACTGCCATCTAGTCGTGGGGGTGGCAAGAAAAATTAGAAGCTAAAAGGTTTAAACTAAGGCAGCAAAGAAAAGAAAAAAAATAAAAAATAAAAAAAAAATAAAGACACGACAGCGTTGAATCATATGCCTTCGATGTTTGATGAGTGAGTGTCGGTTGCCCCCTGCCTGGTTGAGGGTGGACAACCAGAGCATCAGAACAATTTTCTACTTGGGTAAGGAAAATGTTTGGAATTTGAGGGGAGCATTTTGTTAACCAACATGATAAGTGACACTTCCCCACATCTATTTATGATTCAAATTCAAATTCAAATTTAAGTTTACATATATCTACAAAGATATCCTCACAGTAACAAGCTAATTCAAGTTTCCCACCAACTGTAGCTTCATCAAGATAGGATATTCTTTGTTATCTCATATTTTGAATTGTAAATTGAGTCTTGGATTACTATCCAAACTCTCAAATGTACATCTATATATATATATCTATACAATTTTCACGATTTGGCTTTTAAAATTACCATTGAATTTAAGATGTAATTTTATTGACTTTTGATCTATTGGTGATTTTAAAAGCCACATCACATTTGGGATGAATCTAGGAAAACCTATAACATTACTCGTGGTTAGCTAACTGTAGGTAGGGGTGTAAACGAGACGAACTTGAGCGAGCTTCCCTTGTTTTGGCTTGGCTTGTTTAAATTTTACTCGAGCTCGAGCCAAGCTTAAGGACGAGCCAAAAAATCGAACTCAAGCTCGAGCTTATAATAAGTTGAGCTGAGCTAAGCCAGTTCATGAGCTGGCTCTTATATTTAATTTATTTATTAATTTTATTTTTTTATTTTAAATTTAAACTTCAAGTATTCTTAAACAGTTCAAGAAGCCAGCTTGCATATGAGCATTTGCTTAGTCTAGCTAGTTGAATATAGAGCCTAAATCAATAAAGCAAGAAACTTGATTTCGAAGAGAAAGGATATGCATCCTTTTATAAAAGGATATTAGAAAAAAAAAAAAAAAAAAAAAAAATTCATCAATTTTTAATATTAATGTGAGCATTTATGTGAACAACTACCAATTTGAGCCTTATACCAGCTGCTCACTAGCTTAGCCGAGTTAAGCCGAGCTTGCTTCGTTTAATATTTGAGTCAGGATTCTTGTTCACGAAATGCTTCATTTAATATTTGAATCGAGCATGAGCACGAGCCCGAGCTCGATTGCAGGCGGCTTGCTCTCTTAACACCCCTAATTGTAGGAAGACTCTAGGAAGCCTTATATCATTAATCGTCAACCACACTAATATCAAATCTATCACATTTGACCCCTTCGCCCCTACCCGAACTTGCGCTTCAACCCCAAATACTCAAAAGTTGACGGAAAAACGTTACCTGAACTTGTGCTTTGACCCCAAATACTCGAAAGTTAACAGAAAAATTTAAAATCAAGTGGATGTGTTGTCAATAGTCAAATTTCAAACCCGACTTGCAAGGGTTGATTTCTGAAAAACACTTAACCGACTCCAAATACTTATTTATCACAATTTATGTAGAATTAATAGATATTTAAATCTAAGCAAACAATCACAAAAAATAAGAACAATTACACACAAAGATTTGGGTAACGAAAAGAAAACCTTTTAGAAAACAAATCTAGAAGTAAAACCTCCCCGGGGCAGCCAAACTCAGGAAATCATTATTAAAAGATTATCTAGAGATTACAGACACTAGGAACACTTACAACCCTTTGCAAGACCTTGGCTCTATAAGATTGACAAGCCTACAACTCATCTCCTTACTCACAATTTTCTTCAACGTGATTCTCTTTTACCGGATCCTTCCGATAGACTTCTCAATCAAAGCACAATGAAACTAACAATAATCCTCTAAGAAGAATAATCAGGCTCACACAGATTTTATCTCTTACCACAGCCTCTCACGAAACCTCGGATAAAATTTCCTAGCTCTCTCTCTCTCTATAAAGATGTATGTATACCACCGACAAAACCCTAGACCTGACACACTTAAAATTACATTTTGGGGCCTAAAACTTATGTGGTGTCTGGATAGGTTAGTGGGATGTTCGGACAAGACCTTGCGGAGCAGAAACTAGACTTTGGGAAGCAAGATTTTCCAACTCAAACTCAAATTTTTTTTAAAATTCATGTTTGACAATTTTTTAAACTCAACTAAAAAATTTTAAACCCAATTAATTAAAATTATAAATAAAAATTTAAAATATATATATTTAAGGTGGCCGGAACACCCGAGGTGATGGCCGGAACACCCGGGGTGATGGCCAGACCACCCCTAAGAATTTGAGGGTGTCCGATCTACTCATCCCCCAATAGTTGAAGCTAATGGCCACTCCACCTTCGTCTAATTTGGGGGTGGCGAAACACCCCCAAGTAGCTGCTAAGGGTGGCCAAGCTATCCCCATTAGCTTCGGGGGTGGTTGATCCACCCATTAGGGGTGGGTCAACTACCCCTAAGTAGCCCTTGGGGGTGGCTCAACCACCCCCAAGTAGTTTTTGGGTGGCCGAGCCACCTTAAAATCGTTGTTGGGGGTTGCCCTCAGTTTCGAAGGTGGCAGATCTACCCTCGGTGGTGACTTAGCCACCTTTCGACACCCAGGGGTGGTTGATCCACCCCTCAGTGGTAGTCCGGCCACCCTTAGGGGTGGTTCAAAATTGCCCCTAATTCTTTTTTTTTTTTTTTTGAATTTTTTTGAATTATATATATTTTTATAATTTTTATTTAATTTTATCAATTACCATACAAACATAATCTCAACTCTTTTTTCTCCTCGATATTCACGCTAAAAAAAACTCAAAAAAGAATTGAGTTCAAAACTAAAAAGATTGCATTCCTAAACAAGGAGTTTTTGGAACTGCTGTCCGGACAGGGCCTACAAAAGGTGAAAACAGCATTTTGGAACTTCTGTCGAATCTTGATTTACAGGTCCGATCGATGAGAGTTTGTGGTCCGATTGACCTGAAACTTTTCAAAAATGTTCATGACACATAAATCCTCATTTTCAACGGTGGAGATTGAATTCTGAGCATTCAATATTAGTGTTTGAGCTCATGGATAGTAGCCTTTGCATTTTAAAACCGAATTGCGCCAACAAAAATACTAACAATTTCCATATTTCCAACCTGGTCTGACCTTGACCAATCCTAATGGTAGAGTTGATTGTCCACTCCTGCAATATTTTACTCTAAATTTTTATGGTTTCCTCCACTATCTCAATAACTTATGTCTCTATAATATTTATTTTCTTTTGAAGAAAGAGCTTGCTTTTACCCCCAATAAAATAGAAACCACGTCAGAATGGATGCAAAAAGAATTAGATTAAGTCATTGAAGGAAAATACAATAATGAACAGAAAATGAAAGGTGAAGAAGGTGATTAGCTTTGGGTTTTATCTAAAATTTTAAATATGGAAGAAAATTCTAAGTACCTTTTCTTTTAAACCATATGAATGAATATCAAGTTCTTATATGGCATATAGTCATATGTAAATCAAAAGAATGGAAAGGAAGCATCTTTGATATGATTTCTATAATTCATGCTACTTGCATGGGGGGTGAGTTTGTCATGAACATAATGTTGGCCAAATGCTTTTTTTTTTTTTTTTTTTGGTATTGTAATTAATGCTTCTTTTCTCACTTATCATATACTTCAGCCAACCTAAGCATTAATGCAAATATCTTTACAAGAGAGATGTTGTACCATCATACCAGACACGTGGACACTCCCCAAGTATGTATATAATACTTGTTAGATGAAAAAAAAAAAAAAAAAAAAAAACAAAAAAAAAAAAACAAAAAACAAAAAACAAAAAAAAAACACACACACATAATAGCATAAATATAACAAATGCTTTAAATCCCTCTAGGCAAACCCCGAAGAAGAATCCAACATTGGGTTGCATATTTTAAGAAAAATAACATATCTATGACAAAGAAATTAAGAGGTTGTTATAACATATGTTTTAACCATTTTGGACTATCAGGAAGTGTAAAGTGTGGCAATAGTGTATATTAAGCTAAAGAAAACTATGAAAGAAAATATAATCGAATGGAAAAATAAAGACAACGTGTGAAATAATAAAATAAATATAGAATTTTATATGGTACGGTATATGATATATTTCACAGAATAAAGTTTAAATGATTACATTTTATTTTTATTCTTTGATATGGTTACAATACAAAGACCCATATTTATAGGGAAATATCAATTTTTCTCTAAATTGGGTGGGAGAAATTTTTTGTTAAATCACCACTTATCCTAAAAGCTTAAGCTAAGTCGAAGATGTAAATTTAATCACTTAATCAACACTTTAACATTTTATTATCACGTGCTATTTAAAAAACATGTATTTCTAAACAGAGTTTTTCTTGAAATTGGGTTTGAGAAATTTCCTCTAACCTATTATATAAAAATAACATCCAATACGTACATGTTTTTTTCTCACATGCTTTTTTATAAATAATAAATAAATAAATAACATTTGCTTCTCACATGTAGATGACGCATGTCATTTTTAAAAAACACCATCTAATATTCCTTAATGACAAACCAACAAGCCACCTCACAATGAGTTTGGCTTAGGTGCCATAAAAATAAGGACAAAGTTTTTCTCCAAACTGGATTGGAGAAATTTTATTCAACCTAGTATATAAAAGTGACGTGTATTCCTTAACATATAATCAGATGCACATGTTTTTTTAATTGTTAGGACAAAATTGGAATAAATTTTATTAAAAACTCATGTGCATGCACATGTTATTAAAACTTTGTCCTAAAAATAATTAAAAAAAAAACAAAAGTTTTTAATTGTCTGAATTTAATTTTAAATTTCTAAGCCGAAGTCAAAATTATTATTTAATTAAAATTTAATAGTAATTAATCACAACTCACAAGTCTAATAATAATTTGGGGTAATTATTATTTTTCCCATCAATTAAAACGCATTGTTAATTTCCTTTTATGAACTGCCAATCTTACTGCTTGATCCTATCATACTACTATTTTTTTTCCAAAACCTTCATTCCGTTAGTCAAATTCGTTAAAAAAATTGAAATGAGCTAAATATCCTAACTTTATAAACAAAAATTACATATGATACCCTTAAAATTAAACAAAATAAAAATATATATTATTAATTTATATATATTATATAAATTATTTTTACAATAAAAAAAATAAATTGAGTTTGAATTTTTTTTTTTAAAAAAAAAAAAATTGGGAGCCACCCCTCAAAATGTTTTTTTAATTTTAAAATTAATTTATATAATTTATATATTTATAATTTTTTTTGTTTAAATTTTTTATTTGGGGGTATTTATGTCTTGTAATGAGATTTAACGTCTAAAGAGAATATTTCATCCAATTTAACAAGTTTGACTGACAGAATGAGGGTTTTGAGAATGAGAAATGTTAGAGGTCAATATTTTTTTTAATATTTGGCCTATATTCTCGTACAATTAATTATTATATTTGTTGACTTATGTGAAGTCAATGGTGAACCTCACAAATCTAATGGCTGATCTATTGAATTTATAGAAGAATATGTACCAAATATGATAAACTTATTGACCCTTAAATGATAGTTTGATAAGGCTGGACAGTAAAATTAGCAATTCATGAGAGATTTTATTTATTTATTTATTTTTTTGACATGTCCATACAAGAGAGAGAAGAGAGATTCTAACTAGTGACATTCGCTTCATAAGGCGTGGTTTCTAACCGATTGAGCTATCTCTTGAATTTATAAAAGAGTATGTGCCAAATATAATAAACTTATTGACCCTTAAATGATAGTTTGATAAGGTTAGACAATAAAATTAGCAATTCATGAGAAAAAATTGAAAATACATTGTAGTTCCTCTAATAATTTTAAAAATCACATATTTTTAATTTTTAAAGTACCAAAAGAACACTCTCGCATCCCCACGTGATAATCATCCACCTTCCAATTGAATTCTCTAGTTCTAGAGAATTCAATTCAACGGGCTTGGACGGTGCTACACGTCACCATTTGGCCTAACATGCCGAACCAGCAAACCAGCATGTCGAAAGACACCCATAAAATAACCATTTCTTTCTCCCCTCAAAACTCTCACCATCCACATTCGTTGAATCCTTGATATCGCCACCCCACTTCAGGTGTTTGTTTGTTTTTTGTTTTTCTTCGTCTTTCAGCAAGTCTCTGTCTCACCAAACAATCTTTTTCTGCAACAAAAGTGCGTCGGGAGTTTTCCTTCATATCAATGTCCTTCTTCGACAGATTCAAAACTCAGTCTTATGCTCCTTCTGGGCACGGCGGGTCATATGGGCACTCCGGGTTTCCACCCGGGACGCACCCGGATGTGATACGGAGCTTTCAGATGGTGGATAGGGATAGGAGTGGTTTTATTGACGAGAATGAGTTGCAGCAAGCTCTTTCTTCTACGTACCAGAGGTTTTGTCTCCGGACTATCCGCCTCCTCATGTTTCTCTTCAAGAATCCCCACGACCCACTAAGAATTGGTCAGTTTTTCTTCAATTTCATTGTTGTTTCAATTGTCTTGGACATGGTTAGAAACTATAGAAAATGAAAAAAAAAAAAAAGGACTAATTTTTGCAGCTTATAATGATAATCTCCATTTCTCTTACTGGGTTTTGGTTTTTTATGGATGCTGATCTTAGTATGAGCATAAATTGATCGCATTTCTTTGTTTTCTTTTTGAATTATATGGTGATTGAAAAACTAAGGTAAAGTTCATATGAACTAAATCTAAATTTAATTCTACATATTTCTCACGTGTAAAAGTGTTTTTGTCTTGTATTTGATTGGCTTTATCAAAGTTGTTTTCCCTTTGATTGTCTTTGACCAGTTAAAAGCGGCTGGCTGCCTTTCCATCCTTTTCGCTTTTAATTGCTTTCAATTTGTTGGAATCGTTTCATATTGGTGATGTGGGTTCACATATGCTGTTACAGGGCCCAAAGAATTTGCTGCATTATGGAGTTGTCTTGGTCAATGGCGGGTGAGTATTCATATCCCATTTAGGTTTTTTTTTATTATTTTTATTTTTATTTATGTATGAGCAGTTTCAGAGAAATTAATGTTGCTCCTTGTACGAGTAAGCTATAATTTCCCGTTTGGTTCATGGAAATAATTGGGAAAATAAAGGGGGTATTGCACTAGCCATTTCTCTTTTTTCCTGCTTTCTTTTTGACAATAATTAAAGTTGGTGATCTAAATTTCTAAAACATGTGAACAGTGAAGCAAATAAATTTCGTTACTTTTATGCGATTTGATGTACGTGGAAAGACTAATTGGCTAGATTCACCATCTATCTAATGTGATGCATTGCTAGAATAATATAGCATAAGGATTTGTACTATCCTTCTAATACCTGCTCATGTAATGATTATATGTGCTTCTTTAACTGATAATAATTCCCCCTAGAACAAGCCAATAGATGCTCAATGCAAATAAAATACAAGAATGTGTAGTGGTGAATTTCTCTTGCTATATAGTGAATCAACAACACAGTTACACAGTTGTTATCTTGGCTTGATAACACCAGTGTTGTAAGAAACACCCTGATTAGAAATTGAGCACAGCACTGCTGATTAAGTAGGCAGAATGCATTGTCAAAACAATTACTTTTGACTGTTTACTTCAAGTGTGTCTGATCGATCTTATGAAATTCAACACGTATATCATTACTCGGTGCTAGTTGAATTGAATTGACATACTCGCCGTGGCAGGCCATATTTGAGAGATATGATAAAGATAGGAGCGGCAAAATTGACTTATTTGAGCTGAGGGATGCTCTCTATGGCATTGGCTACGCAATCCCGGCTTCTGTTCTCCAAATTCTGATTTCCAAGTATGACAATGGAAGTGGAGGGAGGGTGGAACTCAATTTTGACTGCTTTGTTGAGTAAGGCTTCTAACTAGGATGCTGTGTCTCATGCATTATTATCATTCTTGTGATTATTTTGTGTTGAATTTGCTATATATGTGATTGTATTTCTAATGTTATGTTTGTTGGATATGCAGATGTGGGATGATTGTGAAGGTGAGACTGCAAATTCCTTTTGAGGCCTAAACTCTGACTGCTCTTTATCTCTTCACTTCCTCATGTTACTTTACCTGTCAAATTGAATTAATTGGAAGAAATACAATCTAAACTAAAAATGTTCGAAGTTTTTTTATGGGATTTTCTGTTGATAGTATGCATATGCACTAAGGGGTGTACATACCTGCGGATATTAACAGCCGACATCTACTATCAACAATTATCCGCTATCCACACATGCAAATGTGAGTAGTGAAAATGCATATGCGGATAGCTGTTTTAGGATATGAATAACCGCTCTCAATATAACTCACCCAAAAGAAAAAAAGTAAATTTCTTTCTGTCATTACATCTCAATCTAGTACCAGTCGGCAACATTGCATATGTGCTTCTTCCTCAATATTTCATGTTTATCCATCTTATGTGTGCTTATGTCCCCGTGATTTCAGGGCTTGACGGAAAAATTTAAAGAGAAGGATCCGAAGTTTACTGGTTCAGCAACCTTTTCTTATGACACATTCATGACAATGGTCATTCCTTTTCTTGTAACTTATGATTGATTTGTGCTTATAAAACAAACAAAAAAATGAACTTATGATTGATATGATGTGAAATTATTTTTTGATTTTGGTGAGAACTTGTAAATTAAAAGTGAGTTTTGTTGAGCTTTTCTGTGTACATTGATACAAGCCAAACTACCCATTGTGGGTCACCAGATTCACGGTGCAGTTTTTTTAATTATGATATTTTTTGTAGTTTTATAAATTTTATGAGGAATTTTCACCTATTTATTGTCTGATGTAACCCTAAGCCTTAACAAAATGGATTGACATTGTAAATTTTTTAAAGTTGGATACACTAAATCGAGAATGTTTTTGAACTTTAAAAGGATGATTGTAAAAGCAATGAAAATTTAAGGAGATTAAGTAAAGTTTTTATAACTATATAGGGATAACACTTAAGTACCTTGGTCGAAGACCAATTAGCAAGTCAAATATTAAAATATCTAAGCCAAATAGTCAGGATCACTAGTGCTATATCAACTCCATCTAATTGGTGCGACAAAAAAATTGTATCACATCCACAAAATGAACCTATCACCCAAATTTTCTTTATTTTCGAACCACAAGTATCTGACAATTCAGGGTCCAAATACTCAAAAACAAGCCTGGCAAGGTTCTCCAACATCGTCAACTTCTTGTCCGGCTCCCCGGCCAGGTTCCATCCTCAAATGGGTAATTTGCTATAAAATAATAATGTTTTACAGGTGAAAGTAGATTAAAGTGTAAGTCCATATATAATTTAGGCTTCATTTCTTTTGGCGTAAAATGGGAAAATATTTTTAGGGAAGTTATTTTCCCTGAAAATATTTTTCGTCGAAAACATTTTACGACGTCTAGAGGGTATGGAATTTTTTTTTTTTTTTGGGCATACGTATATTTAAGAAAACGTAATTGGGTTGTTGAAGATGCTCTGCAGGTGGGTTAATCATTAAACGGGTAATGGGCAAGATTTAATTGAACTTCCCAATCACTCCCACATGCAAAGGATCAAAAAGTTACACATGAATGAAAATATTTTTCGTCGAAAACATTTTACAACAGCTAGCGGGTATAGATTTTTTTTTTTTTTTTTCATACATATATTTAAGAAAACGTAATTGGGTTGTTGAAGATGCTCTGCTGGTGGGCTAATCATCAAACGGGTAATGGGCAAGATTTAATTGAACTTCCCAATCACTCCCACATGCGGAGCATCAAAAAGTTACATATGAAAAGTCATCATGAGCTGAACAATGGGAGTGGCAATGAGAGAGAGAGGGGTAGGAAGGAAAAGGAGGGTTAGGGTGCTACCACCGCCACTTCGTGGGGTCGCCGGCCATCTATTGATGGCTGTCGACATCCTAAGTAGGGTGAAGAGAGAGACCATGAAGAGAGAAAGCGGTGGTTGTGGCCGGGTTAGGCTCTACGATGTGAGGGTTTCGTGCCACTGCCAATTTTCTTAGTTTAAATTCAAAATAATTTGATAGATTGTATAGTAATGTAATGCTGTGTGGTGGACAGTGCATGACAGAAGGGGAAGTTTAACGTATATGTTGGTTGAATTGTTAGGTTGTCATGTACAATAGATTCCAAACAACCTAACAATTCAACCAACATATACATTAAACTATATATATATATATATACATATATGGTTTTAGTTTAGAAAGTGCTTAGAATTGCAACGTACACATGTCTTGAATTTGTGTTTTTTTGTGAGTAAATCGGCCCTATTAGAGAGTGCATAAAATTGCGATACGTGACGTTTTAAAGAGTGAAGTAAATGTTTAGATGTTGGCCTTTTAGTGAGACAATTAAAACATGGAGTTTTATTTATAATGTATTTAATTGTTTTAATGAAGAAAACAAAATGTTTTCAAATTCTCTCTTTCTCTCTCTTTATTTAATTTTCTTTTTATCTTCTATTGTTTTCTATTTATATCTCAATGTGAGACAGTTAAAACGTATCGGTTTTATTTGTAATATATTTAATTGTCTTAATGAAGAAAATAAAAGGTTCCAAAATTCTCTTTTTCTCTCTTTGTTTATTTTTCTTTTTTCTTTCCTTCAATTTTTTTTTTCTTTTTATTCTCTTGCTTTTTTTTTTCTTTTTTTTTTTTTTTTCGTTTTTTTTGACATATCCACATAAGAGGGGGAGGATGATTCAAATTAGTGACCTCCGCTTCATTAGGCGTAGTCCCAGCCAATTAAGCTACCTCTTGGAGACTCTTCTCTTGCTTTCTATATATATCTCAATGTTCCTTTGTAATTTTCACACTAAATTCATAAAAAAGACGAGAGAGGTAGAGTGAGGAAATTTCCAATGGTTGTTTCTCAATGAAAAATTATAGTACAATTTTTTTTTTCTTTATTTTTTTGCTAGAACAATTCTTTTCAATTTTCCAATTGTTATTTCTCAATGAAAAATTATGCTACAGTTATTTTTTATTTTTGGCTAGAATAGTTATTTTCAATTATATTGGTATTTTCATTTCATTTTATTTGTTTTTGTTTATTTGTTTTTTGTTTTTTTATCTTTATTTTTGGTGCTTATGTTCTTCAATTTTTGTTTGTGTCCCTTATATATATATATATATTTAATTTTCTTCTCTTTCTATTTATATGTCAATGTTCTTTTGTAAATTTTACAATCAATTTAGGACAAAGACGAGAGAGAGAGAGAGTTTTCAATAGTTGTTTCTCAATAAAAAAATTATATTATAGTTCTTTTATTTATTTATTTTTTCCTATATAAGTTTTTTTCAATTTTTCACTCATTGTTTCTCAATGAAAAATTATACTATAGTTTTTTTTTTTTTTGCTAGAACAGTTATTTTAAATTATATTAGTATTTTCATTTTTTTTTCGTTTTTATCTTTATTTTTGGTGCTTATGTTTTTCCATTTTTTTTCTAATTTATATATTATTTTTTTTATTCAAATGATTACTTTTCTTTTATATATTTTATATTGAATTCAGAAAATAATAGTAAGAGAGAGTTTCTTATTGTTATTTTTGGTTTGCAATTTTTTAGTTTGTGTTGTTGTTCATTGAGTAATTTGTTTATCTGTTTATATGCTTAATTAATGAACAACATTGATTTTCAAGATTTCATTGGAATCGGAAACGTAGATAATAGAAAAAGACAATTCTTTCAATTATATTAAAATTTTATTTCTAGTTTTTTGTCATTATTTAATGTGGTTATGTTCTTCCATTTTTATCCCTTAAAATTTTCTACTAATTTATATATTATTTATTCAAATTGATTATTTTTCTTTTGTAAATTTCACATTGAATTAAGGGAAATGATAGTGAAAGAGTTTCCTATCATTATTTGTAGTACGATGTATGATGCCTTTTTAGATTATGTCCATATTCATTCAGTAGATTTTTTTTGTCTTTGTTTTCCGGTATGTCTTAAAATTAATTCCTTTTACTTTATATATGTGAAGGATAGTTAAAAAATAAATAAATAAATCTATTTGACAATTCATTTTCTTATATTTGTGAATTTCTTTGGAACTGGAAAAAATATACCAAAAAGATGGTTATTTTTCATTATATTAGTTTTTTTTTTTTTGAATTTTTTAAGTTTTTTTCTTTCTTCATTTCATGTGTTTCTATTTTCCCCTTTTTTTTGTCCTTAATTTTTATTCTAATTTATATATTATTTTTTATTGAATTTTCTTAATTTTATTTAATACAATTTACAAATTTTCTTTTGTAAATTTAATTGACTTTTGTTGTTTATTTTTTGTTTTTGGGTGCTCCAATATTTCTGCCATTGTTTGTTTGTTTTTTTTTCTTTTCTAAAAGAAAAATAAAAATATTAACATTTTTTTTTTACAAAATTAGTAAACATAACTGTAATTAAATATTAACATGCTCATATATTTTATAACACTTCTTTATTTTTGTTAGTGTAATAGAAAAAATTCTCAAATAAATTATTTATGAGAAGAAAGTTCAACTCCTAAAAAACAAAAATTTACCATAATAGAAGTGTTATGAACACAAAATATTCAATATAATCCTACTATATACATTTTTTCAAGAGAAATGTTAGGTATCTATATATATTTTTTTTCATATTTTTTGTATTTGACCCTAATATTTCTGTTTTTTATTTTTTACCTGTAACACCAAACCTAATTCACGGGAAATGTTAGGGGTGGGCAAAACCCGCCCAACCCGCACCATTTGATCCGCCCCGCCCCGTCCAGCCTGGTTTTTCTCAATAAAATCGCGGATTCGGGTCCTTTTTGAATATCCGTCCGGGGTGGGTCGGACTGCTGGAATGAGATTTTAAAATACCCAGGTACCCGCCCCTCCCCGTAAACCCAAACGAAAAAAACCCTAAAATCCTTTATTCTCTCTTCCCCAGGCCCGGGGTAAAACACTATCTCCCACATTTTCAGACAAATCTCTCTCTTTCCTCTTCCCTCACTGACGGCCGGCCGCCGGAGACCACGAACGCCAAACACCGCTGACGAACATCTCCGGCGACGAGCTACCCACCGTCAAAATTCCCAAATTTCAAAACCCCAACCCACTGTCAAAATCCATCTTCCCTCTCTCCCACTGACGACGAAATGCACAGGTTATATCTGTCTCTCTCTGTTATATTTCTTGCGTGATGTTGTGGAACAACTCTTGGGGTTATTAATGAAGTTTGGTTGACAGAACAGGCAGACGAATTAGGGTATCAAAGCGAATCTATTTTTGTTGATATAATTAATATCTAAATTAGTATTAAGAGGTGGTTGGATGTTGATTATTTTAATTTTCTTATTTGATCCTGAGGCTTGTATACGTAGGAAATAATAGGAATTGATTTCTCGAGCGGTTATTTTTCTTCTACGTTGCTTTTGATTTATGAAGGTAATATTAATTTCTTTTTCTTTAATCATGTTGCAGAAAAAAAAATTGAAAGTGAAATCACACTGTCAAAAGCGGTTTTGGGAATATCCTTAAAGTTCCCAATTTGATTTCTCCAACAATTTATTGTCTCTGCTGCAATAAGCGGTTTTGGGAAAGGTTCTATTGGTAAGAAACTTTTCATTATGATTATTTAGAAATTCAGAAAATCTTATAATTTTTTTTATCTTTATTTGAGTTTCTAGAATCAATCCCAACTTTCAGTTTCTTTAATTTTTTTAATTTAACTCATTTCTATTTTTTGAATAGAATTTTGGTATCTGGTTCTATTTATTTTTTATGATTATGTTCTGTCATTTTTAAAAACAAACCCGTGCATTGCACGGGTTTCAAGCTCGTAATAATATAATTGAAGGGTTCCTAACATCTCATACCCCTAAAGATAACCTTGCCTCAAGGTTGATGATCAATCAATCTAGGTAATCAGGCTTTTAGGGTCACAAATGGCTCCCAGGTCACATCTTTTTTGGGTAAATGGGCTCACTGAACATAAAGAGTACATTGCAATTTGCTGATAGTTTGAAGGGGAAGACATTGCTTCAATTGAAAGTTTGAGAGAATATTACAATTGAACTGCGACCTCACCCTTCACCTTCCTATAAAATAAACGGAGCAAGTTTGTAAAACCATTTCAAGGCTCTTCAAAATAATGTTTTGACTATGTAAGCACTCACATTTGGTTCAACAAAATAGCAAAAAAGACTCTACATCTAGCCAAAGTTGCTAAACGTTTGTTGAGCTGCTACAGTGCTCAGGCTGAGCACTGTAATTCAACAATCCATATGTAATAGTAATAATAATAAAATTCCAATATTGTTCTCTCTCTTCTTTGAGAATAGAATAATTTAAATGAAAAAGTAAAAGTTGATAGCTAAATGCTGAGTCGGATGTAGATGTTTTGAAAAAATGAATACATAAAATAGAAAAAAATGATTAGTTAGCTAAACATTTGCTAAGCCAGATGTGAATGGTCTTAAGGCTTTTTGTATGAAGAAGAATGCAAGACTTACAAAATATTAAAAAAAAAAAAAAAAAACAAACTTTTACAAAGTAATGTATAAATATATTTTTAAATCAAATGGTTAATATTGTTAACTTATTTAAATTCTGACATTTTTTTAGGGAAAAAATATCAGAGAGAGTGGGTTCGATTATTTTTTTGAAGCTGACAAGGCAATAATCCATTGGACGGGAGATTGGGTTCAGTACAGCTTGCCGTAGACGAGCAATTCTCTTCACTTCCCCAAACCTTAAAAGTAAAACCCTGGTGAGTTGGCAATTAGACATAGGAGCAAAAGAAGAAGAAGAAGAAGAAGGGTTCCATGGCGCAAAACGGTAGCATAAGAGGTAGAAGGCAGCCGAACATACTGGTGACAGGGACACCTGGGACAGGCAAGACAACGACGTCGTCTGCTCTGGCAGAGGCTACCCAGCTCCGTCACATATGTGTCGGCGATTTGGTGAAGGAGAAGAACCTGCACGACGGCTGGGACAGCGAATTTGAGTGCTACCTCATCAACGAAGACCTCGTACTTCCCCACAAACCCATCCCTCTTTCTATTTCATTATACTTTTTTAATATTCGCTATGTTTAAATTCTGTTCTTTATGTTCATATATTGTCATACGTACATAAGTATGTTGATACATACATGATAGTCAATTTTTCTTATTGAAGCAAAAAAATAAAAATAAAAGAAATTTCAATGTTGAGGGTTAGATACTGTAGTTGAAGGAATGGTCGTGGAATAAATGCATTAATAAGATAGGTTTGGGTTTTATTTGGAATGAATTATAAACTTCAAATGATTTGTTGGGTTCGAGTGGGAGGTACTTAAGAAGCATAGTTTTGCAACCACCTTATTCAGAATGTCTTGGTGAGTCAAGAAATTGTAGGTTGTGTGTAAAAACAACTAATCTTTGTGAAATTTTTAGAACTACACTGGAATTACTGTTCGTTTGATGGAGGTATATGTTCATGTGCTTGATGAATTTAATCAAATAGAACATCTGGATATTCTATATCTTGTTTTGTAATAGTACATAGAGCATGCATTTCATTTGAATGAAATGAAGTAATATATTTGCTTTTGTCATCCATCTGTAAATGTTTGAATTTACCTTCTGCATGGTTTATGGTGTTGTACTAGTTGGAGAGATTTTATTTTATTTTTTTATAAGTAATTGAAAATATCATTAAAAGTGTAAGGCCTCCGGGTACGCAGGAAGTATACATGAGAAAACAACTTACAAGAAGGAGAAAAGAAAACAAGAAAAATATGATAACTAATCACTAAACGAATAAGAAGAGTTTCTATCCAAAGATACAAAGTATAAAAAAATAACTTGTATTCTTCAAAACCATAAATGGGCAAGCAATGCGCTAAAATCTCTCCAACCATCCAATTATTGGAGAGATTTTAACACACTCCTTACCAATTTATCGTTATCAAGAATGGACATCATTATATGAGTCTCCATTGGTTCTTTGAATGAAACCGGAATATGTAATTGACAACTCATAATGTATGATTAGCCAATGGTCTTCTGAACCAAATGGTGCATATCTTCCCCTAAAATAAGGGGTGGAGTTTGAGGTGTGGCTGAAACCTTTATGTGTGATTTCAAGGAAAAAATCGTAATGCATATGATATGTGCATTGTATTGGTGAGATGTCCAATTACAGAGTGCTTATTTTGTAGGTTTGTGATGAGCTTGAGGATTTGATGGAAGGAGGAGGGAACATAGTGGACTACCATGGCTGTGATTTCTTTCCGGAGCGATGGTTTGATCGAGTTGTTGTGCTTCAGACTGACAACTCGGTGTTGTATGATCGCTTGAGTCGGAGGTGGTGTCATCTTTACTTTTTTCCTTGTCACGTGATCTTTGTGTTTGTGTTTTTTGGTCCCTCTCTCTAATCTTATTGACCTTCAAAAATCATTTATTTATGTGACAGAGGTTACACAGGGTCGAAGCTCACAAACAATATTGAGTGTGAAATCTTTCAAGTTCTGCTTCAGGAGGCAAAAGAAAGTTATCCAGAGGACATTGTGGTGGCATTGAAGAGCGATACCATTGAAGACATTACCAGAAATGTTGAGAGTTTAACAGATTGGGTGAGGAGTTGGCACCCTGCTTCCTAATCATAGCAACACCAATACATCATCAACTCCTCTCTTTCTTGTGTTCCTTTACTATGTAATTGTCGTATTTAAGGGCACTAGTCCTTGCTTGAGTAGGTTTCTGTATAAGGATTTTTCTTTTCTATGGTAAATGTTTTGGAGTTTTTATTTCATTGCAGTGAATAATGAGTTGGTTTCTCCTCTTTCCATGAAGATTAACTTACAGGATGGCTCATTCTCTTGTATATGAGATAGCTGGTGGAAAAAAAAAATGTGTTACGGGTAGCTGCATGTATAGAATTTGGATTTTATATTCTTTATCCCTTGATTTATTTATATTCTTTATCTCTTTTGGTTTGAATTTTTTTCCTTTGATTTCGAATAGCAATTTCTTTTTTAGTCACTATTTATGTGTTTTTACATTGTAACAAACAGATTTATATGCACAAGAAATCCCATCTAGTATTTTATTAGAAAGTTTATCTAGCATCACAAGTACCCAGAGATTTTAAATTTTGTCATGGTGATTAGGGAGGACTATGGGGGAACATATTCTGGAAACTGGCGCTAAGTCAGAATTTTAAATGCATCAATTATTGGAAATATTTTTAGGTCTATGGAATTCTTTATCACCATATGGCCCGACTTTTTAAAAAATTGCCAGTTTTGTTGAAACAGGCAAGCAAAAGGTGCAAATTAGTCATATAACATAATGAATTTGCATTAAATTTTGTTGATTGGAAAATTGAAAATAAATCTCATAAATCTATAATTGATTAATCTAGGTTTTTATTTTAAATTTTTTTCCTTTATATTTCGATGTAAACTATATATATGGGAACACATATTTAACACGTTTCAGTTTATAAGAACTAAAATTTATGAATTTTTAAATTTATTAGATATGTGGGTTTATGCTTTTAAGTAAAACTATGGTTTAAAATGATTTTATGAACAATTGTCATTTTTGGTAGCTAATTAGTTAATTAAAAGAAGAAAATAAAATTTGTTGTTGATAATCTTTTAAGGACTTTTTGAATAAATTATAAAATAAAATAATCTGGCAAATAGCATGGGCTTTAAGCTAGTATCCTCTAAATTAGGAGTGATCCAACATATATAGTGGGTTTGAATTTCAACTAACAAGTGACAGTTCAACTAAAACATACACATGATCAGATATAGAGTCTGGTTGTTAGGTGATCAAATCCCATATATAGTTGAAGTCTCAATCCATAATACAACCCCATTGGCTCCATTAAAAAGATAAAATTAGGGTTTCCATTCAGACAGTCACCAAATTAGTGCTTGTCAATGACAAAATTGCTTGCACAACAGCACAAGTAATCAGATTATCGTTGGGTGCACAGAATATTAATTTTGCCTCTTGCAATCCTTGAGTGAGTATCTAGAAACACCCCTTCTCGTGCATGCATTTGTTTAAATTGGAGAAGATGAATGCAAGAATCAGGTTGCATTAAAAAGATTCATTAAAATGAATCCAACTCTTAAATAGTATAAAAATACATGTAGAGAGAGAGACAGAGAAAGAGAGAGAATACTGCTAAGAGTCTATCCTTCATATACAATAAGAAGCTGTGACTACTAGAATCCTATAAACTGCCCTGTAAAATATGAACCAAAATCTACCTTACTAATTATTAGAATTTTTTTTTTTTTTCTTTTTGTGTGTGAAAGAATTAGTTTATTATTATTTTTCTATATGAATTGCCAATCTGGGATAGGGCTTATTACTAATTGTATTAGTAAATAGTTGAGATGACTAGTGTTCTGCTAATGGATCTATTGCTGCTGTAATAGCTTCAATGTAGAAATAAAAGCTCCTTTGATGCTGTCCCCCTGCACAGAGCAACAATATCTCATTACAACATGAACAGAAATAAACCATACACCAACCCTACTTTGAACAAATTGAATAATTAAATGCTGTTGGCCAACTGTTCAACTTTCAAGATGGAATACGGCTTGAGCCCTTATCAACTCACGGCTACCAGCTTCCATGCATTAAATATTAAGCTGGTTCAACATTATAGGGGTGTAGGTAGACAACTCTGTTTATTTGGCTGATATTTATTTATTTTTGTCATTTCTGCGACGGGTACTACAGTCTTTGTTATGTCTCTTATAGACCGACGTGGGAGTGACACTATTTCAGCTGTAAAGAGTGGTAGTAAAAGTTATAATATCGAGCGTTTTCCTTAGCTAGGAGCTATTTGACCAACTGTTATAAGGTCTTATGTTAATTCTCAAACACCAGAGTATATCAACTAGCAGAACTCATGTTTTAAAGAAGTTTGGTCTGGATGTTCCATGGCATTGGAAGCAAATAGAGACTAGGTTAATGGATTAGTGAATCATGAACTATTTTGAATTGTTGCTAACGGGGGGCAGGTGGTAGCTAGCCAGCCATTGAATTCCCAAGTGGAACCGTTCATCTGTCAATCTTATCTTCTTTGGTCCATGCTGACGTAGGAATCTTATCACAAGTTGCATGGTCCATGATGTTGAAAGGCACCAGCCTCCCTTGAGGCTGAAGCATCCCATGTGATGTTACATGTGATAGGATTTTCAACAGCGAAGAAAAAATCAGGAATTCTTTGGTTAGCTTCTAATCAGGATTATTTTTTCAAACACAGTTTTCACGAGTGTGATAGTAGTTGTTGTTGTCTTTGGACCAAAACACACCAGCAAATGCCAGCTGCATATTTCAAAGATGTTCTTAGTAGGCAGATTGATCCTGGTTTAATAATATGGCCATTTGCTATTTCTGGTTAACTTGAAAGGACCCACATACAATAACGTGTACACTGTTGATGTGAACATTCAATCCGAAAGGGATTTCTCTTGCTAAGGCTGATGCTAGAGTTCTGTTATTGGAAGCAGAGATAAAAGGATACAGACAAAGAGGGAGCCATAATTGAGGTAGAGTTCACAATCAAATGACAAAATTCATGAGGTTTCAGTTTTGGGGACTTGGGAAAAAACATAAGAAAACGGCTGCCGAAAGTCGGAATTAATGGCCTCTTTTCTGATAGAAAGCTCATTTGGACTTTTGTATAGCTGAAGACAAGAGGAATCAATCTCCTACAGAGAGAGATTTACACGCATCAGTGCAAGTGGCTGATGAGGAGGATGGAGCCCCACAGCCGTATCTTCAATAAACAATGCTAGAAAGGAGATTGAATTCATGAATTTGAGAGTTTGACACAACTCTCTGATCATATATATATATATATATATTTTTATGTCAAAGGGTCTATTTGGCTCATGAATGAAGTGGACAGCAATACACAGGCTCTACACCTTACAGATTCTGCGGGGTTTTTCTACAAAAAGAAATTCCCCATATTTCGAATCATATGATTTGAAGTTTTCTTTTTCTAAATAGTTCTATTGTGTGAACGACCAGAAGAATCTGAGTACAATATACACAAATTAAAAAGAAGGAAAATGAGAATTTTGTTCTTTGGACTGACCTGTCTCCAATTTCTATCCAGACTGGTTGGCAAGCAATGAATTTTATGAAAGTAAAACATGAAAGCTGTAGACCACATATATTAGGATCTTTAGAGTCAAAAAGTAATCTAATTTCTTACCTACAGTAACTTCTCTTGCAATTGAAGGACTCTAGAAATTCCTCTTCTTCCCTTGACCTCCCCCATCCTCTGACTAATTCAATTCATAAGGGCTTCAAGCCAAAAAAGATTAAGCATGCCATAAAGCATAGCAGAAAGCTGAAAACAGACAAAGCCTGCAAAATAAAGTACAGAACTTGGCATCAGATGCATCATCTTAGTCAACCACCTCACCAACTGAATCTCATCTTAGCAAACGGCTTCAATAAATCAGAAAAAAAATCTTACAAACTAAATCATGAAGCTCCACCAAAACATTTTACAATGAAAATAGAGACTGTAAACGTGATCCAAATCATGGAGAGAGTGAGTCTTACATTCTTGTTGGATCCTGAAACTAGACTTACATTCTTGGTGGATGCTGAAGCTGGGGAACTACCCGGGCCCCCCGGGAGAGAACCTTGTTGTAATCCGATGTTGTAAACTGGGGAACCATCAGGATAGAACAGGCCATAGTTCCTCTCTGATGCCGGACCAGGCTTTAAATTCTCATTAAAAAGTGCAAACACATGTATGTCAATTGGAGTTGACGGTTTTGCTGGAGTTCCTTGCTTCTCTGCTATTCTTTGCAACAAATTACTATTATATATTCCTGCATTCTCTGGTGTAGCTCCTAGCTCATCAGCATCCCCCTTCGACGGCCAACCCGTCTCCGAAACTCGAACCTCGACATCGGTATGCCCCATTGCTTTAATTGCAGCATAGACAGCATCAATCTGAGCATACAACATGTTATCATAGTGCAAATTCGTATTTGGGTCAGTCGTCCCTTGGTTTGTCTGAAAAAGCACATACTCTAGCGGCACCTCAGTTGGATTACCCTTGTATGCAAAATATGGATAAGCGTTTATTAAGAACGGCGATTTGATCTCGGCATGAAAATTTATAAGGGGTCGGATATATTGAGCAAGATCTTCCTTAAAAATCCCAGCTGATGGAGGATAGGAGACGCTTAAAATGTTAAGAGAATGCGCAGTAGTGACAGTAACTTGTTTTTCCAGTCCAAGATCAGCAAGAGCACGATATACTGCTTGCATTGCCGGCAGGAGACTAGCCCTTAGCTGATTGTCAGTGCTAACGAATACCTCATTACCCACAAGGATGCAGTTGATTCGAGGAAGGTGGGGTTTAACGTTCTGTTCAATCCAATTTTGAGCCTTAACGGGGTCAGCCATGTTTTGAAGATTCTCGTTTCCTAGGCCAACAATGAAATCAACATTTGTATTGGAGAAGGCGAGCAGAACATTTGGATCGGCGTCATATAGTTTCACTCTAGTAATGTTGAGAGATCCAAGGAGGGTGACAACACGAGTGTGAGAAGGGAGATTGTCGGCGATCTGTCCATAGTTTATTCCCACTCCAAGGCTGCAAATTTTCACAAGTGAATCTAAAAAAAACAGAGTAAGAAACAGAGAGTTAGAATGGTGTTAATAAACAAATTAATCTAGGCAAATAGTACACTTTTTGACAAATAGTTTTGATTTTAACATCTCAAGATTTAGATGCATCTTCTAATTTTTGTTTGCTGGGTCCAAACCCAAATTAAAATTAGAAAAAAATTTATCAAAATTTCCAAGAAAACGACATTTAGTTTTAACAGATTCATATTACAAACTCCAATGTCCCAATAAAAGTAAAAAACTGAAAAGATAACATCCTGTTTAGTACTTAAATAGCTACATTAATCTCCAGTGGAGTAAATTTTGTTGCTTAAAAGATTTAATACGCATTAAAAGGAAAAGAAAGATGTCAAGAAACCATGACCATAAGCAATACATCATCAGATCAGAAATAAAATATATTCAGAATACCCAGAAAGAGATAACAAGCACACAACCCAACTGAAAGAAAATTAACAAAAAGAATGTATACAGTATACCCAATTGCATAAACTCCCTCTATGTAGACAAATCAAATTGTCAAAAGCAGAGCAACCAGCCTGCTTGTACTTTTTTTGTGTTTCAACCAGACCAAAAAGAAAAGAAAAAGAGTTGTATTGCAGCCAGATGGGCATACTCTACAGCAAATAAACGTTCGAAGACATGAACTTTAAACTATCTTTACGACCTTTAATCCGTTCTTTCTTGTCCTGAACTTTCCCAGGAACCAAACGGACATACATAACAAAGCAATGAAGAAAAGGAAATAGCAACAAACCTGAAAGAGTGAAAAGCAGCAAGAACACTCGAATGAGAGAGCAGCATGCCATTACTGATCCGATCTTGGGCTTCTACAGCCAACCAGACTGACTAATAAAGCGCACACGCACTCTAGTATTTTTTAGCGGCTACGTTATCGTATCGTTCTGCACCTAACAACGTCCTCTGTTTATATAGGCGTTTGGAGCGCGAAGTTCCTTTCGGGTCGGCGGGCTCCACCCACCCGCCCAATGTTTGATATTTTATTGCGCGTTTCAATTTTTTTTTTTTTTTGGCAAACGTGTTGAGTTTGTGTCGTATCGATGCATGATGTAAACAATTGAAACTTTTCGACTTTAATAGGGCTTGAGAGTCGGGTCAAAACAAAAATTATCAACTCTAAATGTCTCATATTGAATTTAAATTGTCTCATATACGTCAACTCTAATTCAACTCATTTAATTAAACTTGTTAGATTCATCAATTATAATTGTTAATTTCATGTTGAGTTTGTGTCGAATTTATTGGTCTGGTAAAAAATTGTCCGCCCTAAATTTTATCAAGAATTTTTTTTTTTATTTTTTTCCTTCCATCTTTAACTTCATTCCTTCTGTTCAAAATTGTTTACGTGACAATAATAGGTAATGCCATGTACGTAGTTTTGAAGAAAAGAAAAGAAATAAATAATATGGAAAACATAAGAATTTAAAAATCAATAAAATAAATTAAAATAACACATTACAAAAGGGAATTTTAATACATATTTCCTTTCTGGCCCCCCAGGTGATCGACCGACATGGTAGTCTTATTTTTAGAACTAACCCGACCACCTTTTCTGTTTCACCAAAGGGCAAAGAGTCTGTCTGTAATCTGTATCCATAGAAAGTCCAATAGAGCATAGGGGACAGACTAGTCCTTTACTTTCTTTGATTTATATATTTTGTATTGAATTTGTGTTGAATTCATTACAAAAATAAAAGAAAATTTTTATAATAACTCTCTAAATAACCATGTGCTGTAAATTTACTCATTCGATTTTTAAATTCAATTTTCATTTTTTTAATCCAAAATTGATTGTTGATGCCATATAACCCGTCTCCAAGAAAAGAAATAAAATATGAAAAACTTAAAGAATTTAACAACATCAAGAAAATAAATTAAAATAATACTTGATTTCCTCTTTTTTTTTCCTCGAGCAAAAAGAGTAGGTCAGAGGGACCAATTGTGGCTATTTGACTAAGGTATGACTGTAGTAGTTTTAACCCGTTGAAAATCGTAAGCACTTTTTCAAATCTAATTGACCATAGCTTGACTCAACCTCTCCAAAACATTAATAAAAATCCAATACGACTAAAATTAATTAGTACATGCCCGATCCACTAGCAAATTTACTATAGATTTGTATCCCTTGACAATAATAAATATCTCCCAAAGCAGCATTTTTGTGGCCTCTTTTTTTGGCACGCGTGTGTTTTGTTATGTGTTTTGGTTGACCATCTCATCTCATCTATAAAATAATTATAATAATAACAAATTCGTAATAAATATTTTTATAAAGCGTGGCAACCCGTCATAGACACCCATGCTGCTCCGGACCAGCCTACTGGTGATTTATGCCGACATAGTAGTCTTATTTCCAGAAGTGACCCTACCACCTTCCCCATTGTAGCAAAAGTGTGTCAATCTATACCATAGGCATATATATTGGACCGACTTGGCTTTACCCTATTTTGTCACGGTTTTGGAGTTGATTTAACCTTTCTTTATTTTTTTCTTCGTTAATTACAAATTTGTACAAAGCACACCATCCATATAACGACTTAGGAAAAAGTGTTAACCACATCTGCGCTATCACCTCAAAAAGATTAGTCAATTTGTAGTTTCCCTAGAATTTATTGTAAAGCTCAATTTTATCTAGTAACTATGTAATGTGAGACTTAGCACTCATGATTATCTTTATACTCATTCTATTTGAACTTCTTCTCATCTTCTCAATATGGGATTGGGGTGTTACAAACTCCTCCTCTTAAATTTCTAACGTCCCTGTCAGGACCACGTCATGCAGTGCTCTAGTACTACATGACCTGGCGTTACTAGGTGGCTTTAATACCACTTATAACGACCTAGAAAAAAGTGTTAGCCACATCTACACTATCACCCCAAAAAGACTAATCAATTTGGAGTTTTCCTAGAATTCATTATAAAGCTCAATTTTACCTAGTAACTAGGCAATGCGAGATTTAGCACTCATGACTATCTTTATAAATCACCCACTCTATCTGAGTTTCTTCTCATCTTCTCAATATGGAACCAGGGTGTTACAAACTCCCCTCTTAAATTCCTGACGTCCTCTTCAGAGTCACGTCATGCACCACATGACCTAGTGTTACTGTAATACCCCGATAAAAACAAACATTTTTATTTATCAAAATCTTTTCCATAAGGGTAATCAACAAATGTTTTCATTAAAGTTGTTTTAACAAGGCCCAAAACCCTTAGCGTTAACCTAACCACACTTTGATCTCTTAGAAAATAGAAGCCAAACACTAACCTTCTGGAGATGGACGTACGCTAGGTCAGGCGGACGTATGCTTCTGTTTTTAGTGCGAACGTACGGTGGGGGACCTCCAGACGTAAGCTCTGCAAATAGTACAGCGGACGTACGTGGGACCACCGAACGTACCCTACTTTTTGAAATAACTTTTGGGTAATGCCTGGACGTACGAGATACCCTTTGGACCACTGTGCAATAGCACCGAACGTACGCTAGGGTTGTCGGATGTCCGTTGCTTTGTCAAGGAGTTGGTGGCGAACTTTTCCTATAAATACCCCTTCCCTCCTCTCATTTCTCACACCTATTTCAGCCTCCTGGCACGCCCCTAGGCTGCCAACATCGTGTGAGAGTGTGTTCTTGAGGAAATTGAGAGTTTGGAGGAGTTTTTGAGGAGAGAAGCCCATGACCATGTTTAGCTTTGGGGTAAGCCTTGTTCCTTTACATTTTGATACTGTTTTACCTTCCAGTTAATCCTTGTTAAGATTTCCAAAGCATACCTTAAGATTTCTTCAAAAGAGTTTATGTTTTCAAAGGATTCTTTCAAAGTTTCATTGTGTTGTGATCTCTTACGTTGCATGTACTATTTTGTTAAGTTTAGAGGAGGCTCAAAGGTCTAAAAATGTTGTAGGAACCATACACTGTTCGAATCTTAAAATGGTGTGCTTAACACATTGAGTGGACGTATGGTTAGTGGGCAGAGCATTAGTTTTCAAGCTTCGCACATGTACGCTTTAGCATACTCACATTTTTAGGTTAAATAGGGCCTAGAATAACAGTGTCTTGTATCCGTTATGATAGGATTTAGCTTCATCAGAGGAATCGCTCGAGTGCGCGAAGTAAGTAGACACTTACAACCTTTTTACTTAAAACATGGGATATGTCAATTGACTGACCACGAGTATGATATAAGCATGTTTATTTCTATAAATACTTGGTAATTGTACTGTGAATTAACTGTTAAGATGCATCATATGACATGATATGCCGGTACGTGCGATATAAACGATCATGGGCTTACTATATAGACTTTTATACTATGATTGAATGTGTGTGTTATATGAGGTCTTTGGATCCATTGGTTTTGTAACCATGGTGCAGCCATTCCCAATGGCCTAGTCATTATATGATAGACGTCACTAGCGGTGTGGGCCACCTGAGGTCGGACTCGGCCGTGCTGCTAGTGTTACGTATGGTATGTTGTGCAATGGTTGGGGCACCAGCATTGTATTATAGGTTCCTTGGGACAGCGCTAACCCTGCTGAGAATGGGTAATATCTCGGGTAGACCATATGTAAGAGTTATGACCTATAATGCATTAGTCTTCTTCATGCATTAAAATAATTAGGTAGTTATGGCTAGTACTACACCATAAGCTTTAAAAAACCTAAAACCTATTGAATTGTGTATTAACGGAGGTAATACCCCTCTTTTTGGTTATTACTCGAATTGCATGTTTACTTCAATAAATTTGAGTTCATGTCATACCTAAGTTGTAAGGTTTACTTACTAAGTTGTTAGACTTACGCGGTTATTATTTTCTAGGTAATCTGATTTAATACTTTGAAAGTGGAGATGGCTGCTACTGCATGTCTGGTTAGAATTTGCTTATGATTACATGTTTGTCTTTAATGCTTAGCAGTTCCATGTTCTTACTTGATGATTATTAGCTGTCTCAGATTTATTAATCTTCACATGCATTTACTCTAATGATTATAGAATTGTGATTTCCTGTTTAGTCACAAGTTGGCTTAAACGGGTTAATTACCAGTGACTCCACTGGATTAGCCAAGGCTAATTTTGGGGGCGTTACAGTTACTAGGTGGTTCTAATACCACTTGTGACCTACGAAAAATCGTTATCCACATCTGCACTATCATCTTAAAATGACTAGTCAATTTGAAGTTTTCTTAGAATTCATTATAAAGCACAGTTTCACTTAGTAACTAGGCAATGTGAGACTTAGCACTCGTGACTATCTTTATAAACCACTCACTCCATTTGGGCTTCTTCTCATCTTCCCAATATGGGACCGGGGTGTTACAATCCATATGGACCGAACAAGAATAAGGTGTGTGGCCTAAAGTGGTAGCACCTCGTTTGAACTCTAGCCTTACTGACTTTTACCACCGAAGATTGAAGCTCACAGGTTGAAATTAGAATCCTCTCAAGTTCAAATTCAAATGAAAATATTCGGTTAGTTATATTTTAGAGGTATTTTTGTCCCATAAAATGTGAAATGACAAAACTACCCCTAAAATATAACTAATTGGATACTCTGCTGATTGCACCCCCCTTTAAGGTTAAGTTTGATTTAACCTTATTTTGTTTGGTTTCGTGATTATCAAAGGTGATATCAATAATATGATAAAAACAAGACCTCCCTTTTTCTCTTTCTATTCAAAGGGGGAAGTGGGAAAAGAAGTATAAAATGAAGAAAATAAAAACTTGCCATAACGTTTTCAAACACATGGTGAAAATGTGGGAAAATAAATATAAAATGAAGAAAATAAAAACTTGCCCTAATGTTTTCAAACACATGGTGAAAAATGTGACCGATTTAACAATTGAAACTGAACGTGGTCAGCATGTCGATCTTGAAACTTTTGACGCAATTACAAAACGATATTTTTTTCACTCTTAATCTATAAAGAGGAAAGAATGGAAAATTTGCAAGAAAATTTTTAAACACATAATAAAAAGCGACCAATTTAGCAACCAAAAATTGAGTGTGCACTAAAATTAGCATATCTTGAACGTTTGACGCAGTCTAACCGTCAAACCATATGAGATGGAGACCAATAACAGCCGCCAGGTGATTATTAAAAAAAATAAAAATAAAAATAAAAAATAAAAAAAATAAACCTGGCGGCTTCGCCAAGAATGTTGACTTTTAATACTCGTTGTTATGAATTCTTTTAGGGTAGTCGCAGCCTTAAGATGAAGTTGAAATGTAATCAATTATGACATATTTTAACATTTTAATTACATTATATGAATTTTTTAATTAATTTTTAATAGGAAGTAGGGTAAAGTTAAAAAGTGTAGAATTGGGACTACCTGGTCCGATTGGATAATAAATTAGTATTAATTTAAAAGCTTAACTTGGGAGAATAAGATAAATTTAACCATTTAATTATTATAATAATAATTATTATTATTTAAATCTACGTACTCCTCCACTTTACCTTATTGGATGAGGTTGGCTAGACGGGTTGAAAATTTTAATACATAAAAAATTACTTAATTGTGATTATTGATGAAGTTCTTCGGTTATGAATCACACTTCACAAAATAGAGGCTATTAGTTTGAATATCTCATGTCTCGTTTCTTTGAGGACAAAATTATTTGAAAATTTGATGAACATAAAATCCAACGTGTGAGAAATACTATATAATATATTTTTATCATACAATACTGACATGACAGTTTTAGACTCTTAATAAATCTTTGTAATATTTTTTTTTAGACTGTCATATAAGGCTTATCAACATTATAAATGAAAATGTAATTTCTAACATTATTACTATTATTTTAATTGTGCTCCATCTATTCTGATATGGATAGAAATAAGAGTACGCCCATTCAAACAAAACTTCTACAGCCCTAACATAGCTTCAAGCCGTCACGTGGCAAACAATTAGGCACTCTAATAGATCACAACTAGTTTAATTTTGTAGGGTCCAAAAAGGGTCGTGCAAAACACACCCTTAGAAACAAACCAGATAAGACTAGAGTGCGTGGCTCCAAAGAGTTAGTAGCACTTATGAAGATTTGAACTCCAGCCTTGATGAACTTTCGCCATGAAATACCAAGGCCTACACGATTAGGCCAAACCCATGGGTAAAACATTTTTCTTTTTTCTATTCAAAGGTGAAGCAGGGAAAGAATTATAAAATAAATCTTTTTCATTCTTAATATTTAAAGAAGAAGGAAAAAAGAAAAATTGCGAGAATATTCTCAAACACGTGATGAAAAACCGCCCATTTAGCAACAAAAACCGAATGTGCTCTAAAATTAGCAACGTGTTTTACGTGGTCTAACCACCAAACCGCAGGAGCCATCGGGGGGGGGGGCTTAAGATTCAACCTGGCGGCTAACTACTTTACCAAGCATGTTTTGACTTTAGGAGAGACCATTAGCCTTTAATACTCCTCATAAGTTCTTTTAGAGTAGCCGTAGCCGTAGCCGCAGCGCGCCTTAAGATGAAGTTGAAATATAACCAATTAAATTTAATCATTATTTACCATATGTTTATCTTATAATATCTAAATATTAAAAATGGGCCCCATTCAAACAACCCATCTACAGCCTACCTGGGCAAAAATTTCCGCTGGTTGTAGCCGTCGAGTGACGTACATGATACAACCACGCAATCCAGCAGACAACTCTTTTAATTTTGTTGGACAAAAGGATACGTCGTAGTAGAGTTGTGCTGCTAGTTTCTAGGTTATGTTCCTAGGAAGGCAGAAGAGTTAGGTACCGCCCTATTGGAATTGGAGTGCATTTACACCTTAATTCAATAATTCAACCATTCAACAAGAGGGAAGAAAGTGTATCCACTATGACAATAACATTATCACAAAATCATAGTTATCATTTTAAGGGTTAAATACTAAAAATTTTTATAGGGTTTGACGGTTTTATTTTTTCTCTCTAGGTTTTCATTTCTATCACAAGAAGTATATGTGATTTTCATAAAAACAGAAATGGCCAAGTGGCTACGGCGACCACCAAAATTTTTAATTTTTAATTTTTATTTTGAAAAAAAAATATATTTTTAATATTTTTATTTTATTTTTTAAAAAAATAATTATAGGACACGCGGCATAATATGATTGGTGCCGACATGACATTTTGTTAAGTTTTGGACCGAATTTTAACCGAGGTACTATTTCTATTTTTATGAAAATCACAAGTACTTACTGCGATAGAAATGAAAATCTAGGAGGCAAAAAATAAAGACTTCAAACTCTAGGGAGGGTTTTTAGTATTTAGCCCTCATTTTAATAAGGGGAAATTTTACTTAATTTTTTTGGATTGTCATCACTTTTGCAATATCTTAAGTCTAATTTCTATCAATTTAGTGCATCAATCTTTCAATTGTTTGAAATCTTACTCTTCCATTAATTTAGTGCATCAAAATTGCAAAGGGTGTTGGTTCGAATGTAAGGGTATTTGCAAAAATATCCATGCCTCAATATCTGCAAAAAGTTTTAAATATTTTTTTCTAAAAAGAAGTGGGTATTTTGAAAATTTTGTTGTGATTTAACATAAATTCTTAACGGTGGGGGACATTGAAAAAAAATTAAAAGTTTGATACACTAAATTGATAGGTTTTAAACTTTAGAGGGACATTGTAAAAAGGGTGAGTGAAGTTTCCACTTAATTTTAATAATCATGGTTATAACTATTAAAATATTCGATTCTTTTTTTAAAATACTCATCAAAACATTAAAACTTAAAAAGAGTTCTGATGCAGATTAGAAGACAGTTCGGAGCCTTTTGTTACTGCGATCGATTTTGCGATTGATCGCACGATCGAGCGCCCACATGCGAACGATCACACCCACGCCAGCAAACGATCGCAGAACTTACGCCTAACGTGGGGAAGCTACTGAGGAAGCGACCGATGGCCAGGGTTCGTGCGCCCTGATCGTTCGCCCATCTGCGAACGATCGCACCCTTGCTACAATCGATCGCACACGGGGACTTATGTTAATTTCTTGCGTTTTACTTATTAATTACGACTCTATCTCTTTGTTTTAGCAGTATTAGGGTTTTAGAAGTCTTTATTTCGTTATTTTATTAGGTTTAGGGTTATGAGGGTTATTTGTGTAATCTTTTAAATAGGTTTAGGATTTGTGGCTATAAATATATGCTTATAGCCTCTAAACAAGGGAGTTGATGTTGTTTATTGATTTTATTAAAGAGAATTACTCAGAGTTGAGTTTATTCTACTTTTTCCTTAAAAATGCTAGAGAGTATTTAGATTTTCAAGAAGAATTCTTAGATCATTGATAGACTCAAGATCTAGAATTATCTATCCGCTGCGTTATTTGTTGTTCTTTGCTGCAGCCTACTAAGTCGCGCTGCATCAGTTGGTATCAGAGCTCAGGTTACTTTCCATGAATGGGGAGGAACCGCTTTACAGAGATGGACGAGGTGTACGTGCACACGAAGACAGGACGTAAGGAGCAACCGGCAATTCGTTTGCGGCACATGAGTGGTGGGTCGGACAGTTGTCGTCGCCAACCAAGACCGCGATTCGTGGAGGCGGAAGGCAAATCTATCGCTGAACGTTGGCAACACAAGGAGGATCAATTCCGGGCTATGTGGGATCATATTGAAGACCTCACTACCCAATTATCCAACTTGCGTGGTCACAAAGGGAATGGATCTAGGAACCCGTGTACAGAGCGCCGAATGTAGGGACGTCAGCACCTTGCGCAAGCTCCTACCAACCAGCGGGTAAGTAGATTCGAACTCAAGATTCCAAAATTCCGAAGGCATCAACCCAAAGAATTTTTGGATTGGGTGTTGGCTGTTGAAGAGATTTTTGAGTTCAACGGGGTGCCTGATAAACAACAAGTCTCTTTAGTGGTGCATACATTCCGGGGAAGAGTTGCTGAGTGGTGGCAACAACTAAAGAGAAACGCAAGCGGCAAGGCAAATGGAAGATCAATAGTTGGGAGCGCCTATTGAAAAAGATGTGAGTCATTTTCTTGCCCCATAGTTATATCATGGAGTGACAGTCACAAAATTGGAGACAATGGTCTATGGCTGTGACAAAGAAAATTGAAAAATCGTACAAAAAATAGGCGTTTTGGGAAACATGGAGTGAGACGAAGAGTCCAAGGCAGGACAATTGGACCTCTACTTGTCGACCACAAATCCATAAAACCGAATCCATATTCTGTGGAGGAGGAAGAAGAATTTGTGGATGAAGAGTTTCAGGAATCCGACTTCATTAATGAAGAGTTCAAGCATAAAGGTGTTGGAGATGAAGATCTGTCACAAGAACCTGTAGATTGGGATACTCCACTAGTCTATGATGATGACGTCAATGAGGAAGAGCCAATTGAAGAACCTTTGGCATCCGACCTAGAGGAAGAGTACGAAGAATATGGGTTGCATCCTATGTTTAGTGGCCTCTACCCCGATGAAGATGACCAATTGGAAGATGAAGAGCCCACGGATGGCATCGCTGATGAAGAGGACCAATTGGAAGATGGAGAGCCCACGGATGACATTGCCGATTATGAAGAAGATGACATCGCAGATTATAAAGAGGTTGAGTATGTTGATTTACTTGGTGTTGAAGATATTTTAAATTCTCCTAATAATGATGTTGATTAATTTTATACGGATGAGGAGAATTATATGTTCATAAGGGAAGTAACAGCTGATCCGTTCATGAGCATTTTCATGGCACGTGGGAGAGAAAAGGAACAAGAAAAATATGGCAAATCCAATGAATTAACAAGTGGTATGTGGGGCGTTCACGATAGACATCAAGGTATTCCGATGGTGAGAAGCGTCACACTTATTTTGGGGTGTTGTCTTGTTTTAATCTTGAGAAAGGGTGATTGGAATGAGTTGACCGGACATCCGAAGGACCATGGAAGAGACCGTTCGAATTCTCTTAAACCTGGGGAGGATGTTGCAGATCAAAGACAGTTCGGAGCATTCTGTTACTACAATCGATCTTGCGATTGAGGGCCCACCTGCGAACGATCGCACCCACGCCAGCGAACGATCGCAGAACTTGTGCCTAACGTGGGGAAGCTACTGAGGAAGCGACCGATGGCCAGGGTTCGTGCGCCCTGATCGTTCGCCCATCTGCGAACGATCGCACCCGTGCTGCGATCTATCGCACACGGGGACTTATGTTAATTTCTTGCATTTTACTTATTAATTATGACTCTATCTCTTTGTTTTAGCAGTATTAGGGTTTTAAGAGTCTTTATTTCGTTATTTTATTAGGTTTAGGGTTATGAGGATTATTTATGTAATCTTTTAAATAGGTTTAGGGTTTGTGGCTATAAATATATGCTTATAGCCTCCAAACAAAGGAGTTGATGTTGTTTATTGATTTTATTAAAGAGAATTACTCAGAGTTGAGTTTATTCCACTTTTTCCTTAAAAATGCTAGAGAGTATCTAGATTTTCGAGAAGAATTCTTAGATCATTGATAGACTCAAGATCTAGAATTATCTATCAACTGCGTTATTTGTTGTTCTTCGCTGCAGCCCATTAAGTCGCGCTGCATCAAGTTCTCATAAAATATATATTCAATTATTTTAAAATGAATATCGTTCATAGTACACCCTTATACCATTCGATTTCAGCGGGTAAGCACTAGTAGCAGCTTCCTTATAAACGATTTCTTTACCTAAATATAAGAAAAATTTAAACATTAAGATTTGAGAATGATATTTTCCTACTCAATGCATTGGAAAGTATTTAGTTTCTTATCTGTTGGTACTGTTTCTAGTATGGTAAACCCAAGGGTAGAACAGTAATATTGGGTTGATACTTCCTTGATTCCTACAAGACAATAACACACGTTAAGAGGACGTGCAGGGTGGTGACCGGTTGTATCTCCTCCGATGCTTTAGTTAGTGTCTATATAAACTCAATATAGAGCTTAGTGGAATATGAATCATGTACATGTTTCCTCCGTGGTGAGATCTTATATAGTTGGTTATGTCAATGCATCTATGATGACTGAGCGAATTGAAGGATCTGGAATTTGGGTGTAACAACCGAAGGAGTTAATATTCTTGTTCCCTATCCATTATGACTGATATGAAACCATTATTGCCATTAGTAGGATTTCGAGGATGGCATATAATCGTGTCTTTAAGTATTAATCGTAACTGTTCCGATGATCTGGGCGTACACGAGCTGTACATATTGTTGGAGTGTATTCTGATTGTAACAAATGTTTTTGCTCATTAAACATAAGAGATTGGGCATAGTCGGTCAAGTGTATTCTCGGATTCAAGTAGGTCAACCAGGCATTCATGAGATGACACCGTATCTGTGACCTTCGCATTTGAATCACGCCCATAATGCCCACATGAGCGTGTTGGGTTTCCATGGGCTTCCGAGTCTTGGGCCCATGTCTCTTAGTGGTGGATTTGTGTGTAACACTATCCTCTCTCATCTTTTTGCCTTCTATTGGAAATTGTATTAATTTTTTTTTTTTTCTTTTAAATGAGGATAAGTAGGAAATTTATATTTTGTAAAGAAATAATAATTTAGTAATATAGAGAAAAATAAGAAAAGCTTTTTTTTTTTTTGAAAGGGAAACCATTATAGTCTCATTAATTGATGAATGATCACGAGCATAAAGCTCTTATATCACAGAGTAAAAACTATGAAAAAAATCATAGCCGAAACTATAAGGTTACAAGTCATAGATAAATATCTATGACATTAAAATCCGCTAACCCATGAGTAATCTTTAGTTGTAACAACATGTCTGCTCCAAACAGACTCAATCCGATACATAGGTAACAACATCCTCCTGCTGAAACTCAACCTCCTTAACTCGTAAGCCAGGAAATTATTCACATCCTCAACCCAATAAGCCAGGACTACAAAATACATAGAAAATAGAAAATACAGAAAAGCCAACAAAACACCATCGGAGGAAGGCTGTTGGATGATTTTGGCCAGAGCGCGAAAAAACCATGCGCAGGCGCATGTGAGTCACAATCCGTCATGGGGTTGCCGAAATCAAAAGCGGCAATTGCAAGTGTCACTCGAAGCGAGCAGGGCCAGTGTGCACATGTTGAGGTGGGTCTGACAAAGGGACGTAGATCGAGCTTTGAAATAGTTTGATCCAAAAGCCCAATCAACTTCTCTCTCTCTCTCTCTCTCTCTCAAAAAAAAAAAAAAAAAAAAAAAAA
>CM017324.1:6882661-7007209 GCA_006937295.1 Carpinus fangiana
AAAGAAAGAAAAAGAAAGGGGGAAAAGAGTTAGGGAAGGGAGGGAGGAGAACTTCTCCCCCTATGCGGTGCTCTCTGCTAGGGCAACGAAAAACTTTTGGAAAATATCAACGCTACTAAATATACTATAAGAAAAGTTATTGTAAAGTGTATAAGTAGCTTTATTTAAAAAAAAATAAAATTAATAAAAAATAAAATAAAAACTAAATTAAATTTAAAAAAATAAAATAAAATAAATAGCTTTATTTTCTAAATTTAAGAAAATCAAAAGGAAGCTTCTAATGAATACACCAAATGGAAGAGGATCCTCTCCAGTCCACTATGGACTGGAGGGTATGCAGTTAATGGGTAGGATTTCTTTAAAGAAATCCAACTGTTATAAGCATGCCACGTGTCATCTTAATAAATTTTTTTTTTAAAAAAATATTAATTAATATTTAAAAAGTAAATAAAACTAAAATAATAAAAAAGTAAAAAATATTTAAAAAAAACCTAAGGGTGGCCGGCCACCCTATAGGAGGTGGCCGGACCACTCCGCTGGCCTGGGGGTGGCTTCGGCCACCCCACCTCCCTTGGGGGTGGTCCGGCCACCCACCCTGGGCGAATTTTTATTTTTATTTTAAGTTTGGGCGTTGGGGGTGGCCGGACCACCCCTAGTGGCCATGGGGTGGCTTCGGCCACCCCAGATCGGCCGATCTGGGGTGGCCAAAGCCACCCCATGGTCATTGGGGGTGGTTCGGCCACCCCCAAAGGTCAACGATTTTTTTTTTTTTTTTAATTTTGTGCCTTGTGGGTGGCCGGACCACCCCCAGTGGCCATGGGGTGGCTTCGGCCAACTCAGATCGGTCTAAAGCCACCCCATGGCCACTGGGGGTGGTCCGGCCACCCCCAATGGCCATAGGTGGGTTCGGCCGGCCGATATGGGGTGGCTTCATCCACCCCAAGGCCAATGGTCTATGGGGTGGTCCCCCTTAGGTTTTTTAAAATATTTTTTAAATTTTTATTATTTTAGTTTTTATTTATTTTTTAAAATATTAATAATTTTTTATTAGGATGGTATGTGGCATGCTTATAACACTTGAATTTCTTCAAAGAAATCTTAGCCATTAACTGGATATCTCCAGTCCATATTGGACCGGAGAGGATCCAAATCCATAGCAAATGAGGTATAGCACGCATCATTAATAATAATAAAAAATATTAAATAAAAAAAATGAAAGCATTATTCTTTTCTTTTAAGAAAAATTCTAAATTTTCATTGATACGACACAAGACCTTAAACTAGCCTTTTTTGCTGAAATCAATAACGAGATCATATAGGATCAAAAAATAAATAAATAAAGAGATCATATGCCCCTCCTATTTTAGTGCCATATTCCCTAAGCCTTATTAAAGTATTTTATTTTATTTTGACGGTACCCTCTAGCATGGTTCCTGAAACCGCCCTATATTTTTTTATACAGAAATCACAAAGTTCCCAGTAGAATTCAAACACGTGGCAAGACTGACACGTGTCGGTCACAGAATCTTCTTTCATTTGTGTTTGAAAGCAGAAATGAATTAATTAAAAAGTTGGCTGACAAATTCTAAATAAACTATTGGAAATGCGGCTATTTTTATAATATTCGAAAGTCGCTGGTGCCTTACAAAAATATAATAAATTGCAGACATCGGCAAGACAAGACTATCGATGAGATCAAAGATATTCGAATGGTAATATCTATAATTATTATATTATTTGATTTATAGAAACCAATTAAAACCTGACACCTAGCTAGCTATTCCCACTATATCCCCACAATTATGGGGTATTTGACTAATTTCGCATTATTACATTTTCAGTGATCACTCAGTTTGTTGTATGTCTTGGCAATTATTTCTTAACTTTACTTGAAGAAGATGAAATAATAATAACAACAACCTCATAATGATGACAACATTGATTGCTGTAGCTTCTCAATTATTGTCTTGGTTGAAATTAGATGTAAGGTCAAACGTGTAGAGAAAGTCACTAGTTTGAATCTTTCTCTTCTTTTTTTTCGTGTGAATATGTCAAAAAAAAAAATGAAATTAGATGTAAGGTTGAGCATGTAAGCCGTAATAAAAGTAACGGTTAAGATTGAATCTTAGAGTTTAACTTATTTTTAAAAGCTTTTAATAGGAGAGAGAAAATAAAAAAAGATTTTGAGAAATTTAATCTCAACCGTTGCTTTTACTACAACATATATACTGTTATTTTAATAATAGCATATAAGCCAGATCAAGGTGAAACAACATCCTGTCAAATAAAATATTCACTTAGTTATTTTACAGGGGTATTTGCGTCTTTTCACTTTTTGAAGGAAGAAAAATACATATTTATATATAACTAAGTAGATATTATCCAGTTCAAATGAAATTGAGAGTATCCTAATTCAGGTAGACTATTTTAATGATGAGTAAAAGCTAATTAAACAATATTTAGGGTTTTTACTATTATTTTAATTTAATAATTATTGTAAAAATTACAAAAAAAATATTAATAATGAGCTTAATTATTTAAATTAATATTTCAATACTTTTTGTATAACCTTTTTGGTGAAGTATTCACATAAGGGAATATATTGAAGTTGAGTGAATTTGTATGCTCTTTGTACTTTATTTTATTTTTTATTTTTTTATGATGAGTAGAGACAAAACTAATTAAGGATGGGTTGGCTATGCCTCCTCCAACCCCCTATATATATATATATATATATATTAAACAAAGTTTTTAATCTTTAAATTTGTTAAAAGAAAAATATTTTGTCTTTTGTTTTACCTAATTTAACCCTTATTATTATTAGTTTTTTTTATATAGTCCAAGTCTCCTAAAAGTTATTTTTTTGGCTTTGTCCCTAACAATGAGGGATTAGAATCTTCAGCAATTTGGGTAGTATATATATTGTGAGAGAGCTTACAAAAGGCTTACTTGAAAACAAATAAATTTTGAGTTACTCGACCACCTATTCGAACATGTGGATCTCATATGGACTTTCTGATCACATGTACTTATTTTCCAATTATTCGAGCACGTTTGGGGTTATGTTTCAACTAGATTTTGGGAATGTACAGTTTTCCCATCTCGATCACCTGCATCGAGTAATTAATAACTGGGTTACCCTAAACCTTACGAATAGTACTACTCCCAAAAGAAATTATTACAACATCAAATAGGTTTTGAACTCACGACCTTTACTGACTTTCTCTCTTTCTTTCTTTCAATTATGGTTTGATTTTTTGAAATATAATCAAAGTGCTTTTGAGATACACTTGGACACGCAACGGTTGTCGGTTGAAGCACATGCGATAATGCTTCTAACTTGTAAGCGCGTCGACTGAGGATGTCTTTCTTCTAAAGCAAATGAATTTTCCTCCCTTGGAATTCTGAAAGCAGACAATGATGACTAAAAGAAAAAGACAGGCCATTCGTGATTCATATTTTCAGACAACATTAGAGTTGAATTCTGATCTCACCAGACACGCAAAAATGCAATGGATAAGGCAGTTTTCTTACGAGGCATCTAGTCATGTATTGAATTTGGCAAGGCATCTTACTCATCATCCATCATCCATCAGTACCGTCCATGCCCCCACAAAACGATTTTTTGCCGCCGCCCAAAGAAAAGTAAATGGAAAAGGATACAGAATATGTAGGAAGAACTTAATTATTTGTATGATTCAATTGGTTCCATCGATCGCGTTTTTGGAATTTAACCAATGCAAAAGGCAATACTCTAGGAGTAATATATTGGATAATAAATGCAAGGATGGACTATGTTGTGGTTTAGGTTTTAATTTGGACAGTTGGGCTGAGGATGACCGTGTCACTTGCAAAACAAAAGAGAGAGACTAATTCGTTTGATGTTAGCCGATGGGGGGTGGCTGCTGGTACTTAGTCAAGAAAACGAAAACATGTGAGCTGATCGATGGGGGGCGGCCGATGCTTAAGTCAAGAAAGGTAAACACTGATCTGTCTAGGAGAAAGAGACTGCAGATTGGCATACTCCATTTTTTTGGAAGACGCTATCTCCTTCTCCAACATGGTCATTAACAGACGGGGTACCTGCGAAACAAAGAGAAAAGCTATTCGTGTGATATTAGCCGACGGGGGGCGGCCGATACTTAAAGTCAAGAAAACTAAAATACGTGAGCCGATGGGGCGTCTGATGCTTAAGTCAATAAAGGTGAACACTGAGTTCAGGATCGAGAAAGAGACTGGCTATACTCCTTTTTCAGGAAGACACTTGCTCCTTCTCCAACTTGGTAAGTAACACAATATTGGTGCATGTGTAATTTTTGACGTGACATACTGATCAGTATATATCACTAGAATATGTACACAAACCATCCATATGGTTTAGATTGATAGGGATAAAAATGATGGTCTATGTAAAGCTATATAAATATAGTCTTGTATTTAAATCAAATAATCAAGAAAATATATGTAGCCAATAAGGACTTTTAACCTGCGAATATAGGCCATAGACCGATTCACGTAATTTTAATTTGTGTCTTACTTTTGATCTTTGCTTCCATTTCTTTACTTTATTATGAGATTCTTTGTCGTCTAGGCTTCTTTTGAGCAATATACTAACCACAATTGGTCACTCACTCGGGCCACTCCTACTATTTCGAATAAAAAAAAGGAGTGGCCGGCCGGAGACATATTATATGTTGAAAATGACGGAGAGTTTAGAGAACAAAATGGGCAACTAATTAATTATCCAAAAAATGCAAATAAAGACAATAGTAATCACATCCATTGCTGAGCGCCGGTTTCTGGTGGGTTCTGGTTGGCGTCAGTCAGATGCAGCTTAAGATAAAGAGTTTAATTAAGAGACAGACAAGTACGTACGTAGGTGATAGGTCCTGGGGACAGGGGAGAAGAAGCTAACACAGAGAGAGAAGGAAAAAGTGATCTTTCCAAAACTACTTTCCAGGTCGTCTTCTTCGTATTTTAGTGGGTTGATCTTTTGCGCAGGCTAGCTGCCTGCAAAGGGTGTACTTTATCCTTCCTTCCAACATCTTCTCGACGTGTCTTTTGTTGAAAAGTGGCTTGATGATTCTCATCCACATCACCCCTTTTGGCATTTTATTTATTTATTTATCATTGCCCTATTGTATATATAAAAAGGGCATGCTAGCATGCAATCAAAAGTTCACATTTTCTCCATAAATGCTAAGGTGGCAAGTCTACTTGCAAGTATTTTATTAAAAAATAAATTTAAATCAAAATCAAAATAAAGAAAAGTTAATAAAAAAACTTTAAAAATAAAAAATAAAAGGGGTGACTGGCCACTCCTTGGCCCTTGGGGGAGGATCGGCCACCCCCAAGGGTCAAAAAATATTTAAAGTTTTTTATTTTTTTTAAAAAAATGGGTTTGGCCCTTGGGGGTGGCTGATCCACCCCAAGGGCCATAGGGGTGGCTTTTGCCACCCCCAATGGCCGTAATGGGGGTGGCCGAAGCCACCCCTTGGCCCTTGGGGGTGGATCGGCCACCCCCAAGGGCCAAACCCAGTTTTTTTAAAAAAAATTAACTTTAAATCTTTTTTGACCCTTGAGGGTGGCTCAACGGGTGGCTTCGGCCACCCCAGACCGGCGGTTTGAGGTGGTCGAAGCTACCCCTATGCTATACTGGAGTGGCCGGCTACCCCTTCTATTTTTTTTAAGCTTTTTATTAACTTTCTTTATTTTTATTTAAATTTATTTTTTTAAAAAGTAACAAAATATTTGCAAGTGGGCTTGCCACCTCAGCATTTATGGAGAAAATGTGGACTTTTGATTGCATTCTAGCATTTCTCTATATAAAATCTTTGCTTTTTAATTTAATTAATGGTGATAAAATCTAGTAGGATATATGTATGTGGAGAATGACCAATGTACAGTTCTATCACTCAAGAGATCCAAGTCTTTTAGAGTACACTTTGCAAACTTTAATTATAATATATGTTTGCTACAATTGTTTATGCTAGCTACTTTATGAGAAACCCCTAAGAATTTATGTATTGAATTTCGATGGTGTTATCATCTATTAGATGGATGTGTACCTAATAGCTTAAATTTTTGGAATAATTGGTGATTTATTATGATAATTAGTATTATTAGAATTAAGAGAAACTTCACAAATGATTTTTGAATTACCACGCAATTTGAAACACACCTCCCTAAATTTTAAAACCTCTCAATTTTATCTCCGAACTTTCAATTTGATGCAATCTATCCACTTCGTCAGTTTTTTAACGTTAAAAGTGATGAAAAAAAAAACCCTTTAATTATACTCCTGAAACTTTTATAAAATTTCAAATTTATCCTTTATTTCAAATTATTATTTTTTTAAAAAAAATAAAAAACAAAAAAATGAAGGGTAAATTGGTCTTTTTAGTGGTTTCCGTTAGGGTTTAACAGTAAAAATAGATGGAGGGGGTCAATTGCATCAAATTGAAAGTTCAAGTAGTAAAATTGAGAATTTTTTGAATTTGAAAAGTTTTCTTTAAACACATGGTAGTTCAAGGGTCCTAAGTAAAATTATCCCTTAAAATGAACATTAGTTATGGTCTTCCTTCATTTTTTTTTTATAGCTTCTAATTAAATATTTCACTCATCGAGTCTTGCTTATCAAGGAAGAGTACTGTTAGAGTATTAATTACATAACTAAATTTACTATTTTTAATCGTTTTTTTTTTCTTTTCTTTTGAGACAATTGGTAATCTTATTCAAATAAATAATTGTAGGTATGCGCTTTTTCCCAATTGACACGTAGGAAGGATTCAATACCGGCCTTATTGGATCCTTTTAGCAATTTAGAATTGATGATTGGTCCCTATAAAGCCCTTTTTAGGTTTTATTGTCTATATTTTTTCTACTCTTTTTTTTTTTTTTTTTTTTTTGTTGGTTGTATTTTTAAGCTTTTTGTTAACAAATAAGAAACCATAAAAATTGAACTTGTGGGGATCATACGTTGGTTGCCCTTGGATTCATCCGAGAATTGAAGGTCTTTTCCAAAAGGAGAGTGTTGGAGTGAACATGACGAATCTATGCCAATGGCTGAAACCTTAGCCAAGTGGAAAGAATTAATTAAATAAAACAATTTCAAGCTGAGGTTTGGTGAATCTCGTTCAACACAAGCTAAAAAGTTTGGGCATACACAGAAATAAGCAGAGTTGGGTAGGCCTTTTTTATTAAAAAAATATATACATATATATATATTCAGCAAATGATTCTCAAAGAGACTTTTTGCTTTTCTTTTCTTTTTCTTTTCTCTCTCTTTTTTATTATTATTATTTCGTACTTACAGACTTTTTTCTTTTCTTTTCTTTTCTCTCACTGTCATGAGTAAAAGAACAACAACATCATAAAACAATGCAAAAGAAAAAAGTTACATAAACCAAACCAAAATTTCATTAACCTCCTGAACTTTCGCGTTTTTTATATACACATTCTAACGTTAAAAAACTTTCATTTTAGTGTATCAAAGTTTATTTTACTTCCACTTTCTCTTCTCCATTAGAATTTCACAAGAAATCTTAACGGATCAGTGTTAAATTACTAAAATGCCCTTATTAACAATGGAAGGAAAGTGGAAGTAAAATAAACTTTGATACACCAAAATAAAAGTTTTTTGAACATTAGGGAAGGTATCTGCAAAAAGCGAGAAAGTTCAGAGGGATTAGTGAAGTTTTCCTTAATAATTTTTTATTTATAAATAAGGGTAAATTTGAAATTTTTACAAAATTTAGGGGTATAAAGGTCTTTTACACATTTGACTATTTGATTTAACTGCAAAATCCTAACGGAAGGGTAAAAGTGAAAGAGAATAAAAATTGAATACACTAAAGTGAGAGTTTTTGAATATTAAGGGTATCTACAAAAAGCACGAAAGGTGAAGGAGATTAATAGAGTATCCCCAAAATAATACTATTCATGCAGCAATTCATTCCACAGCTTTTAGAGAGGATCCGCAAGATATATGAAAGGAGGATGCGGGAATGTTGCTAGCGGCCCATAATGAAAATTTTGTAAGTGCTATAGACGGCAGTTGAAAAATTCTTAGCTTCAGACCAACTGCAGAATGGATTGCGAAAAGGGTAAGAGATATGTCTGTAAGTAGGTAATGAATCCTACGTTGGACTACAAGACAGATGACAACAAAGTCAATGAATCATAATGTTTAAACTTAGTCTTCTTGGCAATAAAAGGCTTCATCGAAAGAGAGTCGGAAGGAAGAGCAGAAATAAAAATCGGCACATCTTCTCAGAAAAAATGAAGGACAGTGGCACGTGTAGCCAACACACGCCGCAACGAATGATGGCCTCTATGCCAAAGAATTAGAGATAAAAACGTCTAATCCAAATGATTCTCCATACTATTTTCGGATTCATGCAGTCCACCTCAAGACGCACGAAGCCTTGGAGAGGTGCTTCATTCATTGAAGACGTCCCATTACATTAAGTTCAACGGTGATAAATTTCCAACTCAAGTCCTTTTGCTATATAACAAAGGGGGTCAGCTCTCAACATCCAACCTCTTGGAATGATTACATAGGATCTCGACGAAATTTAACAATTTGTTTTTTTCCTAAAACGACAAAAAACAGCCGGCAAAAATCTGACGGTAGACTGGCAAACTCTTTGACAATTTGAAGATGAAAAGCTCAAACTTAAAAAATGATTTTCGGGTTTTAAAAAAGAAAAACAATTTTATAAGAATTAAAGAAAGTTTTCTCGGTTAACCGAAAATGTTTTCAATTTGACCACAATTTTTCGGTTGTACCAAATATTGGAAAGGAAAATGTTAGTTGTTTTTCTAGTGTTCTTCTGGTGTTCTCTCAGTTATGATGTGGCTTTTAAAATCACAAATAGATTAGAAATCAATAATGATAATTTCAAATTCAACGATAATTTTAAAAGCCACGTCACAGTTAAGAGAACACTAGAAGAACACCTAGCATATCCCTATTAAAAAATAGGAAAAACAATTCCAAAAAAAATTTTACGTAACCGTGCATAAGCTAGAAAAGGTCATGCAAAATATTCAGTAATGTCTTTAAAGAACCACACGTCTCTCTCACATGAATGGATGTCGCACCATCAGGAGTAGAGTGAAGTCTGCAAAACATGATAAATGGCATTCCAAAAATACAAAACATGATAACACTTAAAAGATCCAGAGGTCCAAGAATGACATGAACATCTGGTAGTCATAAACATTTCTAGACAACAAGATTTCAAAACCCTACTCAAATGCTGAAAGCACAATCACTCAGTAAAGATCACCTTCCTTGTGTGTGTGAATCAGACAGTCTGAAGTCGGGTATGAGACACAAGTCAGCAGATAACCTTCCTTCATTTGATTGTCATCAAGGAATGAACCATCGGACTGGTCCACCGAGCCGGACACCTTCTTCCCAGCACAGGTAGAGCAAGCCCCAGCCCTGCAGGAATAAGGCAGCTCAATTCCAGCACTCTCAGCTGAATCTAGGATGTAAGCATCATCAGGGGCGTCAAACTCATTCTCTTCACCATCTGGTCCTACAAGCTTAATCTTGTATACTGCCATTGCGGATGCTCTGAAAGAGGGGGATGCTTTCAAGCCAAAAGCTTTGCTGATGCTCTTTACAGATCCAATAGGGAATGGCAGCTTGACAATGGCACTTGTGAAACGGTTCTGAGGTGTAGTTCTTAACATACAATGGGAGGGAAGTTTCACAGTTGACATGGTTGAGATGGTTGACATGAATCCACAAAGCAAATTTCTGCTGGTTTAATAACTAATTGCACACCTAGTACAGGAAACAAAGCTATTAAGGTCTATAACGCTAATTTTACCATTAAAAATAAATGAAATAATGTTTATAACATCAATCTAAACAAAAGAAACTGACAGGGGAAAAATTAGAAAATATAAATTGTTCAAGGCATAAAGATTCACGCTCGGGTATCATCTCGCAAAAACTCCCTATAGATGCATATATAACAAAGGCGAACTGATTAATGCCCTCCCTGGATATCTCTATTTCTTCGAGCTGCCTTTCTTGTCGTGAACTTCAATGGGATAATGCTAGAAAAAGATTTGAACCTAACGCCTGCCCCAACCCCACTAGACCCTTTTACCACAGGAGTCAAGGACAAAGGCTGAACAGGAGATTGAATGTTATTGATTAAGAGTAAAAAAACAAAATTCTAAAAACAATATCAAAGCATATATTCTTGTTTTGAATTATACTATTGTTTTTCAGAATATTGAGCATGTGCCAAACTGGCTCCTAATCACATTGTTATTACCTCTTAAAGCATTAAATCCATTGGGTATTGTATGACTATTAAAGAGCACAAACCCAAGATACAAGAAGATTCCCACTGCGAGACAGCAGCAGAATGTATAAGAGCTGAAATAGGGGCAGGCATTTCCATTGTATCAGGTAACTAAGCATTAAGGGGGGAATGGGGAAAAATTGACAACTGCGTGGGGCAAATAATAGGAAGATCACAATTTTGATCTCTCCATTTCTCCACTGGATGAAATGCGTGAACATCCTTTGCAGCCAAGGGGTTGGTATTTTGTATGCCTTTTAAAGCTTCACAACAATATGGAACTAAACTTTCCATTATGGAAGAAAAGACAATTGATGTATGGAGCACTATGAGAAGACGCAAGCTAAAGGCTCTCTGCTCTTCACTCGAGGCTCCAAATTTATAATCACTTGATAGAAATAGCCTATCTCAATCATTTAACCAATGCCTATATATATTATGAAACTATACTGTTTGTTGAGTCAAATTCCAGTGGCGGCACTAACTACATTGTCTGCTTTTTAATCTTGGAATTTGTTTCCAAGCACACCCTAGAGCACATCCTTGCAGGCAAAGGGAGTGGTATTTTGTATGCCTTTTAAAGCTTCACAAAAAAATGGAACTAAACTTCAAATTTTGGAAGAAAAGGCAATTGATGTCCGGAGCACTATGAGAAGACGCAAGCTAAAGGCTCTTTGCTCTTCACTCGAGGCTCCAAATTTATGATCACTTGATAGAAATTGCCTATCTCAATCATTTAACCAATGCCTATATATAGTCTGAAACTACACAATCTGTTGAGTCAAAGTCCAGTGGCAGCATTGACGGCGCAAACTACACTATCTGCTTTTTAATCTAGGAGTTTGTTTCCAAGTACACCCTAAAGCAGATGGGTGAACAACCTTGCAGACAAAGAGGGTAGTATTTTGTATGCCTTTTAAAGCTTCACAAAAAAATGGAACTAAACTTCAAATTTTGGAAGAAAAGGCAATTGATGTCCAGGGCACTATGAGAAGACGCAAGCTAAAGGCTCTCTGGTCTTCACTCAAGGCTCCAATTTTATAACCACTTGATAGAAATAGCCTATCTCAATAATTTAACCAATGCCTATATGAAACTAAACTGTTTGTTGAGTCAAAGTCCTCTGGCAGACAGAAGACACATGGATATTCTTTTTCTCTAGGGTAATCCAGATAAAAAAAAATACATAACAAATTATTCGTTACTGTTACAGACAGAAGCAACCTTTGACTGCCATACAGATCATGCACGATTGTGCATTGCATAAAAAATAATTCAGATGAATCATCTCCACCTGCAGCTAACCCTATGGTTGCCTCTTAGTAAGGTTATCACTGATGGTTATCTTGCAGTATGGTGCACCAGAGAACCAACAGATTTTTCATTTGCTAGGTATTGACTATATAATGACCCAGCAAAAGCATGGTTCCATCTGAATTAACATGAATAAGTTGGTAACTCTGAACTGGTGTAGATACATGGTCTTAGTGTTAAATAAATAGTCTCCTATAATTCCAACTGGTGGCCATCTCACACTCCTATAGAAGCTACACAAGCCTTCTTCACAAATCACAAAGGTTGCATTTGGATTTGAGGATTGCTTGACTTGAATTCTAACAACACATGATGGATTTGCACTTGAGGATATTGCCCCGGTGAAAAGACTATCGGTGAATTTGACATAACATCTTATCCCAAATCATTTCCAATCCACATATTAATAAGGTTAAACCCATCCATGAACTTCATTCATAGAAAAAAAATTTGTACTTTTCATACTTTATTAGATCCTAAATTAGAAACCAAAATCCAAACCCATCTCTTACCAAAAAAAAAAAAAATCCAAACCCTTTCTCCAATTTGTCCAGCCAAATGAACCATGTGAATTGTGACATAAGCAAAACTCAAAAGCAAAGGGGGTCATAAGAAGTGTCTAGCTCAATAAAGATGAGGAAATGCTTCAAGGTTCTGAAATAAAATAAAGATTTTCAATTCATAGGATAATTTTTTTTGTTTTATAGGTTTCGTAGGAGATATATTATTATGATTTCCTCACTTGAAAGAGATTACATGATCATTGTTGTTCACAAAGATTTCCTCTAACCCAGTACAATTTTGGAAGACCATTCTTGTATGTGCTTTTAATCACATGACTATTGAATGGATCTTATACTATTACTAGTGACTAAATAGTTTATAGACTATATACTTCCTATGTACTAGAGTTGCGCCCTCTCTGCGCATATAATGAATTTGAATTATTTATACATGCAAATATAATTTTTTTGGATAAGTTTATACATGCAAATATATACACCTAAAACAACCAAGACCAACTCCGGAACATATTATAGGTATCCCTCATCTATGCTTAAAATGCCTTTGCTTGTCCTCTTCACGTGAGTGACCAAACTCCTAGCACTAAATTGACAGCTATCAACCAGTATAATGTTTAGTGACAAAGTTCACAATTTTAGCCTCAATTTGACATGGGTCCATATTCTATAGTGCTCTGATTGGTCTCTGAGAAATGCAGGCAAAAAACAAAAAAAGTATCTCAAAAAAAATTTAAATCACAGAAATGCCATCATATAATAGCAAAATATAATTGAATAAGTCCTAATCTCAAACCAAAGGGCATCTTCACTGGAAAGAAGAAAAAGAAAAAAGGGTACTTCTAAAACTCCGAAATATAAATCAAAAACCGGTGTGAAATTGAAAAGGAACAAATTTTAGAAGCATGCCGTTCGTGATTGTAGTACCTTGATTATATAAAAATCCAAAAACACTCATTTATCACTAGATAAGCAGGACCAAACACGAACTGAAACCCAAAACACTGTCTTCCTTTTTTTCCTTTACCCTTTATTGGGCTATCTTTTCCTCCGTATCTCCGAGCAACCAAAACAGAGAGTAAAGCTCCCGATGTTTTGACGAAACAAAATCAAAACCAAGCAAAGAAGCAGACATCAACAGCATCCAAAACAAAACATATATAAACATCGATACACAGAGAGAGAGAGAGAGAGAGAGAGAGAGAGAGAGAGCTCACTGAGATGGGGGGCGGAGAGGAATCCACAGAGAGGAAAGAGGGCTTTCAGCGGAAAGCGCAGTAGACGAGGGTAAAGACTGCAAGAGTCACGGGTGGATTTATATATACATGTTGAAGAGAAAGTGCAGTCTGTTGAGTGAAAGGTGCGGCTTTTGGCATCTGTTGAAAGCCAGGGTCCATCAAGAGACGCTTAGATCCCTAATTGCCAAGCACCGAACCTACCAACTACTCTTTCCTTTTCTTTGGCTTCTTTCTATTTTCTTATTTCAAAATATTTTTCAATCCCATCTATAAAATAGTTTCTTATTTCTTTTATTACGTGAGAAGAGTAACTATATTCATCACCTCATTATTTATTTCTCTTTCGCTAAAGCTGATGTGGCGTAGTCCCAGTAACATATGATGCATAAAAATTAATTTTTGAAAATTAATTTTTTTATATTCTAGCGTCCATCTTGCTTATATTTCTGTTGACTTAGCATGTTTTGTCTAACATTGATTTTTATATTAATTCAACGGAAATGCACGCGAGATTATGAGCGAAACCAGGACTTTCATATGGAGGGCTGAAAGTATAGTTCCGCCCCTAGCTACACCTACATGGGTCTATCCCTTCTCGAGATGGACATCAATGCGTCATTATGTAAAGAAGTATTGTCCTTAGATTTTTAGTTGTGCATGCGGATTGATATCACGCCATAACTTTAGAAGGATAGGAGAGTGGGGGATAACCGGATAATGCGATGACGTATAACATTATTTATGTGAGAAACTTTTTTTTTAGAGTTAAGTATATTCATCATCCCATTATCTTCCATCCCCAAAGCTTATATGTGGTTGTCTCCCCAAGTAAATAATCAATCCACATGCACCAAATCAAGATGGAGTCAGAAACTATTATGAATAAGGGTCAACAATTCAAAAATCTTCACATGGTAACCAATGACTAGAAATAACAAAAATAGATTACTAATGTTATCGAAATTGCTTGTAAAATGGTAAACAAAAGGAAAGAAAAAAGAAAAAAAAAAAAAAAAAAAAAAAAAAAACCAACTTGAGTAAAAGGACATGGTATCAAACTGAAATTAATATTTTTTCCACTTATCAATTAAAAAAAAAAAAACTAAAATTAACTTTATAATGTCAAAAAGAAATTGGATTATTAAAATAATTATTTATTGTTGAAGAATTTGAGTATAGGATTTACTTTGATATACCTAACCGCCGAAGGACCATAAAGCTTGTCTACCTTGAGGCTTCTTAAGTTTGACGATTAAATGATTTAAAGTTCTGCATGAACCATTCGGATAAGTCTAGGTCTAGTAGCCTAACAAAAAGTACATCACCCTAACCTGGGAGGTGATCTACCACAGGGCCGAAATACACTTAGACCACAATAAAATATGTGACACACGATTTCCTCTATCCATGTTTGATAACGGTTTACTCACCCTAGATGATCTCCCCTTATTTGTAGGATGAATCTTTCCCATATCCAACAAATTTTAATTGGGAAATCTTAAAAGCTATATTAAGGAAAAGCGAGAACAATGTATCAATATAAGGAGACGGATCTCTTCATCAAGCGTGCATCTATCTATTCCCTTAAACTCTCGCAATTTACTTCCTCTCCTACCCTCGTACTTAAGCATAAAAAATGGTTCTACTGGACCTCCAACGGACTTCTATAATCTCCTTTTCAGCTTTCCCTTTCTGCAAACATACTTTTTATCTCATTCCATAACTTGTCATTGTTGATGTTGTCAACTAGGGCTGTGGACCAAATATCATCATTTAGCCATCAACCATGGGAAAGAAGGGTATGCATGTTAGTTGGTGGCTGAAGGCTGGAGCAATGGAATAGAAGGTAACAACCATTATCTTCATAATCATACCTGTCTCAATGGAATGGTGGGTCACCTAACAATCAGAGTAGTAATATTTTTCATAAGCTACTCATCTAAGAAGATGCAATCGCGTATCCAGGTTAGACCGTTCGGCGTGCACCCAACTTTCACGTAAATGCCTCTCTTAATTCAGAGATGCAGAATACTCACTCGTGTATCGTTAGAATGCATTAACCCAAACAAAAGGACATTTGTTTTCTTTCTTAGAACAATAATTTGATTGTAATTTTTTAAATCCGGGATTTTTTTGAAAAAACAAAAGCCTCAATTAAGCTCGGTTGATCGAGTACTCAATTGTGGTTCGTGGCTCATGGCTTGGTTGATCGAGTACTCGATTGTGGCTCATGGCTTGGTTGAATCCCTTGCTACAAGCTCAGACATGAAACGGGTCCTAATGAGCCGAGTACGAACTGAATATGACCCTTGTTACATTTAAGGTGAGCTTTGCCAGATCCAATGATACCACATACATTAATTGGTAACATTTAAGGTACGAGAGATATCAAGACCACGGACGGTCTGTCACTGTTCACCAATTATCCTGGAGAGATGCATGCATCTTCTTTTACACACTACTACCCAGGGCAGAGTAGAAATGGGAAATAAAAGGGCCAAAATATAGGGCTTAAAACATTCAACAATATGTTATAGCGCAAGTGAAAGTGAAAAAATTGGTTCACCTCTCCAACAAACAATGTCTACCACCATGGCATCTACATATTCAAAGAAGAGCAGAAGGAAAAACAGCCCAAAAAAGAAGAAAACTTGACATTCAAAGAAAGAACTTATAAGTACTATAGCTCCCATGAGCTCACTACAAAATTCCTTTTCCAAAAGATCTCAGTATACGCGGACTGGCTTCCCCATTGTAGTTTTCAATGACAAGCTCCTCACCTGATTTCCATAAGAAAAAAGTTATAATCATACATGCAATCCCCAAATGGTAAAATAAAAGCACCACCAACATCTCCATAAGAAAGGGAAACCAAACGGGGGAAGAAAAACCAGAACAAAAAAGAAAAAATTACAAGCTATAAAAAATAGGGAAAAATTAGAGTCGGTGCCTAAGAACTGCATGATAAAGTTTAACAGAATACTAAATTAATGCTTACTTAGTCTAGGGCTAACAGCATATTAAGTTATTCAAAGGAAGAAAGCACTTACATTCTGCCAATTCTTCTTCAACAATGAAACGAGGAAATTAACACTCATCTGAACATTTTGGAAGATCTGCTTCTCCTCCATAGCACCATTGCCCACAGCAACTCCCATGCAAAGCACCTTCTTCAGTTGGAACTTTACCATAGCCTTAGTCTCATTAACTTTAGACTCGATGGATTCTTGATGAGTAACAAGAGTTGGGAACTTGCCTACATTACCAAAAAGGGTCTCAATAAAAACATATAATGCATATACAACACCCCTAAAGGCCAAGATTAAAAAGCCTACCTACTAACGAACAGAACATTCATTGTCACTCATTGTCACAGTTGTTCATAAAATGCAATGCAGTATGCACGTTTAAATTAACCCACAACATAGTGAACAAACTACTCAACCCAAAAAGTGGGTAGAATGAACAAATTACACATGTACTATTACTTGAGAACGATATACATTATTCCTTAAAAACAATATACATCACAAGAACCAGTCAATAATGCAAAAAACAAAGAGATACAAATAATGTGTTCAAAACAAAAAAGAATATATATTGTTTTTATAAAACAAAAAAGAAAATGTACTTAAATTTTAATAGACAACAAATGTAATATTCATTGACATAATACACTTGCCTGCCTTGTTGAGGCCAGGGCCCAAAAGACGGGGGATCTGCTTGATGACAGCTTCTGATGCTAAAAAGGCATGGTATTTCTTAGCTAGTTTCTTAACCAATTTCTTGTTTTTGTTAAGCTTTTTCAACGCTTCAACATCCATATAATCCAAACCAATCTTCTCTGCCTGTATTTCATTATTAAGATATTATGTCGAGAAACTAGATAAGATAATTCAATCATAAAAATCAATAGCAATGAAAAATGAATTCTTTTGAAGCAGGCATAAAGTTGGCAAAAACACAGGAAAAACCAATGTATGAGGAAGGCAAATAGTACACGCCAAACACTAAAAATAAACCTTAATAATTAGAAACTGAACACAAAATGAAAACATTTATACTCGTATGCTACTTAGATAGCTTGAATGTAAAGAGAAAAACAAAAATAATTGCAACTAATCAAGAAGATTACTTGACCAATCTTACATCGCTCAACTATATCCTAGAAGACAATACAAATGTATGTTATTCTAAAATAACCCATAAAACTAGAAGAATGTTATCAGTGTACTTACACCCAGTAATCAATTAAAACCTCTAGGGGTATAATGAAAGCAACCAACAAATATTTCTTTTCTACAAAAATAAAAACAACAATAATGCGTGTACAAGGAGCTTAACTAGTGATGTAACTGGGGCACGTAGCATATCCAAACATTAAAATAAACCACCATAGGGTCATAAAATGTATTGCTCACCATCACTTTGTAAGCAATGGAAATCAGTATGATTTCGGTTTCAGATGCCTGTCCTAGACGGTTTTTTTTTCCTAAAATGTAGATTACACTTAAATCTGACAACAGTAAATTTTTATTTGCACACTAAAAGAAGTTAAAAAGTATGGCATTTAATTGCACATATCTTTTCAAAAAAAAAAAAAATTGCACATATCTTTCATAACCATCCACCAAATCAATTTACAAAATCTATGAAGAAATATAATTTTGCTTCAAGTTATTGCCAGATTTCGTACACAAAATATTTAATAACGTCTACATAGCTCAAAGTGATAAAACGCTCTAGATACAACTCAACCAGCACTACCATCAAACAAAATAAAAGAATATTGGAATTTAAATCTAGAAGACATCAGGAAATGCAGAAGTTCAGACAATATAAATAGAGATGTAGACACTTATATTGAAAATGGAACCAGCAAAAAATTCTACTCTAATTTCTTTGTTCCAGACAAGCAGAATAGCATCATTACCTCTTCAACATGTTGAGCATCTCCAAGCATGCACACTTTCATCTTGGGACGAGGGATGTGCGGTAACTTAACAGAACCACTGAAACGCTTATCCTTCTGAGGATCATAGTTTTTCAGTCCAATCTGGAGTTCAATGGTCTCAGTGAAATTACGTTTCTTATCCTTAGATCCAGCCATAATTGTGGAGATAGACTCTTTTAAGGTATCACTTGAAAGCTTACTGTAAAAACAAGAATCAAGGAGTCAGATCAGGCAAATTGAAAAGCGTCACACCCTGATGACTTCCTCTTTTAGTCAGAGGACAATAATAAAACACTCCAGAAAAAAAAAATTAACGAAGCAATGATTTTCAAAGAGCAAATTATAAACAACATTTTAGTACTTGAGTCCTAATCAAACATGACTACCCACAGCATCACATCCATAATTCTGCCGAGTCAGAAACTTCTAAACGATCACATCCTCAAGCAACAAAAATCTTCAGTTACAAATTCAGACAAACTCCACCAGCTTTACCCCAATCCCCAAAGGAACAAAATAATGTCAATACCATCACAACTACTCCTTCCTAGTGCCACTCACAAATGAAATAGCACCATATGGGCTAAACTTTCTATCACTAATGCAATGCAAAGTTCTTTAACAAAAACCATAAAAAGAAAAGGTTCAATCACTGATAAATTTTAATATCAAAATCCTTAAACAACTTAACATTTTCACACCAATTACAGAACTAGATTAACATCACCTACCGAGCACAGAAAAACAAAATCAAGCATACGATTGGCAATTTCAACATTGACTGTTCGCTAAAATTCCAAAAACAAAATCCAACAAAACATTATTTGATATAAAAGCAACCCACAAGCTTAGATTTCACACATACCTCATCTTTGAAACTGCTTTCACTCCACAGACCCACTAAAAGATTTTTCTTCTGCAAACAAAACCATAACACATCAAAAGGGAAACCCAAAACCACAAACAAATGGTTACAGAAATGTTATACATATTTAGCCTACAATCAAATGAAATAAATAGCTGGAACGCTAAACATCGAAAACCCATTTGGTTTCCTGGAGAACATAAACATACGGGGAGAAACGAAAACTTTGGACCAGTGTCAAGACCTCAAAAAAAAAAAAAAAAATCCCCCTGTTTTCTCCGGAAACAAACACGAGTTATACAGACCTAGGAAGCAAAGCAACAGATCATTTCAAAATCGAGAAAATGAAATTGCGAGTGAAGAAGAAAGACCTGCTGAAGAGAAACGCTATCCAAGGTTTGTGGCGGCCAGATGAGAGTATATATATAGCAAGGGAAGACTGGTATGGCTGATAAACCCTAAACGAAATTTGCATGCTTACTGGAATTTGGCGGGCTTGAGATCTGTTTGGGGTGGGTTGGGCTATGTTGGTCCAATTTGGATTCAGGGCCTAGATTTGATTGTGGGTTTCTGGCTCATAAAATCAACCCAGACTGTCTTGGACTCACGGGCTTCCTATGAAATTGCCAAGGAAAAAAAAAAGGAAAAGAAAAAGGAAGAAACAAAATAAGTGACAAGTAAGAGCTATATAAAGGTCGTGCCGTGTCAAGTAAGAGCTATCATAGCTAAAGGTTTTAAGATTAAACTTTGACTCTGTCAAATCACTTCTTTATTAAATTATAATTTCTTACTAGTTTAAACTTTTGGGATAACTAATAATTTATCATGATATTAGAGCTTATTACAGGACGAATGAGACCCACACTACTACTTACCCTGTGACAAAGATCAGGAAAAATAATCTCACGTTGCCTGTAAACAAGACTTTGGGCATATTTATAAAGAATGAGTAACCATTTCTTATAGAACAAGATTTATGAAATGAGTTACGCCTACAAATTTCTCCATGATTGGCTGAAAATCACGTCTAATAAGCAGATGTCACTAGTTCAATTCTTCTTCTCCTCTTGTACGGACATGTAAAAATATATATATATATATATATATATTATGCCAACCCTACTATCAATATAGAAAATGGATTCAAATTTTTTGCAACTTACAGACTTTGAGAATTCCTTTTGCCCAGGGCAGGGGACACCTTTACCCTAATAGTGATAGGTGGCTCACTGCTTAGGCCCTTTGCATAGGCAAATGTATGACGTACATTGTGAAAATTGTGGTGAGAATTGAGATTTCTCGTTGATGCTTAAATATGTATTTCATTTAATTAAGTTTTGTCTTTCCCAATTGGTAGTTAATTAAAGGCATGCATTTTTATGGTGGTGATGATGTAGGATGGAGTATTGTTATTAGTTAAGGGTGATTTTGTCTTTTTAGTCAATTACATACGTTTTCGTATTTTTTTTTATATGCATGTTCGTCCTTACCTAAGAAAGAAAATAGGAGAAATAGATTTGAACTAAAGGGTAATTATCCTTTCCCTTCATGAACTATCATGCGATTATCATTTTCTCTCATGAACTATCAACTTTACATTACACCCTTCATGAACTATCATTTCGTTATCAAAGCCCCTATTCTGTTAGTCAAGGCCGTTAAGTCAAACGGTCAACCGTACTATTCATCATACTATTTACGACACCGTTCACGATTAACAGTACTGTTCACGACTTTGACTGACGAAAGAGAGGTTTTGGTAATAAAATGGTAGTTCATGGGGGTGTAATGTAAAATTGGTTGTTCATGGGAGGAAAGGATAATTTCCCCTTGAACTAATGATTATCGTTATATGAAGCGTAGTCTTCAACTGATTAAATTGTCACTTAGAAATGCACAATTTTTAGGATTTTATAAATGAAATATTATGAAAAGAATTTCATCAAATTGGTCACCTTCCATCCATTTTAACATATTTCAGATTAAGGGTCTATTTGAAAATTGCGTTTGAGATGCTTAAAAGTACATTTAACACTCAAAAAGTACATTTAAAGAAAAAAGTACTTAATTGGTAAAAAAATTAAAAGCGTTTTAAGGGTCCAAAAAGCCTAAAAATAATAATAAAAAAAAACTTTTAGCAAAAGCTTAAAAATGAAGCTTTTGCATAAAAGCTTTTTTTGATTTAAAAACTTTATTTCTTAAACGCAATCCCAAATAGGTTTTAAATAATAGTAATTCCGAGGCTAAAACGGCGTGGTTTTAGTGAATCTATAACCTTCTCTTCCCTAACTCCTAGCTGCTTCCTTCTTGCGTTCCAAATCAAAACCCTAGCTGCGTCTCTTGATTGGGGATAAGAGCACCCACTGCAGGCTCTTCAAACCCAATTTTTGGTTAGTTTGAAAAGCCAATTTAACAAAAAGGCCCAAAATCCCCACTTTTCAGACTCTCTATTTTAACTAAAAACTTAACAAGATGAACAGTATTCTTTCATATTTAACATTTACTATTCCCTCTTCATTTATTAAACAACCATATTTTCTCTCTCTTTCTTTTTTCTTTTTCCTTTCTCTACCCTTTCTCTTTCCGCTGGGCACACTTCCTCTCTGAGCAATTCCTCTCTCAGCTTTCTTCCTCTCTCAGCTTTCTTCCCCCGTGTTTTTTTCTTCCTCTCGCTCCCGGAGAAGCCGTTTTTCACCTCCATCTTCCTCCGTGTGTTTTTTTTTTTTTTTTTTCTAATCCTTTTCAGCTTTCTTCCTTACCGCCAGAAAACGCCGACGAGCACCACTGTGTAAGGTGTAACCTTCATCGAACAGTTGGAACCTCCATCTTCATCGCACAAATCCACGTACGGAACCTTCACGCCGCAATTGTCTCAGGAATCCAGAGGATTCGGCGTGAAGGCACCCATTCCGACCTGACCGGCGTGAAGGCACCCATTCCGGCGTGAAGGCACCCAGTCGACGTGAAGGACCCATCTTGTAGGCTCCACTGAGAACCCAAATCACAAACAGAGAACCCCATCTTTTTCAGAGAAAATTGAGAAAAGGGTATGATTTGTAAACCAATGGAAGCTGAGGATAAAATAAAGTTTGAAGAAATGGGTATGCGAAAGATTGGGAAATTCACGATCGCCGAGAAGAAGGAACAGCAAGAGCGACGTCGTCGTTTGAGGACGCTGCTGAGGAAAATTTGCAGCAAAACGAAAATGTTTTGTTTAGGTTTATTATATTTTATATTTTATTGTAATATGGGCATTTCAGTAACTTTAACACTTAAAAGTTAAAGAAAGAATAAACAAATATTTGGAAAATAATATTTTAATCAAATAGTAGAAGTGAATTGTTAAAGTAGAGAGGCTGAAAAGTGTGCTCTAAAAAGGTGGGCTGTTAAAATAACCAAAAATGTGTTTTTGATTATTTTGAAGAGCCAAATTTGAAGAGGCTACAGTGGATGCTCTAACCTAAGCCCATTTCCGCCAACCCTATATAAAACAAAGGTCTCAGTCTCTTCTCTCTCACATTCACACACACTCAGCACCAATGGCCGCCGCACGGCCTCTCGTCACAGTCCAACCACTCGAGGGCGACATGGCCACCGACTCCGCCACCACCGTGCACCTACCGGACGTTATGAAGGCCCCAATGCGGCCCGACGTCGTTAGGTTCGCCCACGCCAACCTATCAAAGAACAAACGACAACCCTACGCCGTGTCGAAGAGCGCGGGCCATCAAACCTCCGCCGAGTCGTGGGGAACCGGGCGCGCCGTTTCCCGTATACCCCGCGTCTCCGGAGGGGGTACCCATCGCGCCGGCCAGGCCGCCTTCGGCAACATGTGCCGTGGTGGCCGCATGTTCGCCCCCACTAAGATCTGGCGGCGCTGGCACCGCAAGGTCAACGTCAATCTCAAGCGCTATGCCATCGTTTCGGCCATCGCCGCCTCCGCTGTCCCGTCCCTCGTCCTCGCCCGCGGCCACCGCATCGAGTCCATCCCCGAGCTGCCCCTCGTCATCAGCGACTCCGCCGAGAGTGTTGAGAAAACCTCTGCGGCTCTCGGGGTTCTGAAGCAGATCGGTGCCTATTCCGACGCCGAGAAGGCCAAGGACAGCCACGCGATTCGTCCCGGCAAGGGTAAGATGCGAAACCGCCGGTACATCAACCGGAAGGGTCCGCTGATCGTCTACGGGACCGAGGGGGCCAGTCTCGTGAAGGCATTCCGGAACATCCCTGGGGTTGAGATCGTGAACGTGGAGAGGCTGAACCTGCTGAAGCTGGCTCCTGGTGGTCACCTCGGGCGGTTGGTGGTCTGGACCAAGTCGGCCTTCCAGAAGCTGGACTCCATCTACGGGTCTTTCGAGAAGCCATCAGAGAAGAAAAAAGGGTACGTGTTGCCGAGGGCGAAGATGGTGAACGGTGACCTCTCCAGGATTATCAACTCCGACGAGATTCAGTCCGTGGTGAGGCCTATCAAGAAGGATGTGAAGAAGGCGGCAATGAAGAAGAACCCGCTGAAGAATCTGAACGCCTTGCTGAAGCTCAACCCCTACGCCAAGACCGCCAGGAGGATGGCTCTTTTGGCGGAGGCCGAGCGCGTTAAGGCAAAGGAGGAGAAGCTTGAAAGGAAGAGAAAGCCGATCACCAAGGTATATATATATTTCTTTTACTATTGTGCTAATTTTTTGAATTTTAAAAATGTGTAGAGGAAATAGTTTTTGTGCCTAAGTCAGTCTCATAGATTTCAAGTAGAATAATTCTGATCATTGATAATGATGAAAATGGTAACCATCAAGGAAATGGATTGGAATGCTGTTGATGCTTCCATATAATTGGCTGGTACAGGGCTACTAATGCTGTCAATTTTTGGCCCGACCCGCTAATCCGGTATAATTTTATACAAAATTAGGCGGGGTTAAAGTTAGGGGTCTGACCTTAAAAAGGTTGGGTTAGGGTTGACACATGAACCTGAACTTAACACTTGAACCTGAATTGTCACCCCTAATTGGTAGTCCCACTTGCGGCTGCAATGGCTAGAATGAATGGAATTGTGAAGGTTTCTACTAGCAGCTTTTTTTTTGTTGATGAATAAAACATTTTCAATTGAAAGTTGTAAAAATGTTTGAGATTTGAGCAGTTTGTAATGGACATTTTTGGGTTTTCTTGTTTATTTTGGATTTTGCCAGGAGGAGGCTGCTGCTATCAAGGCTGCCGGAAAATCATGGTACCAGACCATGATATCTGAGAGTGACTATGCGGAGTTTGAGAATTTCACTAAATGGCTCGGAGTCTCTCAGTGATTTACCTTCCTCAACCTTAATTTATTTTAGGTGTATAGCCATTTTGTTCGCTGGAGACTTCAATTAATATTCTGGTTCTTGATTTTTAATCAGAATATATTTTTGAGTTTTAGTGGGAGTTAGAAAATGTTTGCGGCTTCGAAAGCGAAATCTTGGACATGAAAGGAAGTTCTTACTAGTATTCTTAGTCTCCAGTTTCTCTTATGTCATGACATAAGGTATTTACAATTTGATTTCGAAAAATGATAATTGACATTTGTGACGTGGCAGTAGGGTTGAGATGTGTAGGTTGAGACAATTTTTCTTCCTCATATTTGCATTAATCGCCTCTCTTCATTTCATTTAATAAAATTGAGAGGAAAATGCTAGGGGTTCTCCCCTTAGTGTTTTCTTAGCGTTTTTTCAGTTTTACGTAGAACATGATTTAAGAATAAATAAAATTATAGTGGTCTTTACGATCGGTTTTTTTATGCATTAGTACCAAATTTGAAGCATTAACACTAAAATTGAGGCATTAGCACTAAATTTAGGATGATCAAATCCATTTTGAGTGATACTATTCCTAAAGAATTAACCTTATACCCTAAGGTTTTAGTTTTGAATAAAAAAACAAGTTTTAAAGCATTAGAACTTAAATATTAGTTCATAAAAATTAATCTGTAGACCAAAAAAAAAAAAACGGTATTAAAATTTTATTTTTTCTTAAATCATGTTTTACATTAGACTGAGAGAACGTTAAAAGAACACTAAGAGGAGAACCCATAGCAAATCTCAAATTGAGAGGACCCTTCTCGAACTTCCGAGTAGTACTTCTTGAAACAATCAAAGAGCTAGTGTTATCCAATTGTGCCTTACATTTACTATTAGGCAATCTTGTTGAGCCACTCTAAACTTTTGTGTCTTGATTCTCCTTCGTCTTTTATGGTGATATTTTTCTTATGCTTACGGTGTAAATTCTACCACAACTTTTGTACTCCCATTTTCCCATTTTCTTTCTTCGACGTAATTTTTAAAATTATCATTGAATGTGAGATAAATTACTATGGAATTTTGATATAATAATGATTTGAAAAGCTATATAAAGTGTGAAAATAATCTCATGTGTGTAGCATGACTCGGCCTTATTTAGCCATGTGTATCATTGAAGGAAATCAAATCTTTTGAGTCCATTCAATTAATCTAAGGGATGAAAACACATAACAAAAGTGGAGTGAATAGAAAAATTCAAAACTGAAATAATGTCACTAGAAACGTACTAGGGATATCGTATTTAATCTACTTCACTCTTTTTTATTGATCAATGATGCAATCTAAATCTTGCAACAAAATTTAATTTCAAAACAGTCTATTTATGGTGTCCTACACAAACTGGTAAGGGCCATGATTTTGGAAGAGGAGCAAAGACGAACCAAAATTTAACAGATATATTATACATTGCAAAAAAAAAAAAAAAAAACCACTTAGGCTCTTGGGTAGTGAGAGCGGCTGCCCCTCTTCCTTAAGAACTCAGGGATTTCCACTAAACCACCGTCAGTGTAAGAGGGAGGACGTCTATTCATCCCCAAGGAAGTATCACCTTGGGCAAGCTGAGTTTTCTGCATTTATCCACATCAAAGAGACTGAACTAATGTAAAACTTACCAAAAAAGCAATAATGTTAAGCTTTAGAGTAATTATATTTAGTAGACTCTATATAACTGCTATATAACACAATGGCGTAATAGTATAAATTAGCTTTTGTTTTTTTTTTTCTTATAGTGCCGATTCAATGATTGATTTTTAATGCCATGTCATTTAATTGTATGACAGTTGTACATGGATATATTAAATATCATTACTCGACTTAATTAAGAGAGAGAGAACCTACCCTCCCTTTACTTTCATCCTGGCGTTCGACTCCAGTAGCAATCAAAGTTATGTTGACCTATAAGCAAGAAAAAATATCCATCTTTGAGAAATGAGCAAGAGGCAAAAGCCACAAAACATAATAAAAATAAGTACATAGAAAGCATCTATACCAAGAGCACTAAATAAAGTGAAAGCTTTCTTTAAATGATCCTGCATTTTAACCTACATAAAGGGGACTTGTTTTAGCTCGCATGTGGAAATCAACATTCATATTAGGGGAATGCTATAATTCCCAAATATTTTCTCCAAAAGGTGGTGACACATCATTTGATAACCAACTTTTAGATAAAATATTTTGGAAAGTATAGCACTTCTCTTTATATTATGAAGAAGCCAATTGTGCACTTCTAGGACAAATGTAACTAGCTGCATCTTCAGAGTTCAAAGCCAGATTTTTTTAACAACACCCATGGCATATAAAATCACATAAAAGAAAGGCATACCTACTAGTCTTTGGAAAGTCTTTTAGGGTTAAGACAAATTTGCTAAAGTTAAGGATGATGAGTTTGACTATGGTCATAAAATGGGCTTATAAGGATCATTCGTAAAGATTATGACTAATCACCATCTTTTCCAACTACAAAAATTTCCATATCAAAGGACATCGACAGGCATAAATGATACCGTAAATAATGGCGGAGATAGGGGCCAACCCCCAACCTTCAAACCCAAGATTCTCAAAAAATTTCAGTTCCTCTTCTTCTTCTTCTACTTATTGTTCCTCTTCTTTTTTCTCCTATTCTTTCTTCTTCTTCCCTTCAGTTTCCTGATTTCCTCGTCCAGTAACTCACAGACTCATCACTCACTCACAAGTCACTTGCTCACAGACTCATAATTGGTTGTACAAGTAACACCCACAAACATTTAATAGAAATTTCATGCTTTCAGTGCAAAGAATTTTCCCATTCACTAACCACTTGTTCAAGTGTGTTAATTAAACTAATATTTTAGGGGTGGCTATAGGACATTTTAGTCGCTTATAACTTGCTTGCTTGTATTGTATAAGAAAATTGCATCAGAAACCTAACATCAATTCCTATTCTTATGAAACTTAATATAGTTGTAGAATATAAAAATAAAACGTATATATGCATACTTGAATTAGTGTCAACATAACTATTAGTTTAAAAATACTGTAAAAGAAAACAAATAAAGTAAAAACTGAAACATAAAATTCACTTTAAGAAGTGAAAGGGATTGAAATTCCAAATCTTATTAAAATCAATATATAAAGAATATTTTTAAAACATTTTCTTTCATATAGTGTTTAAATTTTATTTCATGTAGTATTATTTTATATTCATTAGTTATTAATACCCATGGGAAAATAAACTATTATAATGTAATTTTTTTGTAGGCCACATCCATCCATCTTCAGTTCTAGGGGATATGCTTCAAAATTAATAGTAACAACCATAAACGACTTCAAAACTCATCCCTACAAAAGAGTTTGAGAAATTTCAAATCAAACTGTTCCAAAAAATATATGGTAAATCAAATATAGAAAATCAACCTAACCATTATTTTCCTGAATGCAATCTCAATTCTAAAGGCTAACATCAAGCTTAACTAACCTTATGAATACCTTATGGTATGTAACAAAAAACAGAGACTACAGACCCACTACTCCAAGAATAAACCTTTTGGGGATAATGCTCCACAAGCAGTCCATATAACTGTGCCACAATGTGAAAATACTACTCTTGTCCTAAGTCCTGCCTTAAGGATCATCATACAAAAATACACGTGATATTTCTAACTCTTCCAAACTTACTTGGCCAGTTAGTGATTGATCTATCACTGCTCCAAATATTAAGTTTGCACTGGGATCCACAAGGTCATATATAAACTCTGCCACAGCATTCACCTGCAATTTGACAAGTGAACCAAGGTCAAAGCTTGTGGTCATAATCTGAGTTCAACAGCTTTGTGTGATGCTAGTGAAAGCAGATTGTGACCAGTACAAGAAGTACAGACTGTACAGTATTCTCGTCACTATAGGCACCCAGAAAAATTCAGCAACAGATAAAATTAATTCTTATCAAGCCAAATTGAGGCAAAAAGCTTTATTAGTCTCCCTTACTGGTTATTACAAAAAAAAGTTCAAGCAACTCCATAAAACAAACTAATGATATGAAGGACCAGATATTGAAAGAAGGGGGGCATGTATTCATCATAATAACTCAATGTCTTAGAAGGGACTTTTGATCATCTGCCCCACGTGTGCATCTGTATGTGTGTGTGTGTGTGTGAGAGAGAGAGAGAGAGAAAGAGCAAAACTATATAGGCATGAGATAGATGTTAGCATTGGTACAGCCCCAACAGCAATGGATGTAACAAACCATCATAAGAATGAAAAGGGAAATGAAGGGAAACAAAAAGAAAGAAAGAAATGAAAGACAATTTTTCTAGGTATGGTAAATGAATATAGCCCTCGTATAACAAAAGGCAGCTTTAGCATGGATATTCACAGTTCTACCAAACAGCATCAGTTATGTCTCTACTAATCCTGCCCCAACTCTAAGTTGGGTACATTAAAATAGGGTTATAACCCTAAAGTTTTCTTTCTGCCTTGTAAAATTATAATTGTTAAGATGTGTACATGCATGTACCACACCCTATGTTTTTTAAAAAAACAAAAAGATGAAGAACCTCAAAAATGGAGACGTAGATACATTACGATTGAATGATCATGATCCCACAGGGGAAACCCACCTCAAATAAAGTTAAATCACTCCCACCAGTTATGTTCCACACGATCCCAGTAGCTCTTTCTAGTCCAATATCTAACAAAGGTGACTGGATGGCATTCAATGCAGCATCTCTTGCCCTGTTCTTCCCTGCAGTCAACAACAATGGATAGCTTTATAGACCGAGCATCTGACCCTTGGACTAGGGCAAGTTTGTGAGTTCTAGGCCAGAATACTACGAAAAGAAAAAAGCCTAGAACATAAGCAAATATTTTGGGGAAAAAAGAGAGAGGTAGGCATTATGAAATTAGTCGCAATACAATCATAAAAGGAGCAAAAAGAAAAATAAAAGGAACAAGCCACAATTAGTAAGTCAGTTTTTTTCTTTCCTTTTCCGTAACAAGTACAAAACAGTTTTCTTTTTACAACTAATTATAATTCATATCAAATGAGATAAAAAATTCATTGTTTTTTGGGGTAGTCGCATTAGACCAAGTAGATAGTTAAAAATTTCAAACTTACCAGTTGCAGTACCTATCCCCATTAAAGAAGAACCAGCATCTTTCATGATAGCCCGCACGTCAGCAAAATCAACATTGACTAGACCTGGAACCTGTGATTTAAGTAACCAACCACCATCAAGAGAGATAAAATAATTCACAAATTCCGAATATGCTCAAAGAAGGAACCAAAGTTACAAAACCCCTTTTAGCCAAACATATCAGATCAATTTAACGCAATTTAAATTGAATAATTGATGCAACTAGAGCCCTGTAGCCGGTCCATAGAAGGCTCACTACTTTGAGACTCCCCTCAGCAAACACACTTTGTTTTTTAAGAAAAATATTTGGCAATCATCTTCAAGTTACAAACCTTGAGATAAAGTCAATAGACATCTTTGAGGTTGAAGTCCTTTTCTGCATATGTACTAGAGCATAAGTTGTAGTGTCGACAAGATTAAGACACCAAACTAGGTCGGAATATATGTGTATTTCTGTACATCATAAATCCACCCACCCACTCACACAGTTCTTACATATCTTTGCATGGACTTTGCACAAACACAGTTAAAAGCAAAAAAATAAAATATTCGTAATATAGTTAATATATAATACATCAGGCTAATACAATTCATGTAGCCAATGGGATGAATAACCAATATTCTTCACAAAAATGAAGTCAATTTGATCAAACAATAACATGTAATTTATAGAATTACTTATAAGAAACAAGATATATTATTACTAATTTGAAGTGCATTAAATATGAGGAACTTAAGGGAATGAATTTACAGCCAAGACTATATGCAGGCCTGCCTATGAACAAAATTGAATTTAGCCTTTAAGTAAGCTTTAACTCTGTATTTTGCATAACTCCAAGAACATGATCCTTTAGTAGTAGAACTGTCTACTACAACAGGAGAACTGAAATGTGTGTCAGTTACAAACAATTTTGTAAACATGGCAGTATACATGCAAAAAGAATTAAACCGGGGAAAACAATTTGTGAATGTTAAACATCTTGAAGCCAGTTCAAACTATAACACTTTAGAAATCCTAAAACAGATCTATGTAAGAGTCACATGTAACAAGGGAGCCAAAGAAAAAAGTTGATGTAATACTTTTTTTTTTGGACATCTTGAAGCCAGTTCAAACTATAACACTTTAGAAATCCTAAAACAGATCTATGTAACAGTCACATGTAACAAGGGAGCCAAAGATAAAAGTTGATGTAATAATTTTTTTTTGGAATTCTGTACCATTATTATATCAGAGATACCACGAACACCCTGCCAAAGTATATCATCAGCCACATTAAATGCCTCCGTTACTGGAGTTGACTGTGAGACTGCAGTCAACAACTTGTCATTCGGAATAACAATCAGTGTGTCAACATTGTTTCTTAGAGCTGCAATTCCTTCCTGAGCTTGAACTGCCCGCCTTCGTCCCTCAAAAGAGAATGGAGTTGTTACAATACCAACAGTCAAGATACCCATGGATTTTGCAATGCCTGCAACTACTGGAGCCCCACCCGTGCCGGTTCCTCCGCCCATTCCAGCCTACAGATTCAGTTCATATGAAAAGGTATCAAAACCAAACAAACAACAAAACTAACAGATACAAAAGCATCTATTTTTTAGGCTTAAAAGTAACTGATAAAGATAGCAGCAGCATTCTTAATCATTTTCCTGGGTCTACTTCATTTCTATGGCACAATGCCTTCATCTGGTGCAATGGAAAAAGTCTGAAATTGCCAAGCGCAAGTGCTTGCCCTTTGAGTCTTGAGAGCAGAAACTTTACACCAAAAAAAAAAAAAAAAAAATTGCTGAGAAGTGGGACCATTTCCTAGCCAATCCCTTCTAGGGCCCCATTTAAGTGAAGACCAGTACTAGGTCATAATCCTGTTGATTGAAGGCACAATGCCCAACTTCCTTACCAACTCTCCTTCATTGACTCACACACTGCTGCACTCTCTTAGTTATGGTACAATCAGCCCTTTTTCTCTTCAGTTTTCCATCAATATTAGCCCCTTGACCTTTTCCACCCGAAACCCTCATCCTAATATCCCAAAACCCTTTGAATAGCCACTGCCCAGAACTTCCAGCAGTGTAATTCTCATATTTGTAGAAAAGCTTTGTCCATCCCCCACGTGGAAAAATCAGAAGAGTTCGAGCATAATTAGATGGTAAAAAACCCCTTCTCTTATATTTCTAAAATGTGCACCTTACTTGTTATTATAGCGAAAGCAAAAACATGTCACCGTACCTTAAATGTGATAAACAGTAAATGGGAATGTGTTTCTTGATAATAAGCAATGCTTCCTAACCATGTAGAAACCAGAATACAGCATGCCCGGCAATCTGGTACAACTTATCAGCCATCAAACTCAGCCAAATTCAAACCTAATCAATCTACAAGCTCTAGACCCCTTCTTCGTAAACCAAACTCAAAAATTCTAACTTTTAGGAACAATGGCACACTAAACAAGTGTTCTAGGCAGATTCCAAACCCGTCCTACACCAATTCTACATAATTTCATAAAAACCCATTAAATTGCAGCTAGAAGATATGGATCAGTGGGGTTATACCAAAAAAGGGGATAATAGTGTAGTTCTAGTAGCAAACTATACATGCAGAAATGTGTAATGAAGCAGATATATTAGCAAACACAAACACATACAACAAATTGTATCTAAGCAAACTCTTACTAAGTTTGGACACATTAAATTTCTTAACCATCCATAACATCTGACCACACACAAACACCAACTTTAATACACACACAGTCACCAACTTTTAGCTAAGCAAGCTCTTGCTATGGCATGTACCCTTGTATTTTACCGTGCATTGTGTGTCTGTGAGAGAGAGAGATCTAATTATAAAACTTACCAAAACTTCATTGATTATCACTCAGATGCAACCATTGCTTATGGTACATCCTTGAACACCACCCATCTACGAAGCAACCTACTAAATAAGACAAAAGTAAGAGATGCAGCTAAATTCAAGACAAGAGCGGACCCCACTAAAGATTGTAAGCTGTATGAAGCTTTCCTTGGTATCTATCATGCCTAGGATGGCCTGTGTCCTGGGGACAAAGCCTGCAACTCCCCCAAGAAAAAACCAGGGAGAAAGGCATTGCACAAGCTAGGAAAGGCACCTATCTGTTCCCAGCCCCCTGATGTCCAACCCAGACTAGGAACCTCAAGAACATTGTGAAGGGCTTGAATGGATTTCAGGTGGCACTTATGTGACAGAGGCTAACCACGTGAAGAGATCAAAGCAGAGTCTCATTGCCACTCTAAATGATAAGGGCAGGTGTAGTCTTGCTAACAGTTATGAAGTGACAAACCTTTAAGATGGCTTCATGTACCATTCTCCTAACACCGTAGAACATCACAAGTCAAGTGCACAATATTGAGCATTAGCATGCATAATTTTGTACATTTTGGCAATTCTACATGCCACTAATGCTAGGACATGCAATCCTTAATCAGGTCATCAACATATAACTAGAAAAGTAGAATTTAATATTGCTTGAGAGATCTCCCACCAGATTTCTATATCTTGTGGACCCAAATAATCCTCTGATGTTCAACGGGAGATTTCTTGAACAATAACTAGTTTTAAAGGTTTTCGTTGATGATTGTGAGATGTACCAAGTTTTTTTCCCCACCAAATTTCACTCACAAATTATGCAAGTAGTCCAATAACATGATCACATCCAAAACCTCAATTAAAAATTCCTTTTTTTTCCCTGCTGAGCAATTATTCTTCTTTGCAAACACGGGTTAACAAAAGGATTCTTAATCCTTTTCCTGGATCTAATTTTATTTTCTGAAATTTATATTACAAAACCATATGAAATATAACTTGAACCTACCGTTACAAAGACCATGTCTGCACCATGAAGCGCCTCCACTATTGCCCCTTTACTTTCATTGGCAGCATTCATGCCTGTATCTGGATTCCCACCAGCACCAAGACCCCTAGTAAGCTCCCGGCCGATTTGTACACGGTTCTCTGGGAAAACCGGGGACATCTTCATGGCTTGAGCATCTGAGTTAATAATCCAAAACTCCACACCCTTCATTGAACTCTCTAACATTCTATTAACAGCGTTAGAACCACCACCCCCAACACCAACAACTTTGATATTGGCTTCTTTGTAGTCACTTGGAATGAAAGATTCTCTTAAGCCCTCCTCCACACTTTCATTGAACCTCTCCTTCTTCACACTAAAGAGCATATCATTTTCATCACCTCTGAGCAGTTCCAAAAAAGTGTCTTTACGGTGGTTTGGGCTACCATTTTGAGAGTTAATGGAACATTCAAAGCGAGAGAACCCCAGCACATTCTTTTGGCAACTACTCTTCCTGTCAACTATCTTCAGGGAACTACCTATACACATTTGAGGCTCCTTTGAAATCCTCCTTCTTGGAGAGGCTAGTGTTCCCACTGAAACTCGAGTACTAGATGACATTGAACAGGGCGATATGCAGGTCCCCATATTAGAGAGTAAAATCCGATTCTTGAAAACTAGATTTCGGGGATGACCCAGATGTATGCAATTCCTTTACCATTCATTCTTCTTTCCTCAACCTGTGGTCATCACAAACCAAACAATCAGGATGAACAAAGAACACAATCAAATTTCAGTGTAACAAAATTTCAATCTTAGCTTAAAAACAATTATACGTGGCACATTAGAAGAAAGGTTAATGAGAAAATGAATAACACTCCTTCTACATCAATCAAAAAACACTTCCAAAAATTGTACCAAAAGTCATTATAGAACTTAATGCAGAAACATTAGAGAATTTGCTCCCCGGACCAAATCAACAGGCTCACCCAGAAATGTTCACAACAAGCACACCAAAGAACAGAAGCAACATATGCAAAACAATTCAACAATCATAAACAAATAAATAAGAGGATTAACCACAGAAGATGCAGGCTAAACCCAGAACAAATGTGACGCCAAACCACGGACTGAACACTGAAGTATCAAATTGTAATGCAAAAGAGAAAATGGTATCTGGGTTGGTGAAAACTCCAATGCAAAACCAAAACCCACAACGAGAATGACTCTAAGTCAGCAAGTGAAGCATCAAATTCGTTCAAAATGTGGACAACACCATCAGGGTATCAAAGAAGAGTACGTTTTTGGTCACCCCTCACCAAGAATTGAAGGAAACAGTGCCAGAGATAACTCCAAGAAAACTGGAAGCGGTTAGGCCACAGAGAAAGAAGAGGGTCGAAAAGGTCTAAACACAGCCGTGAACGCGAGCACACATAACCAAAAGTATACAGGAGAGTGTAGTATGTGGCAAATTTAGGTGGCTCCATGGTTTACCAGCTAGGGAACAGGGTTTATGTGATTAGCTGATTCACTGAGAGAAATCCCATTCCACTAACCACAAGTTTAGTCTAAGTTTAATTAAAACTTTACTTTAAAAAAAATTAAAAAAATTAAAAATTAACTGCTCACTTTAGAGAACCACTACATATCTTATCTTCTAAAATATTTCTCAACTCTATTAAAATATTTTTTGACAATTTTATATTATTATTTTTTTTATTTTAACTGATCACATTATATATATATATACATAGTAGGAGTAATTCTATTCATCACATTCCCAACTCTCAAAGCCTATGTGGTGTGCTCTCATAACCAAAAAACTAATATTTATGTACCAAATACTATGGAAAATCACGTTACATAGGCTTTGGAGGAAGTGGGTGATAGAAAGTGGTATATAACATTACTTATAGAGGTACCTAGATTAACCTTTTAAAAAATTTATTATTTGGGATTATTGATTAAATCATTGAATTAATCCCTCTCACCGTTGTTATAATTTTTATAGAAATTGTGACGATACGTTTATTAAATTGTAACCTAAAATTAACACATGGCGGAAAAAAATAAATAAAAATGGAGAATTATTAAAAAATTAAAAATTGACTCATGGTGGAGTTTTTTTTTTTTTTTCCTTCATATATTCTTAATATTTAATAAAAAAATCTTATTAAAAATGAAAAAGATAATTAACTCCTTAACTCCCCCTTTTTTTTCTTTTTTTCTTTTTTTTTTTTTCTGGTTTCTTTTATCTCTCTCTCTCGTCTCTTCTAATGTTAGGCGGGATCGGGATTTGGTTAGAAGTTAGCTCCCTGAATTGAGGAAAGGAGATCATATGATATTATAACCGTTGAGTGAACAAACCTCCATCATATATAGAAGCCTTGATTTTAGGGTTTCATATCCATACGCTTTACCTCTTGAGTTCATCAGCAGTGATATATGCTAAATTGCCAGTCGCTCACATCACACCCCTTTCAACTCTACTCATTAATGGAGAGCTTCGTCCCTGTCTGACTGAATCCTATTTGTGATGTATCCTTCATTTGCTCATACAAAGAGCAGCCTCCGTGGTTTGTAGGGGCTCAAGAGCCCTTCTACTTGATTGTAAAAGGTTCTAGACATTCCAATATAGAGCTCAATCTATTTAATTTTGCATTTTCAAATCGAACACAAAAAAATGTGCTTTTAAAATCCCACGGTTTTAAAAGTCAAAATGCAATTTTACTAAACGCTAAATTACATTTTTAAATCGCACGTTTTCAAATCGCAAACTCAAATGGTACCTTGATATCACGATGGCATTTACCGCTGTATGTTTTAACCAAAGAGAAGATTCTAGACATTCCAAAGACTGCACTTTCTTATTCTTAAAAGCTATCCATTATTTCATTCACATCCTTTTTGGCTTTTTGGTCAAAATAAAGGTGTAGAGCGCTCTCTTCACAGATTGAGTAAGACTCCAACTTCGTCGACAAGTATGACCCTAATGAATTGTTTGCCCTCAGAGATATTTGAACCTTAGATCTAATGGAGTTACCACCAAGACCTAGGCCTTTACCACTTGAGCCAACCTCTTGGGGTTCAAGCAATCCATTCTCTTTAAAAAAAAATTCTCAAAAATGCATTCCCATGGCCAAACATATTTTATTTATGTGCAATTTTCTGTATCCACGCATATATGTTGCTGCAAAATGTTTTTCATATACCAAATACAAGCTGCACACTTATCAACTGGTACTAACCTTAATTTCCCTATGTATATAATGATTGTCACAATTTTTTCCATGCTATGATCTTCTCCAATTACAAGGAATTTCACAGGGCTTACAATCTTAATTGAGTACTTCTGTGCTGTGTGTGTGAACAAGCACAAGAGTGTACAAGTATGTGCACGCATATATGTGTGTATGTATGAACAGATAATATTACATTCCAATTCCTTCCCGATACCTCCCAATGAAAATCCCGAATTGGATGAGTGAGCATTATATTAATGGTATCACTTGAATGTATGAGCATATTCATTCGCTTTTAACAGCATGGTATATATGGCGAACAAACATTAAGGAAGCACAAAAACTGATTGTACCAAGAATCAGGAAGAATGCATAGCACATGCAAGCATTATAGCCAATAAAGAAGGATAGCTGCATGAAACTGTTCATATTTGACCTGGCATAGAAGTAGATACAATAGCCAAACATGAAAATGGCTGTCGAGCCCCCACACAACACCGATCTGCATCAGCCAGACAAAATACACCATGAATATACGACAAAGTAAAAGCAAAATAAAGAAAAAGATAAGTCTTTCATTTGATGAGGATGCAAACAACATATATAGAGCATGCATAGAACCTAATTCGAGCTACTTAACATTGTTGCAAGGGAAATAGAAGGATGAGTCTAAAGTTTCACAAAAATCTTCAAAATATTGGACTGCCGATAGGTAATAGGCAGCATGAAGCAATAAAAACATAAACCCCACCAAAATCCAGAAAGATACAAATAAAAACATGACCATCCGCTCCTTCTAAGCATCTACATTATATAGTCTATTCTAAAACAGATCCTTCAGCCTCAAATAAAACATTTGAAAGCAAGCAACCCAGATGATATAGCCGATGAAATTATTTTTGTTATCATGTTCCCACATCTAGTTTTCAAACATCGTCTAATTGTTGAAGTTCAAAATTTATCCGAAATATGGGTATCGATTCTGTGAAACAGCCTAGTTATTATTTTGAGTTTAATGAATAGGATGCCATCTTTGTCCTCAAAAAAATTAGCTCAAATTTATTTTCTTAAATTAAGAAATCAATTCATACCCCATTTTGTCATCAACATCTATTATTGTTAGTTTCACATATCCTTGTTGTCGACTAAGATTCAAGATCAACTCAAGCACAATAACACAAAAATAAGATGAGAATCTAAAATGAACAATTATGCTTATATGGAGATATACACAGAAAGATGTGCCTCTGGGACTTGTATTGCATGCGCAAGAGAACATACCTCCACCACCACTCATGGTCTTCCACGGAAAGCTGAATATATGTCAAACCAACACTCATCATTGATGTTAGTATAATGAGGATGACGAAGGTGATAAATAAGATCCCAGGAAGAGTGAAGATTTTGTAGCCCCACATGCTTGCATATAAGTGGTGCAACTCAAGAACAATTGCACTAAAAGATAAAATACCCGCAATAAACATTTGACAAGGTGTTTTCCGATACCAAGATAATGGTGGGATCTCTCTGGGATATCGCTTTGTAGCACAAGGTGCTTGAAATTCAGACCTAAAACGGTATCCAATCACCCCACCCAAGGCAAGCAATGGAATACCAACAAGCGAACATACAAGAAGTACCACAATAATGGTGCCAAATGGAAGTGCAGCAGTGGTCCCATAAGAGATGGCAACTGTGTTAAGAAAAGATGCTGTCACAAATAATGGACCCAGGTACAGAATCCCAGCAAGACGAACACTCCATTCCTGGAATTCAACATTGTTTGTGTCACGGGTAACAAGTGGAAAAAGATATGGCAGACAAAGAATAAATTAAAGAAACAGAAATCACTTACCCATCCAGCCTCGGCAAACTGATTGTGGAAAGAAGCAGCAGTGTACCCCGCAACCACATATGTAATTGAATATATAAAGACAAGAGATGTGAGCAGTGCTCCACGATTGTAAGGATAGAGGACACCAAAAGATGCCAGTAAAAATAAGATGAAAACCCTGAATGGAAAAATATTGAAGGTTTTATAGTTATGAGTCAAGATATTGAAAATTGTTAGTCTGAATCAATAAACTGCCTCTGCAATTGTTAGTCTGTATATTATGTGCTGAAGCACCAACTTTCTATCCCCACCACAATTTGCTAACTAATGGCCTACTTAGTGTGCAATATCATCCAATATCATACTACATTAGAAGCCACAGACAATGTTGCAATAATTTTTGCATCTTTTTTGGTTACATGTATAAATACACACATATATGTATTTTTATATGCATGTAGAGAGAGAGAGAGAGAAGGTGTAGCTCAATTAATAGGAATTAACAAAGTCAGTTCAAGATGCTGGTTTCAAATGTACAAAAGCTTGAAGAAGATGACATCCATTCATAGAAGCACCAGCTGTATGCAGATGCAAGAAATCTACCTATCAAGATCTGCAAAATTACAGACTATAGAACATCCAATGTTATAATGACATCCGGAGGTAATTGGTGGGAAAAGAAAAAGATTAGCTAGACAGGCAACGCTTTTGGTAACTCTCCAAGGTTGAGGCTACTATGGAATATGTCAACAAAACGTAGGTTAAGTAACATCGATAAGGTGTCCTTCACAGATAACAGCCACGATGATGCTACTTAGAGAATGGTCATTGAAACTATAGCTTTCAAACATGAATATAATGGATTAAAAAAAAAAAAAAAGTTCTAAAGTATCTTACTGGGTTAGCAGCTGGGTACCAGTGCCCAAGACAGCACAAAAAAAAGACAAGTTAGGAGGACATCTGAATACATCTCCATGAATGTATTTCCAACCAACCTCCTTATCTTCTTCTTCATCCCCGTTAGCACACCTGCAATACATGAAAAATATTAGGCCAACAGAGTAAAATAACCAGCTAATAGCTCTACTCAGAACAGAGAATAATAAGCAGTGTAGTTACTTCTTCATATCATTCTTGAGACGCCGCATAAAAAGCAAGGCAAACAATCCCATCAAGAGTACAATAATTACAATAGAATTAATGAACGAGAACCAATGAATTTTCCGGTGGATCGGCACTATTGAAGCCCTCGTATATTTGTCCATCCTGTTCTCAAACTTAGTTGAGCTCTCATTCCAGATAACTGAATAAGTGAAAGTAACATCGATTTCAACATCTTCGGTTATATCCACCGTGTGGGTTGGATCACTAAAAGCCTGTATTTCTACAACTTGGTCCCCATTGTAAAGAACATCAAACTGAACATGTTTAAAGAGATAATACTTGGGACCCTTCTCACCAAAAACCTCACTCTCCTCAAGTTTTCCAATGAACCCCCATAATGGGAGATCATCATAATACATCTGGAAGTAAAAATCATCATGGACAGCATCCCTGAACTTTGAAACTTCATCAACTTTAAGCTTCTTCTGGCACAGGGTCTCCCTACTTTTTTCCTCCCGAAATTTCAACTCATAAAGAGCATTGGTCAAACGATCACCATTGAGAACTTCACCAAAAGATTCCTTCTTCCAGATTACTGGATCTGCAAGCCACAAAGTAGACACTCAATCACTACTGCTTAAGAAAGCAATAAATGAAATTTCAACACCATTAAAATGACAATACAGAGTCCTACTTGTACGCTTGAATTCAAGTCAAACTGTCTAATTTAAAGCACATTATGATTCGCCATCGGACATATCAAAGCTTGAAAAAAATACAAACACCCATTGGATGTTACCATATACCAAGTGTATGTTAATGCAAGTACATGAAAACATTTCAACATGAACAAATTTGAGGTATGACCCGCAAATTGGAAACTCAATTATTCTAGTAATCAATGTATGAACAAACTCCAGTATAGCGTGAAGCTAAAGAGGCTCACCTGGGCGGCAGAGCGGCAAGTCATAGAAGTAGTAGGTCTCACTGCCGGCGAATAACAGTGAATAAGAACATTAGTATTGGAAAGGAAGATTTGAAAGTGCATTGGGAACAGAGTTGAGATGTGAATTGGAGGAGTAGGGATTGGAGGAAATGGGTACCTGGGATTGTTGAGGGGCCCAACTTTGTTGACGAATAAGGTGACACGATCTCCCACATTGTAGCGATGCTCGCTTGGAGAAGCGGCGGCGGAAGAGTCTGTGAAGCTCAGCGCTGCGAAGAGCACTGTAAGGACGACGATTTGGCAGGGTTTAGACATAGATGACCAGAGAAAGCAAGAGAGAGAGAGAGAGAGAGAGAGTTTCGTCAACACTGTTAAAACGTAGGATAATGAAAGAAATGGTACACGATTAGTACAACTTATTCTAAATATCTTATGTTTATTAATTTTAGAAAGAAAAAAAAAATCAAAATTCTTCGGTAAATTTTACTACATTTCAATTCAATATTCTGTTTCGTTTTTGTTCCTTTGTTTTTTTTTTTTTTTTTTTTTTAGTTTATTTTTATTTTTATTTTATTTTAATTTTCTATTAGTTTTTTTGTGGGTTTTATTGCGGTGATCGTTATTCAATGGATTCGATTAAGTTATTTGCAGTGCTTGCTCGACCTACCATTTAATGGTGGTTGTTGCATTTACTGCAAGTCTACAACGGTCCCTAAAAGGTAGCTCAATCGGTTGGGACCACTCCTAATGAAGTGAAGGTCACTAGTTAGAATTCTCCCTCCCCTCTCTTATGTGGATATGTCAAAAAAAAAAAAATCAGCAACGGACTCTTCACCGAGTTCTTTTGCATTTATTATCAGCTTGTGTGACCTTAGAAAATGCCTAGCTTGTATGTCATTGTCTGTTATTTGGTTCTTTTGGATCAGATCCATAATTTGTTCTTATATTTATACTGCATTTACCTTTTGGGCCTTGTTGTTGGGGCGCTCACCCCTTTTGTTGTCAATTAGTATTGTAACCCGCTTTCCCTTATTTGATTAAAAAAAAAAAAATCAGTATTCTGGTGTTAAATTTTGAGATTTAGGTTATTAGATTTTACCCAAGTTTCAAATGGATCCTTCTATTACTCAGGTGTTCAAATGAAAACACGGAGTAATTCTATATATTACCTCATTGTCTTTTTCTCATTTTTCCAAAGTTATGTGCCGTGGTCTCCATAGCATTTTGTGCATGAATATTTTTTTTTTTTTTGGAAACCACTTAAGTTATATCAACTTTAGAGGGATATATAGGAGGGAGATAATGGAGGAAAATGATCATTTTCATTTTAAATGAACTTGATAATATCTAGTTAGTTAGGGCATTCACAATGGAGGAGCTAATTTTTTATGTAAAATAGCTCCTCAAAACTCAATTTATCTAGTTTAGCTAATAATTTTTTAAGAACCTCCTCCATCCGATTAGTTATATTTTTATCTATATCATTTAATTTTAATTATTTTTTTATTTTTTATAATGATTGTATTTTTCTTAATATCTTATTTTTCAACTTTTGAGAAAAAAGTGATGTGGAGAGAGAAATAATATGAGAAAATTTTGGAAAAAATGAGATGTGAAAGAGAAATAGTAGGAGAAAATTTTGAAAAAAGAGAAAACATGTGAGAGAAACAATAAAAAAAAACGTGGGAAGAAAATTTTGTGAGAGATAGTGGGAGAAAAAAATAGACGTGGGAGAAAATGTAGGAAAATAGCTCTTTCAATATTGCCGCTACATGTAGCTTTTTTTTTAGCTCATTTAACAAAAAATTTATTCTACATTTTTTTTAGCTTATCCAATGTAGAGGGTATTTTATCAATTTAAAGAGCTATTTTAGATAAAAATGATATTTAGCTCTTCCATTGTGAATGCTCTTATAATAGAAATGTATTTTTGTCTTTTCACTTTTTGAAGCGACAAAAATACCTTTATCTTATAACTAATTGAATATTATCCACGCATATATGTTGCTTCGAGAGTTTTGGGAAACTAGAATGCCCCATTCGAACGAAGGTAGTCCATTCGAACGGGACACAATTCCACTTGCCAGTTAGTGATGAGTACGAAAAAACGAACAGTTGACATTATATCTCAAATGGGTGCATTGAAATCACAGAAACTAACGTTCGAATGGCAAAGCATCTCCAGTGTCAAGCTTGGATCGAATTGCCGATGAAGATAGACGGCCACTAAAGAAGGTGCATGAAGACATAAAGCTTTGGCTGTCGTTTATCAGACGTAGGTGTTCTATGTCATCAGCCAATAACTCTAGTTCATATGGTAAATCAAGATTTTTTCTTGTTGCCATATTTTCAAGCAGGTTTTCTGCTTCTTCAATTTGAACTTGACTTCGAGGGTAATCAATTGGAATTTCAGTAACAAACAGCCTTCTACCATCTGTTGTCATGAATTTTTTGAGTGGTGAATATCTAATTTCCTTTGCTTTATCGGAGAGAATGACTAGACTTTGAGCCCAATAATCCATTTCTTCAACATAAACAAGGCTTAGAGTATCTTCCATCTTTGTTCCCTCAAATTCTTCTTCATTAGAGGCCTTCAGTAGCCATATCTGATAAGGCTGGAAGAATTTTTCTCGAGCTCTCCATCCTACTGAACTTGTTATCCAGAAGGTGAAATATTTGCCCCATTTTAGGTTTCTTACTAGATAAGATAACATAGTTTTTATCATAGTAGGAAACTGGTACCATTGTTCTGCTGCTAGGGCTTGAAAAATCACTTGGTTAGTGATTCCCCATTCTATGTCTTCAACGAACCATTCTTCATGGTTTATGAGAATTGTCAGTTTTGGAATTACTTGATGAAGATTAATTTTTTGATGGCTGCGTTTTAGGATCGTTTTGATCCTAACTCCTTGTTCTTGGAGCTTTTCTTCAATTATTTGAAGAACACCATGGGGATGTAGACATTTTGCTTTTTCTAATAAAAGAATTCTCTTTGCCTTTTGAATTTCTGGATCTAAAATCTCATTATCCAGAAGGTCAATTATGCAATGAACTTTTCTAATTTTGCCGTCTGGTCAGATATTTTTTTTTCTGCCAAACAACTCATATGCTGTCTGAACTTCCCTTTTTGGTTTAAAATTTGGGACTTCCAAACACCATTGAGTTCATTATAATATATCTCTGGGGATTCGAGGATTATAGAAATCTTTAATGTCTGAAAAGTCTTGTTTAGACTATTCAATCATCAAAGGTCCTTGTTTAACTGATCCTGCAGATTCCATAGAGTTAGCAAAAGCTTGTTTAGCTTCACCAAACGTATTATATGCCTTGTAACAAGCACCTTGGAACCGTTAATTTGGGAATGTCACTATTTCCATGTCGTCAAGATTCCTGGTTGGAACCCTTTAAATACAACGTACACCTTGTTTGGTCGTTGAGCTGAAACTGAAGCCCTTTTGGCTATAGTGACCATTCTCCTGTTTAAAGAACTTTTAGATAAAAAATTAATAGAAGAGACAAACAGTCCTCACTCAAGCCCGGCTTTTATGGTAAGAAACCATAGTTAAATTAAAGAGGAAAAGCCCGTATGGTAATCAACTATAAGAGGCTTAATGAACAACTAGAATTTGATGGATATTTTTTGGAGAAAGGATTATTCCATTTTTTTGAAATTTTTCACAAATAATTTTAAGGTGTTTTTTATGTTCTTCTATAGTTTTAGAGAACACTAAAATATCATCTATATATACTACACAAAAATCTTTAAGGGTCCGTTTGGTTCGCGGAATAGACCCCCGGAATGGAATAGCTATTCCTATGGAATAACTATTCTTTTGTTTGGTAAGAACTTATTCCTAAGAATAGTGATTCCCAAGGGAATCACTAATCCCTTACACATAGGAATATTTATTCCTCTAAAAAATGAGAGGAATAGCTATTCCTTTCCAGTGGGAATAACTTTATTTATTTAAGTTGACACAAAAACCCTCAAGCCTCTCACTATTCCAGCATCTTCTTATCAAACAGTCCATCTTCCTCAAACTTCAAACGTTTCATCTTCTTCAACTGCAACTTGTTCATCTTCCCCAAACTGCNTCCATCTCTGAAAAACTTGAGGGGCAGTATTTAGTCAGAAAGGCATAACATTCTAGTGGTAATGTCCTCTAGGAGTACTAAAGGCTGTCAAGGCTTTAGATTCTTCCATTAACTGTATTTGCCAAAATCCTGACTTACAGTCAAATTTATTGAATATTTTAGAGCCTTTGGTTTGATTAACCAATACATCTTTCTCTTGGGATGAAATATCCATCAAATTCTAATTGTTCATTAAGCCTCTTATAGTTGATTACCATACGGGCTTTTCCTCTTTTAATTTCGCTATGATTTCTTACCATAAAAGCCGGGCTTGAGTGAGGACTGTTTATCTCTTCTATTAATTTTTTATCTAAAAGTTCTTTAAACAGGAGAATGGGTTCAGACATAGATTTCTATAATCCTGGAATCCCCAGAGATATATATATATATATATATATATATAATGAACTCAATGATGTTTGGAAGTCCCAAATTTTAAACCAAAAAGGGAAGTTCAGACAGCATATGAGTTGTTTGGCAGAAAAAATATCTGACCAGACGGCAAAATTAGAAAAAGTTCAAAAATCTTTATTCCGAACTTTTCAAACAGACAAAATGGGATGAAGAAACAAATTTTCCAAAATTAAATAATTTTCTTTGCATAATTGACCTTCTGGATAATGAGGTTTTAGATCCAAAAATTCAAAAGGCAAAGAGAATTCTTTTATCCGAAAAAACAAAATGTCTACTTCCCCATGGTGTTCTTCAAATAATTGAAGAAAAGCTCCAGGAACAAGGAGTTAGGATCAAAACGATCCTAAAACGCAGCCATCAAAAAACTAATCTTCATGAAGGAATTCTAATACTGACAATTCTCATAAACCATGAAGAATATATGGTTCGTTGAAAATATAGAATGGGGAATCACTAACCAAAGAGATTGATTGGACGCTCTTTTTAGTGCCGATTGATTGGCAGGTCTTGTCAATTTTTGTGTGGAACGATATGACACTAACTTGATGTGAATTTAATGTGTCTAAGCCGGTGCCTTTTGAACTAAAGCATATCATCTTGTTCAAACACTAGTGCACAACATTGAAAAATTTGGCTACTATTTAAGACGATCGAACTAAAGGTATCTCTCAAGTGTTTGATCTTTACTTTTTGTAATCTTTAGGGGTAATTATTATATAACTGAAAAGGCAGATTTAATTATAACTTTTCATCAATTTATTCGCTAGGCTAGATAGAAAGCCTAGCTAGTGATTTTTGTATCTTTGAGCTACTCACAATTAAAGTAACTTCTTGTAATTAAAGAAGATGGAGGGGTAATTATTATTATTTTTTTTCATGAACTACTACGCTATGTTAATATCCTTTTATGAATTGCCAACTTTACAGTTTGATCTTATCGGACTATCATTTTTTTTTTTTTTTTTCAAAACTCTCATTCCGTCACTTAACCTTGTTAAATCGGATAAAATATTCTCTTTTAAATGTTAAATCTTATTAAAAGATAGAAATACCCCCAAATAAAAAATTAAAACAAAAAATATAAATATAAATATATTTATTTTAAATTATAAATTAAATTATAATTGTTTCTCAATTTTATATATTTATATTTTTTGTTTTTAATTTTAATTTTTTTTTGAAACTGGTATTGATACATTAATATATGTTGGGGGTCAATAAGTTTCTCATATTTGACTCATATTCTCCTATAAATTCAATAAATCAACCATTAGATTTGTGGGGTTCACCATTGACCTCACATAAGTGTACAAATCTAATGGTTAATAAGAGAATATGAGCCAAATATGAGAAAAATATTGACCTATCGCATTTCTCCTGATAATATATATATTTTTAAAAAATTGTTTAGTTTTAAGGGTATTATATGTAATTTTTAGAGGAAAATCCACTTTACCCCTGAAGTTTCAGGGGTTTTTCAATTTAAACCTCAAAGTTTAAAAATTGGCAATGTAGCCCCTTTAATGTTTCAAAAAATTTTTGTTTAAACCTTCCGTTATTAATTTCAGTCAAATTGGACGAAAATCTACGAAATTACGTAACAACCCTCAGGCTTTTTTTTTTTTAAAAAAAAATTCCGTCCAATATTTAGACGGAAATTAGTAACGGAAGGGTTGAATTAATTTTTTTTGAAATATTAGGGGGTACATTGCCAATTTTTAAATTTTGGGGTTCAAATTGAAAAATTCTTGAAACTTTAGGGGGGTAAAGTAGATTTTTCCCTAATTTTTATATATAAAATTAGGGTATTTAAGTCATTTCAAGTTTTTTAACGTGATTGATTGACAGAAGGGGGGGTTTGAGAAGAAAATAGTAGCTTGATGGGGCTGGGCAGTAAGGTTGACAGTTCATGGGAGATGTTAACACAACGTCGTAGTTCATGAAGAAAAAAGTAATTACCCTGAAGATGTATGAGGCATGGCAATAAGTTATGTTTTGAGGGGGGAAAAAAAAACCTAAAACAAATCAAATATTGAGTAACATTGATGGAAGACACGTGGGAATTTGATTGCTTCTTAGAGCATCTTCAGCCGTAATAGTCAAAAAGTACAATTCTTTATTTTAGCTATCCATTTTTTAATGCCAACTCCAACAGATTCTCTATTCTATTAGCTACTTCCTTTAAAATATTATTTCACATTTTTTTTATTATATTATTGCCAATACTTAATTAAAGGGAAAAAAAAATGGCCAAAATAACTAAATATAGCTATTTTCCCCATTTTAGCTACACTGTTGGAGATGCTCTTAGTAATGAAATGAAATTAATAGGGTTTTACTCGAAGGATGGATTGAGCTTCATGTCTTAATTTGCTGCAAGTTGGAAACAAGCATTCAAATGCCACTGCAAGAGATCCAAACGTGTTTGTGGCAGAGCCTTTTAGTGGAAATGCCTGTTAAATCAGCAAAGCTTGCCTTGCTTGGCTCATCTTAACTAGTATCCTATCTAATATCTATGACATGATGCACAACAATCTTTGCCAAAAGATGAGCTGCATTATTTCCTGCCCTACCCGCATGGCTACATTTCCAATTGATCAAGGATAATAAAATCCATCCGAGTATCATACCAACATGGCTACATTAATTCATTTCTAAGAAGATATGAAGTGCATGAGTTGAAATTTTTTGGATGCTCCCAACTTGGTATGCTTTTTCTTTTGTCCCTAGAGTTGCTTGACTATGTCTTCATTTTTATTAGGTTTTATGTTAGTTAATTTGGTGTTCAAAACAGTATGGTGTAAATCAAAATTTGATAGGCTAAGTTTAGTACTTAGGCTAGTATCCAACTGTTGTTCTTTTATTGAAGAATCGAGACACTTGGTCGGAATGCTCGTTCCTGCCTCGAAGCCATTACTTTGTGAGCTAAAAGAGACCTTTCACTTACTTATGCCTTCAATTATCAATCTCTCTTAGAGTTGCTTAAAACTACACAAATTTTTAAACCATTAAGCCTCTTGAGTTACAGGTTACAGAAGAGATTGAATAGAAAATTCATGGTCAAAGTTCTGAAGCTACTGCGGTAGAAGATAAACAAGTCCGGGTTTTACTACAAAACATTTGTGAGTATAAACTGATTGTATGTTTAACCTTTTATAGTGAATTAAATCAATTGATTTAATTGCTGGTTTGGCTTTATATTTTTATTGCTTTAATTAATTTTGATGATTGTTTCTGTGACTGCAAAATTTTAATTTGGTGGGTTTGCTGGAAAACACCTATTGATCACCCCCTCGGTGTTGTTTTGGGTAGTTGGACGATTTTCAATTTTGAACTTCTTTTGCCTTTATTTCCACCTTCGTTTTCTAAGTAAACTTTTTTTTGCGAAAGTTATCGTAACTTTTAGGGGTAACTTTACTTAACTTGGTGAAATATCGCGCCTTTTGCAAACACTTCTAAAATGTTTAAAGTCTCTCACTTTAGCATATTGAACTTTTATTTCGCTCTAATTACCCTCATTCCTTTAGATATTGGGGTTAAATGAGATAATAAACATAATAAAAAGACCTTTATACCCCTAAAATTTTGCACAATTCCGTTAGGATTTAACAGAAAATCCTAATGGAGGGGGATGATTGGAACAAAATGAAAAGTCAATACATTAAAGTGAGAGACTTTAAAGATTGACGAGATATTTGCAAAAGACGTGATATTTCAAGGTAAGTGAAGTTACCCCTAACTCTTATTACAACATATACCAACTTAATAGAGCGGCATTTCTTCTCTATCGAGTATCCTGTGAGTATTTCGCTTTTACTTGTTTTATGAGATAGTGGGATGTGATGAGCAGGAGAATTCATTTTGCTCGACTTCTGACAGCCATTGTCTTTATCTTCAATATCACCTTTCATTCCAACAAAAACCATAAACAGCATTTACCATTTTGCTTGATTCTTTGAATCTGCTTCAGAGCTGTCGTAGGCAAGAGTACTCAAATCTGGTCCTTATTTGCTTTTCAAGCATCATGGGACATAGGCTCCTAGGTTTTTAATACGACTTCCTTGGCTGTTGGAAACTCATAACTAGTGGATTTTGTTGGATGGAGATGAAGACGTAATGTGACAGATGCAGGGAAGATGGAACGTCTAAGGTTGACTATCCTCATCTGTCATTGATCATGGTGCCCTGAAGCTACTTGCGGGAAATCTGGGAAGTAGCTGTTCGGTTTTGGGACATGACATGATAAGAAAAGGTGGAGAAAACATATTGGTTCAAGGTCTATTTATGGTGGAACAGAAGAGCTGTGCATGGTTGGGGATTCAAATAAGCTGGAAAGAGAAGAAACTAGGGGCCTAACTCCACTTACCTTCCACCCAAAAAAAAAAAAAAAAAAAAAAAAAGGAGAGAAAATCTAGAGTTTATTGCATTGGTGGGATAAAGATGGACGTACCAAAAAGTGGGAAGGGAGATTAAGGGGACACAAGTTCATGATTTTGATAATTTGTTCTCTGTTCAACTGTAATCACTATGGATTAATGCTTGGTGCTCACCTAAAACCTGCATTATTTGTTTTCTATAAATCTTACTTATATTTGAAAAACCTTAATTGACTCTAATTAACACTTATTCTGATTGTATAGGTGTTTCACAAAATAGTGTGCGGAAATAGATTTGACTTAATAGATAATAATTAACCATATACATATATTCAATGAACATTAGAGAACACATATATTTGGTTATGAAGAGGAAATCATTTAGATAACTCAATAAATGTAAAACATTTATAGGGCAGCTAAACTTAGGACATCCCCTTCAAAAAATAAATAAATAAATAAACTCAGGAAATCACTCTACTATAAAATACTAAGGATTACAAGAAGTTCACACTTACACAATGTTACAGTCCTTGTCAAACCAAACTAGGACTCTTAGTTGTCTCTGCTAGTAATTAGTCTTTATTTACTTTCCTTGCAAGAGTCTATTTACTTTCCTTGTCAAAGTCGTAAGAGTCAAGTCCTTGTTTGGGTTGGAGTCCTAACCCGTGTAGGACTATATGTTTTAATTCTAGTTTGAGTCAGTCCTGTAACCTCTATATAAGCATCTTTAAGGAATAAAGTGGGCAGAGAATATTTATCATAATCAACCTTGTGTTGTGAGGTGAGGTCCTCTTAACCTCAAAACCCTATTTTTCATCCCCTTCATTCCACCATAGGTAAATATAGCAGGTCCAGACCTGCTAATTCACCTGTCCACCGGCCTATTACAAGATCTCAATCCAAGGCTTGTAACAACTTGGTATCAAAGCCAGCAATGTCCGCTTTGTCTTCCACCCCCGAACAGAGGATGGACTGCTTGGAGGCTACGGTCAAGTATAAGATGCGTGATATTCGTGAACTCCTAGCAGTTATGAATACCCGTTTTGATGACCTCACAGCAGACTATCGCTCTAGCGCTAGAGAGAGGGATCCAACAATCGAAACAAGGGGTCAAAAATCACCCGAACTAGCTTAGGAACGAGTGGGTCAACGGCTCCAAAGACTACCAAATTAGATTTTCCAAGGTATGGCGGCGATGAAGACCCAACTAGTTGGATTTTATGGGTAGAACAGTTTTTTGAATTCCATGGTACTAACGAAGGAGAGAAGTTGCCATTGGCGGCCTATCACCTTGAAGAGGATGCACAACTATGGTATCAGCTCTTCTAAGGAGGCGAAGCAGAGGAAGTCACATGAGGATTTTTTTGGCAACTTGTCTAAGCTGAAACAAGATGGGTCAGTGCGTGACTACCAAATCCAATTTTAGTGACTCCTAAGTCATGTTGGAAAACTATCCCCGGCTCACCAACTAGGGTGTTTCATCAATGGGCTTAAGGACACACTTCACACAGAGGTGCAAACATCTTGACCTTCAAATCTCACTATTGCAGTAGGTTTGGCCCGGTTGTATGAAGCTAAGCAACAAGCCCAACGACATAATGGGTTACCAGAAAATCGAAGGGGTCCAAGTATGCCGCCTTTGCCATCACTGGCGTTAACCAGGACCCGCAATCCTCAAATCAAAAAACTTAGTCCTGAAGAATTAAAGGAAAGAAGGGAGAAAGGATTGTGCTTTAATTGTGATGAGAAGTTCATACCGGGACACCGGTGCACCAAATTGTTTTGGCTAGAATTGAAGGATGAGGAAGGAGTTTCGCCGGAAGGAGTCACCAAGACTTGGAAGAATATTGTGATGTCGGAGAAGAACCACCGGCAATATTGATGCACGCCATCACTGACACTCCTGATTCTTGCACCATGCAGGGTCAAGGGCTCTATAGGAAGCTTCAAGGTTGTGCTCCTCGTGGACAATGGGAGTACCCATAATTTCCTTAGCTCAGAGACAGCCCAGAAGATGGGCATCACGCCAATTGCAAAAGGAAGCCTAGAAGTACTTGTGGCTAATGGTGAAAGGCTGCGTAGTGGGGGTCTCTGTTGTGGAGTCTCTCCATCAAGATAGGGGGTTTTCTTTCACAATGGATTTATACATCCTGGACATTGAAGGCTATGAGGGTGTTCTGGGAGTAGCTTGGCTAAAAACCCTCGGACCCATTCTATGGGATTTTTCCAACTTGTGGATGAGTTTTGTGTGGCAAGGAGATATAGTGGTACTGCATGGAATTTTAAGGCCACAAGATAAAATTGTGTATGAGTCAACAATTTGCAAGATGTTATATGGTTGCCAAAAGGGGGCAATTTTACAAATAAAGGTTGTCCGCCTAGGAGAAAAGGGAGAACAAATAGAAGCACTAGAAGATGATTTGCAAAATTTATTGGACCAATACTCTGCTCTGTTTCAAGAACCAAAGGGCCTTCTGTAACGACCCAGGTTTTATTAATATAATTTATGATGTATTGATTTAATGAGTTAGATTCAGATTATTAAGTGGAAGTTAGGATGTGAGAAATGATATTTTAGAGATATTATAGATTATTACGATATTTTGGAAATATTATGGATTATTACGATATTTTGTAGATCTTATGGATGAGATTGATATTTTGAAGAATATCTTATATTAAATATCTTTTATAATATATTATAATATAGATATTATATATTATAATATAATATCTTATATTATAATATATTATATTAAATATCTTTTATAGATATTTTATACTTTATAGAAATATCCTCAAATATCGCTTATATATAGGCCGATGGTTTTCATTCAAAAAATTTATATATCTCTCTCACGTACTAGAGTTTGGGAGAGAGAGAAAGTTAGTAATCGGGAAATTATGGGTAATGATCAATTGCAGCAGAATGAATGTCGACAAGTAATTACCTTTGATGATTCATTCTTGTAATTCACTGTAAGTATTCTTACTTACTGAGTATGATATTGATATCCAATAATATGGATTCTTGTGGTTTTATAACTTATACGGCCTTTTGATATATATATGATTCAACAATGATTTATATTATCGAGAATCAATTGACTCACTATTTCATAGTTTTATAGTGCTTGCAGGAATGAAAAGTCAAGGTAATTCATATAGAGATGTACAAAGATTCCAAGTATAGATAGTCAGGTAGATTTATATAAATGCTTTGTACGACATAGCTTTGGGTGTTTTTGTATAAAGAAAAGTATTTATAATTGTATTATTTTATTGATAATTGCATTTTTTTCGCTGTGTGGGATTATTTCAGCGTAACACCCTAATTTATTTACAAGACTAAAAGCGGGATGTTACACCTTCCGCCAATTCAAGCCCATTATCATAAAATACACATATTACCCACCAAGGGTCCAGTTAGCGTTCCCTTTTTATCAAAAATTGAAATTGAGCGGCAAGTTTTAGCATTGGTCAATTACAGGGTAGTCAGGGCTAGCACAAGCCCTTATTCTTCACCAGTCTTGTTGGTCAAGAAACATAATGGATCATGGTGATTGTGTATCGACTACCGAGCCTTGAATCACATCATAGTGAAGGATAAATTTTCAATACCAGTGATCGACGAACTTTTGGATGAATTACATGGAGCCCAAATCTTCTCAAAATTGGACTTACGGACAGGCTATAACCAGATCAGGGTTCACCCACCTGACATTGAAAAGATGTCATTTCGTACTCATCATGGGCACTATGAATTTCTTGTCATGCCATTTGGATTATCCAATGCTCCATCCACTTTTCAAGCCCTAATGAATGACATCTTCCAAAAGGTACTTCGAAAATTTGTTATGTTTTTTTATTTTTTATTTATTATATTTATTTTTTATGACATATTGATTTATAACAAAACCTGGGCAGAGCACTTACACCACTTGGGCCAAGTTTTTGAAATTTTATTAACTCATCAATTGTACGTATGACAGGACAAATGCCAATTTGGTAAAACTAAGGTGAGCTATTTGGGACACATAATCTCTCCGCAAAGGGTGGCAAAGGATCCGGAAAAAAAATTGAGTCTGTGATGAGTTGGCATACGCCAATTACCCTTAAGGAGTTGAGAGAATTTTTGGGCCTCACGGGATATTACCGCAAGTTTGTCCAAAGGTATGGCGCAATTGCCAAGCCCTTAACAGAGCCATTAAAAAAGAATGACTTTGGGTGGTCATCTCACGCAGAGTAGTCTTTCCTTACATTGAAGCAAGCCATGACTCAAGCCCTAATTTTGGCTTTACCTGATTTCTCCAAACCATTCGTTGTGGAGTGTGATGCTTCAGGGTTAGGCATCGGGGCAGTACTTTTGCAAGACAATCGGCCTATAGCTTATTTCAGCAAGGCAATCAAAGGGATGAAGTTAGGCTTATGTAGCTATGAAAAAGAAATGTTGGCCTTAGTTTCGGCGGTCCAAAGGTGGAGGCCTTATTTGTTGGGTTCTAAATTCATTGTTCGTACAGATCAAAAAAGTCTGAAATTCCTCTTGGATCAAACTATATCTACCACAACTTAACAACGCTGGCTAGTAAACTTGTTGGGGTATAACTATGACATCAAGTATAAGCGAGGAAAAGAAAATTCAGTAGCTGACGCTTTATCTCGAGTAGAGGAACCCAAAACATTAATGGTTATTTCTCATCCTGTTCCACATTGGCTAGAACCAATTCAAGAAGAAATTCAGTCCAATCCGAAATTGCAAGCTTTAGTAATCTGTATACAGGCAGGGAAAACAGTGGGTCCATGGAAATTCAGAGAGGGTCTAATTTTTTTAAAGAACGGGCCTACTTGCCTAGCACCTTTCCTCTCATCCCACCCATCCTGGCCAAAATTCATGGGAGCATGCATGAAGGGTTCTTTAAAACTATGAACCGGCTCAAGACTGTGTTTTATTGGCCCAGAATGAAGGAACGGGTTAAGACCTTCATCTGGGAGTATGAGGTTTGCCAAAGACACAAGGTGGAGACGACAATGCCTTCGGGTCTTTTGCAGCCATTACCCATCCCTAGTAAGGTGTGGGCTGAAATTTCAATGGACTTCATTGATGGGCTACCTAAGTCACATGGAAAATTCCTTGTGGTTGTTGATCGTCTTTCTAAATATGGCCATTTTATTTCCATTAGTCATCCTTATATAGCTCCTCAGGTAGCCAAAGTTTATTTTGATAATATTTTTAAACTACATGGCATGTCGGAATCTATTGTGTGTGATCGAGACCTAACATTTACTAGCCGATTTTGGACAGAATTGTTCTTACTTCATGGAACTAAATTCAATTTTTGTTTGGCCTACCATCTACAAACTGATGGACAAACGGAGGTCCTCAATCGTATGGTGGAGATGTACTTACGATGGCTAATAAGTTCAAAACCTAAAGACTGGGTTACGTGGCTTCCATGGGTTGAGTATTGTTATAACACGAGCACACATTCTGCTCATAACACTACTCCTTTTGAATTAGTATATGGGCGGTCTCCCCCTATTCTATTATCATATGTTAAGGGAATAGCACAGGTAGAAGCTGTTGGAAGGACTTTAGAGAAGCGTGATCAAATACTCAGGGATGCAAGGGATCACTTGCTCAAGGCTCAATATCGTATGACTCAAGTCTACAATAGGCATCACAAAGAGAAACAATTTGATGTCGGAATTGGGTATATTTGAAGTTACAGCCGTATCGACAATCTTCTGTGGAGTCACACAACAATGCAAATTAGCAGCCAAATATTATGGCCCATTTAAGATTTTGAAGAAAATTGGGCATGTTGCTTACTTGTTGGAGTTACCAAAGGAATCTAAGTTACATCTAGTTTTCCCTGTCTCTGTTTTGAAGAAACATGTGGGGACTACAATTCCTACGGAAGCTAAGCTACCAGACATTCCTTCCTTGCAAGTCCAACCTTTGGCAATTCTAGAATAGAGAGCGCATAAGGGTTTTCCAGAAATCCTAGTCCATTGGGCAGGGTATTCTCCAGCAGATGCGTCATGGGAGAAGAAAGATGATTTCCTTTCTCGTTATCTAGATTTTGTCCTTAAGGACAAAGACACTTTTAAGGGGAAAGGAATGTTACAGTCCTTGCCAAACTAGGACTCTTAGTTGTCTTAGTTGTCTCTACCAGTAATTAGTCTTTATTTACTTTCCTTGTAAGAGTCTATTTACTTTCCTTGTCAAAGTCGTAAGAGTCAAGTCCTTGTTTGGTTTGGAGTCCTAACCCATGTAGGACTATATGTTTTAATTCTAGTTTGAGTAGGTCATGTAACCTCTATATAAGCATCTTTAAGGAATAAAGTGGGTAGAGAATATTTATCATAATCAACCTTGTGTTGTGAGGTGAGGTCCTCTTAACCTCAAAACCCTATTTTTCATCCCCTTCATTCCACTATAGGTAAATATAGCAGGTCCAAACCTACTAATTCACCTGTCCACCGGCCTGTTACAAGATCTCAATCCAAGGCTTGTAACACACAACCTTTGTAATTGACATTCCCTTGCTTATACAAGCGACCCACTTGACTTCTACCGCAATAGCCATTTTCAAAATATTTGGCACAGTTCTTCTATATGATCTCCTTCACCAGAACACCGATTGGCTTTAAGTGTTTAATAACAAAAACGAGAATGAGATTTCTCACCTTTACTCTAAGAGAGATCCAAACACTCAAGTTCGATATCTCTATTTCTCTTTCTCTTAGCTCACATTATTCTCTCTTTGAATTCATCCCTAATAATGTGCATAAAATTGTTTTAAAAAAATTCACACAACAATTTAGCGGTCGTGTCCGGATAGGGATAAGTAGGTGTCCGGACACGACTAGGGTTACATTTGTGCAAATCCTCAATGTCTGGATAGCCAAGCCCAATGTCTGGACAGGCAAAGTAGAATGAACTCTCTGTAAATGCTGTTTGGACACTGCTTCTGGCTGTTTGGATTGGTCTTCGAAGAAACCATATTGAGCTCTCTGTAAATGCTATCCAGACATTGCTTTTGGCTGTCCGAACATGTCTTCAAATAAAACATATTAAACTATCTGTAAATGCTGTCTAGACGCTGCTTCTGACTGTCTGGATAGGATGCTCATTTTCTTCAGATTACATGCAAACTGAATTTGCCAAAAACATAAACTAACAATATTCTTATAGAGGAAAAAAAAATTAGAAATATCTTATATGCTTAGGTTTGTTAGTAGGGTCTGGAAAGTTGACTTGTTGGCCAGTCTAGTAACTAAATATCTACTTTATTACTTAAGAAAAAATTAAAAAAAAAAAAAAATCTATTTTGTTGGTAGAAAGTAAATCTTGTTTTATTAGTGTTATCCATTTTTTTGCCTTTTGTGGAAATTTTTTATGATGGTTGTTAGTATAACTGACCGCATGTGATAGTCTAGCTAAAGAGATATGTAAAGACAGGAGATAGGTTATGTGTAGCTAGTTAGAGGTGCTGACAAGTAACACTATGCTTAAATTAGTGAGTAATTCTATGGGAGAATAGAAGGCTATAAAGATGGTAAATGCTTGGGTTTTCACTTGCAATAGGGGAGAGGTATAGTAACTTCTATACATGTGGTACAACCCGATTGGGGTGATAACTTGTGTCACGTGGCACCATCTGTTTGGAGAACATATTATCGGTACGAACTCCTTACTGAGCCTCTTGGATAACCGACATTCTTGGTACGAACCGTTTACTTCTAGGCACCCAACATCTTGTTAGTACGAATTACCACACCTAGGTGTATAGTAGACATGTTTTTTGTGACATGGGTGGTGGCGACTAACAAACACTCCCCTTGGCACGGTTATCATAATGGTCCTATATTATTTGTCGTCACGGGCAATTATCGACGGTCTCCTTGCAACGTGTCCATCGGTTTGGGGATTGTTCGTCGGCAAAGGGGGCTAACCTGGTTGGCACTACCCCTCGTCAACCGACAAGCATAGCCCAGCTCGAGGGCAGATAAGCTTTGTTGGGCCCAACTAGACCTTGCAGAGCCTGAATGGCTCTTGTAGGCCGGAGCCCGCCTTTAGTAAATGGTATCACTAATGGTTATGGTGTTAATATAATATTGTTGTGAATGAGAGACAAACATTGCAGCATTGTGAGGGTTCTTAATTTATATGTGACTTGACACCTACTGATGGACAATGAAACTAGCACCTTAAAGGACTTAATACTCTCAAGTTTGGTATGGTGTTCCATCACCGCCTCTTCAATTGTCTATCATATCTTGGATTATTTACCAAACCTAGTTGTACATGCTCCTTGAGAGTTTACATGATTCATGTTCAGTTCTTCATTTTGATGACCTTTTAGCTCATATAATTTTTACATATATTTTTAATAAAATGCGTAAAAATCACCCTTTTTTTTTCGAAGAATTAATAAATATCAATTTGATAAATTACATAGAACGGAACTAACTAGTATTTAGTGGGGGTTGGTTTTAGCATTTAATAGCTCTCAACTACATGGGCTTGTTCCTCAGAGACCATTTCAGAGGCCAGAATTAAGAGAAACCACATTTCTTTTAATGCGCTTTTGTACTTTACAGGGTCAAATGATGTCCCCAGTTGACCATATGGGAACGATATCTACACAAAATCTGTCCATTTAAGAATATGAGTTCTGTGCTTCAACAGTTTATAGAAACGATTAAAGTGGTCAGCAACTCCTTTCTTGCACGCTAGATATGGAAAAACACCCTGCCAATTCTGCTTACTAATATTATATTGGACAAAGTTTTACTTTTAAACCGAACAAAGAAATTTCCTCTGATTCAATTTATATGCGTATGTGAAAATTATGTGTCAATTTAATAGATTGGATTGAATGAATAGTATAAAGAAAAATTTTGGATATCTAAATTTGTTTGCGGCAGCGCTTTAGTTTCTTCTGCGTTTAGGGTGTTCCTAATTGGCCACTTTACCATTTTAGCAACCTAATCCAGCATGTGAATGATTCAGGAATGACTAAATTGCATGGAATAGACTGTGGGATTCATTACTTGTTGAAAATAAAATTTATGATTGATTTGGATGTAGAGTTAAAAGCAGGGGTACTTGTCACATGTTTCAAACAAAAACCTAAGCTGGATATTTTTTTTTTTTGCATCTGGGACCCATTGCTAATCATTGGGTAGCATGATCTTCCCTACCGGTGAATTGGTCAACACCATGATCAATTTTAAACCTAGCTTCTCTTCATGGCATTACACTAAATTTGTTATGGATTTAAGCTTTTGAAATAAACGGCAATTTAACACTATTATACAAATTTAGAAGAAAACGCGAGTCGGTCTAGAAAAAACAGATAATTTTATAAGCTTTTTTCCCCTTGCTTAGATAACAAGCAATGACTTAATCCAGTATAATCAAAATCTTCCAAAGCATAATTAATACTTGGGTTTTGATCCAGACCAATCACCTTTCTACATAGCAGGAAAAGAAGTCATAAAAAACTACAGTTGTTTGTTGAAATGCAAAATCCATGGGATACTGTAATCTAAGTCAGTGTCCATCAATATCTTCCATAAGAAGAACATGTTGTAAAGTTTATTGGGAACAAAAGTTGCAGACTTAAAAATGAATTTTACCTAATCCATGAACACCTCTCTGTTTAAAAAGAAACCCCCTTTTTTTTTTAAGCCAATCATTGGAATCATAAAAGGAATAATTGGTAGAAGGCATATTACCTACAAAGGTAGTAGATGAGCACAATATAAAATATTTGCATCCACCTCTTAATGAGAGAGATGATGAGTCCATTACCTGAAATTCTCTCTCTATCTATGTGATATAAAATCCTCAATAATGGTGGCCATGGGTATCTAAAGTATTTAAGCAGGAATAAACTAATTCTCTCCATCTCTGTCCGTGCCTTCTATTATTAATACAAAAGCTAGTAGGAGAAACAAGGGTACAAGTTAGAAGATTAATCATAAGATTTCTAATCAAATAAACAAGCAAATGCAGGAATTTATGAGCTTAACAAGAAACAAAAATGAAATCACTCTGCCATGGAACCTGCAACTCAGGTGTAGAGGGACAGCAAATTTTTCTATTAATGGAAACGAATCTTTAATGTGGCGTGGCATGGTATTAGGTGATGACAGGAAATGGATGTTGACCCATCAACGAAGAGGATAATACCAACCAAATACATCTAAAAAACAGGGATCAAATTATACAAGTGGGTTTTGCTTGTGGATTATTATACTCATGTTATGGTTGAAATGGTATGAACAGAGCCTTGAGAAAATAATTAAAAAAAAACTCTCCTTATCTCTCTGAAAAGGCCCTTAGTTGTCAAAAGTAAACTCAACCCCTCTTTGGGGTGTAAAAAGTAAAAGTTAAGCTTTTACCATCTTTTTCTGAAAGAGGACCTTGTCTTCTCTCCTATTCAATGTTGAATTTATTGGTATTTATTTAGGAATAAGTTTATCTTTCTCCTGCAAGTACTTGCAGCTCTGAAGAGCCCCATAAAGGAGCCAATCACAAAGCACAGGCGGTTAGAAGAGAGAGAGAGTGGAGTAGGAGTCAGTGATTCTAGTGGGTTCCTGCCAAAGACCCCACCCTAACATTTTTTCAGTTAATTTGTCTCTTTTTTTTATTATTTTTCTTTTTTTTAGTTCTGTTTTTTAATTTTGTTTTTCAAAGCCCCACAAGCCCAAGAGGGCGTGAGACAGGTCTGAAAGGACAAGATTTTGTGTACCATGGGATGAGTTTCAAAATTCTGATAAATATATACAACTACAGAGGGTAATAAAGCAGCCTAATCAGACTAATCAGCCAGGTTTCTTCATGGAGAAGGAGAAAAGAAATAGATAGAGACGGCTGGAAAGATCAAAAGGTGCAAAGAGATAAAAATGTATCTGAGAAAAAGACTGGACCCTCTTGAGGCTTACTTAAATATACTTTGACAAGATATCTTTGATCCTTTGCTGCTCTATTCGTCTCTCTCTTTCTCTCTCTCTTTCTCTGACTCTCTCCCTTTTGCTGCCAATAAGAATTCCACATAGCTAGAAGTGTTCTCCAAAGACAACTGAGGTAAACAGAAGTGAATTCTTGGAAAATTGTTTTCCAATTCTTCTGTTATTGTTTTTATGGTTTTTGTTTCTGCAACATGTTCCCTTTCAGTTCCTTGTCGGAGATACAAGAGAATGGTCTGAGGTGGTCTTGCATGGCGAGCCATAGAGTTGGGGAGACTGGTTTATCCGACTCAGGACCTTCGAATCACCATGTCCCTTATTCACTTTTTCATGGAATTAATGCTCCTTCTACAAGTTTCATGTATGTGATACAATCTTCTTCATTGTTCCATCAAAATCTAAACTATTTGCCAAACGGGTTTCCTTCATTTTCTTTTATTTTTATTTTGAATTTGATTGGGTTTGTTTGCTTCCCTGCTCATGCCTGACACGGGTCATTTAATTGTTCCTATCTTAGCAATCAAGAAGGATCTGCTTTCGATTTTGGAGAGCTAGAAGAGGCAATTGTGCTGCAAGGGGTTAAGATAAGAAATGATGAAGCTAAAGCACGTATGCTTCTCTCTCTATCTATCATTTCTCTTTTTGTGACGTATGATAGGCATAACCAACTCCTAAAAGCAGAGAGAGAGAGAGAGGGGGGGAGGTTTGAATATGTCTACAGAAGGCAAAGTAGGGGAGTTACCATTTCCAATACTGTAATGATTCTGAGGCAAAGGACTCGAGTGGCGTGAGACTACAAACATAGAAACCTGACCTCCCCAGCATGATTTACTGACTCCATAACTGCTGAAAAGGGGGATTATAATTAGGTTCCTCCACCTTTTGAGACTTTGAAAATCTTGGGAGTCTTTATTGTGGTGATCGTCTGAAGATTTGGCTTTTGTGATTCTTGCAGCTTTATTCACAGGCAGGCCTGCAGCAACTCTGGAAATGTTCCCTTCATGGCCAACGAGATTCCAGACCACCCCGAGAGTAGTAGGATCTAACTTTCTCCATCTTGACCATCTCGCTTCATTTTGGTTCTAGATAAACATGCCAACCATTATTTTCACTTTCATGGGGCAGTTTTAAAATTCTCATTTGGAAAGTTTATAATTTTTTTTTTTTTTTTGTAAGGTGATTTTGATATTGTTTAGGATATTCTTGGATACCCTTTTGCAAAATGAGTCTTTTGTGGGGACTAAGATCATTTTTGGGATGATTCCATGGATACCCATTTGAACATTTTTTGGTGGGTTTCTTAACGCAGGGAAGTTCAAAATCAGGAGGGGAGAGCACTGACTCAGGATCAGCAGTGAACACGCTTTCAAGCAAAGCTGATCAGGCCCAGTTGGAACCAGAATCTCCCATCAGTAAAAAGGCATCTTCCTCAGATCATCAGGCTTTTGATCAGAAGCATCTGCAGTTTCAACAGCAACAAATACACCAAGAGATGGCAACGGGACCATCACATAATCAATCATCTGTCAAAGCACCTCAAGAAAAGGTACTTAAACTACTGTGTTTAACTGTTAATCTCCCAGTTCTCTATTTTTCTATATCCCCAAAACTCAGGAAAAAGTTGGTATCTTTATTGTTATCATTACTGTTTTGATCTCTCTCTCTCTCTCGGCATATCTTCGTATACAACAACACAGATCCCAACAACTCTCAGAAAATCAAAGAAGTGCAGAGTTTCCCTGATTCCTGAACGATTTTCTGATGAATGTCTGACATGAAGAGAGAGAGATAGTACTGTACGCATAAAAAAAGAAAAGAGAGAATCTTCACAGTAGTTACCACTGTTTCTCATTATAATAGTGACCCACTTTACCCAACTCCTATAGCTATATAAGCCTATAACTAAAACTAAAGCCTTCTTGCTTTTAGCCTTAGACCAGTTTTGGTATTAGGAACCAAATCCACAAAAAAAATACCAAAAACAAATGACAGATAACGATGTCTTTTGCTACCCTTATTACCTTGATGATTACCTGCCTCAAGGGCAGTGCTCAAATCAGTATCCGAAATCAGAAATGCTTCCAAGAAATCCTGTGAGCTCTCTAATAATTATTTCTTCTTGTTTGAGAAAAATCTCTCCTGAGATACAGCTATCTAATCAATGCTTCAAAATTAGACAAGGAATAAAATAATAGGGGAACCATTTTCTTCTCTCTGTTTTTTCCTTTTTTTCTTTTTTCTTTTTTCTTTTTTCTGCTCCCTAGCTAGTTTAGTTGCTATAAACTTAAGAAAAAAAAAAAAACTAAAAGCTTTTCTTCTGTTTTAGATCAAAGACTCTGAAAATATTTAGTTCAGTTAATTTAACTACTACCTTGCCTTCATTTCTACTCTTCCTCTTTCTTTTTAAAATCGTATAAAGTAGATTGGCTATTCTCATATTTAGTCAAACTTATTTTTAGTTTTTCCTTTGATTTTTTTTCTTGAATATTGCAGAGGAAGGGAGCTGGTTCAACCTCAGAGAAACAACTTGATGCCAAGGTCCTGAAACACACCTTTTTTCCCCTTTTTTAATTTTGTTTTTTCTTTCCAAAATTTGTACACTTCAATGGTGTTGATATTTTGAGCTGAAATACTGAGCATTGCTTTCAGACATTGAGACGTCTAGCTCAAAACAGAGAGGCTGCAAGGAAAAGTCGTCTCAGGAAAAAGGTATGTATGACCATTTACTTTGCAGGAATATTATGATTTCCTACTTTCCTTCTACTTTGAGGTTTAAATGTTAGAATCTGATAAAACTTTATATTTGTTTTCTCACTTGTGCTCTCATCTCTCTCTCTCTCTAAACAGGCTTATGTGCAACAGCTAGAGTCAAGTAGAATAAAGCTTACTCAGCTTGAACAAGACCTTCAAAGAGCTCGTGCACAGGTTAACTTTTTGACAATTTAGATAAAACTTATCAATAACTTTTTCTGAAAATACCATATTTTAAATTATTGTCATATTAATTGATTAATTAATTAATTATTTTCCTGGGCAATTAATTAACTTATCTAATTATTTTGGGTTGTCTCATAGGGGCTATTCTTGGGTGGTTGTGTTGGTGGTGCAAATCTCAGCCCTGGTGAGTGTTATTCTCATACTTGGAAAAGACAACAAAAAAACCTGGAAAATGCATAGGGAAAATGCCCTTTCTGTAATGTATATTTTCTGTAAGACACACCACGTGGCGACTAGGGGTTAGGTAAAGGGGTTTGTGGGTAAATGAATTAATACAAAATAAAATTTTAAAGTAGTAACATAATTGAAAATTTGTTGTTAATTTAGTAATTAACGTTGTAAAGTAACATGTGAATTATATGTTGTCATGTCAGTGGTATAAAAGTACTTTTCTAAATTTGACCAAATTTTCTTTTTCCAAACTCTTTTCCTAATACTTTATTTTGAACAATTTTTGTTGGAAGCTAGGGTAAGGAAATGCTAAAAGGATCAGCTGATATTCAAACGTAATCTATAATTAAATCTCATTAGATTGTTTGGCCTTTTTCAAATATTAAAGTGTTTAACTTTCTTTGAATTATTGATCCATAGTGACAACTTTTCCACTTTTAGCAGCATAAGCTCATTAATTATTAAGGCACATTATTCTTAGCCAATTTGTAGGTCCAACCATTCCATATCATATCATATATATAACAAAATGAGAATTATTAATCTTGTAGGAGCTGCAATATTTGACATGGAATACGCAAGATGGCTAGAAGACGACCACCGGCTCATGTCGGAGCTTCGGACGGGGTTGCATGCACATTTATCGGATGGCGATCTTAGGTTAATCATAGATGGATATGTTTCTCACTACGACGAGATTTTCCAGCTCAAGATAGTGGCTGCCAAATCTGATGTGTTCCACCTTTTTACGGGGATGTGGATTACTCCGGCCGAGCGATGCTTCCTATGGATTGGCGGTTTCAGGCCCTCTGAACTCATCAAGGTTTTGATTAATTCCCTATTGCATTCAATTTTTAAAATTTTTTGTAGATTAAACTTTTTATTTCAATTAAATATTTAACGTGTCGGGTCTTATACATTTCTTTCTTGGGGCGTTGTTAATCAGATGTTAATAGGTCAATTAGACCCACTAACAGAACAGCAAGTGCTAGGGATTTACAACCTCCAACATACCTCAACACAGGCTGAGGAGGCTCTCTCGCAGGGCCTGGAACAGCTCCAACAGGCTCTCGTCGACACCATTGCCGGTGTCCCGATTGTCGACGGCATGCAACAGATGGCTGTTGCCTTAAGCAAGCTTGCCAATCTTGAAGGCTTCGTCCGGCAGGTAATCAATAACCCCTTGATTACCTTAATTACATAATAACATAGTTTAAAGACAAAACCATGGCATTTTCATATTAGGGACATTTGCACGCGTATGCACAGCAAACACCTGCACCTTATATATGTTACATTATCTCATTAATAAGGCATTACAAGAAAAGATTGTATGATCTATATGATATATTGGCTGGCTAAAGTTTTATATTATATATGCTTGATTATCTATTACAAAGCAATATTTTTTTATATTTAAATGACTAACACAAACTACCTATATATGGTTTGACTCAAAATTAAACAGATTATTCGGTTTCAAAAAGTGTCGTAAATGGTACGGTACCTATATTAATATGATAAACACAGATGATATTTTCGTCCAATATTTTAATAGCATACCGCGTCAAATCACGGGGGCGGCGTGATTTTTGCCCCCTTGCGATCCAAAAAAGGAACCGAAAATCAAGATCGTTTTCCCAAGGGGGACCTTCTAGTAGAAAAGTATTACTTGAAAATGATATTTCAATATTGTGAGCATCAAGGTTGGAAATAATTAAAGCTAGTTTAGGTAATTTCTCAAAACTTCAAAACTTGTTGGTCTGCCAAATATAACCTAAACCAGGGAAGTATTCAAATTCTAGATGGTTTATAGAGTAATATCCACTTGTCAACACTAAAAAAGTATTAGAATATCTCACCTAACATCCTCTTGCCGACGATGGGACCTAGCTAGGGTTACTATTTTTCTCAGACCATTATCAATTATCCTGTGGTTATCCGTGTGGCACCACAGTGAGGTTAAGATGAGGCCTCGGTAGGTTAACGAAATGAAGTAGTTAAAATGTTTCCTTCCTAGCCTCCTATACGCCATTAATCAAGCTCATTGTACACCTTGTTTTGCGCCGCAATTCAAACTTGACAAGTTTAAGGGCAGGAGTGATCCCCTGCAGGTAACTCTATCATGACCTCACCTGTTATTCGACTATTATATATATAGTTGACCTTTTAGCAGCTCTTCTGATACATGTGATGCTGATCATCCAACCGTCCAACACTGGAGATGATGATGATGATGAATATATCAGTTGACTTTGATTCATGACGTGTATTATATAAGTTTGTGAATCAATCAGGATCAATCACCACCACTACATGTCTGCCAAGTGTACGGTGGATTGTCTATTTCTATGGGGAATATATATATTGCTTTGCTGCTAAGAAGTCCATCAGGACGTTGACTGCTAGGGTTTTTGATGTGGGTTTTTCATCTTCTAAGGTATCTATCAAAAGTTGGTTTGAAAGTGATGCCTGTTGAAATAAAAACCCTAGCTACACCTGTCAACAAAGCTTTAAAAATAATTTTGGGATTATGTACTAATTAAAATAATTAACCAATTAAAAAATTATAGCATTAATCTTCCATCTTTCAATTCTCTTGGAATGGTCCAAATTCATAGAATAGACAAATTCAAGTTTCAACCTCTTTGAAATGTTTAGTTTATGTCCATATGCTCTTGTCCTTGGGACATATTTCAACTCTATGTGTGTGTGATTATCTTTAATTATTTAACTATGCACTTACTAATTGGTTGATTAATTTATTTAATTGTGATTTTAAATTAATTAGGCCGATAACTTGAGACAACAAACCCTTCATCAATTGCGTCGAATATTGACAGTCCGACAGGCAGCACGGTGTTTTCTTGTAATTGGCGAGTACTACGGCCGGCTTCGAGCACTTAGCTCCCTCTGGGCATCAAGACCACGAGAGTAAGATAAAAAAAACAATTATATTTACTTTATTTTTCCGGGTATTTTATTTTATTTTTTCTTCTTTCTGAGCTATAATTAATCAGATAGCTCTCTCTCTCTCTCTATATATATATATATATGATGATGTGCAGGAGCATGATGAGTGAAGATAACTCGTGCCAAACAACCACAGAATTGCAAATTGTTCAACAACATTCACAGAATCATCATTTCTCAAGCTATTGAAAGGAGATCGATCGAACCCACTAGCGAGCTCGAGCCACAAAGCTGGAGGATCCAATGGTCACAAATCCTTTATCTTTGTTTGCTTTGATGGCGCTAGCTAGCTGTTGGATTTCTTCAAGATACTTTAGAGGAGATAGGACATTTCTTCTTTTATCTTCTTCTTCTTTATATCATCATCTGCTTTATATTATCTTTATGTTAAATTAATTAGTATGTTATCTTGTATATATAATTAATTTTATGTGTATGAGAGGAATCGTCTACTTGCTAAAGAATGAGAAAAAAAGAAAGAAAAAGGAAATGAAGTGTGAGTATACACATCCATCCATCCATCTAGTGGCTCTCTTTCTTTTCCCTTGTTTCTTCTGTATTTTTTTTTTCTCCTCTTCTAAGCTACCATCTTCGCCATCTTCGATCTTATTGGCTCTTGAATGATGTAAAGGCCAAAACAAAGAAGGATGACACAGAGAGAGAGAGAGATTAAGAGGCTTCATTATATGAAGTGGTTGTGAGGGAGAGTATTATAATAGAAAGAATATAAGCTAAAAACATTGTCGTTTCTTAATGGGTGATGAACAAAAAAATGTAGTGGGAAAAGAGATAGAAGTTGGGTGGTTGAACTTCATTTATATCAACTGGTTACGAGTGCGATTATTGTAATGCAAAACGACGAGAGAGAGAGAGAGAGAGAGAGAGCTCCATTGATTCTAATTGTATAAACCAACAACTAGCAGGAATGGTGGCCAAAGATGGACGGGAATTAAAATATATGTGCATGCATGTATGATTCCCCAAAGATCTAAGCATCAGATAAAAAACAATTACAACTTCCACGCTAATAGAAGTTCAGCACTAATCTGAATGACACCTGCGATTAGGTGAAATATTTAATATTTTCAGCTATCATGGGTTTTTTACAGTAATTAATGTGTTTGATTAAGTACATATATAGCGTTATAATTAAACTATATTATATAAAATTAGAGATGGATATATATATATAGATATATAGACGCATGACACGCATTGCTAGCTATTAGAATGTATTAATTAGAATGCTGTTTCCGTTTGGTAAGTTAATTTCACTCAAAAATCTAATAATAATAATAATAATAATAATAATTATTATTATTATTATTATTATTAATAAAAAAAAATATATAAGAGGTAGCGGCCGGGTAGGAAGTTACTAAGGAAAGTTGGCATCATGTATTTATGATGGGAGACTGCATGTGCATGCATACAATGTGAGGGCGTGATGGTGCGTGTGCTTTTTCCTTGTTTGTTTGTGCATGCTGCATGCGTATCCGTGTGAAAGAGATAAAGCTTGTAAAAAGGAAATTCAATAGAAATGGCTCCAATTCTCATAATTATCAATATATATATATTAAAAAGTGATGCGGTTTGCTATATAAGAAATTAAGAATTAGGAGATGATCTAGAAAGTATGGCTCATAGGGTTTTTTTTTTTTTTTTTTTCCTTAAAAAATTAAAAAGTGGTTATGACTTAAAGGCAAGCATGAATATTGCTTGTATAGTTGACCACATATCAATTTTTTAACTTGTTGAAAAACCAACAGAAGACGCTCTGATACTTAAATTAGTAAGACGTTTGAGAAAGAAACTAGGAGGCACAGGAATTAGGATGGTATATTTTCATGAATGACTTTCCTTAAGAGGGGTGCTCACATGCACTAATCCTTCTCTTGTCGAGCCATGTACGTCTTAAAAATAGGTGAGACTATATCTAAAGGCCATACTCAAAGAATCTTTCTTTTTATATATATATGGTCTTTTCACCACGTGTCCACTAGGCAGGTAACCGCCGGTCGGGCCATCTCCAAGGAAGGAATGATCTAGTTGTGCCAAGAGATAACCCGTCGGGTACAACCCATCTAAAGTTTGAGAAGTAACATGTTTTATTGGGTTTGAATGGGCCTTTACGAGGCCCATATATAGAAGCTTTTAGTAAAAAGTATCACCATATATATATATATATATATATATGTAGGTAAATGGTGAGAGCTTAGCTAGCAAAGATTGATAGAAAGACATATATGCATGCATCGACCGAGCTAGCTAGCAAGCTCATACGTACGTGTACTCATGATCAACCATGCATGGGCTGCAGCTAAAAATCAACATCGACGAATGCATCATTATAATTCCATTCGATCTATTGTTGTCAACTAGATTGTCAGATCGATCTTTAAGAAAAAAAAAATAAAAATAAAAAAGTTAAGTTCCATCGCAGGATTTTCACCTACTTCTTCCATATATATATATATATATATATATATACAGCAATTTAACTAGTAAATCACCAACAACTCTTGGCCACATGCACTATATATTATTATTATTAATATATCAATCGATATCTTAGGTCACCGACACACTCCTTTTATATTCTTCCATTAAGATTTTGTGGCATAATATCCTATATATATATATATATATATATATATGCCCACAACAATGGTACGTCAACTAACATATATGCTTCTGTAGCTGATACCCGACCTTCAATGTCGGATTTCTAACATTTTTATTTACTCTTTTTCCTTTTTGGCGTCTCTGCTTTTTGGCTCCATTACAAATAAAATTAATTTTAAACAAAAGGGTGGCAAATTCGGTCATCATCAGCATGCATGCTTTCTTAATCCAATTCGATTATAGGGGACAAGATGATGACCCTATATATTTTTATATGTATATATATATATTGGATTAGGTCTGGTTTATCAGAAAAGATATACTTTCGTCATAACTTTCCAGTAAAAATATAGTATTATATATATATACCTTAGATAAATGGTGAATTACAAGTCATTCTATTGAAAATGTTTTTTTGTCGCACGAACATGAATTACTTATAATAGAATTCATAAAGTGACAGTGAGTTTAGGTTTAATTTGGTTCTATCGCATGTAAACTGTTACTAGGGTTTTGGTTTGTGTCTTGTGTGTGCTGATCATCACAAGGTGCAAGATGGAATTCTTATATATGATTGATGCATGGTTCCGAGCCGTGCCTAATTCAAAATTTCTAGCTAGTTGATGATTAGGGTAAGGAAAGTCTTAATAATCCATAATATTAATTATGTTATCTAGACTAAGAAGGATCAGTATCTTTAGGGCGGATCTACTCACACTCATGCAAGGGCAGGCGTCCCTACTTAATTTTTTTTGAAAAAAATTTCATATATTTTTATGTCTAAATATAGCATAGTCATGGCCCAGACCCTCCATTTTAAAATCATTTCTTACTTTCCCAACACAATTACCACTTATTTCCCCACTACCCTTATTTCTTTATTTTTCTGGGTTATTCTGATTGCCGTTCTTGGCTGAATTTAGGTGAACTTTAATTGTGTATTTGATTTTAAATGAATTTTAATTTGGGTTTCTGAAGGTACTTGTTTCTCTTCTCGTGGATTTTCCCCTTATCCGAAAGCCCCTTTCATGTTTTCTTTCTTTCTTTCTTTCTTTCTTTTTTTAATTTTTAATTTTTATGTTATATTGACGGATTCTTGAGGAAAATTTATTGGTTGATAATATCAGCCAATCTTAGGTATGTTATTTGTTTTTTTAATTCATACATTTGTTGTTTTGTTATATTAATAACTATTGGAACATGCTAATAATTTTGTTGTAATATTATTAGAGTAATAAGTATAAAAATTAATAGATAAATAAGTATAATAAAAATTTAATTGTATTTACCATATTATAATAAAAATATAAAATATAAAGAGAAAAAAATTATTTTATAATTATATTTTATTATTTTATTTACGCCCCTCTAAGAATGAATTCCTAGATCCACCATTGAGTATCTTCTTAATTATCGGGAAAAATGCCAGCCACATCTGCGTTGTCATGCACCCTAAAAGGCACTTATGATTATCTTTATAAATCATCCACTCTATGTGAGCTTCTTCTCATCTTCCAAATATGGGATCGGGGTGTTTTAAACTCCCTCTCTTAAATTCCTAACATCCTCGTCAAGGCCACGTCATGCAGTGCTCCAGTACCACATAACTTAGCGTTACTAGGTGGCTCTAATAGAGCTTGTTACAAGCAAGGAAAAAGTGCAAGCCACATCTGCGTTGTCACCCCAAAAAGACTTGTTAATTTGGAGTTTCCCTATAATTCATTATAAAGCCCAATTTTACATAGTAACTAAGCAATGTGGGACTTAGAACTCATGATTATCTTTATAAACCACCCACTCCATGTAGACTTCTTTTCATCTTCCAAATATGGGATTTGGGTGTTATAGTGTTGTCGACTATGTATGAACTCAACAATTGTAAATAAGTCTTGCTCTCGGATTGCTTGTTTAAAAATGAAATCACAGAATCTTCACCGGGGCTCCGAATCAAGTTACGAATATCTTCAAATTGCCAATTAAGGTATATATATATATATGGGCTAATCAATTAGCGGCCGTCGGTAAACCTCTTCGGGATGATGACCTGATTTCCTCTATTATTAGTGGATCAAGATCCCCAGCAATTTTGGAAAATTGCTAGTTAGTTTTTTTGAAAATCTCAGTCATTAAAAAAATCTAATGGCTCAAAATTAAACACACATTTAATATAGGAGAGATAAACTTAAAATTTTGAATTTTGAAATTCAACCTCGAAATCTATGCTATCCACTAAAAAAAGTAGAGGGTTTTATTTTGAGCCATTAGATTACTTCAATGGTTGAGATTTTCAAAAAACCTGGCTGGCAATTTTAAAAAAATTGCTGGGGATCTTGATCCATTATTAGTGGCCTCAATCCTTCTTAAATAGATTCATTACTTCATTTTCTTTTTGCCATCCTTGAGAATCCATTGACCTTTGATTTTCAAGATGAGCTGTTAAAGCCACGAGATGTTGAATCAACGTACACAAGCCGCAGCCAAAAAAAAAAAAAAAAGGAAATTTTCCCCACGAGCGGCTACTACCAAGCCATGCACCAGCACCTGGCTGGCTGGCTGGCTCTACTTTGCTCCACGATCAAAGTCTTGAGGAAGAATAATCACAAGGCTCTTGATTGCTTCCATATGATATGATGGATTAGTCTTATAAGGCCGACATCCTCCTACGTACACAGCTTGCAGCCATGGTGGCTCAAACTAATGTTGCATGCCTATAATGAATTAACAACAATGGTTTGTTGTTAGCGGTGCCAACGCTCACATTACCAATAAGCTTGAAAACCTGATCGACCATAAAACAACATTTCCAAAGTGATAATACAGTTGTTAAAGTATTGATTAAACGATTAAATTTACTTATTTCTACCATTCTAAGCTTTTGGGATGGTATCAGAGCCAAAGGTCCTGATTTCAAACCTTGACTTCATTATTTAATCTTATTTCAATTAACTATTTCACGTATTGAGCATCACTATTAAAATGGAGTTTGAACCCACATGTAAAATAATTTTCTCCAAGGACGACACCCCAGCTTGCATCTTCTGCGCATATGACACAAAATGCAAACATGTTAGAAAGTAATTGGAAATCACTTTTAATTAGATTTGCCAAATTTCACATGATCTAAACTAATTCTCAGTGGTCAACTATTTCATCAAAGGAAATTATTTCAAAATAATTTGAGTTTTTCGATTGGTCTGCTACTTAATCTTGGGAAATTATTGAATCAAGTTGTAAATATTCATCCACTCACCTGTGTCTTTGTATATATACACTAGAAAACAAATTCATATGTATCTCTTTTTGATAAATTATTTTCAGCAATTGGTATGTTTATTTTTTATTTTTATTGTTTATTTTAATTTATAAGTAATTTGGTATGGTTGGTTGATATCATAGTTTTATGGTGAGGATCTAGTGGTAAGGTTGACCGTAAATTTACAAATAATTTAATCCTGCTTATGGAAATTAATATTGCTTAATTTGAAAAGGCTTCAATAATTGATAAATGTGGTATTAATAAACAATAATTGTTTTGGCATTGACCAACATGATTGCTAAAGACCCACCTGATCTTCAACAAAGAGAAATAGAAAGACGCCAAATCCATTGCTTTAACTTAATTAATTAATTAATTAATGGATCTATATTATCTTCCAATTAAAAGTAATGTGTTCACATTGGTGTTAATTAAAGAATTAATAGTCTTATTTTTTAGAGTTTGTTTGGCGTTGACTAACATGATTGCCAAATTGCAAGGGGCAAATTAATGATGAAAGACGACAAAATCCAATGCTTAATTCAATCCATCTATTATTATCTTCCAAAATTAATATTTTCTTTAATGGCTCTGTGTTCAAAAGATATAAGTAAACTTTAGCCAATTACCTTTTTATCCCGAGGATAATTAGGTCTATATTAGTATGATAATTAGTGAATATATATGACAGATCGAATATTCTCCACACAACACAACAGGTAGCAAACAAAAATGATAGTGATCCACACGTACGTTAAACCAATCGGAAGGAAGAACTAACAGTTATAAGAAAAGAATCCATTAATAGAATATTAGAGATAATAAAAGAGATTTTTGATAAATATCATCCTTAAAATTTGATTTAATTTGTGTGTCAATTTGGTTTCTATATTTTAAATTTTAGGGTTAAATACTTAATTAGTCCCTAGGGTTTGGAAACTTTATTTTTTCCTCCCCAAAGGTTAATTTGAAAAGTGACCAAATTAGTCATTGTGATTTTGAAAAGTGACAAAGTTAGTTCATCTGTCAGTTGACTTAACGGATTGACACGTGGCCATCTAATTAAATTTTTTATTTTTTAAAAAAAAGAGAAAAAAAAAAAAAAACTTGAGGTGGCCGAAACCACCCCCAATGGTAGTTTGAGGGTGGTTTCAGCCACCCCCTTGGGCCCATGGGGGCGGCCGAGCCACCCCTTGGTGCCCAAGGGGGTGGTTGAAACCACCCCCAGTGGGTACTAGGGGTGGCTCGGCCAACCCCATGTGTCCATCCTTTCTTCTTTCACCTTTTCTTTGAGATTTTGAGAGCTTTAATTTATTAGCTCTCTGTAATCTTCTTAAAAATGGCGTTAGATGCTGTGATTTACCCACAAGATCCATTCAGTTATGGTTATTCTGACTTTTACTCCATGGGAGGAGCTGCTGGTTGGGGCTACGATCTTGCTTTGAAAGAAGAAGATAAAGCTCTTCTTGGGATTCTTGATCAACAAGGCCTCCATGCAAATTGGGAATATTCCTCGTCTCCTTCTGTGATGCAGAGTTTTTTAAAACTGCGATCCCAATTCTTCCCCTAAGCCTTGCGCCGACGATGATTTTTTTTTTTTTGAATTTTTTTTAAAAAATAAAAAATTTAAGGGATAATTTCACCAACCCCCTCAAACTTTAGTCACTTTTGCAAACACCCCCTTAATATTCAAAAACTCTCACTTACCCACCTTGAACTTTCAAAAATTCTCACTTACCCCCATCCGTACAAATTAGGGCACAAATTTTTTTAAAAAGACCAAAATACCCCTGTTTTTTATTTTTTAAAAAAATAAAAAAAAAATCTGGAAGTTGGAATTTTATACAAAAGTCACCGTTTAAAATTCACTATTTAAAATGTCAACTTCCAAAATGTTTTTTCATTTTTTAAAAAATGAAAAACAGAGGTATTTTGGTCTTTTTAAAAAAATTTGTACCCTAATTTGTACGGATGGGGGTAAGTGAGAATTTTTGAAAGTTCAAGGTGGGTAAGTGAGAGTTTTTGAATGTTAGAGGGGTGTTTGCAAAAGTGGCTAAAGTTTGAGGGGGGTTAGTGAAATTACCCCAAAATTTAATTAGATGACCACGTGTCAACTTCTATTTGGTTCACGTGTCAGTCCGTTAAGTCAACTAACGGTCAACTAACGAATGAACTAACTTAGTCATTTTTTCAAACCACAAGGACTAATTTAGTCACTTTTCAAACCCGAGAGAAAAAAAAAAAATTAAAGTTTTCAAACCATAGGGACTAATTAAGTATTTAACCCTAAATTTTAACATTTTACCCACTAAACTAATTAATAATTTTAAAATAAAATTATAAAATTGTCATCCATCCATTTCATTCAATGTCGTAATTTCTAGGGGAAATATATATATATTAATGGTTCAATAATCTCAGAAACATGTTCTGAAAACAAACAGGAGGGTATATTTCATCTTATGTTTCAAATGTTTCTGCACAATATCAACTCAAAGGTTCTACTGTGAATTACATAATTGACCCTTTTGGACAAAAGTTGCACATCAAAATCAATCTACAATGGAGAACCTTGGTACTGGAAGGGGCAATCATATTTCTTCAATGACTTGACAATTCATACAGAAGAAATAACTAACTATAACTATATTTATAATCTTTGATCAATTTGCTTCAGCTAGACTAGTTGGTCTTCAATCAGTCATCTAAATTCATGTTTCTTGCAAGATCATCATCAGAACATATGCAACTCTGTGAGATCATCCATTGGTATTTCGAGACCTATAGAATCATGGTCTTGCAAGCCATCTTCGTCAAAGTTCAACCAAGAACTCAGATCTTGAGGTCCACCAATATCATTGGATACACCTAGTGCTTCCATTGAATCTAATTCAGGCAGTTGCAAATTTGCAAAATGATTGGGTTCCTCAGACTCTCTAGATGATTTCTTAGGAATATTACCGGGCAAGGTTGAACCTGCTTCCCTGCTTATTTTATTGCAGCCGGTGGACGCTGGTTGATTAGATCCACGAACTGGTGGACAACCCGGTTCCGTAGCTTCCATAAACCTGCCATGGAAACCACTTCCTGCCGCTGATAGATGAATATTCTTTTGCTTGGGCTTTGCTTTTGTTTTGCGCTCACTCCGGAAGCCGTCCAATGACGGACGACTGGCTCCAGAGACAGAATTACTTCTTACATTATCTTTGTTCAGATCCCTCTCTCTATCACTTCTCTTACCCTTTAATCCACCAAGAACAGGGCCTTCAAGAGCTGATGTTGCCCTCGAGCAAGTATTTCCAACAACATCATCAATCAGCATCTCCCTCTTCTTTCCTTTGATGAACACAGAGCTATGCTTGGAGGAAGCTTGTTCAGAAGAGTGAATGACACTTTGGAAAGCATCTGATGAACCTCTGTCAATATTATCACTAGGAGAATCATATCTCTCAAAAGCACTAGAAACAGCACCTGTGGCAGCAAACAGAAACGCAAAAACTCTTTGTCGTTAAACTGACACAAATAAACCACAAAATTGCAGAAGCTACAGCTGAAAAATGTTTATCTTAAAAGTGAAAGGTAGCTCAGAAAAAAAAAAAAAAGAAAAAGGCAAGCCACAATCCCCAAGCCAGAGATTTCTAGAATATAGCTTACCTAGAATAGAAAATGACAAATGGCATTATCGCCATCATAAAAGAGCATGTAAATATTTCACTTGACATACCTGATCCCCTGGCTTCCGCTTGGTGGGAAGCTTCATTGCATGTGTTACTGGCAGTTCCTGAGCCAACACAGTCAACCGATTTTGTGTCATTATTGCATGGAGATACAGAGAAGAGGACATCCTGCAGTGCAGGCTCACTAAAGCAACTAGCGCCAGTATCTTCGAATTTTCGACATCTGGCAAGAGTGCGCTTGACAAAAGCCAATGCAACATGTTTTGAAACCTTACGCACTGCACTTTTTGAAGCACAACTCCTACGGCAAGCCTGGAAAGAAGATCAATTTGACAGAAATTAATGGTTTATGATGCATGAAATGACTCTGAATCAGATTACTCATTCGATTAAAACAATCACCTTACTTGCACGTGATTAATTACAGAGACAATTGTACCAAAGAAAGATACTCCACAAGGCTCATAAAGTTGCTCATTATACAAACATGGGGCATACACAATGAACTAACACACTGAATTTAGATACAACCATAAAGTTAAGATCAAAATCTGTAATATCAGAGAGATAGTGGTGAACAAGTCAGAAAACAAAGCAGCAACGAAAATGAGGAAAATTTTGCAATTAAAGACAAGCAATACTACATTATATTAAACTCCAATGATAAATGTTGACACACAGAATACTCCAAATCCACCTGACATGGAATAATCAATCAGGCCTTAGACTGATAGACTACATTGCCAACCAAGTTACTAGGAATAAATGCATTTATGACACCAAAAAGATTGATGAAATGTCGATATATTGGTAGTATGATATGTTGAAACCGTCAAGGATATTTTTGGTATAATGGCATCAGAGCATGTAAATTTGAAATTCCAAACATCAACCACATACAAAGCCATGCTCCAAAAAAATAAGAGAAACCAATGACCTAACGTATCATCACATACATTAAAATGCTGCATCTCTCTATATGACACTATCAACACACAACTCCAAAAGCTAAGTTCAAAACCATTCCACCAATTTACCATATTACAAATGGTTTGTATTGTTTCTAAATGACACCGGTAAGGCTATTCCACGAACAATGTTAATGCTTACTGCACGGCTAAAGAATCACACTAATATCAGGTGATCACAATAAACTAGAGCACAAGCGACACTATTCATGCAACCATATTCAGCAGTGACACTATTCATGCAACCATACTGCACGGCCAAACATGCTCATGGGATGAACAATTGTTGCCGCACGTCACATTCACATGAACCTGCAAACTGAACATAGAGCCAGCTTTCTATATTCTGATCCTATAATTTGGATTTAGACACTGAGAATAAAAATTAAAGGTGTAAAAATAGAAAAATAAAAAAAAAAAAAAAAATGTTATATGGCTCCTGGCCCAATAATGGAACACAATGCCCATGAAGCACCCTTTCAAAAAGTGAAATTGGAACCCTCATCATTTCAAAAAGACCATCACTCAGCCATTGATATTACAATCCAACCATTTGTTCCAATACACGCTCACAAAAGAACACATCAAATGTAAAATCGATCTCTGGATCAGGAAGCAATACTAAATGTCGATACGATAACAATCCAAAAATTGAGTCATAGTTGAACGAGTAAAGGGAAAAAAACAATTACCATCCGTTTTTGGTAAGCCATCTCAATAAGTTGGTCCATTGCAACTTCCTCCATAGTCCTGTAAATAAAACAACATTATTTTGAAAGAAGATTTTAAAAGCTTATATAGTCACCAGCCTGACAGAAAAGCAGGAGTAATATCAATTGGTTGGGGAATGGTCTTGGGTTTCTCTTAGTATTGACTGGAAAAAAAATATATTAACATTTGTAGAACATCTAAAACATTCTGAATCTTACCGTCCCTCCACATCTCTCCCTTTCTGAATAGCTTCGTCAATCTTTACCAAGTTTTTCTTCTTTATCCCAATCTACGATTCAGTGAAAAGCATTACAAATATGAGAAAGATGCCAGGAATTTAAAATTGGGGAAAAAAATAATATAAGCAATCAAGATAGAAACAAAATGATCTAGAAAATTAAAAAAATTATAAAAAAAAAAATTATTAAAAAAAAAAAACTTCAAAAAGTAAAATAATGTCAAAATACACTCTAACTTATGCTTAAATACTGGTAATTGCATAGCCCTCATAAGTAAGAAAATTAATGCGTATAGCCCTCAGAAGTAGGAAAATTAATGCAAGACAACCTGTTGGTACAGTCCTTCCTTAAGTTCGATAATATCCTGACTAATCACATCTCCCTCTGCTAGATTTGGCTGCAAACAAGGCGAAAGCACCCACAGAGAAAGCATTAAAAATAAGCAACATCACAATATATAAAATAAAGAAATTAATTACTGCCATGAAATCATCAAGAAAATTCTTAATATGTATCAATATTAAGCGACATAACGATACAAAATTCTTAATTACTGCCATAACCATACATGCAGAATTCTTTCATGAAGCTTCTAAAATGGATTCAATATAATATATGAAGAACCCTACCAATGTCTCTGGATATAAGCCAATACTCTGCAGTTCCAATAGAAGCCTGTCATCCAGACACAATAGCTGATATTGGCAGTTAGAGGAAGACAGACTGCCAACATTTAATTCCCTAGGTTGCAGCTGACCAAGATCATTTGAACAAATTTCACTGGCATGTCCCAGATCAGAATGGGAAAAGTCATCATCTCCCCGCCACTGTTCACTGCTAGTTAAAGAACTGGACATGCTTGGGTTCCTAAATGAGTTAGATGCAACACTCTTATCACAAGAGAGTCTGTCTAACAAGTAATTCTTCTGAGTCTGGCAATCCACTTCCGACTCAACTTCAGATTCCATTCTGTCCCAATCTTTAGGCTCAATATCAATATGGTTACATGAACCACAATGAGAATCATCACTACCATACTGCAGAGACAAATTTTTCCCTTCACCATGGAGGTGAAATTCTTCAATTTCATCTTCTTCTATCAAAGCAGAAAGAACTCGTTGGTACAATGGAGTAACTTTGTCCGACTTTCTTGTGTCAAATCTTCCATGAAAAGAATCAGCCTCAGCTAATTCTTGATTGGAGTGGCTTCTTTGTCTTGTGGCAGAACAATCATTTGCTTCTTTAAGCACACCAACACCCTGTGGGGATGAAAGAAGTTGACAACTCATCAATATTTCTTCAAGAAGTTTGGCTCCATACCTAGATATCCATTTTTCCATTATACTTTGGTTGAAATCAGCATAAACTTATTTTTAGTCACTGAAGTGTTAAATAACTATAAGGGATCAGCATGAAATCTTTTCTATTTTAGCCAAACAACAAAACAATAATATACATATATAATGGTAATTTCATACCAAGACATTATATACCATGCCAAAGATATGAGACAAAAAACTCTCCTCACTCCACAAAACTTAGCTGATATGATTTCAAAAGAAGAAGGAAAATTATAATTCGGTCCCCAAAGTAATCTATGAAGTCTTAATACCATCCCTGTATCCCAATACCTGTTGCTTCAAGTAGGACAAATCCTCTGAGCTGACAGAAGCAAAAATAGATTCCATTTTATTCCAAAATGGACCAGAACAGGCAAGACCTACAGAAACAAGCCAGTATTTAGTGATAAGTACAAATAATACAAAAGTGCTGCCTTTCTGGAGAACATCTAAAATTAGAAAAAAGAAATGAAGTCAAGAGCCATACTTCTAGCATTACGAGCAGCATTTGCAGCTACAAATAGTTCTTCGCGATCATCATCAGACTCACCTGGAAAATTATAACAATTAAAACTAAAACTATGTCCAATTGTGATAAATTTTAATCAAGGAGACAGGCAAGTAGCCTACATATTTCAAACAACTAAATTACTCAAGACACACATATATATGCATATAAATATTAAAAAGGAAACAATATAGTCAAAACATAACCAAAAAAAAAAATCCTATGAAAATATAGAAATACAACAACCAAAAATAAAAACAAAATAAAATAAAAAAGAGCTTTCCTTGAAAGGCATTGAACTACGCAACAGGAATACAAGCACGGAATCTGGTCTTGAACACTCATTACACACTAAGCTTTGAAATGCAATAACTGCAGTAACATTAACATGTGAAAATATGTCAAACTGAGCCAGAAGGGCTAAAATAATGCTGATCTTGCCACCAAACTTTGATATTGTAATGTCTCAGCCAAAAGTTCCAAATATCAGAAAACATTAGCATATGACAAATTGAATCGAAAACTTTAAAGCCAAGCAAGATGAAGTTTCATGGTTTAGTTCGATATTACCAGTAAAATTTGAAGAACCATTGTTTATTATCGGCCCAACACGAATCAAAGCCTTGCGGTCTTTCAGCTTTTTCGAAGGTGGACGGCCCGATTTACTGAAATGCAAGAGAATAGTAGTTGATTAAAAAAAAGAGAGCTTTCTCATAAAATCAATAGACAATTCATGGTCCCAATTCATATTGTACAAAAGCAAAAAAGTTGTGTACACCTTCTATTCTTTTCAGAACTAGCCCTCACGCTTTGCAATGGCTTTGTCGTCGATAGATGCTCCAACTTCTCCCCCACTGGAGGAATTACTGGCCTTGTTAAGGATGAACCCCTTCCATTCCTTCCTAGTCTCTGCGCACTATCTCCAATTTCATTACTTGGTATTTTATTCTTCTTCATTGGTAAAACAAAAGCCCCACCTTTATGAGTTGCAGTCAAAGCAACTTCTACATTATCTATCCCTTTCTCTTTCAATTTGTTTTCTCCAGCACCTGATTCTTCACTTTCAGATAACCCAAATGGAGATGAAACACTCTCACGTTCCCTCTTAACTTTTATGGTATTGTTATCTACACTGCTGGTCAGTAGTGATCCACTGGTCCCGAGAGATGAAGTTTTCACACTAAAATCACTAGTTGCAAAGCCTTGGGATGAAATCTGAGTTTCAGCATGGTTTGAGACCGGAGAAACTAAATTTGCTCTCCTTGTGCGTGAGTTTTTATGTGGTCTCTGACCAACCCACTGGGTCATAGGATGTATGGATGAACCTGTGGACATCATACGCTTTTGGTTATTTGTCACACCTACAACCGGAACTTTATTTAGACCTGTAGCCTGTTCACAACTTTGAAAGGCTCCAGATGAATGGTGAACATTAGGAGATGAATCTAGTCCCATGATGGAACTAGTCCGTGGTGCCCTGGAAACTTTTCCTTTTACCACTGTATTAGGACTGCCTGATGAAATGTCCTCCTGAATATTTGACCTAATAAAATAAAGCCACAAAAAAGTTCAAAACATCATCATAACCACAACAATGAAAAAGACAAAATATTAAAAATGTCCAAGGCAATCAGCTGCAGAACATAATGGCCTTCAATCACATGTTTTTACTGATTCTGAAACTCCACCAGAGACCATTAGAATGAAAATGTCAAGAAGGAAATGCATACTTATTGTTTCCTTTTGCTAAAAGTCTCTGTTCCAATACAACTGCGCGGTCTCTTGGAAGAGGAGTGCGTTCCAGTTCATTCCTGACTGCTGTGCAAGCATCTGAACTAGCAGGCTCAAAAGAACCATCCAACTTGTTGATTCCACTAACTCCAGGGGAAGACTTCAATCTGCAACAAATAAAAAGCCTAAGAACAGAAAAATGTTGTTCTCTTTCTTCTCACTTTTCATTTTCTTTCTCAGTTGTGGAGAATTATATAGAATAATTTTACTACCCACGTATTAATCTCTGAACCAGTATAACACAAGCAAAAAATATAACATTGAGGGAAAGAACAGATTGCAGTATTAGATTCAGTTTCCCCTCCAAAACACACATTTGCAGATGCATGATACTAGGCTCACGCCCAATGATGCAAGCAACATGGTTCAAGAAAAAATATCTGGCTGTAAGTAACACAAACACAAATCAAGTGGGTCTAGAATCCAAAACCTCACCCTCCACCATGTCCATACAGGAGAGGAGTAGTCATTTAAGCTAGAGCTCTTTGGTCAAGCTTCAAGAAAAATTACTAGCTTAAACAACACTAGTCAAGTAAAAATTGATTAGAACAATGAACTTAAGCTAGTTGGTTAATAGTTGTGTCATATAAGATACATGTCACATTGATTTTTCTTTAATCTGTCACTAGTTATACATTTCTATAAAAATCTTTTCCAAACAAAGAACAAAATGTACAGGTCTCATAAAAAGAACAAAAAGTGTTTTTTGATAAGTAATAACCAGTCCTATAAAAAGAAAAATTACTTGTACCAAAGGTTCTGTCAGCAACAAACAAACTCAGCAAGTTTTTCTCACAAGTTACTGTAATATATTCAAATGAAATGAACTAAAACAACCCACAAATAATAACAATAAAGACAAAAGCAACAACATAAATAAAAATTTAGAAAAGAACAAGTCAATTATAAGAAGCAGCTGATGAAAATGAACAGTGAACCTCAGCACATAATTCTAAAAACAAAGACAAATTTTGTCAAAATCAATAGCACTGTGACTGTCTGTACTAAGACAAGAAAATCTTTAGCCACTTACCAGTTACATTAGAATGAAGAGATTATTCCAAATCAGGACTTGTTTTTATCGATCTACAATACAATACCTGAAACTATGGGCGTCACAAGAACGCAACTTAGAATCCACATTCAGCTTTGGATGTGTAGCTCGTTTTGTATCCCGCTCACCAGTTACTACTCTATTACCTACAGCTCCAACAGAACGTTTCTTCTTTATCTTTTGATCCAATCCTTCACCACCAGCAAGCAGTCGACGAGTCTTTTCTTCAATCCGAACAGAAACCCCACTAAATGCCTTGGGCAGATCTCCATCCTTTTCTGTGACCATCTGCTGCCTTGAGGTCACAGCAGACCTACTATCTGCCTGGTAGCATTTAGAAAACAGAATGAATAACCAAAAAAAAAAAAAATTCAATGATCCCTTCAGAGAACTACCAATTACTTGCAGTGGGAGATTGGAAAAATAGAAACTCTCCCATAATTAAAGAACTTAAGATTTCTACCCGTACTTAAAATTTCTGGTAACATTGTGTGGAAATATGTATGTGCACAAATAATTCAATGTACCATTTAAAAATTAAAAAATAATAATAATAATAAAAATCTCCCTTGAAATTCAAATACGACATAAAGAAAGAATTTAACCTTTCATTACAAAATGATTCTAAATGAGATCAAAATAAATGGACAGAAGAGTAACAATAACAGACTTAAAAACTATCCCCTCTAAATGTAATGTCACTCCCATTAAAGTAATTTGCAAACAGAGTTGAAGGCTGAATATTAGATAAATAGATGAGAGCTAAATATTAATATTCAAATACACACCCGCACATCCGCTGCTGATGTACGAACACGCTTATTCAACCCAATACTCTTGGTTCTGTCCTCCAATCTTTGAGTCACAGTGTCATGAGAGTTTCTGTGAATCTGGCTTCCCATCTTTGCTAAGTTTACTCCACCAGATCTCTCACTTGATGAAAGATCACTACGCGGTCGCTTCTTTGAGCTTAAGGCTTCCCTATATTTGTCCAATTTGAGAATGGATTCACGTAACATTTTTGCTCTATCCCTGGCAGCAACAACCGCAGTCTCATTAGTACACCACAACATATACTATACAATACTCATTTGTACATATATGATACACATACATAATTAAAAAAATTAAAAATTAAAAAAATCCAATTTAGCACATAAAAATTGGACTAGCAGGAAAATACATGTTCCTTTTTATTTTTTTAAAGAAACACACACATCAAATCATATTTAATAATAATGCATTACAGCTGACAACTATTAGCCTGGTCATCATTATATATGGGTTTCTTGCAAACTTATGGTATCATTACCAGCAATAAACCATTATTATTCAAGATATTTTAATCTCCATCTCTGAATCTCCATACTGTTATATGTTATCGTTGTCTACAACCTGTTATATCTATCTTACTTATAAAAAATCTATCTTCAATCCAATAGGATTCTGTTGTTTACAAATTTGTTATATATAGGAGTTTTTAAGTCCCAAACTTTTAACACAACTCTGCAATGTACCAATACATATTTCTACTCGCAATTTCTATGTTTCTGTTTCTAAACCAATTTTCCAAATTTTTTTAAAGCATGAACTATTATGTAACCAGGTATATTTGTTATTCCATATTTTATTAACCAGGCACAACTTAAAGGTCCTGTGGGCACTTCATTGAGAAGCATATTACATATAACCAAATCCTTAGATCCCCAACCTACGCTGAACCATACACATTTCCACAACAGGCAGCAATAATTGATTAGAAGAATGTCAAAATGTGCTCAGGGGTCTATGAAGACTTTCTAAAATCAGGACAAATGCAGGTGACCAGAGAACATGTTCACAAAAGAAAGGACCATACGAGGTTTTTTTCTTTCTCTTCTTTTAAATATAGAAATACATTCATATTTCTATCTATTTATATGAATGCCTTAAAAGAAGATATTTCATTGTTTCATGTAATTGTATCCTATTTACAATAAGGTAGAAGACATATTTCATTTATACCATGATATATAAGAAATTCCATGCATCATGACACGTGCCATTACCCCGTTTTCTATTTCCAAATAGATACTGTCGGTATCCCATCAATTCCTAAGTTGTTACTGCTGCTTCAATCATGAAACATGCTCATTCTGCTTCAATCATGAAGCATAGAATTGTGTTCTTTCTTAATGAAAGACACTCATGTTATTAAAAGCATAACATGTGATAGGAACTTGCAATAGAATGAATAAAATATACCTGGCCTTTCTAGAGGCATCTTGTACACTTTCTTTGAAGTGCTTTAGCTCCTCTGTAGCTACCGGAGGTGGAGGTTTAGGGTGGGAAACTCCAAAGGAATGGTCCTCTGATGTACTTCCAGAAGGAACACCCAGAACCCTTCTTAGCTCTCCCGAGCGCGTATATTTCTGACTGCCCAATATAATCGGGTCTAATGGCAAACACTGAGTCAAGGGTGGCATATCTGGTGACGGTGTTGCACTCCCACGGCTAACATGATTCCCCGAATTGAACATTATGCATTTCACACCCTTAGTACGACTTCGAAACCCATATAAATAGACCCTGGACCTTGTCCAAAATCAATTTGAGTCTCTTACGTCCTGCCATAATTCAATGATGCATCCGGATAATGAGCATTGTATTGACTACCCTCCAAAGTGTGTTACTAAAAATGCACAGGTGATGCAGCAACCAACAATAAACAACTAGGAGAAGTTCAGAATACTAGAAAGAGTACGGTTTCAGGCTAACTCCCAAAACGTTCGATAAGAAAATTGTGGGTGGGGGGGAATCCCGGAGCTCGAGAAATCAAGAAAGCCAGCTCAATTGAGCTTTTATTGAACCACTTGACTAGTTTGAATTTTCATAATCCAGAACAAAAATAACATAAACTGATAAAAGCTCAAAGTCAAACTCCAACCCAATCCCCATCCTGAACTCCTTCATCACACATCTAACTTCAATGCATTCCATGAAATGACATAAAACTCACTTAATTATTCGATCAAACACGAAATGTTTTTACAATCAACCAACCATAACTACCTCCAAATCAGAAACAAACAAATCCACCACCAGAACCCTCATCCTTTAGCTCTCTATTGTCAATAAAATAAAGGAAACGAGAAAAACAAAAACAGAACCAAAAAAAAAAACCTTGAATTTTCAATATTACTACAAAATGCTAAACAGCTTGTACAGCCATTTCGATCAATTTTTCTCTTTTTTCTTCCAAAACCTAAAAAACATACTGCCAGGAATTTTATTTTCCTTAGCTTTCTCGGCAACCAAACAGATTGAAACCCTAGGTGGAGGAGGGGAACAGAATTCGAAGCGTGTAGACTTTGAATGAAATTAAAGTGAAATGAGGTAAAATACGTGAATTGGAGAGCGAAGAGTTGAAAATTACCTGAGATTCAACGAGGTCAAGCGCAGATCAAACGCGGAAAGTTTCCGGCACAAAAAGTGAAAATAAGCGGGAGGGGAACGATATATATACGTCACATGAATATTATTATGTAGTACCGTGTGGACGTGCTGACTGGCGTCCAGTGACCAGCGATGTGTGAGAGAACAAATATGTTTTTTTTTTTTTTTTTTTTTTTCACATGTCGGGTAGGAAAAATAAATAAAAATAAAAATTTTCAACTAATTATTTTCACTTTATGAATCGTAATTTATAGTTGATTAAACTATTTTTTAAAGAAGAAAACAAAATATGTGTTGGGGCAAACTTTTTGTCATTTTTTTTTAATATAAGAAATCTAGAGCATTTTTTCCTTTTCATTTTTAAAAGTTTAAAATATAAAATACTAATAAAATATTCAACTTTTTTAAATATTAATAAACTATCTAAAAATTTAAATACAAAATATATATTACATTAAAACACTTAAAAAAAAAAAAAAAACCCTTCAAAAAGCATTAATAGAAGAAAGCTTTTTCTTTATTGCATGCGAAGAAAATGCAGCTTCTTTGGTTTTTTCTTCTTAGTAGAATAAAAATATTAACAAACAATACAAATAAAAAAAACACCTATAAATACATCAAAACAATTCTTCAAACTAAAAATACTCCACAAAACATATTAACAAACAATAATTTTGTTCCTTAAAATATATATATCTTAACCCTTATTCCATTAATACTCTTATAAATTTATCATTCTACGAGCTATTACCACAAGGACCCATGATGTATTCCTGATATTCCTTCTCATAGACAAATAAAAATAAAATTGTAGGTTCCAAACAAAAATTCCAAAAAAGAAAATCTATGCTCTATTATCTCAATTGTTACAGCTTTATCCAAAAGAGAATGTTTTATATAAATGAAAAATGTTTTGTTTTATCTTTTACTTAATTTTTTATTTTTTGTCTATCTTTGTATAAAAGACGGGCAAACTTGCTTATCTTAGGCAGCAACTTCTCTTTCCCCAATCCAAGTGCATTGTCCTTAGCCTATTTGCCATTTTTGTTATGCCTTAAAAGGCTCTATTTATTTCGATGTAAAATATTTTTTATTGGCTGGAAAACATTTTTCAAAAAAATATTTTTCAATATTTGGCACGTACAAAAAATCACAACCATTTTTGTTATGCCTTAGGTTATATTTGTTTCAACGTAAAATATTTTCATCGTTTGGAAAAAAAATTTCTAAGAAATATTTTTCAATATTTGGCACGTACAAAAAATGACAAATTATATATATACATTTCAATCATATTAAACTTTAAATTACAAAAATGTCCTGACTAGGTTCTGCTCATGTCTTAACTGAATCCCATTGATATTTTGACTGAGTTCCGTTGGTGTCCTAACTAGGTCCCGGCGCAATCCTAGTCATGTCCCAGCCAAGTCCTAGCTGGGTCTCGATCAAGGGCACGTACAAAAAATCACAAATTATATATATATTCAATCATATTAAACTTTAAATTACAAAAATGTCTTGACTAAGTTCTAAGTTCTGCTTGTGTCCTAACTGAATCATGTCGATATCTCGAATGAGTTCCAATGGTGTCCTAACTACTAACTAGGTCCCGGCACAATTATGGTCATGTCCCAGCCAAGTCTCAGTTGGGTCTCGATCAAAGGCAATACCGACAAGGTGTCGGTAGGGTCTTGATCGAATTCCAAAGCAGTCCTAACCCGATCCCAACAATGTCTCGGTCGGGTTTCAGCGACATCTTATGGGTTACTACAACAAAAATGGTTCAGCCCACAGCAGGTCAATCACCAAAGAAAGGGTGGTGAGAATGCAAAAGATGGTCCTAAAGCTATGTGGATAGTGAGGAGCTCATGAGCTTAGATAGTGAGTGTGATGAGCTTAGATAGTGAGTGTGATGATAAACTGATAAAGGTACATCTATACCTACTAAAAAGGAGGTATCCAAAGCTTAATGCAATTCATGATATGAAATAAACCATTAGTTTAAGGTGGGGTTGAAGTTCACTAAAAATATTTATGCATATTTTTAGGAATATTGGTACAGTTATTATATATCAATCACTTATAAGACTATTATTATGTAAAGTTTACGGTTAGTTTGAAATTGTCTCGAAAAGTTTAAAAAGTGCTTTTAATATATAAAAAGTTATACCAAGCAAAAATAAGTTCGTTTGGTAAAAAAAAAAAACACTTTTTTTTTTCCAATATAAAAAGGCTCAAAACTGTGTTTTGGAAAAGCTTAAAAATAAAGAAGTTATTTTCATACTGTTTCTATAGACAAAAGCTTTATTTCTTAATGCAATCCTAAACAAACTCTTATTAATCATTTACGTGCACTCATGCATGTTCAATAATGCGATTAATTGAGAGATTTTTAATAGCAAGTTAAAGGCTTTGTCACGTACGAAAGCATATAATATGACTTGTTTTACTTATATACTAAATAGATTTCTATATACATCCATTGTGCTATGTTGCTTTTATTGTTAGGCCTGGTCTTTGGTATACAAGATACTCTCAAATCGTTGGCTACTAGAAAAATCTCCTTCATACAATGATCTAAAAAATCTTCATTGTCAATTAGCATATATGCTATATAACTTCTTTGGTGAAGCTTCGATTCCACACAGCCATTTTTCTGCCTTGCTGCTTGGTGCCCTCTGTTTGTGTCCAAGCAAAATCCTAGCTAGAAAAATGATGCAGTGGATGCTTGTAAATATCTCAGTTGAATTATAATCATTGCTAAGCTATCAATAAAATTTGTATTATCTATTATTAATAATTTTGAGCAATTCATGATTCTCTTTAATGTCAATATATGCAACTCTGACAAATCTAAGAAATGAATACAACATCAGAATCTTTTAGTAGAATAATCAGAGCTAATATTCCTTCTGTTTGCTTTAAAATTGGATGGGTATTATGGTTGTGGGAAAATTGTAGGACATGTGGTTTAACAACCAAGTTGGAGCCCATCATTTTGCCTTTTTGTACCATATTGGTGCCAGAGCATCATTGTGGTCTTCAATTCCTTGCAATACCATACTGGTTGGTAGCAGCTTCTTCTCCTGCGACCACCAACTTTTTGTCACTAACCATCTGTATCAGATATCCATATTCTTAATTGATCTGGGTGTTGAAAAATATGTTTCAATTCAATTGTTCCCCCTAAATGACCCCATACTTCTATTCTGATACTTGCAGAAAGCATAGAGCCTTTGGCCAATATTAAATTCTTCAACATTTTTTAATTTACAAAGTGCACCAAGTTCTGAAACTTCCTAGCTAAGTTCAATTCAACATCAAATAAATTCAATCAAATATGCAAACCTATCTCTCGTCAGGAAATCTAAATTTCTATAACTCTGGGATTACATCAGTCATACATATCCGAGGTACTATTACAATTTAGGGATGTCACTTTAGCTCAATAGGTGAAGTAGGTCTTTATGCATAAAATGTACACAAACAAGTATTATACCTTTTAAATTTCCAGTAACAAATGTAATGTACATATTTGCCAATCTCTGAAAATTATACATTAAAACCAAAAAACAAAAAAACAAATCAATCACCTTTAAGTATTCTTTGTAAAGTGGAGACAACTTTAATACCAATCTCTGGCTGTTCTAGGTCTATATGAAACTGGTTCCTCTCGAAGCAAAAGTGCCCTTAAAATGGCCTCACATACACTGGAGTAATACACAAGCAAATGTCCACCATCTGGAACTTCATGGTATCGAATCCAAGGTAGCTTTCCTGAAACAAATCTTTGAAGCTGAAAGGGCACAACCTTATCCTCATAACCTTGCCATATGTGCACAGAGCTTTCATTTTGAGGGTATGGATTGCTAAGATCCATTGGATCAAAACCCCATTTTCCAAAAGCTAGCATAAAGTCACGACGGAGAGTATCAAAAACACCTCGTTCTCGTAACTTATCCTGTAGGTTCAAACAAAAACTTTATCATAATCTCCATGAAACACAACTTCTTGGTATGGAATTTGGGCTCTCTGATATATATGTTATGTACTTATGCATTGTTTTAGCAGAAATTTTGAATAACTTAACTATAAGACCAAGAACCTTTTTCCTTCCTGCTTTTGTGCGGATGGAACATTTTAATTACCTTGGTGAGCATTGGGAATCCTGATATAGTCTTCAAAATATCTATATCTCGGTCATTGAAGAATAATGGGTTTCTTTCCAGGCCAGAAGTTGAAGGAAGCCATTTTTGAGTTGCCCACCAGTATACCAGTCCAGGAGCATAATTTGCAAACCAGATAGACCACTGCACAAGTTTCCTCCTATAGTCCTCCCTAATCAGACTATCAGGTAGAGAAGGCCACCAGTAATTCACAGTTGGGACTACAAAAGCCACACCTGCTAGCCTGGAAAATGGTTTTGATGTAAGATGTAACAATAGGGTCTTGACATGACTGAGCATTAAAAAAAAAAACATAAACCATGAAACTAGAAGTGAGGAGAGTGTTTTACCTGTCTGGTATATATTTGAGACAACTCCATGTGGAGTATGATCCCATTGAGACTCCAATCACATAAAACTGGGATCCTAGCTGTAATTGATCAGCAAGTTCTTGAATATCAAGCGCTTCACCCTTTACCGTGCGCTTTGGGTCCGGATCACTTTCTCCGTATCCCGCTCGATCAAATAGTAGAAAATATATGCCCAACTCATCTATTAGTTCCTGGGAAGCTAAAGCAGTGTGAAATTCACCTCATTTGAAATTTTACAGGGATATATCTTTTAGTATATTGAACTGACATATTATTTCTTCCTTGATTATATCAGGATTCTTGTAAACCATGCATATATATATATATATGAATTATGATGATGTCTCAACAAACCGAAACAAATAAAGGATCATTAAAAGCATAGATTGTATGAAACCTCTTGATATGCACGTGAGTGTGTGATTAAAATTGCTTTCAGGCCCTTTTACAGTGCTTTTCCTTTAGATTCTTTCGTGTCACAAATATTAACTGGGTTTGGCATATGTTTGGTGAACAATTTCCAGTAGTTCCAACAGTTTTCTATCAGTATTCATTCAACTGCAGACATTTAAACAAATATCAACCATATTTGTATCTAATTTTCTACCTATAAACAATCCAACTGAGAATATTTTCAAGCTTCAGATTCTCATAAAGGAGGTTGGAAAGAGAGATTTATGAATGTACTTGGGGTGCCAGAAAGTTCATCTCTTTGGAGCTTCCGAGGCCATGCACAAGAATGATCTTGTATTTAGCTTTTTCTTTGGGGATACCTCTCTCTCTGTAAGCCAAGTACCTTCCATCTTTGAGCCTGATTCTTAATGAGGTTACAGGAGAATGCTCTGCTGCCCCAGTAGTTTGTGGAGGGGGGAGTTGTGTTGCCTGAAAAACCATTCCCAAGAGACCCATCAGCAGGACCACAGCTGTTTTGGAAACCATTCCTGAAGGAATAAAAGGTAGATCCGGCTGATAGACCCCAGACCCTCCTCCCAAATCAACTTGAATCTCTTCCTGCCATAATGAAATGATGGAACCAGATAATGAGCATTGTATTGACTACCCTCCAAAGTTTGTTACTAAAAATGGACAGTTAATGAAGTAACCAACAATAAACACTAGGACAAATTCAGAATACTAGAGAAGACTACTGTTTAATTCAGGCTAACACTAACAATAGTCAACAGGAAAATTGAGGGGGGAAAGCTTGGAGCTTGAGAAATCAAGAAAGCCAGCTCAGTTGACCTTGATACAATAACTTGGCTTGGTTGGGTTAGTTGAAATCTCATATTCCATAATAAAAATAACATATAAGCTTAAAGTCAAACTCCACACAATCCCCATCTTGAACTCCTTTTTCCTAGGACCCAAACATCAAATTTTAATGCTTTCCATGAATTGACATAAAACCAACTTAATTACTCGAACAAACAGGAAAGTACTTTAAAACCAAACAACCAAAACCACTCCAAAAACGGCAAACAAACAAAGCCAACACTCCCAACACCCCCAGCACCCTCATCGTCTATCCCTCGATTTTCAAGAAAATAAGACCAACCCAAAAAGAAGTGAATTCAAAGTATCACAACAAACTTTTTCACACCTTATACAGCCATTCTGGCTCAAATTTTCCCGTTTTTCAAATTTTTCTTTCAAAATTCGCAACCCTAGGTGGAGGGAAATAAAATTCAAAGCGGGAGGAGTTTGAATGAAATTAAAGAGAAAGTAGATAGAATGCGCTAAGTGGAGAGCTAAGAGTGGAAAAAGGTACCTGAGATACAAAGGGGTCAAGCGCAGATCAATCGCGCAAAGCTTCGGAGACAAAAGAGTATAAATGTAAATAAAGTGGGAGGGAGAAGATATTTATACGTCACAGGAACATTTATGTTTTTCCGTGCGCACGTGCTGCCAGATGTGCAGTGCACTGACCACGTAGAGAACAAAAACATGTATACACGTCACAGGTGATCATGAGGACCATGGTATATTCCTTGGTGCGGCTCATCATGTGTATTAAGGTTTAAAGTAAGAAGTTAAAATGAGATTTTTTTTTTTTTTTTTTTTTTAAAAAAAAAAAAAATGGAAAAAGTATAAATACTTTTTTCAAAACTATCACTTTAGGCTCCATTTGACATTTATATAAAAAATTAGCAACAATGGCAATGACGGACGACATTCAATGGGCGCTGATGGAGGTGAAAAGACGGTTACGATTAGTGGTTATTGGTTAAAATCGTAAATCGTAACTGCCTAGGTGTCAAGTGGTTAATAAAATTCACTAATTGCATCCGCTAACTGCGTAAGCGGTTAACTAGCGGTTAGCAGTTAGTAACTATAATAACCGCTAACCCTTTTTTTAAAAAAAAAAAAAAATCAAAACGATGTTGTTTTTATGATGATAATATTATATTATATTCGATATCATTTCTAGATTTTTATATATTTGTATATATATTAAAAATTTTAAACAAAAAAAGGAGATAGTTTCATGTATTATATATATATGCGGTTAGCGTATTTGTTAATTGCCTTCAAAAGTAGTTAGCGGTTAATACAATTAGCGGTTAACAGTTAGTATGGTTAGTGGTTAGCAAGAGGTTAATAACCATCCGCCTTTTCACCTCTAGGTGCCGATCTCTAGCGGCTTTCAATGGTAATTGCGAATGAACTTCGTGAGATAGTACGTGCGAGAAAGAAAAACTTAGACTTTGAAAATAATTTACGCTTTAAAAAAAAAAAGTTAAATACTTTTTTTGACATATGGTTTGGATTGAAATCAAAATCTCAGTTTTAAAAAGTGTACCATGTAGTACTTCTTGTTGTAAAACTAAATACCAAGTTGGTCCTTATGTCCAAGCTTCGTCAATTCTTTTAACGAAGGTCCATGTCAACGCGCTTAAAAACGTGAAACCTATTGTAGATAAGTTTTTAATATTCTTTTATTTTGTAAAAAGCATGTTGGCAAAATGAGAATAACCGACCACCGTACCCCATTTTGGTCAAGGAGTGGGGCTTGAGCCAAGCCTTCCGACCTATTAGAGGTAGCGGAACCACCTTGTCAATCACAAAGAGTGACAGTGCCATACTGAGAAAGAATGCCAAATTTATGTGTAGTATAAGATGATGAGCCTGCTATGACCCACACTCCACACTGTAAAGATGCTGCTACCCAATATCAACCCACAAATAATTGAGGTTGGACTTTGATATATATATAGTAGCTTTGTTTTCGCAGATCCACACTCCTCAAGGACACCTTTTCAAGAATTTAAATTATCATTCCTCTGAAACACTTAATTTGGAAACACCTAGGGATCGTAGAATTTACTTTGAATTGAAGGGACAGAACGTGAGACATGTGCAATGTCCATTTGTTCGAATTTGGCAGCTAGAAATAGAAAAGGAAAGGACAAAAAAAAAATTGAAAAGAAAGTTAAAACTGTAGGAATTTTAACAAAAAAAATCCATATATGGGTATCAATTGCCCACATAAAAAAAGACGGTTTATTCCCAAGAGATAGCTCAAGGACGTTTTATAAACGTAGTTATAAGTGTTAAGTATTACATTACCTAGTTTGTAACGACCGAGAAAAAAATACTAGTCACATTTGCACTATCAACCTAAAATAACTAATCAATTAGAAGCTTTATTAAAATTCCTCATAAAGCCTCGTTTCACCTAATAACTAGGCAGTATATGGACTTAATACTCATTGCTATATTTATAAACCTCTCACTATATGTGGGATATTTCTCATATTTCAATATAAGACTGGAGCCTTACATAGTTATTAGGTAAAACTAGACTTTATAAAAAATTTTAAGGAAGCTATAAATTAACTAATCTTTCTAGGGTGATAAAGATATAGTTAGCGTTTTTCCTTAGATCGTTACACCATCTTAATTAAGAAAAAAAAAATATGTTTATAAATTTTGGTATAGTTATGTTATATCAATCACTTGTGATTATTATCATGTGAGATTCAATCAATCACACATATATGATGGAATTAGGGGGGACTAGAGAGCCATGGTCCCGCCGTTTTGAAATTTGAGCTTAAAATATATATGGTTTATTTTTTTGGCCTAAAAATTAGGCTTGACCCATATCAAAATTAGTCTTAATCCTTCGTTCATGCTCTGCCTCCTCCCGAGAAATCCTAGTTCCGTCCTGATTATGTGTATATATAGTTCAATAATAAGACTACTTGAGAGATTTTTTAAGACATTTTTAGAGGCTTTGTAAGTTTGTATGAAGGATTTATCAAAGGTGACGATGCACACAACAAATGATTCAACACATGGCGGAGGAGTTGGAGAAGTTATGGGGCAAACTTTCCCTAAGAGAAGAGGAGCACTGTGCAAGAACAAAGATATTGCAGGCCTAGAAATGAGAGGAGAACAATGTCAACGCAGAAAAAGCAGTAAACAAGGAGGCTTTCAGAACCATAATTGACAAAAGTCAACACAACATTGTTTTCCCTTCTTTTTGACTTATGATGAGCATTGATTTTGAGCACTTTTCATTTGTATACTTGGTGGTCTTATACTTAGATGCTTTATCAGTTTGATTTAAGTTTCTTAATTAGTGGGGTTTACTCCTTTTTCTTTCAATGATTTCCATATCAACTTCAAACGGTGAGAAAGTTCTATAAATTTATTATCTAGCCATGGTTTTTGTACTCTGCCTAAATTGTATCTCACCAGGTACCTACCAATCAAAGCATTCTGGATGTTAAATCAATCCCAAGAATATGGTCAGACACTTTCACTTGGTTTACATTATAACTAAAATCTCCTTCATACAATGAGTTAAATCTTCATTGTCAATTGGCATATATGCCATGTAACAGCCGTTCAACTCTTAAATCTTTGAATGACTTCTTTCCACAGCCATTTTTCTGCCTTGCTGCTGGTTTTCCCTCTGATCCTAGCAAGAAAAATGATGCAGTTGATGCTTGTAAATGTCTCAATTAAGTTGTTATCAGTTCTATGCTTTCAATGAAATTTGAACGAGCTCATGATAAACCTTTGTGGGCTGTCTCTAGGAAAGGCACCTATGTTAGCTCAGAAACTTGAGATTTCCTTAGAGAAAAAGAAGGATGAGGCTGTTTGGTGGAAGTTGGTGTGGTTTCCACGTGCTATTTCCAAGCATGCTTTCAATTTATGGCCGGCTATGCAGGATGGGCTTCTCACAGGGAATCGTTTGATTAAGTGGGGATATAAAGGTGAGGTTAAGTGCCTTTTCTGTCATAATCAAATAGAAAGCAGGGAGCATTTGTTTTTTGAATGTAGTTTCAGTTATAGAATTTGGAAGTTTTGTATGCATCATTGTCATGTAACAAATTCTTCTGTAATCTGGGATGAGGTCCTGCAGCTTGGAATCAGAAAATGGGGAAATAAAACTCTTAAAGGTCACCTCTGCCACCTTGTTTTAGGCTCTGTTATCTACAATTTATGGTGCACAAGGAATGAGATTAAGCATTCTGGTTTGCCTAGCTCAGAGGAGCAGATTTGAGGAAAGTTCTTTGGGAAGTGAGAACTAGAATAGTTGGGAAGGGGAAATTTCCTAAAGACTAGAGAGAATTTGGTCTTAGCTTCTTTGTGGAATTTACCTGCAGATTTGCTTTTGTAAGATGTTCTGCAGTTTGTGGTATCTGGTCTGGTTTTGTGGATCAGGCTTTGGGGGAGGCATGATGGTGCTGTAGTGTTGGTTTGCTTATAGTTTTTTTTTTTTTTTTGCTGTCTGCAAATTTTTCTGCAGTTTGTTGTTCTTTCTGGTTTTTTTGAGTTGAAGTAGTTAGGCCTCTATGAGGTCGTGTTTCTAGCCGGTTGAAAAGGCTTGTAATTGGTGTTACGCTGTTGATTGTTTTGTTTGATAATAAAATCACTTATTCATCAAAAAACAAAAAACAAAAAAATGAAATTTGCATGAGCTTATTCTATAATTCGACCAGATCATGAGTCTCTTTAATGTCAACATATATATGCTACTGTGGCAAATCTAAGAAATGGATATTGACAAATCAAAGAAATGGATAACATGTACAGAAACAGGGACTATAGCTTTCAAATTTCCAGTAACAAATGTAATGTACATATTTGTCAATTTCTGAAAAAACAAATTCAATCACCTATACAATCAACAATTTGGATAATCAGAAGAAGCTGTGATGACTTTAAGGTAAAACTTTGGTTGTACACGGTTTATATGAAACTTGCTCCTCTCCAAGCAAAAGCGCCCTTAAAATGGCCTCACATACACCATTGTAATACACAATCAAATGTCCACCATCTGGAACTTCATGGTATCGAATCCAGGGTAGTTTTCCTGAAACAAATCTTTGAAGCTGAACAGGCACAACCTTATCTTCATAACCTTGCCATATGTGCACAGAGCTTTCATTTTGAGGGTATGGATTGCTTAGATCCATTGGATCAAATTCCCATTTTCCAAAAGCCAGCATAAAGTCACGACGGAGAGTATCAAAAACACCTCGTTCCCGTAACTTATCCTGTAGGTTGAAACAGAGCCTTTATCACAATCTCCATGAAACACAATAGTTCTTGGTATAGATTTTGAACTCTCAAATATGTATGTTATATGCTTAAACATTGTTTAGCAGAAATTTTGAATAGCACCAAAAACCTTTTTTCCTTCATGTTTTTTTGCAGATGGAACATTTTAATTACCTGGGTGAGCATTGCAAACCCTGATATAGTCTTCAAAATATCTATATCTCTGTCATTAAAGAATATTGGGTTTCTTTCTAGGGTAGAAGTTGAAGGGAGCCATTTTTGAGTTACCCACCAGTATAGCAATCCAGGAGCAAAATTTGCAAACCTGATAGACCACTGCACAAGTTTCCTCCTATAGTCCTCCCTAATCAAACTATCAGGGAGAGAAGGCCACCGGTAATTCACAACAGGGACTACAAAAGCCACACCTGCTAGCCTGGAAAATGGTTTTGAGGTAAAATGTAAAAATTGGGTCTTGACACGACCGAGCAGGAAAAAAAAACCCATGAAACTTGAATTGAAGAGAGTGTTTTGCCTGTTTGGTATGTATTTGAGACAACTCCAAGTGGAGTATGATCCCATTGAGACTCCAATCACATAAAACTTGGATCCTAACTGTAATTGATCAGCAAGTTCTTGAATATCATGTGCTTCACTCTTTACTGTGCGCTTTGGGTCTGGATCACTTTCTCCATATCCAGCTCGATCAAATAGAAGAAAATATATGCCCAAATCATCTATTAGTTCCTGGAAACTAAAGCAGTGTGAAATTCACATCATTGAAATTTTACAAGATTATATCTTTTGATAGAATGAACTGACACAGTATTGCTTCCTTGACAGGTAAGATTATATCAGGATTCTGTAAACATGCATATATGTATGAGTTACAGTGATGGTTAAACAAACCAAAATAAATAAAGGATCTCTAAAAGCATAGATTGTATGGCACCTCTTGATATGCACACGAGTGTGTGACTGAAATTGCATTCAGACCCTTTTACAGTGCTTTTCCTTTAGATTCATTCCTGTGAAGAATGGTAACTGGGTATGGCATATGTTTTGTGAACAATTTCCATCATTTCTATTGAACCATCCCATTCAAAACCACCAGATGACAATAAGGATCAGGAGTCAGTTCAAATAAGAGCTAACCAAACTGATAAAGATAAGATGAAGTTGTAATTTGTAATTTGTATTGACATTTATCTTGTAACTACTAACTATCATCGAATTCTGTTACAGAAATCTACTAATAATACTTACAGATAGTTTCCACTATCAATCAAGTGAGGACATTTCAATAACAGTAAATCTCGGTTTATAAATGACATTAGAGTGCAAGTCCTGAATTCGAACCTCGTTCTCCATCAGTACTCCACCTTCCATTTCAATTAAATATTTCACTAGAACAATATTAACCATATTTGTATCCAATTTTCTACATAGATGCAAACCAACTGAAAATGTTTTAAAGGGTCAAATTCTCATGAAGAAGGGTTATGAGAGAAATTGAAGTATGTACTTGGGGTGCCAGAAAATTCATCTCTTTGGAGCTTCCAAGGCCGTGCACGAGAATGATCTTGTATTTAGCTTTTTCCTTGGGGACGCCTCTCTCTCTGTAAGCCAGGTACCTTCCATCTTTAAGTCTGATTCTTGATGAGGTGACAGGAGAATGCTCCGCTGCCCCACTAGTTTCTGGAGGGAGGAGCTTCTTTGCCTGATAAACCATTCCCAGAAGACCCATCAGCAAGACAACTGCTGCTTTGGAAACCTTTCCTGAATGAATAAAAGGCAGATTCTGCTGATAAACATCTATCAACTCAATCATCCCAGCATGAAGAAAATGGTTAATTAGCTGCACACCTGACACCTCTTGTGTTTTGAGTTTGAGGGGACTCCAAATGTTATGGTTAATTAGTCTGATCCCCCTTTCTCTCTCTTTTGACTTGTAGATGGTAGCTGGTTTTTCTAATTTATCAGCGCAGGGGTTGCTTGGATTTCGACTATCTTGCACTCCCAGTCTGTAATGTTTATTACATAAAATTATTTTTCTAACTTTTGTGGAAATCCTGTGAAGGCTCTGAGGAAGCGGCATTTTTGCTGGCCTTCTGTTACTATTATTGTTGCTCTGGTTTGTAGCTTGGCTTGGATCCTCCTTTCAAAACCTTCTTCAGCAGAAAAAATGTAAATTTTATCCAACCCAATAAATAATTCTCGATCGTCAAGAAAAACAAAAAACAAAATTGAATTTTCAATGTCACCACAAACTTTTCCACAGTAGTCTAGCCATTTTCCGCTCAAATTTTCTCGTTTTTCTTCCAGATTTTACAAAACATATAACCAGGAAGTTCCCAGTAACCAAACAGATAAATCGATGGAATGTGTGAATTCGAGAGGGAAGAGTTGAAAAGTACCTGAGAATCAAGGAGGCCAAGCGCAAATCAAACGCTGAAAGATTCAGAGACGAGAAGTGGAAACCGAAATAAAGAAGGCGGGAGACGATATTATGTTTTAGCGTTGCACGTGCTGTCGATGTGGCGTGTCCCATTGAGAGAAGAGTTTTCTGATAGGAATCTTTGAATGGAATATTCCATTTTGATTTAGTTGAAAGTAGTGAATATCGGTGGCATGATGGCATCTTAGTATGAAGTAGCATATCCCAATTCTTTTATCACACACTACTCTCACCAGAATATCCAAACCTAATATTTCGTTAAAATTTGACATGTACAATGTTTCTGGGATTAATATGTAGGTCATGAGGTTTAAAAAAAGATGATGCATGTTTAGGACTATAATCAAGTTGGGTATTGAATTTTTAAGGTTGTTTTGTTTAATTTTGTTTGAAACACGAGTCAGACTTGAACTTATCATTAAACTAAATAATTTGTTCAAATTCGGTTCATTTATATTTTGAAAAAACTCGAACTTAGTATATGAAGTTATTTCATTCGTAATGTTCTTAGTTAGAGCCTAGTTCATGAATTTCAATTAAGCGCAAGACGATAGCAACAATAAAACCTATGTAGTTTTCGACTTCAAAAAGCCACTTTCGAAATAAAAAAGCCATTTTCAAGGCTATATAACAAACTATATACATATATAATTTTATTATTATTTTATCATGAGGACTATTTATTTTATAACATATATAGCCTTATCTAAAATTCTTAAGAGCTTGACATTAATAACATTCACAAGAATCACAACAACACAAATGCCCCATTTTTACTGACAAGAACAGATGCCTCATTAACAGACGAGAATGCTCAATACAAAATTTTAAATTCAAGGAAGGATACCCTACATCCAACTATTACAAACTTAAGAACACCAGCATTAGAATAGCGAAATGCTCTTATATTATCCAAATTTTGGTTACAGTTTCTCTCTAAAAATAGAGGCAATTTTTATTCACTCTCAACTCTCTGTGTCTACAACATGAGCATTGAGCACATAACCAGATCTAGCAGAGTGGTGCTGCACTTGTAGATTCTTATTGACTCATCCCTAGAGTCATTCCAATAACAAGATTGAGATCTTAAATCTTTTTCTTCTAGTCTTGACTCCTTAAAATTTGAAGTTCCAGAAACGAAATCCTCAAGTGCCTCAAGAAAAGACAAGAATGAATTTGTCTGTAAAAAAAAAAAGAGGAAAGACAAAATAACCATGAGTTAATTAATGAGTGCATAAAACCAAACTATGGTTAAATAAAACCCCTCGTAAATAAGGTAATATAAAGCCCTTTTCTTCTCTAAGAATGAATTGTGAAGGCAGAAAATAAAACGAGCATCAGCCCTTCACATGTTTAGATCCAACAAAAGCTCTTTTTGACGAACATGTGAAAGTATCCTATGGTGTATAAGGACTGTTTTCAACATCACCTTGCTAACAACAAACAAATAACCCAAACCTATATGCTTGCTCCTACATTGGCAGTATTTCAAAACATGGCTAAGCACCCTATGATTTGATATGGAAAATATCATAAACAAGTAAACATGATGAAGATGAAGAATTTGACTTATATATTAAAATTATAAGAGTTACCACTATGGCATGAATGACAGAGTCGCAGTAGGTAGGGCTTCAAATCATTGTAAGTGAATGAATCTACTTGTTGGTAGTAGGGTGGATTCCACAGCACAGCGACTCCAATATATCCTCCAGAGTCCATTAACTCTGCATGTTATAAGCAGTAAAACTTGTACATGGGAGTCTTGTGGTAAAGTACTAATGGAAATAAAAGCTCCAGACTATTGTATAACTCAGGAGAGTATGATGCTACATGCTGTTCTAATGGCAATGTGTGGATGAATGGCATTATCAAATCAGGGTTCAAAATATCTCTTGCTCCCGATCGAGCCTCGCCAAAAAATGCAATGGCAAAATCAAATCCATATGTTAACATACAGTATGAGTACAACCTACTTCACAATGTACCCATATCAAGTTATTCACAGATCCTATTAATTTTCTGGTTTTCCAAAAAATTTAACCTAACTACACTGCCGGAACAGTAAACAAGAACCCGACCAATGTAAATGATCTGGCCAACAAGGCATACCATAGAAAACCAACATCCTGCAATTACCTTTATAAATCTACTGCCACAAGGTCATACTCTTTCAGTATAAATCACTAATTTTAGCAATCGTAATCATTGAATCATATGGCACAAGCAAAAGCACCAGTAATAAGAAAGACATGCATAAGAGACTATGATGACAGAAATTGCTTCTTCTTTTTTTATCTGTTAAGTTAGGCACATACACCCACTGACAATGGTAGAATATGTAATTTGAGCTACAACTCATTGGCATGAACATACTAGCTTATTATAAGGTGATTTAGCTCTGATTTCTTTTTTTATTTAACATAATCCAAATTTCTCCATTATTTATTTTTTGAAGTTCTAACGTCTGCATAGCCAAAAGAGTGGTTTGGCATTTGGCAATCATTTTTTGAATGCAAAGTCTTAACAAAGCTTTTTAGGGGTTTTTGGCAACAAGATTTCAAGAAGCGGCTGAAGCAACAGAGGAAAGGCATCTAAAGACTCACCAAAGAGTGCCGGAACACCACCAAGTACTTATTTTCTGCTTTATTCACAGTAAGAACACCAAAAAACCACCATAGAGACATTCGATCAAATACCATGTACTCATGATGAATTTCACTCTATGTGAAAGAAAACTAAGAAAGTACATAACATGGAACCATGTAAGTTTATTGAGCTGGTTCGAGAAATTTGACAATTAAACAAACAAGAATTAACACAGAGAGAGAGAGAAAAAAGAAAAAAAAAAGAAAAAAAAAAGAGTTTGAAAAATCAGAATATTATCATCATCTTAAATCTTCAAAATCTTTGTTAGTGAATCACCTTCAGACATCAAAGACTTCATCTCTGCATCACAGTTATCAAGCACTAGCCTCCCTAATCCCATACAAGTCTACTCGTACACAAAAAAACCAATAGAAGACTATTCAAGATTTGAAGTAGGATAAGAATTTATTATTTTTCTTTATCTTTTGTTAGTTCAGATAAACTTCACACATTTCAAATGTATTGTAGATCAATATCTACTCTCTGTAACTCAACTATAAATATATATAATACTCAGGTTTTGATTAAGTTAATCAAAACCATTCCTTCTCAAATTGTTTCAAACTTAAAATACTTTGAATTCCTAGAAACTTGGTCAGCAACGAAACAGAAAGAAACGAATGAAGAAAGAGGAAAAATAGCAACACAAACCCATATCACCATCAACACCAAAACAAGAACAAAAATCACCGAATATAAAAAATAAGCCTAAAATCAAATAGACGAGAGATCGAGAGAGAGAATGGGTATAATTAGAAACGCACCAGTACTAGAACTCTTGCACAAGAGCTGCGGAGTGAGGTGGCTCTGTGTTCGCTCGTCATTCGTGCGCTTTTCTTCTCCTTTTCTTTGTCGGTTTGCCTCCAATCCTCTGGGATATTGGAAACGTCAACGTTTTTTGTTTTCTCTTAATGAACATTAACCTGTTTCCTATGAGGCGAATAATTTTACACCTTCTGCCAAATTAGCCGACCCAATTGATGCTACAACATTAGATTACATAATAATAGGGCCATGGGCTTGGAGAGTTACCCTCCTCGTGAAAGCAATCACATCATAACTTGGTAAATCCAAACCACGTGGGGAAATGGTTTTGAGAAGTTGGTCCAACTCGGAAGCATCACGTACTACACGTGCCCCACACTCCTTTACCTCAACATTCAGGCTGCTTGTTGTAACTGAAGTCTCAACGGATCCCGCTCCTCTCCCGTTGAACCAACTAGATGGTATATACACCCAAAATCCGTTTAGCCCAACAGAAGGGACTCCTGGCGCACGAAGGACTAACGGTTGTTTAAAATCATCTCCATCGACTTGAAAATGACAAACAAAGATTGGAAAAATAGGATTGCCGCCATCAAATGTTGTAGAATTCGAATTCCCCTTCCGCTCATCGACCTTGACTTTTCTTCTCTTTCTTGGATGAGTAGTGTGAGGCTCATCATGAAATTCATAAACAATAAAAACAGCATACCCCTTCCACGTCCACTTCTCGCCCAAATCTGAATGCAATTGAATTGTTCCAAATGAAGAATTAGTGCTTTTATCGTTGAACCACTCTGGGATTCCTGATCCCACCAACGGAGGGCCGCATTCTACCAGCCTATGCCCAATGAGCTTCTGTAAAATAAAATAGTAAGATGTGAAGGTATATATTACAAAACAATATTATAACTTAATTAATTTAGTGTGTTAAAAAAGAGATGAGTAAGAGACTCACTATGTCATCGCGGCTCTTACTTTTAGTCCATAAAGGACTTCGTGGATGCGGATGTAGCATCTTGAAGGGTTTTCCATCATAGTCAAAATAATATTGTACAACAGAGCAATCAATGCTCCTTAATTTTTCATTTGAACTCCTCCACATGATCTCCATTTCCTTATACAAACACTCCAGCGATGGACAATTTCTTACACTCAAGCCATGTAATCCCAAGGGAAGCTTCGGCAATGCTTGAAGACAACTACAATCATCCAACATAAGAAAATAAAGGCAAGACAGTTGAGCAACACTATCTGGTATTCTTGTAAATTTGTTCCCACTCAGCCATAAAACCCTAAGTGAGGGTAAGCAGCTAAGATCACTAGGAATTGCTTCATCGGATAGATTGCAATAACTCAAATTTAGTTCTCTTAAACTTGGGAGTGAATTTGGGGGCAACAGACATTTAGTGGGATTTGGTCCACTACCTATCCTTATAGCACTTCCACTTGCATCAAAGCCGGTTAGACATTTCATATCACTCAACAGGTTCTTTGGGATTTTCTTTAGTCTTGAGCAATTAGATATATTGAGACTTTCAAGAGATGTCAACCTCTTAAATGATCGTGGTATCTTTTTTATGGCAGTCCCTTGCAAATTAAGATATTTCAAAGATGTAATATTACCCACACTATTTGGAATTTTCTCAAGACTTGAACAACCATCTAGATTCAACCTTGTGAGCCGTCTTAGAGATCCAATGGATGGGTGGACCTTGGACAAACTTGTACAACCTTTAAGCTCTAGTTTCTCAAGATTTGGGACTCTGCTCAAATCTGGTGTCTCAATCAAGTTTTGAGAATGACGTAGGTCAATTTCTTTCAATTTGTCAAAACTCTGTTACAGAAGGCCAGTAAATAGTTAGATAAAATGAAGAAGAGTAAAAGGACTAAGAAGAATAAGAATAAACTAAATCTGCATAAGCCAAAATCTTACTTTACTTCCAACCCACAGTTGCTTGATGCAGCTGTTAGGCATTTTGAGCTTAACAAGCTTGTTTGATTGGAAACTGGTCGGCAAGGATTCTAAAGGATATCCCCACCATTTCATAACACGTAACTCAGTGCTTAGCATGAAATTCAAAGGATCTCCATACCATTCCACAGTGCGTAAATTATCACAATCATTATAGAAGTAATGACCGCCAATTTGAAGCATTTTCAAGTTCTTCATCTTTGAGAAGGCTTCAACATTTAGTCGCTCTGGTTTCTTTAAAGGTAAATTTAGGACAATGCCTCTAACCGCATCAGTTCCCTAATAACCAACAAAAATGAAATTAGTAAGTATGGTGGAAATATTTGACAAATACTTAGAAGAATCATTATAAAAAATGTACTTCTCTATGTTTGTGCCTGGACTAAACCACTTACACTATCATTTTTCAATACTTGAATGACATCCTGATCATGACACAATCTACTGCGTTTGCCGGGCTCCTCAGGAGATTCACTACGAACTATTTTCTGACCCATTTTTTGTAACAAATCATGCATCCACAATAGTCCTTCTACGATGGTTATAAGAGATTTGTCCTCAAGAACTTCAATATCGAAATCCGGATAGTAGCCAAAACTTTCTAGGATGTGTTTGACGCTATCCCAATATTCTCCAACAAAGAAAAATGCAATATCTAAAAACAATTGTTTTTGCCGATACTCCATTAATACATCATAGCTTATTTGAAGTTTATCCAAAATTTCTGCATTAGGATTTTCTTTTAGTAAATCCCTGGCACTTTCCCATGCATCCATTTTTCTACCAAATAACATGGAACCGAAAACTTCAAGAGCTAAAGGAAGGCCTTGAGCGTAACTCACAATATCCTTGGACAATTCCACATAATTTTCTTTAGGATGGGGTTCCTTGAAGGCTTTCAGACTAAAGAGCTTTAAAGCTTTTGTACAATTTAACTCCTCAACCTCATAGGTATTATCCACTTGCACTTTTTTCAGAAAATGAAGATCTCTGCTTGTTATAATGATTCTACTCCCTTGGCCAAACCAATCACGGCTCCCTGCTAATTTCTCTACTTGTTCGTCTTCATCCATGTCGTCAAGAATAATAAGAACCCTTCTTTGACGTATTTGGCTCGCTATCATATAGGTTACCACACAGGGATCATTCTGTATAATTGTATAACTTTCACCGAGGATCTGAGAAATAACTAGTTTTTGTAGATGAAGTAGACCACACTTTCTGGTTTCTTCTCTAACATTAAGAATAAAGCAACTAGCTTCAAATTTATATGCAATTCTTTGATAAATGACTTGTGCCAGAGTTGTTTTCCCAATTCCACCCATACCCCAAATCCCTAAAAAGCGAACATCATCCAACCCCATACCAAGTAACCTCTTCATTTCCTTCACACGGGATTTTATTCCAACAAGACCCTTGGAAACATATGAGAAGTTATGACTCAATCCAAAAAGTATCTTTCTACTAATTTCTTCGACAACTATTGATTCAGGCCTGAAAAAAAGATGAGGACAGTATAGCCATAGAAAGACAAAACGATTAGTCATGTACAGTATGTGTTTCTTCATTCAGCAATGAACTGAAAAATCTTAATTTATGATGTAGCACCATAATTAAGATTTGATTCGCTTGTTTCCTCGTCTGGTCTAACATAAAACCATCTTTTCTTTTTTTAGTTTGAGTGTGCCTAATTTTATATATTCCCTTTTTTGTAGTCATTTTTCTCTTTTATCTTCACAATAAGATAAGGACGCAATTAAATATGATTACTACATAAAATGCTACTTTTGTTAATCAAAGCAATTCTGCACCAAATGTAAATTTGTGAGACAATGATATTGTTTGTTCGTAAGATGTAATTTGACCCTGTCACAGTTTTTATGTGATTCTTGATTGTTTTTATGAGTACTGTTTAATTTTTTGTTAAAGAAAAGGAAAAAAAAAAAAAAAAAACCCTTCTTCTGGTTGTATGTGGTACTTTTTGTACGAGTTCTATTTTTTTTTAAAAAAAAAAATGATGATGATGCCGATATATGATTTAGCTAGAGCACAAAAGAAAAAGGTAAAGGAAAAAACACAACAACAAAAAAAGAAAAAGAACGGAAAAGCATCGTATGGGAGAGTCGGCCAAGTTCTAGTGTAGCAAATTATGATGATGAAACAAATTTAGAACAAAGTTTGAGTATTTTGCAGAAATTTCCAACTTATCCATGTTCACACTGAAAGAAGAAAAGAAGAGTCACGTTACCCATCATTCACATGCCATCCGGAGATATTGCCCACTTCCTTTAAAGCAGCTCTCCACTTTTGCAACTTGTCATCGTCAACCTTGGGATTTTTTTCATGCCTAGCAAAAGCTTCTGCAAAAGTTCCGGTCTGATTTCGTACGTCGGATGGATTCACGTTGTAGAAAATGGGCAAAACTCTCAAATTTGTGCGCCTTATGCATTCGACGATCTCAGCAAGTTCAATGAGGCACCATCTAGAGGAAGCGTAATTTGCAGAGATAACGACAATCGCGTACCTGGATTCTTGTATTGCTTTTAAGAGCCCATCACCAACATTTTTTCCTCGCTCGAGCTTTTCATCTCTAAACACTTTAATGCCTTTCTGTCTCAAAACATAATGTAGATGGTCTGTAAACTTGTTGCGGGTGTCTTTGCCGTGAAAACTGAGAAAAGCATCGGATGTGCATCGAGGTATTGAAGAAGAAGACGAAGAGGCTCTCAGAGTGCTCGTGGACGCCATGGATAGGAGACTTAGAAGCTTGTTTAATAATGCAATGCAAATTAGCAGATTTTGAGAAAAAGGCTTGATCAGTTTCTCTTACAAGGCTTTGGCTAGTGTTATATATGATGCAAGCGATTCCCCAGCTTTCCGCGTTGTGAAAAAGCGGTCAACATTAGGAAACTTGCAGGTTACCACTAGCAATAAAGCTCTTTCATTTCAGTTCTTTCCCATTTCTCTCTAATGTCCACGAAAGTAGAAGGAAATGTCGTCGAAAGTGGAAAGTTACAACACGCCATGTTTTTTGGGTTTCTCAAAAAAAATAAATAAATAAATAAATAAAAACTTTTACAACATGTCACAATATGATTGGGTTAATTTATCTCATTTTAATACACATTGTGTTTTTATTAGAGGAGAGAGAATTATATGTATTTTTTAATTAGTTTTTGTTATGAATTGTTAAATTCCAGTAATAAAAAAACCCAATTCTAGCTTGATCTTCACTTCTGCCCTGATTACCTGTCTTACAATATATTCAAAATATATACAGTTTATATTTTCTGATTTTATTCTGTACGTAATATTGTTCGTTAATTACTTAATTGTATTTTCTATTTTAACAGGCATTATTTAACTATAACTATAAATATACCTTTTTTGTACACGTACAGTTTGACACACAAAAATACAAAATTCTATTCAAATTTTGATCTATTCCTTTATGCACAATTTCTAAAATACAGAAGCTAAATCTAAGTGATGACAACATTTTGGAAAACAAATGAACTTGTACATGTGTGTACTGTACAACCCCTACTACTCTAATTCTATATTGATACCACATATGAACTAATGCTTCTTTTTGGATGCATCCAATTTTCTCCTTTTTTTTTTTTTTTTTTTTTTTTTTTTTTTTTTTTTTTTTTTTTTTTTTTCTAGATTTCAAGGACAAGATGAAGTTTGAATTAATTACTGAGATAAACCTATTCTCTACATCCTGTATGCTTAAGGTATCTCATCTTTTATAATCAAATTTCATTAATAACTACTTATCAAAAAAACAATAAACAAAAACATTATTAATGATTTGTTGCCTCTGTAATATAAGGTCAAGTGTTTTGAAGCAATTGACCAGTATATATGTCCTAAAGCATGAGTTTTTAAAAGCACTATTGATAAGGGCAAACGGATATTCCTGAGCAATGCAGATGGAAGAATCAAAATTTCAAATTCAATAATGCTAGGGATCATCTTTTTATCCTTCATTAAGTACCATTGAATCAAAATTCAAGTATGATTTATCTAAAATTTAATAGTGATTTTAAAAGCCAAATTACTCTTTTTATCAAGTTTAAAAAGGATAAAAAAAAAATAGTCCCTACCATTACTCTTCCATATTAATGACCCACACACCAAGCCACCAACTACTGGAATGAATGCAAATCCCTACACAATTATCAGAGCCACAAAAATATCTAATAGCCAAGAGCACAAAGAGCCCACAAAACATGCCATGTTTTCTTGCTTTCCCATTCAACATAGACGCCACCCAAGAAAAAGTTAAAAACAAAAAGCGACCTTAATTAGTCCATTTAAAGTTGCAGTAGATCATCGTATTATATATATATATATATATAATATATATATTTTTTTTTATGTAGTTGATCATATGATATGTTAAATACAATATATTGGTAGGAGGTTATTATTATTATTATTATTATTAGAAAACAATGGACCAAGCATTAAGGGTCTGTTTGGTATTTTCATAGAAGCTGAAGCTCGTCCAGACAAGGAGAGCAACCATTCGGCCGAAAGTGAACTCGAGAGCCTTGTTCGAAGTCTCGTTTGACGCACGTTCGGATGAGCCTAAACCCAAGAGCCTCGTATGAAGCATGTTTGATGCATGTCCGGACCAGCCTAAACCCGAGAGTCTCGTCTTAAGTCCTTATCCGAATACTGTCCGGACGCCTATGTTATTTTCCTGTTTTTATGTTTTATGTTCGCAGCCATCCGAACGAGCTCTGTAGAATTTCAATCCGATTTAATTTCGTATTTTTATTAGGTTTAGGTTTTAGGCGGCCTATAAATACATACTATATAGACCTTAGAACACAACTTTTGATTATTATTCAATTTTTTTGTGCATGCCTGATGAAAATATATTTTGTATCGGACAAAATTACTTCTTCTTTTATTGGCTTTCAAAATTTTGATTTTCTAGCAAATATTTTTGCTACGATTTGTCAAATTTGAGGCCATGTAGTAGTAGGTCCAATCAGTTTGCCCATCTTGTGTATAGCAAATATTGTGTGACAATGTGTCTTTGAAAGTGTAATTGAGTTAGAAGTTAAAAAGAAGATTACAGACTTACGGTTTGTGATTATTGACTAAAATTACTAAGTGTCGGTTAGTAAATTACATGGATGAAATATATTGATGAGTCCTAAATTATTAGTTGTCAAAAAGCGGTTGGCAGGCTGCTATCCTCATTAAAAGCAAATATTTATCAAGATTGATTTTTGGTTGGTTGTGGGTGGGCATAGACTACCAAGTGGGGTCTTGATCGAACCATATAGGCAGCGCCAGCGCGTCTGCATTTATGGTTTAGTCTTGACTATTCACAAACACAACAAAAGCTAAGGAATACCATTATATCAAGAAGCATCTAGAAAGGAAAGGCTCAAAATTAAATGGGGAAACTTGTAGGTTATAACTCTACCAATAAAAAGTAACTTCTCTTGTCCACGTTCGAAAGTAGAGAAGGAAATGTCGTGCAAATTTCGTTGGATTCGTGGTAATTTGTCAAATACAACTCCAGTAGGCAGTCGGCCACTCTCAATGGCCAATTTTTTTTTAGGATTTAGCAACTAAGATTATTGGGGATTGCTCCATCAATTAGATTGCAATAACTCAAATCTAGTGTTCGTAAAAAGTTTAAACCTAAAAATGAATTAGGGATCAAAAAACTGATCATGGGATCTGAGCCTCTTAGTTTCTTCAAAAATACAATGAAGGATGGGATTTTCTCAAGTCTTGATCACCGGCCGGATATAATGGCAACTTTTTTATGGCAATCCCAGTCAAATCAAGAAACCATAAAGATGTCTTAAGACGTTTACAATCTTGTTAAGTGGTTTGGCAATCGTTATGGCATTTGGATCCTCTCTCTAGTCCATTTGGACCCGAGGAGATTTAGCCCTTGTGTTATTTGGGGCATAACTGTCCAAAAAAATCTATTTCTTGTATTGGCAGGGGCATTGGGCAATTATGCCTTGCTAATACAAGGACTGGATCCCCTGTTATATATGTCGGCATTGACTTTTTGTTTCAAAGCAAAGATGCGGTCAAGAATTAGTGATCTCACATAAATGCAAATCCACTGACCTAGACCAAATATTAAATGCAGTGGTCAACTTCAAAAAAAAAAAAAAAAATGCTGTGGTCCAATGAATGGACCAACCTGGCATGTTGAAATTGGGTATAATCCTAACAATGGGCTTTTGCTTGAATATGAGGAGATGAATTTAAGCTGTTTGTTTGTTTATTTTCTTTTCCTTTGACAGGAAAAAGAAATTCATGTCATTTTTCTTATGCTTAGGATTATGATTAGGATCTCCTACAATATATATATTTTTTTAATTGTAAATTATCAAGATACAAAAATAGGTAATTCAACAAATAACCGACCATTGATATAGTATTCTTACTCAAGTGTTTTCACTGATTAAATTTGGAAGCAGATCCGGTGGAAGGGATGTATATAATCGTAAAATGTATATAATTACTTATGATTCCCGAATCACCACACCAGTACTACGCATCTTCTTGCAAGACTTTCCAATCAACAAAACGTCACTAGCATCATAGCTTGCTTTATTGTTCAGACCAGAGTTCCTAGATCCTGAATTAGCTGGATCCAATCCATTAACTTTTGCAAAATCTTGATCCAATTCTACGTCAGTGGGCTTGATCTTGATCTTCATTCAGTTATGATTATCCTTCTCCATATGTGACAAAGAGGCATGTGGCCAAAGGATCCAACGTTTTGTTGCTGCCAATAAAGTCCAAGCTTGTGTGTACTGGACAATTCCCAATCAACAGTAAAAGCAAAAGAAAACAAAAGAAGAGACAATTTATGAATAAAGCTTCCTTTCACTTGATTCCAGAATCACAACAATTAACTCATGAAGCTGAAACATCTAGACAAAAAGAGAACATACAGAAAGGTAATTGAGAATGACTACACAAATTATAACAGACGGTTTGGAGGGTTGCAGTGCAAACTCACCTTATTACATCCACAAATGCTCTCTCTAATTATGCTAAGCAAGCAAGGAACAGCTCCGAGTTCTCCCATTTCTTAAATGGCCTTATGAAGGCTTGAGAGCATTGAAAGGATCACCAACAACTCTTCAGAATCAAGGAGAAAAGAAATGAACAAGGATGCATGAAAGTGTATCCGCTAATGGGACTCATCCATAGAGTCATTCCGATCACAAGATTGAGATGTTAAATCCTTGTCATCTTGCCTTGACTCCTTAGACTTTGATGTTCCATAGATGGAATCCTCAAGTGCTTCAAGATAAGACAAAACAGTGAGTTAATACGTGGATAAACCAAACAACCATGAGTTAATGCGTGGATAAACCAAACTATGATTACATAATAACCCTCGTAAATAAGGTAATATAAAACCCTTTTTCTTCTCTCTTTCGAAGTAATGAAATGTGAAGACAGAAAAGAAAACCAGCATCAGCTGTTCACATGTTTGGAACCAACAAAAGCTCTTTTTGACAAACATCTAACTATCCTGTGGTGTCATGGACTATTCTCAACATCACCTTTCTAAAAACAAAAAAATAACCCAAACCTAAATGTTTTTTCCAACCCCAGCAATAATTCAAAACTTTACTGAGCTCCTTATGATTTGATATCAAAAATAGCAGAAACAAGAAAGCATGATGAAGATGAAGAATTTGACTTGAATATTAAAATTATAAAAGTTACCAATACGTCCTGAGCTTTTTGCAGAGATTGTATTGAAAGCAGAGACCGCATTTTCTTTCAATGCAGCTACAGCGAAAAAAGGATTTGGCGTGAGATTCTGGGTAGCTGCATGAAAGCTGCCTCTCTAGTGGCATGAGATGATGTTATGGAGTGGGGAATTAAGGTGATAAAAGGGAAAAATCTGATCACAAGTCTTTGTAAATTTGCACTTGGTGGTGCTGTGTTGTACCGTCTTTAGAAACAACAAAATGACTCACGGCATGGTAATGTGGTGAGGTCAAAGGAACAGATTTTGAAGCAGATAGATTGGGAAATTCATACCAGAATTATGAGAGCTGGTTCATTTAAAAAATCTGAGGAATACAAATCTATTTGCTGCAGATGGGGTTTATATTGGTTGGTTTAATTGGCTACTATATAGGATTCTGCAGCAGTAGATTCACTATACTCTGTTCTATTCTGGTTGGTTTAGTTGGCTACTTTATAGGATTCTGCAGCAGTAGATTCACCATACTCTGTTCTATTCATATTGTATAGGTGCTTTTGGTTTGGGTTATTTTACTTGTTTGTTATAGTTTTGATAGGTTGGTCTCTGCTGTGAGTAGTAGAGCTCCCTTTTGGAGTAGTTGTATCTTTGATTCATTGATTGGTAAATTGAAGTGTATTCATAAAAATAATAAAATTAATAATAATAATGATAATGATAATGATAATAAAAACAGTTACCAGTATAACATGATGATAGCAAATCATTGTATTAGTCAATGAATCTACTTGTTGGCAGAAAGGTGGACTCTGCAGCAAGTCCAAGATCTCCTTCATTAACCCTGCATGTTATAAGTAGTAAAACTCATAAATTGGAGTCTAAGGTAAATTACAAATGGAAATAGAGACTCCAGACTATTGTATACCTCAGGTAAGTATGATGCTAAACGCTAATCTAAAGGCAATGTGTGAATCAATGGCATTATCAAATCAAGTTTCAAAATACCTCTTAGTCCTAAGCCTAGCTAACAAAAGCAAAGACAAAATCAAATCCATATGTTAACAAAAAGTAAAAATACATACAGTACGAGTATAACCTACTTCACCATGTACATGAACTCCGAATCAGTCATAAACTCACAACCCAATTATTTAGCAAAACTTTAATGAGAAATAATATAAATCAAAGTCTTCATGTTACAGCGAGTTGCTAGTCTAGATAAAATGAAACAAACTTCCACTTCATTTATTAAAACAAGAAGAACATTTTATCATGAACAACTCTACAGCCCCCTGTACATTCTCAGCTCCTAACCACCTCTCATAAACTCCTTTACATATCATTACACTCAATGGAGCTCATTAAATGTTGAAAAAAAAAAAAAAAAAGATTTCACTTTGGCTGGAAGATGGCCACCAAGGCGCCAAGAAAAATTTAATAGAGTTGAAGCACTGCTTTCTTTGTAGTGAAGCACTTTGATAAATGAATGCTCCAAAAATTTATAAAAATAATTGCTAATCTAAAAAAAAAAAAAATAGAATGAGCCTACTCAGGGGACTATATGAAACCATGCAAGTGTACATGCTGAGGAACAAGCACAGACTACCAATCTACCATCAATCTCCACATGGGACACCCAAAAGAAAAGACAAAAGACAAAAGACAAAACAAAATACAAAATTGATATGGATAAAAAGTAGATGATGATATGCATTGTCATGAAGTCTGGTCTATGCAGATAAATAAGACAATATGCAAGTCATACACCTTTCCATGTTGGCTGTTAGTAACTATCAAGTTGTGTGATAGATCCATTACCACTTTGTAGGAAGAGTATTGCTGCTAGCTTGATCCAGGTGCAGTTGAAGAAACTGTTGGTTTAAAACAAGAGACGTTATAACTGCATCTTAAATGATGAGAACACAGAGCTAAGAATTTAAGCAACATAGAAACAGGAAAAATATTGGGATTTCCAATTGAAACAGTAGCTTATGTCAAAAACTGTATGTGCCTATATGCTTATAACTGCAGTTAGGCTTGGCATATTTTCTATAAGAAAAAAAGAAAAAGAAGCAACAGTTTAGTTATACTGCATTGTGATCACCAATGACTCAACAAAACAGAAACAAATCCTTCTATATTTAATCCATCTCTCAAATCATAACCAACAAACTAAAATGTGGATATCAAAGTGTATTATATACACATTTCCCATTTGCACCAATGTCTACAACTATAGTTCCTTGGACAACCCACAGCAACAGGCAAATACATTAAATCATAATTAATTGAACTCAAATCCATGAACGTATAACACTTAATATCACAAAATTAACAGATCATCCAGAGCCATTGCTATATAAACTACAACCAAAAAGACAAATAATAATCCTAAAACTCTAAATCCAGCCCGCAGAATTGTTTCCCTTCAGTTCTTGAATCACATAAAGATGTAATGGGACAATTACATCACTCATATAGAAAGCTTTCTTAGGATTACAAAGCAGTGAAACTCAATATTCAACATTTTCAAGAAACCATAGTAAGGCAAGTTGGAAATACTAACCTTCCCCTCAAAATTACCACAGCATTCCATTCTCGATTTCTTTGTAAGAAAAGGAGTCCGAGAGAAGCTCATCCCTGATATTGACGAACCAAAATTTAGAAATCCAACGAACTCGCAAACTCAGATATCAAAACACCTCATGCCTTGAGATGGGTCTTTTCATCCTTTGTCCCTAATATTTATGTGAATGTATACAATAAAGACGCCCTTCCAGATATGCCCTTAGCTAGCAAACCCTGTGAGATGCCATAAAAAGCTCAAGATTTATCTCAATGAGAAACGAATTTATAAAAAACCTCTAACATTGCAGTACATAAGGTGACCAAACAAATCCTATTTCAGTATTCATCATGATTTACCAATATGTGAAATATTGGATTCCAGAGAAAAATATAGGGAAAAAAATTAAAAATTTTAAGATTTATAGGAACAAAGAGATATCTCAATGATGTACGATAAAATGAAATATATGCCAATGGTCTTTGGACCAAATGGAAACTCTTCTTCTCATAAAATGGGATTAAATTTTTTATCTACAGGTTCAATCCCGGGTGTGTGAGGTTTATTTACCAATCAAATGGGATTAATGCAGTATAAAAAGCCAAAAAGAAATCTACTTCATTTCACAACTTTTACTTATCAAAAAAGCCAAAAAGAAATCATCATTTTTCTCACCTACACAACGCGTATGTCTAGGCCCAACATCTCCTTGATGATTTTGGTCATAGTTGCTAAAAAGAAAACATGGTTTGCATCAATAGAGTAATCAGGTACACCATATCAAGAAGCATAAATTGTGTGAGCATCAAATTATTCAGACACATAGAGATGACTCCCATATTCTATAATGATAATTTTTTTCTTAAAAATAATAAAATATTGTGAACAAGGAACGAAAATCATAAGCCCCAGCACTCCCAACCATTCTATACTCATGGCAAAGCACTCCCAAATGTTTTTAGCACCCCTCAGACTCAAATAGATATGCCCAACATGTTCACATCTAACCTTGAGAAATTACCATTTTGTTTATTCTTAAGGTTATCATACTCAAATAGATATTCCCAACATGTTCACATCTAACCTTGAGAAATTACCTTTTTTGTTTATTCTTAAGGTTAAGAAAGCTTATTCCAAAGTCGTAATCTTACATCAAGTCCAAACTTGCAAACCAAACAATCTCAAACCGTGAATCAGATGACGCAAGCAAAAGCATCAGCCATCCGTAATACATAATAGAGAAGAAATAAATGCATAAGGGACTATGATGACAAGAGTTGCTTCTCTTTTTGATCTGTAAGTTAAGTACACACAACCAGTGAGTTTTGAGCCAACGATCTCACGCTCCAGTGTTTCAACAATGGTAGCATATGCAATTTGAGCTGCAGCTCATTGGCATGAACAGACTAGCTCATAGGGTGATTTAGCTTTGATATTTTTTATTTAACATAATCTAAATTTCTCCATTATTTATTTTTGGAAGTTCTAACATCTGTATAGCAGTTCTATCAAAAAAAACATCTACATAGCAGAAGAGTGGATTTTCAATGAACTACTGGTCACACAATGCAACAATTTTTTTTTTTTTTTTCTAAGTACTATGCAACAAATAAATCTTATAGAACCAGATATGATGGGGGTTTTCGGCAACAAAAATAAGCCTAAGCAACTGGGAAATGGCATCTAAAGACTCACCAAAGAGTGCCGGAACACCACGAAATACTTCTTTTCAGCTTTATTCACAATAAGAACACCAAAAAACTACCATAGAGACATTTTATCAAACACCAAGTACTAATATTGAGTTTCACTCTATGTAAAAGAAAACCAAGAAACTATATAACATGGAACCTGGGAAGTTTATTGAGCTGTTCAAGAAATTTGACAACAACAAATAAATAAACAAAGCTAGAATTAACAAAGGGAAATATGAGGGGGGAAAAAAAAGACTTTGAAAAATCAGAATATCATCATTGTCTTAGATCTAAGAAAACTTCAAATACTTTCAATTCCAAACAGAAAGACACGAATAAACAAAGAGGAAAAAATACCAAAATAAATCCATACAGAACTCTTCTACAGTTTCAAAGGTGTAGCTTTGTGGAGAGAGGGTGCCTCTGTGTTCGCCACCATTGCTACCTTGCTCGCCATTCCTGCACTTTGCTTCTCCTTTTCTTTATCAATTTGCCTCTGACCTCCGGGATGGAAAAGGGAACTCCGTTCTCTGAATGCCAGTTAACAAGTTGTTTCCTTTGTGGCAATTTCTAGACCTTTGATTTTCTTTCCAAAAGATCCTAGCCATTAAGGAGACCTAAACCAAGTCATATATAATCACAGAGGAAGTTGGGGACAAAAACCCATTACCAAAAAAAAAAAACCATTGTAAACCAAAAACTAAGCACAATAATTGTGATAATAGCAACCAAGTCACCTGGAAAATGTCTTGAAACAAAGTATTGCAATGAAATTTTGTTTTGGTGGTGAGTGACAGACCAAGGAGAGCGGAGGAGGAGGTTGCCATGGGAACAAGGAAGAGGAAGAGAGCGTCGTCGTTTTCTTTCTCAGCTGTAGAGCTTGCATTCCTTTTGTACTAATGCTCCATCTACGCTACTTTTACTTCGACAAAAGATACATCCTCCATTGATGAATGGGCGCAACATCTTATTGATTCAAACAATCTGGAAGCGACCCAATTGCTACAACATTAGATTTCCTTTCATAGGGCCAAAGACCCTGAACCACTTCAAATGTGAAAGTTTCTGACAAGTTCTTAAATCCAAACCACTTGGAGAAATGCTATTGAGAACTTGGTATAATTCTGAAGCATCATGCTGGCATACTACACGCGCCCCACACTCCTCCACCTCTACATCAAGGCTGCCTGCCATAATTGAAGCCTTAAGGTTGTTCCATCCACCCAAACTATTCCTCGCTCTTCTCCAGAACCACCCAATTGGTATATAGACCCAAAATCCATTTGGCCCAACAGAAGGGACAGGGGCTCAAAGGACTAAGGGTTCTATATCATCAACTTCGTTGGCTTGAAATTGACAAACAAAGTAGGGAAAATTCGAATTCGAATTCCCATGCTCATGGACCTTCTATTGTCTTTTCTTGCTTGGGTAAGTTTCAGACTCATGAAATTGATAAACAATAAAAGAAGCATACCCCTTCCACTCATCTAAATCAAATTCCAAGTCCAAATCTGTATGTATTTGAATTGTTCCAAACGAATTAGTGCTTCTAGGGTTGAACCAATCTGGAATTCCATTAGATTGGTAATCAGATCCCAGCAGTGCATGGCCACATGCTACCATGGAACCATCGAAATGTTCAGACTGTAAAATAAAACCAGAAAGAGAAAGATGTTAAGGTATTACGAAACAACATAACTTTTGTGTGTTAAAAAAGAGCGTATGAGACTCACCTCGCTGTCAATCCATAAAGAACTTTGTGGATGCAGATGTAGGATCTTGCAGGGTTTGCCATCATAATCAATATAAGCGGCCAAGAAAGAGCAATCGATGCTCCTTAATTTTTCGTTTGAAGTCCACATCTCCATTTTGTTATAAAACATCTCCAGCAATGGACAATTTTTTACGTGCAATATCTCTAATCCCAATGGAAGCTTTGGCAATACTTGAAGCGAACTACAATCATCCAAGAAAAGTTCATAAAGATCAGAAAGTTGATCGACACTACCTGGTATTCTGGTAAATTTGTACCCGCTTACGTTTAAACAACAAAGTGAGGATAAGAAACTAAGATCACTGGGAATTGCTCCATCCAATAGGTTGCAATAACTCAGATTTAGTCCAAATAAAGAGCTTAAACCTGAGAATGAATTGGGGAGCTCTTTAGTCCAAATAAAGAGCTTAAACAAACTAGCTTATTAGGTGATTTAGCTCTGATTTATTTTTATATTTAACACAATCCAAATTTCTCCATTATTTATTTGTGGAAGTTCTAACATTTACATAGCTGAAGAGTGGATTGGCATTTGGCAATCATTTTTTGAATGCAAAAGTCTTAAAAGAGCTTGAAAGGGGTTTTTGGCAACACTATTTCAGGAAGCAGCTTAAGCAACTGAGGAATGGCATTTAAAGACTCACCAAAGAGTGCCGGAACATTGCCAAAGACTTCTTTTCTGCTTTATTCACAATAAGAACACCAAAACACCACCATAAAGGCATTTTATCAAACACCAGGCAGGTACTAATGCCGAATTTCACTCTTATGTAAAAGAAAATTAAGAAAGTAAACAACATGGAACCAGGGAAGTTTATTGAGCTGGTTCGAGAAATTCTAATAATAAATAAAATAAACAAAGCAGAATTAACATAGAGAAACATGAGGAAAAAAATAATGACTTGGAAAAATCAGAATATAATCATTGTCTTAAATCTAAGAAAACTTAAAAAACTTTGAATTCCTAGAAACTTTGTTAGCAACAAAACAGAAAGAAACGAGTGAACAAAGAGGAAAAATAGCAACACAGACTCATATCACCATCAACACCAAAACAAGAACAAAATCATCGAACATAAAAAATAAGCCTAAAATCAAATAGACGAGAGATCGAGAGAGAGAATGGGTATAATTAGAAACGCACCACTAGAACTCTTGTACAAGAGCTGCGGGGTGAGGTGGCTCTATGTTCGCTCGTCATTCATGCGCTTTTCTTCTCATTTTCTTTGTTGGTTTGCCTCTAATCCTCTGGGATGGAAACGTCAATGTTTTTTGTTTTCTCTTAATGAACATTAACCTGTTATGATTCTTTTGAAGCGGCGAATTGGCCTGTTTCCAAAAGATGCTAACAAATTAGCCGACCCAATTGATCCAGATGCTACAACGCTACAACAGGGCCAGAGACTTCGAGACTTGCATGTTCTGTGTCCAAAAGAGCCTTATAACTTTTGAAACCCCAAGTACGTGGAGAAGTACGTGGAGAAGTGTTGAGAAGTTGGTACAACTCGGAAGCATCATTCTTATCACGTACTACACGTGCCCCACACTCCTTTACCTCAACATTCAGGCTGCCTGGCCCTGTTGTAATTGAAGCCTTAAGGAATCCACCCCCACTCGTCCCTATAGTTCTACGATTAACCCCCAATCTATTCCATTTAAACCACATAGATGGTATATGCACCAAAAATCCGTTTGGCCCAATGGTTATCTCAAGCTGTTTGTTTCACCTTCAAATGCTTCTGCTTTTTTTCTTTTTACACTCAAGGTGCTGAACCAGCTTCGTTTGCCTCCTGAAACACTGCTTTCACTTAGTGATGAAACTGGAGATCTTGAAAGGGCAAGAAAACATTGGGAAATTCTTTTTGAAGCTTGTTCAGCCTTTCTTATTTTAATGCTTTTTTGGTTTGCTATGTAGGCTGTTTGACTTGCTGCCATACGAATGAAGAGCAACAAGTGCCACCTGGTCTGCTCACTGGCATAAGTTTTATCTTTTCTGCTCATACAGACATAGTAATTACTTTTAATTGGTTGATGCTTTAGTTGTTTATTTGGTGGTTTGCCAGCGCTTGTTGTTTCTTTTAGTTGATCTTCTTAATTTCAGATTGTAACTCATGGAGAACTTCTGGTATACCTATATGTACCATTTTTATTTTAATGAACTAAATAATTACATTAATACCAATTCATTCTTGTAGTGTGCGGTTTGGATGCTTCACTTATCAATGTGAATTGAATGCTTGCAAACCAGTAGCTGCCAGTATTAAATAAATAAAAAATGATGAATATCTTTAATTAGGAGTGGCAGTGGGTTGTGTTAATTAATTTATCTTCTCGGCCTCATTTATGGGTGAAGATTGGAGTTTCAACTAATTTTGGGTTTGCAAATGTATGGATTTCATTGGTTTTTTATTTTTATTTTCTTAATGATCTGTACAGCTTTTTACAAATGCGAATCATCAAAATTGATACATCATGAGACTTAAGGTTTTTTTTTTTTTTTTTTTTTTTTTTTGGCAGATTGCAGAATGCAGAAGAGGAAAATCTAGAAGCTGATTAAAAATTCCGTGCTTTAGTTGCCATTGGATCACTGGTATTCTTTTTTTTTTTTTTTTGCCTGGGGTTGGGGTGTTGATCATTGCTATTCATTGATTACCCTATTTATATTTATGCATGATCCTATGTAAACATTATTTTTTGTGTGGTAATTTTTTTTTTATTTTGCTTTTTTTAGAAAATAATTATTCTATGTAAATATTATGTGGTCATGGATTCACCATCTGGACTATTGTAATATTGTATTGCTAACTGTATTTGATATTTTGCTTGTTTATCGTGTTTGTTCACTTTTATATGTACTATTGCAGCTTTGACATGGTTGATTTGAAAGATTTATCATTGATCAGTGGAAAAGTTGCTTGGTAAAATTGTGTGAGCATGAAATTAGGTACACCATATCAAGTGGCATAAATTGTGTGAGCATGAAATTATTCATACACATAGAGATGACTCCCATACTCTATAATGATATTTTTTTTCTTAAAAATAATAAAATATTGTGAACAAGGATCGAGAATCATAAGCCCCACCTCATACTCAAATAGATATGCCCAACATGCTCACATCTAACCTTGAGAAATTACCATTTTGTTTATTCTTAAGATTATCATACTCAAATAGATATTCCCAACATGTTCACATCTAACCTTGAGAAATTACCATTTTTGTTTATTCTTAAGGTTAAGAAAGCTTATTCCAAATTCGTAATCTTACATCAAGTCTAAACTTTTTTTTTTTTTTTTTTTTTTATCTTTTGATCGGTATCTTACATCAAGTCCAAACTTGGAAACCAAACAAAATGAAACAAGGGAAAACATGCAACTACCTTTATAAATCTACTGCGACCAGGTCATACTCTTCCGGTATAATTCACAATTTTAACAATCTTAAACCATAAATCAGATGACGCAAGCAAAAGCATCGGCCATCAATAATACATAATAGAGAAGAAATAAATGCATAAGGGACTACGATGACAAGAGTTGCTTCTCCTTTTGATCTGTAAGTTAAGTACACACAACCAGTAAGTTTTGAGCCAATTATCTCACCCTCCACAGTGTTTTGACAATGGTAGCATATGCAATTTGAGTTACAGCTCATTGGCATGAACAGACTAGCTCATAGGGTGACTTAGCTCTGATTTTTTTTTATTTAACATAATCTAAATTTCTCCATTATTTATTTTTGGAAGTTCTAACATCTGCATAGCAGACCTATCAAAAAAAAGGTCTACATAGCAGAAGAGTGGATTTTCAATGAACTATTGGTCACACAATGCAACAATTTTTTTTTTTTTTTAAGTACTATGCAACAAATAAATCTTATAGAACCATATATGACGGGGGTTTTCGGCAACAAGCTTTCAAAAATAAGCCTAAGAAACTAGTGAATGGCATCTAAAGACTCACCAAAGAGTGCCGGAACACCACCAAATACTTCTTTTCAGCTTTATTCACAACAAGATTGTAGCCCGTGCAATGCACGGGTTGTTTTTAAAGAAAATTTCAAGCATCAAGCATGATGGAAGAAAACTTCTTTTTTAAAAGAAAAAATAATGTTTCAAGCATGAAGCCAAAAAAAACCAAAAAAAAAAAAAAAACCCTTCTATAAATTAGTTTTAAAGAAAAAGAAGAGCATTGAAAGACCATTTACAACAATGCAAATGCTCTTGCATTCCCAAAATAACTTTACTTAAAATACTTTCAAAGAGAGAAGTTTGAGAAATTACACTAACTAATTTATTTCTCCTTTTTTTTTTTTTTAATTGGTTTATTTCCGTCTCCTCATTGAATTAACTAATTGACTACCCAAAATAAAAAAATAAAAAAAAAAATCATTAAATCATGGTTAATCATTAAATTTAGAAATTTATAAAGTGTAATCCTTATAAATTGAAACATATTAAATAGTTGTACTTATAGATGTAGTACAAAACGAAATGAACTATAATAAAAAACAACATTTTAGTTATACCTACCGTAAAAGCCCAATTTTAACAATCATAATCTAGACAATGTCAGTCAATCAATTATTTTTTCTATGGTTTATTTTTTCCTACGCAATGTCCTTGTAAACTAAAAAATCGTTATACCTCATATCAAAAACAATGATAGAAAACTCTCTCACCATTGTTTCCCTGAGTTCATTATAAAATTTACAAAAAAGGAAAATTAAGCAATTATAATTAAAAAAAATATAAAAATTAGAATAGAAGATAATGACAAAAATCGAAAAACATAAGAACAGGACCACTAAATATAAAGTCAAAACAGAAAATGAAAAATACTGATATAATAGAAAATAGTTGTCTTTGCTATATACTTTTTGGCTCCAATAAAACCATTAAAGCCAATGACATCCATCAATTAAGCATGTAAACAATGTGCATTAAACATAAGAAAAAAATTATCAATGTACAACATCATAAACTAAAAAAGAACCATATCTCTTATAAAAAAACACCAATAGAAAACTCTATAATCCACGTTCGTGATCATCAACTTGGTGCATGGGGAGACATTAATCTAATTAAGACCTTCGCAGAATTAATATTAATTTGGAGATAATCGCGGTTCATTGCATTTGTACAGAAAAGCACGTTAAAAGTTAAAACCCATCTTCTTTAATTATTCAATTCTTCTATCCAAATCACATTAATCTGCATGCCGTCCTTTCCTTAATTTACAGCTTCAGTACTAGTGTTTGACTAAAATTAAGAACAATTAATTAATTAATAGCGTATTTTCATATATATCTAGCTAGCCATTCACAGCATGACAAATGTCTACATCTAGAGTTACGACAGGAGCTTAGTTAATTAATAAAAACCACGTCGATCGTCGCAGGATCTTCATTTTTGATATCTAGCCATTCACTGCATGACAAATGTCAATATTTTTGAGTCTGTCAACACAGTTAACATCAAATGTAGGGAGGGAGGGAGGCTTCCTTTCCCGACAATTCTTGAAGAGCTTTCCCTCGAACCGAACATTTTTGTCCGTCTTTCTTCTTTACTTTAATTACTGCAAATCCCGGTGCCTGCGGGACATATTTAATCATCCACGAATTATAATACTCATG
>CM017324.1:7022865-7033596 GCA_006937295.1 Carpinus fangiana
TGCTAAGGAATTAACATATGCGAGTTAGGGGGCTTGAATGTGCAACATTCGGCGCTTATCAATAGTCTAAAAAAAATAAAATAAATAAAATAAAAACCTCGCCATCCCATTGTCACTTAAGGAATTGAATTTTTTAGAACTTAATTTAACAATTCATAACAAATACAAATATAAAAATATTACATATAATTCTCTCTCCATTAATTAAAAAAACTCAGCCAGTGTGAAATGGTTGGCAATGTTTGCAGACTTGCAGTTAAAGCATCTCTGCAACAGCAAAGAAAAGAAGCGTCTCTGCTTTTCTCAACACAACATGCACCAATGTGAACACAACTTTCTTTTTATACATGAAACTTCACGTAGGCCTAATTACCTTCACTGGTGGACCCCGAATCCAACTTTCAAAGACATTTCCTTCTACTTTCGTGCACAAGAGAGGGAAAGTAACCTGCAAGTTTCCTAAATTATATATGTTGACCACTTTTTCACAACGCGGAAATCCTTGCGCGTGTATATAACAATACCCAGAGCATTGTTAAGAGAAACTAAGTTGAAGCATATATTCTCGAAATCAGCAAATTACTAATATTCCATTATTAAACAATCTTCTAAGTCTCCGATCGATGGCGGCCACAAGTACTCAGATTGTCTCTTCGTCTTCTTCTTTTTTAACACCTCTACGGAGATACGAAGTTTTCCTCAGTTTCTACAGCGAAGATACTCGCAAGAGTTTTACAGACCATTTATATGCTACTTTGATTCAAAAAGGCATTATTGTGTTCAGAGACGATGAAAAGCTTGAGCCAGGAAAATATATTTATAAGGAGCTCATAAAAGCAATACAAGAATCCATGTACGCGATTGTTGTTATCTCTCCAAACTATGCTTCCTCTAGATGGTGCCTCATTGAACTTGTCAAGATCGTCGAATGCATGAGAGACACGGGACTGACAGTTTTGCCTATTTTCTACCACGTGGATCCTTCCCACGTACGAAAACAGGAGGAGACTTTCGCAGAAGCTTTTGGTAGGCATGAAAAAGATCCCAAGATTGACATCAACGAGATGCAAATATGGAGAGCTGCTTTGACAGAAGTGGGCAATATCAAAGGATGGCATCTACATGATAGGTAACATTAAACTCTTTTCCAATTCTTTCTGTGTGTGTATTTCTGTAGTTACAGAAGCATCTTTATTTTCCTTTTTTGTTTCTTTTTCTTTTTCTTTTGGGTTTAGCTAAATCATATATTGGCATCATATCGTCAGCATAAAAACTCACAGATTTTGTAGAAAAAGTACCACAAGCAATAAAGACCTCAAGAAATATAATAATAATATAGATATATGATGTTGCTAAAATAAATTATCATAATAAAGAAATTTAAATAAAAATATTTAAACAATAATAATCATAACAAATCAAGAATCACATCAAAACTGTGACACGATCAAATTACATCTTACTAATAAACAATATTTGGGGGAGTTGAAATCCATAAAATTTGGATTAAAATGCTATTGCCATTTCCAATTAACCATCCACAACCATGATGATCATTTACACCGAGTTTTTGACAATGAAAAATCTTTTTAACCTGTGTATATCATTGTCTCGCAAATTTACAGTTCGTGCAGAATTGCTTCGATTAACAAAAGCAACATTATGTAATAAATGTATTTAATTGGCCTATTTGTGATATCTTTTTCTTATTGTGAAGATAAAAGAAAAGAAAGACTTTGAAAAAGGGAATACAAGAAGCATACAAATAATTTAAGTGGAAACTTCATTTAACTCCCTGAATTTTTAATGCATTTGCAATCATTTTTCTAAATTTTAAAAACTCTAAATTAAGTATATTCGACTTTAAAAAGTCTATAATGTCACCAATTCCGTTAGGGTTTAGGGTATTTGTTAAATGAAGCTAAACCACTATACATGATTAAGCATTTTGTCTCTCTATGGCTATTCTGACGTCCTATCTTTTTTACAGTCACGAATCAAAAGTTGTTGAAGAAATTAGTAGAATGATATTTAGAGGATTGGTCAACTTCTCAAATGTTTCCAAGGGTCTTGTTGGAATAGAATCCCGTGCAAAGGAAATTATGAGCAAACTTTGTATAGAGTTGGATGACGTTCGCTTTTTGGGGATTCATGGGATGGGTGGAATTGGGAAGACAACCCTATCAAAATTCATTTATGAAATAGTTTCTCATCAATTTGAAGCTAGTTGCTATATTGCTAATATCCGAGAAGAAACCAGAACTCATGGTTTACCTTATTTACAACAACAACTTATTTCTGAGATCCTCATGGACAGAGAAATAAATATATGGAATAGCTATGAGGCAACTAGAGTGATAGCAAATAGACTACATAATAAAAAGGTTCTTATTGTTCTTGACGACGTGGATGGAGAAGAGCAACTACAAGCATTAGCAGGGTGCCATGATTGGTTTGGTCAAGGGAGTAGAATCATTATAACAAGCAGAGATCGACAATTGCTAAACATATATGTAAATAATATCTATGATGTTAAGGTGTTGAATGATGCTGAAGCTTTACAACTCTTTAGTTGGAAAGCCTTCAAGAAACCCCATCCTGAAGAAAATTATGTGGGATTGTCTAAGGATATTGTGAATTACGCTAAAGGCCTTCCTTTAGCTCTTAAAGTTTTTGGTTCCCTCTTATTTGGTAGAACAATGGATGAATGGAAGAGTGCCAGGGATCTACTAAAAGAAAATCCCAATGCTGAAATTTTGGATAAACTTAAAATAAGTTATGATGGATTGGAGGATTTGCAGCAAAAAATGTTTTTAGATATTGCATGTTTCTTCAATGGAGCATACATATATGACATCACATACAAACTAGAAAGTTTTGGTTACTATCCGGCCTTCAATATGAAAGTTCTTGTGGACAAATCTCTTATAACTATGTCAGAGAAAAGATTGCAGATGCACGATTTGTTACAAAAAATGGGTCTCAAAATAGTTCATTATGAGTCGCCTGACGAGCCTGGCGAACGCAGTAGATTGTCATATAACGAGGATGTCATTCATGTATTGAAAAATAGTACTGTAAGTGGATTAGTCTCAAAAATAACATAGAGAATTATATTTTGATACTAATTCTTCAAAGTATTTGTCAATCACACTAATTTCATTTGTCTTGGTTACTAGGGAACTGATGCGGTTAGAGGCATTATCCTAAAATTGCCTTTACAGAAACAAGAGCGACTAAATGTTGAAGCCTTCTCGAAGATGAAAAATTTGAGAATGCTTCAAATTAGCAGGAGAGGTGATACTTGGGAAGGGGCTCCTATAGTTCGTGTTAATTTAGGCACTGTGGAATGGCATGGAGATGCTTCGAATTTCGTACTAAGCAATAAGTTATGCATTATGGAATGGTGCGGATATCCTTGTGAATCATTGCCGACACATTTCCAATCAGATAATCTTGTTAAGCTCATAATGCGTTATAGCTGCATCAAGCAACTGTGGGTTGGAAGGAATGTAAGATTTTGGCTTGTGCATATTGAATTTATTGTTATGATTCTTAGTCCTTTTACTCTTGTTCATTTTATCTAACTATTCATTGATCGTCTATAACAGAGTTTTCCCAAATTGAAATACATTGACCTACATCATTCTCAAAACTTGATTGAGACACCAGATTTGAGTGGAGTCCCAAATCTCGAGAAACTAATTCTTAAAGGTTGTACAAGTTTGTCCAAGGTCCACCCATCCATTGGCTTGGTGACTCTTGAAGTTCTTACTCTTTCTGGCTGTTCAAGACTCAACAAAATTCCAGATAATGTGGGTAATCTGACATCGTTGCGAACTCTTAATTTGAGCGGGACTGCCATAAAAAAGATACCACTATCATTTAAGGGGTTGTCGTCTCTTGAAATTCTCGATATATCTAATTGCTCAAGACTAGAGAAAATCCCAAAGAACCTGTTGAGTGGTATGGAATGTCTAGAGGACTTTTATGTAGGTGGAAGTGCTACAAGGAAACTCCGACCAGATCCCATTATAAGTCCTTTGCCCCCAAATTCGCTCTCAAGTTTAAGCTCTTTAAGAAGTCTAGATTTGAGTTATTGCAATCTATCAGATGGAGCAATTCCTAGTGATCTTAGTTGCTTATCCTCACTTTCTTCTTTAAACCTAAGTGGGAACAAATTTACGAGAATACCAGATAGTGTTAGTCAACTTCCTTGTCTTCGAGAACTTGACTTGAGTGATTGTAGTTGGCTTCAAGTATTGCCGAAGCTTCCATTGTTATTAAGAAAGTTGAGGGTAAGAAATTGTCCATCGCTGGAGTTGTTTTATAAGCAAATGGACATGTGGACCACTTCAAATGAAAAATTTAGGAGCATTGATTGCTCTGCTGTACAATCTCATATTGATTATGATGGAAAACACTTCAAAATCCTCCATCTGCATCCACGAAGTCCTCTATGGAGCAAAATTGAGGATGTGAGTCTCTTAGTGATCTCTTTTTTAACACATGCACTAAATTAAGTTATAATATTGTTTTGTAATAGCTTTAACATCTTTCTCTTTTTCTTTTTTATTTTACAGTCCAATAAGTTATATCCTGACATAGCATGTGGCCCTGCGTCGTTGGTGGGATCAAGAATCCCAGAGTGGTTCAACGATAAAAGCACTAATTCTTCGTTTGGAACAATTCAATTGCATTCAGATTTGGGCTTAGCAGATCAGTGGAAGGGGTATGCTCTTTTTATTGTTTATGAATTTCATGATGAGCCTCACACTCATCCTAGAAAGAGAAGAAAAGTCAAGGTCGATGAGTGGAAGGGGAATTCAAATTCTACAACATCTGATGGCACTAATAGTAATTTTCCCATCTTTCTTTGTCAATTTCAAGCCAATGGAGTTGATGTTACAAAACCGTTAGTCTTTTGTGCCCCTGGAGTCCCTTCTGTTGGGCCAAACGGATTTTGGGCGTGTATACCGGATATGTGTATTTGGGGTGGAAGGGGATCCCTCGGGACTTCAATTACAACAGGCAGCCTCAATGTTGAGGTAAAGGAGTGTGGGGCACGTGTAGTCCATGATAATAATCATGATTTTTCCGAGTTGAACCAAGTTCTCAACACCATCTCTCCACGTGGTTGGGATTTACAAAGTTCTGAGAATATTCTTAATCGTTGGCCATATTATCTCAGCGTCGAAGGCCCTATTATTATTAATAAATCTAAAGTTATAGCATCTGGATCAATTGGGTCGGTTAATTGTCAGCATCTTTAAAAAAAAAGCAAAAGGCGTAAAATTCGCCTCATAGGAAACAGGGCGTAAAATTCGCCTCATAGGAAACAGGTTAACGGGCATCAAGGGAAAACAAAAAACGTTGACGTTTCCATCCCACTGGATTAGAGGCAAACTGACAAAGAAAAGGAGAAGAAAAGCGCACGACTGATGAGCGAACGCAGAGGCACCTCACTCCTCAGCTCTACAACTTGGACACTGTACAAGAGTTGTAGTGGTGCGTTTCTAATTTTACCCATTCTCTCTCTCGATCTCTCGTCTATTTGATTTTAGGCTTACTTTTCTATATTAGGTGATTTTGTTCTTGTTTTGGTGTTGATGGTGATATGGGTTTGTGCTGGTATTTTTCCTCTGTTCATTCATTTTTTTCTATTTGATTGCTGACAAAGTTTCTAGGAATTCAAAGTATTTTAAGTTTGAAACAATTTGAGAAGGAATGGTTTTGATTAACTTAATAGTATAAGAGTATTGTATATATTTATGGTTGAGTTACAAAGAGTAGATATTGATCTACAATATATTTGAAATGTGTAAAGTTTATCTGAACTAACAAAAGATAAAGAAAAATAATCAATTCTTATCCTACTTAAAATCTTGAATAATCTTCTATTGGTTTATCTGTGTACGAGTAGACTTGTATGGGATCAGGGAGTCTAGTGCTTGATAACTGTGATGCAGAGATGAAGTCTTTGATGTCTAAAGGTGATGGTGGAGGTCTTCTCTGAAGGTGATTCACTAAAAAAGATTTCGTAGATTTAAGATAATGATAATATTCTGATTTTTCAAAGTCCTTTTTTTTTCTCGTGTTTGTCTCTGTTAATTCTTGCTTTGTTTATTTTATTTATTATTGTCAAATTTCTCGAACCAGCTCAATAAACTTCCATGGTTCCATGTTATGTACTTTCTTAGTTTTCTTTCACATAGAGTAAAATTCAGCATGAGTATGTGGTGTTTGATCGAATATCTTTATGGTGGCTTTTTGGTGTTCTTATTGTGAATAAAGCAGAAAATAAGTGTTTAGCGGTGTTCCGACACTCTTTGGTGAGTCTTTAGATGCCATTCCTCTGTTGCTTCAGCTGCTTCTTGAAATTTTGTTGCCAAAAACCCCTAAAAAGCTTCGTTAAGACTTTGCATTCAAAAAATGATTGCCAAATGCCAATCCACTCTTTTGGCTAAGCAGATGCTAGAACTTCAAAAAATAAATAATGGAGAAATTTGGATTATGTTAGAAAAAAAAGAAAAAGAAATCAGAGTTAAATCACCTTATAATAAGCTAGTATGTTCATGCCAATGAGTTACAGCTCAAATTGCATATTCTACCATTGTCAGTGGGTGTATGTGCCTAACTTACAGATAAAAAAATGAAGAAGCAACTCTTTTCATCATTGTCTCTTATGCATTTCTTTCTTCTCTATTATCCATTACTGATGTTTTTGCTTGTGCCATATAATTCACAGTTTAGGATTGTTAAATTAGTGATTTATACTGAAAGAGTATGACTTGGTGGCGGTAGATTTATAAAGGTAATTGCAGGATGTTGGTTTTCTATGCTATGCCTTGTTGACCAGATCATTTACATTGGTCGACTTCTTGTTTACTGTTCTGGCAGTTTAGTTAGGTAAAATTTTTTGGAAAACCAGAAAATAACTTAATATGGGTACATTGTGAAGTAGGCTGTACTCATACTGTATGTTAACATATGGATTTAATTTTGCCATTGCATTTTTTGGCTAGGCTCGATCGGGAGCAAGAGATATTTTGAAACCTGATTTGATAATGTCATTCATCCACACATTGCCATTAGAACAGCGTGTAGCATCATACTCTCCTGAGTTATACAATAGTCTGGAGCTTTTATTTTCATTAGTACTTTACCTCAAGACTCCAATGTACAAGTTTTACTGTTTATAACATGCAGGGTTAATGGACTCCGGAGGATATATTGGAGTTGCTGCGGAATCCACCCTACTACCAACAAGTAGATTCATTCACTTACAATGATTTGAAGCCCTACCTACTTCGACTCTGTCATTCATGCCATAGTGATAACTCTTATAATTTTAATATATAAGTCAAATTCTTCATCTTCATCATGTTTACTTGTTTATGCTATTTTCCATATCAAATCATAGGGTGCTTAGCCATGTTTTGAATTACTGCCAATGCAGGAGCAAGCATATAGGTTTGGGGTTATTTGTTTGTTGTTAGCAAGGTGATGTTGAGAACAGTCCTTATACACCATAGGATACTTTCACATGTTTGTCAAAAAGAGCTTTTGTTGGATCCAAACATGTGAAAGGCTGATGCTAGTTTTATTTTCTGCCTTCACAATTCATTACTTAGAGAAGAAAAGGGCTTTATATTACCTTATTTACGAGGGGTTTTATTTAATCATAGTTTGGTTTATCCACTCATTAATTAACTCATGGTTATTTTGTCTTTCCTCTGTTTTTTAACAGAAAAATTCATTCTCGTCATTTCTTGAGGCACTTGAGGATTTCGTTTCTGGAATATCAAAGTTTAAGGAGTCAAGACAAGAAGATAAAGATTTAAGATCTCAATCTTGTTGTTGGAATGACTCTACGGATGAGTCAATAAGAATCTACCAGTGCAGCACCACTCTGCTAGATCTGGTTATGTGCTCATGTTGTAGACACAGAGAGTTGAGAGTGAATAAAAATTTTGTTGTTTTCTCTCTATTTTTAGAGAGAAACTGAAGCCAAAATTTGGCTAATATAAGAGCATTTCGCTATTCTAATGTTGGTGTTCTTAAGTTTGTAATAGTTGGATGTAGGGTACCCTTCCTGAATTTAAAATTTTGTATTGAGCATTCTTGTCCGTTAATGAGGCATTTGTTCTTGTTGGTAAAATGGGGCTGTGTTGTTGTGATTCTTGTGAATGTCTCCCTCCAGAAACTAGTGGGGCAGCGGAGCATTCTCCTGTCACCTCATCAAGAATCAGACTTAAAGATGGAAGGTACCTGGCTTACAGAGAGAGGGGCGTCCCCAAGGAAAAAGCTGAATACAAGATCATTCTCGTGCACGGCCTTGGAAGCTCCAAAGAGATGAATTTTCTGGCACCCCAAGTACATACTTCAATTTCTCTCATAACCCTTCTTCATGAGAATTTGACCCTTCAAAACATTTTCAGTTGGTTTGCATCTAGGTAGAAAATTAGATACAAATATGGTTAATATTGGCTAGTGAAATATTTAATTGAAATAGAAGGTGGAGTATTGATAGATAACAAGGTTCAAATTTAGGACTTTCGCTTTAATGTCATATATATATATATATATATATAAACTGAGTTACTATTCTTCACACAAATGAATCTAAAGGAAAAGCAGGCAATTTCAGTCACACTGTGTGCATGTCAAGAGGTGTTATACATTCTACGCTATTAGAGATCCTTTATTTATTTTGGTTTGTTTAACCATCACCGCAATTCATACATATATGCATGGTTTACAAGAATTCGGATATACTCTACCTATCAAGGAAGCAATATTGTGTCAGTTAATTCTATCAGAAGATATAATCTTGTAAAATTTCAAATGAGGTGAATTCCACACTGCTTTAGTTTCTAGGAACTAATTAATAGATTAGTTGGGCATATATTTTCTTCTATTTGATCGAGCTGGATATGGATAAAGTGTTCCAGACCAAAAGCGCACAATAAAGAGTGAAGTACATGATATTCAAGAACTTGTATATATTAATTGATGATCCACATTTTTTGAAACTAAGAGCCCCCTACATTTTCTTCTAATTCTTCACTACAAAAATAGTAAAGTTGTACCCAATTATTTATAGTGAATTAGTTCGATTGATTATGATAGGATCAAATGATTGAAATAATTGAAATTGAAGGTTTATTTGTATTTCTATATATTTTATTTTATATTTTAAAAGAAAAAACTTAATAGGCAAATTAAATATTTTAAAAAAATAAAAGAAAAAATGTATTAGCGTCAACTGACATTGGTTGACGCTAATAGTATGGTTATCAGCTTATCAGGGTCGACGAAAGTCGACGCTGATATTTAAACTACGCCGTTTTTGTCCAAATCATAAGGCGGGATCAGTTGGCGCGATGGGTGAAATTTTCATGACAAAAATTTTGTTATCTCCCCCCCTTTTTTTTTTTCTCGTTCGCCTCTCTAACACATTCCTCTCATCTAGTCAGCTTATCAGGAGCGAGAGAGTGCAGAGAGCTAGAGAGAGAGAGAGAGAGAGACGGACAACATGAGAGAAACATATGAGACAGAGAGAGAGAGAGAAGCGATTCAAAGTGGGTCGTCCGAGCGAAAGGGCCTTGTCCATCCGTATTATTTATTATTGGGTCTTTTATTTTTTGTGATGAAATGATATGTTGTTCTCTTCTCGGTATTCAGGGCTTTAGGAGGAAGGTAGAGAGAGCAAGGACTAAGGAGACTAAGCTCGGTTGCTGTATGTCAGAGGATTGCATTGAGACCTATTGCGGCGGATTTGGCGAGCTCGTGAACCCCTTGCAATGGCCTCAGCTACGAAAAAAACGACGGTGTCTGGACCTTTCTGTGTCTATAACGCCCTTCCTTCGTCGTCTTCTTCTTCCATTTCCAGAGCGGCGGCATCGGTGGCGTCAGCTCCGGTATCGGCCTCCGCCGGAAATGCCCTGCAGGATTGGACCGTGGCCTCCACCGATCACCGCGATGATCAGCTCGGCAAGAAGGTCGCCATGGCGTCCATGATCCGCGCCGTCGATTCGTTTCCTGAACCTTCCGCCAATGCCTCTTCCAAAGGTTCTTTCTCAGTCTCAGTCTCTGTCTCTTTATCTGTCTCTATGCATCTCTATCTGACTATATACATGTACATGTATATACACTCTTTTTCTTTTTTGTTATTTTTGTGAAAAATGGATGATATTGAAGGTCGATGCTTGGTTAATGTGTATTTATCTCCTTGGTTTGTTTGTTGTTTGTGAGAATCTACAAATGTGTTTCTCAGGTTTAGATTAAGTGAGGTTGAGGTTCGTTTCTGTAATTTTTGTCTTTTGTGAGATTTGATTAAATAAGAATAGTGAAAGGAAAGAGAGAAAAGCAGAGAGAAATAGTTGAGGATTGACTGGTGTAGGTATTGCCTGAGCTTATTCAAGTTAAATTACATATCTAACATATCCGTTTGTTTAGAATTTATTTCCACTATAATGATTCTCTACAGGGGACATTTTGATGTTCACATATGTATAGGCATTGTTTTGTATATTCTGTTCTTTTTTTCTTCTTTTGTAGCTGCTACCCTCTCAGCCCTTGTTCGGTTCCATTCATTTCTTGATGCTTCAATTGAATTATAATGCTGCAGCTGCTGTCAAATAGTATGCTAGATACAGTTCTGGTCTTGTTTTTTCACCCTTGTGTGAAATAGTATTATTCTAGAATTTTTACAAGGCTACAGATGTA
>CM017324.1:7035704-7053356 GCA_006937295.1 Carpinus fangiana
GTAATGCTATAAGACTTTCTAGAGTCTCCCAAGAGTCATCCCAAATGTGATGTGGCTTTTAAAATCATCAATAGATCAAAAGTCAATAAACCACATTTTAAATTTAACGATAATTTTAAAAGCCATATCACATTTGGGATGACTTTAGGAAGACTCTAGGAAGCCTTATAACATTACTCGTAGCAACATATAATCTGTAGGATTTTGAGAGATGACTTCGTCTCATTACTGGTTTATGTTTAATTTCCTTTTAACAAATTGTGTGAGCTATTGGAGGACTACCCTTTTAACTTGAAAACTGATTGGACTTGACCATCTCTAATTTGATGGCAAACCCAGGTGAAGCCCTAGTTGTACTACTACCTTATAAGAGTATGCTATATATTGCCGGAAATAAATGCAAATATTTTAGTCAGGTTAATTGATTTTAGTGTTTAAATTAATAGCAGATAATAGCAAGGTATCAGGTGCAAATATCATCATAACCAATGCTTGTAAAATATTTTAGTCTGGTTGATTTTAGTGATTAAATTCTAGGTAATAGCATATAATGGCAGGGTATGAGGTGCAAATGTTTTCATAGCAAATGCTTGTAAAATGTGCTTTTTGCTACAGTGAAATTGAGATTTGTTCACACTTGGTGCAAGTCTGGGCTGACCTAAAATGCTTTAAAATTCTCTCTTGCATCCCTTTGTTTTAGGGTTTCGTAGTTCGTTTATTTGAAAATATGTACAATTTTACACTCTAGGTATGGAACACAAGAACTGTCAATCACACTGGACAATTAACAACCAGTGCTTGTTGTTTCTTTTAGTTGATCTTCTTAATTTCAGATTGTAACCCATGGAGAACTTCTAGCATACCTATATGTACCATTTTTTTTCCTGTTTTTCCTTTTTCTGTTTGCCATTGGAACTTCATTAAGTGTTAATTGATCTTATTGCAGGTTTGGTGTGAGTTAAGCTCAAATACGACATTAAATATTTCTAAAACAATTCAAAGGTTTTTGGTCCTTTTGGTTGTCTTTTTGCTATTATTTTGTCATGAATTTTTATTGTTTCTTTTCATTAAGATCATTTATATATCTTTTGAATATTATTTCATCTTTTAAAATTGGTTTTTTTTTATTATTATTTTTTTAATTTTATTTTTAAATTTTTTAACATTATTAGGGTCCAATTGACCCTAATGTTTTATTTTTATTTTTTTTTAGTTTGTTAGTGGACGCTAATGGTTTTTTTTTTTTTTTAGTATTCATTAGCGTCTACTTTGTTCGGATGCTAATGGTTGTTTTTTTTTTTTTTACCAACCATCAGCATCCACTTTGTTTGGCTGCCGATAGTTGATTTTCTTTTTTAATTTTTTGAGACTATTAGTGTCCACTCAAAGTCGATGTTGATAGTGGAGCACTAGCGTCAACTCTACCTTTTGTCCACTCTAGCATTAACATTCACAATACACAACTTTTAGCGTTGATAAAGTGGACGCTAAAAGGTGATCATTAGTGTCCACTTTGATGTCAACACTAATGATCTCATTAGAGTCGGACGATTAGCGTCCAACCCATTAGTGTCCAAAAGTCAATGTTAATAGTATTAGCGTCCACTTTAGGACTTTTAGCGTCCAAAAAAAGTCGCTCTTAAAGACCTAATTTCTTGTAGTGCATCCCTAGGGCCATGGGGTTGGCTTCAACCACCCCCAAGTGCCTGGTTGAGGTTTGGCCACCTCCTAGGATTAAATCCAAATTTTGGAATTTTTGGGTTTGACCCTAAAATTTTGGTCACATAAAAAAATAGTGAGTTCACTCCATTATACAAAGATGGATGAAGATGTGATAGAAAATTGAAATGCCACTTTAAGTAGTTGAAAAAACAAAGAAAAAAAAAAAGAAAAGGGAAAAACCTCGCCATCCAATAGTCATTTAAGGAAGTGATTTTTTAAGCACCGTAATTTAACAATTCATAACAAAAAATAATATAAAAAAAATTACATATAATTCCCTATTATCCTTTAAATAAAAAACACAGCCAGTGTGAAATGGTTGACAATATTTGCAGTTGAACTGTTGAAGCATCTCTGCAAAGAAATGAACAACAAAATGCCGGCCAACTACACAAAAGTAATCTGAACACCAACTTTTTTTCAATGTCAGGCATCCATCAGTTAATTAAACTATCTTCTGCCAAACTGTTCTGGCGAGCTCTTTGCCTCATTGATCATTGTCTTGCAGGTGTTGACATATCACCAACAAGAAAATTGTCCTAACATCTACTATGAGCCTAGTGGCACCCCCTAAATGGAGTAGTAATTTTGGAAGTCCGTTCCTCTAAAAGTGATGGTGTTTTTAAAATTATTATTTAATTAAAATTTAATAATAATTAATTATAAGTTTAAGGAAAAAATATAAAATAGCCTTCCAAACTATCACCCATTTGTAAAATGGCATCCCAAAGTTTCAATTGGTATAAAGTAGCCTCCCAAACTACTAACTCCTTATAAAATGGCCCCATTCGTTAGATGAAACTGTTAAAATGGATGGAAAATCCAAAATGACGTCGTTTTGGGTATAGAGAGTTACGAAATTGCCCTTGTTAGATTAAAATTAATTTTTTTTTTTTTTAAAACAAAAACTGAAAATGGCGTGTTTATTTTTTGCTCCTCAACTAAATCCATTATTCCTTCTTCCCCTCCCCCAGTCAAATTCCCACTGCAAGTTTGCAACCCATTGCAAGTCTGCATCCCTTTTTAACCCACGAAATTGGTCTCCCACAAATCTCCGTCGCAGAGCGGTGAGGAAGGGCTCCGCTTGAACTGCATTTTTCAATAGCTAAGCTATCAACTAAAACAATACGTCTCTCACTGTTTATTGTTCCAATAACGGCCATTGAAACACTTTCTCTATCACAGATTGATTTTAACAAGTTGTGGCTTTCGGGTTTCACCGAGATTGCATCTTGCTCCTGATATTCTGCACCCCAAATCTCTAACACAGACATCGTGTGGTCACCAACTACAATTGCCCTGATATCAATCTCAGCACCCTTTGGGTATATAATTTCCTTAACTACATTATAGTTCCCACCAGCCCCCTGGTCATGAATGCTGATAATTGGGTTATTCTCCCCCATTTCAATGCAGGAGCGAACCACGCGGTACAATTTTTGCGCCATCTCAGCATCTCCACGCTGTACAACATTGAAATCAAGCTCTGCATCATTTTGGCCACTAACCATGCTCGACGCTGCCCCTCCGCCCATTCCAATACGATATGCAGGGCCACAAATCTTTACAACCAGCATTCCAATACGATGCTGCCCTTCCGCCCATTCCAACTCAAAGACACACTAATTAACTCATAGGCATTCATGGATGAAATCAACAAAATCTGTAGTAAAATCAATTATATATATAGCAAGAACCCACTCAAAGTGACAATATCTTAAATCAACTCAGATTATTCCCAACTCAAATGAACAAAAAAAAAATTAAGAAAAAAACCAATAAAAATATAGAAACAAAATAATACTAGTTGAAAAAAAATTAAGACCCAAATCAAAATTTCAATAAACATTTGGATTCTATATATGCAGAGAAGAAGGAAGAAGGAATTCGACTGGGGAAGAAGGAAGAAGGAAGAAGGGATTTAGTTGAGGAGCAAAAAATAAAGGAAAATGCTAGGGGTTCTCCCCATAGGTTCTCCCAGTCTTACGTAAAACATGATTTAAGAAAAAATAAAATTGTAGTGGCCTCTATCACCGGTTTTTTTAGGTATAAGCACCAAATTTGAGGCATTAGCACCAAATTTGTGAGGCATTAGCATCAAAATTGATGCATTAGCATCAAATTTAGGATGATTAGATTCATTTTGGGTGATATCATCCCTAAATGATTAACCTTCCACTCTTAGGTTTTATTTTTGAATCCAAAAACAAGTTTTAAACATTAGAACCTAACTATTAACTCATAAAAATTAATCTGTTAGCAAAAAAACGGTTCTATAATTTTATTTTTTCTTAAATCATGTTCTATGTAAGATTGGGAGAACACCAGGAGAACACTACGGGGAGAACACTACGGGGAGAACCCCTAGCAAACCCCAAAAATAAACGATGCCGTTTTTAGTTTTTTTTTTTAATTTTAATTTATAATCTAATAAGGGCAATTTCGTAACTCTTTATACCCAAAACGACGTCGTTTTGGGTTTTCTATCCATTTTAACAGTTTTATCTAACGGATGGGGCTATTTTATAAGGAGTTAGTAGTTTGGGGGTTACTTTATACCAATTGAAACTTTGAGGGGCCATTTTATATTTTTTTCTAAGTCTAATCGTGATTTTAGGAGCCACATCATTTTTAGAAGGACAAGAGTAATAACAATTTTTGAACTTATAGTTTGATTTTAATTGTTTGCATTTTGCTTTAATGACTGACTACTATTTTCTATATACACCTGATTAATTTGTTCCAGGCATGAATGGAGAAACTGCAGTCACAGCAGCCTAGAATATCAACAATGTCTGGGAATGAGCTTTGATAAGCAGATTAGACCAATTTATAATGGGACCCATTCAATTTAACAACCCACAAGTTAAGTTTTTTAAAATAAGCTTTGAATCGCTGTAAAAAAAGCATTAATCGTGCAAAGTTACTGTTTCTTCTTTGATTCTTACACTATTTTTTAAATACCCTGCTTTTTGGGAGGAAATGGAAAGGATCGTTCTCGTGCTTTTTGACTCCAAAAGAGAGACCTAAAACTGTGTTGAATGGGAAAGCGAGAAAACTTGCATGGCATGATGTTGTAAGTTGTAACTTTCCACTTTACACCACATTTCCTTCTACTTTCGTAGACATTAGAGGGGAAAAAAAAAAAGAGAGGAGAAAACTGGAATTTAACAATTCATAACAAATACTAATTAATAATATATATATATTCCTCTCTCCTGTAATAAAAAAAAAAAAACTCACCCACTACACAAAAAAAGCAGACCAACTACACAAAAGCAATGTGAAGACGATTTTCTTTTTAATTTTTTATTGCTTAATTAATTCTAACCTCCAACTTAATTTTCCTCATGTTGACCCTTTTTTCACAACGCAGAAAGCCGTGGAAACGCTTGAAGGGAAATTTCAAGTAAGGTGGTATATTATTATTGGGGGAGTAACTGTAATTTCCCATTTTCTTATCACATAAAGTAATGTGTTATCCTACTTCTTTTTTTTAAAAAAAATAAAAAATAAAAAAATATTAATATTAATTATATATAGTAACTAAAATATATATAAGCAAAGAGAGCATGGTTGCCAAGTTAGGTAAAGCTAGGGGTGTTAATACAATTATGATTAGCGATTATTAACAAAAATTGCTAACCGTAACCGCCTTTGCGGTTAATAAATTTTACTAACCACAATCGTAACTGCTTAGCGGTTAACGGTTAGCTACTAATCATATTGTACATTAATTATATGATTAAATTTAATAATTATGACTTGTTATTGAATAATATGATTAAGTATTGATTTTATACATTTATATTATTCAATATGTATAATTACATATATGTATAATGTATGATTATAATTTACAACATAGATGGACTTATAAGTTTATAACATAAATTGAAACTAAGTCTCTAGATACTTAATTGTTGTATTAGTATGAACTTGCATACTTATGATTTATGAGTTATGTCCTACTATATATATAATTTGTTATTATATAATCAAATGATTTAATGATCAATTGTTATGTGATATAATCATATAAATTATAGTGATAGTATATTAATATTCAAATTGTGATTTAATGATCAATTGAATATGTTATAATTATAAAAATATTTTATATAAAAAAGTGGTTAGTGGTTAGTAAACCCAATAACTGCTAATTGATAGGCGGTTATAGCGGTTAAGCGGTTAAGACAGTTAAATAATTTAAAGATTCATAGTTAGCGGTTATAACGATTAGTAAGCGATTAGAAAACCACCCGCATCAACACCTTTACCATAAATTTCCATGAAACTTAACCTACACCAAATTACCTTCATTGGTGGACCCCCAATCCAACTAAATTTACACTACAAGAGAGAGAGAGAGCGCATTTGTGAGTAACCTGCAACTTTCCTTATACATGTTGACAGTTTTTTCACAACACCGAAAGCCTCGCATATAACAACTAGGGTATGTTTGCCAAAGGACTTGAAAAATGAAGCGGATTGAAATATTTTGTATGAAAAAATAAAAAAGATAGAAAAATTGTTTTGTTGTGATTTTTTTATTTGAATAGTAACAAAAAATTATTGATGTGATGTAAAAAGGTAAGAAAGTTGGAATTAATTTTGAGAGGAATATTAGTCTTTTTTCTTTTGGGAAAAATATAAAAAAGCCAGTCAAACTACCAACCGTTTACAATATAGCCCCCTAAACTACTAACCATTTACAATATAGCCCCAAAATGTTCCAAAAGTAATAAAGTAGCCTCACAAACTATCAAAATGTAACAAAAAAACTATTTATTTTTTTATATTCCTATAATACCCTTATTCTTTTAACAAATAAAATAATAAGATAATTGTAAAAAAAAAAATCCAACAAAAATATTTATTTATTTAAATAAATGGGTGAATATTTATTTATTCCAAAAACTTTTGTTTTTTTTTTTTGTATTTATTACCCCATTGGTTTTTTGTATTTCTTAAAAAATGTTTAGTTTTTTTTTTTTTACAATTATTTAATTATTTAATTTGTTAAAAGAATATGGGTATTAAAGGAATATAAAAAATAAGTGACCTTTTTGTTACATTTTGGTAGTTTGGGGAGTTATTTTATTACTCTTTGAACATTGAGATGCTATATTGTAAACAGTTGATAGTTTGGGGAACTTTTATATATATATATATATATATTTTTTTTCACTTTTCTTTTTTGGAATCCTTTGGCAAACACAACCAAGGGTTATGGGGAACATTCCCTGTTGACACGCCACTGCCGAGTGTCACATCAATGGCCACCTCACACCCCTAATCTCAAAATTTGTAAGGTTAGAGGATCAATTTCAATAAAAACTAGTCGGTATAAATAGCCAAGGGGACTTGGCATGAAATTTCGAATACCTTCTTATTTTCAAATACCTTGTCATCTTCTTACTATCTCACTAAAGTGAATTTTAAAAGTCACATTATTATTAAAAAAACACAAGAGAGATTTATAATATTACTTTAGATAACGATAATATGTTAGAGTACTGGAACCCATGCTGCCCATGCTCAACAACTACAAGACCCAACACCCTACCGCCCATGCTCTCCTTCAAGCTCAAGTCACCTTCCTCCTCTCATTTAGACTGATTGACAATTTTCAAAGATCAATTCATGATCAGGCAGTCCATCCTAACATTGCTTGTATTTTGGTTTTGCTTTGTACTGTATTACCGTTGATTATTTCCTTGTAAACCAGTGTGTAAAAATGACTCTATGAGTCTCAGTATAAATACAAGAATCAGCTCTCTCTGTTTTGGTAACACAACCAAACAGAATGCTTCTAAACTATTTATATAATACAGTTAGTCTAAACTTATTGTTTGCATTTTGCTTTAATGACTGACTACTATTTTCTTGGTGCACCTGATTAATTTGTTCCAGGCATGCATGAATGGAGAAATTGCAGTCACAGCAGCCAAGAAGATCAACAATGTCTGGGAATGAGCTTTGATAATCAGATTAGACCAATTTATAATGGGACCCATTCAATTTCGTAACCCACAAGTTAGGCCTTGTTTGGATAGGTCAGTTTTTGTTTTTGTTTTCAGTTTAAGATTTTTTGGTTTTTGAAATGATCATATTTCAAATTCCCAAGTTTGACTTTGTTTCTAATGTTACAAAATTTGAGTTTTGAAATTCTCAATCTAAACAAAAAACTCACATTGATTTCTTAAAAAATCTAAACTCAAAACAAAAACAGGCCTATCCAAACGAGGCAAGTTTTCCTGAGTGAATGTCCTTTTGAATTACTGTTTCTTCTTTGATTCTTTAATTACTCTGCTTTTTGACTCGAAACCGCGTTGAATGGGAAAGCCAGAAAACGTGCATGGCGTGTTGTCAGTTGTGGGCTCTTTTTGTGGGTCAGGGTCTGCTAATTGTGTGGAATTTACATCCCATTCCTGTGCTTGGTGCGTGGGTCATTAATTTGGAATTTTGATTCTTCCATCTCCATTGCTCTAATAGACTTTATTAAAAAAAAGATTAATGCACATAGAGACCATTTTTTTGTGGGTCAGGGTCTGATAATTGTGTAGAATTTGCATCCATTCCTGTGGCTGGTGCTGGGTCATTGATTCTTCCATATGCATTGCTCTGATACACCCTTTTGCCCTTTGCTTGCTCTTACCTTATTGTGTAGAATATTGCTTTTAATAGCTCAATTCGTGAAAGGCATAGGTTTTAGTTTGAATTTTTCATTTTATTTTATGTGTGAACATGTCAAAAAAATAAAAAAAAAAAAACTTATACTTTAGGACATACTAGTCAATTGCTTCAAGACACTTGATCTTATATTACAGGGGCAACAAATCAGTAATAATGCTTTTTCTTTATTTTTTTTGATAAGTAGTAATTAATGAAATTTGATTATCAAAGAAAGGTTTATCTCAGTAACTAATTCAAACTTCATCTTGTCCTTCAAATCTAGAAATTAAAAAAAAAAAAAAAAAAAAAAAAAAAAGGAGAAACTCGATGCATCTAAAACAATGTGTCATCCTACTTTGAAAAAAATTTATTAATAATAATTATATGTAGTAACTAAAATATAAGTAAAGCATGGTAGCCAAGCTAAGGTAAAGCACTTGTAATTTCCATGAAACTTCACGTACGGCCAAATAATTAGCTTAATTGGTGGACCCCGAATCCAACGAAATTTACACGACATTTCCTTCTACTTTCGTGGACAAGAGGGAAGAACTAATGGTGAGTAACCTGTAAGTTTCCTTATATATGTTGACCGCTAGCTTTTTCACAATTAACGCGGAAAGCCTTTTCAATATAAACAATACCCAGGGCCAGAACATAGCTTGTTACAGAAACTGATCTAGCCTATTCTCAAAATCTACAAATTATGGCATTGCTTTTAACAATGATGGTTTGCTTTAATTTGGTGTGTATTTCCGTTATTGGCATCATGATCTACTTGCAAAAAAAGAGAAGACAAGCTTGTATGTCTTCGATGGCGTCCACCAGTACTCACATAGTCTCTCCGTCTTCTTCTTCAGCATCTCCACGGAGATATGACGTTTTCCTCAGTTTCTACGGGAAAGACACTCGCAAGAGTTTTACGGATCATTTATATGCTGCTTTGATTCAGAGAGGCATTCTCGTATTTAGAGACGATGAAAAGCTCGAGCGAGGAAAATATATTTCTGATGAGCTTTTAAAAGCAATACAAGAATCCATGTATGGGATCGTAGTTATCTCTACAAACTACGCATCCTCTAGATGGTGTCTCATTGAACTTGCCGAGATGGTCAAATGCATAAGAGACACGGGGCTTAGAGTTTTGCCTATTTTCTACCATGTGGATCCATCTGACGTAGGAAATCAGAGGGGAACTTTTGCAGAAGCTTTTGGTAGGCATGAAAAAGATCCCAAGGTTAACATTCAGATGATGTCAAAGTGGACAGCTGCTTTGAGACAAGTGAGCAAGATCTCCGGATGGCACCTAAATAATGATAGGTAACATTCAAGTATTTTCTTTTTTCAGCGTGAAAATGAATAATTTGAAAATTTCTGCAAAATAATCAAACTTTGTTCTAAATTAGTATCATCATCATGATTTACTACACTAAAATTTGGCGGACTCTCAAATGGATTACCATGCGAAATTCTATTTAATTTCCTACCCCAACAGAATGACAGCAACTTTCAGTTTGTTTGGCAAATTTTAATTTTTGCCAACTCCGAAGAAACTTCTGGTCTTTGTTTTTTTGCCTCACCAACAGTTATCTGTGTATATTAATTGTAGTGACAGCTTCTCGAAGCATGTTTCTTTTCCTTCTTTTTTTTTTTTCATTTTCTTTTTAGCTCACAAATTTAAATTTCGTGCAAAATTAATTGCTTCAATTAACAGAAGCAGCATTATGTGGTAAATATATTTAATTGGTCTATTTGTGATTTCTTTATCTTATAATTGTGAAGATAAAAGAAAAAAAAATGACTATGAAAATGGGAATGCAAGAAGCATACACATAACTAAAGGACCTACTGAAATTAGGCACACTCTCAAACCATTGAAGTTTTATAGTCAGGTGATAAAGCATGGTTTTTTATTAGACCACATGATGAACAGAGCAAATCAACCCTCAACTATGGTGCTACATCATAAATTAAGAATTTTCATTTCTCTGCTAAATGCAGCCTAATATTGTATCTTATTCAGCGTTTTTTCTCTCTATCTTTCTTACAGGCACGAATCAAACGTTGTCAAAGAAATTTGTAATAATATATTTCATGGATTGACTACTGGTAACTTCTCAATTATTGCTTCCAAGGGTTTTGTTCGAATAGAATCCCGTGTAAAGGAAATTTTGACCTTACTAAGTGTAGGATCGGATGACATTCACTTTTTAGGGATTTGTGGGATGGGAGGAATTGGCAAAACAACTTTGTCAAAAGCCATTTATGAAAGAGTTTCTCATCAATTTGAAGCTAGTTGCTTTATTGACACTCGTATCGGAGAAGAAACTAGATCTCGTAGTCTAGTTGATCTACAAGAACAACTTATTCATGAGATCCTAATGGAAAGAGAAATAAATACGTGGAATGAGTTTAAGGCAAGCAGAGTGATAACGAACAGACTACGTAATAAAAAGGTTCTTATTGTTCTTGACAATGTAGATAGAGAAAAACAACTAAAAGCATTAGCAGAGAGCCATGATTGGTTTGGTCAAGGGAGTAAAATCATTATAACAAGCAGAGATCGTCATTTGTTGAACAGATTTGTGGATAATAACTATGATGTTGAGTTGTTGAATGATCCCGAAGCTTTACAACTCTTTAGTTGGAAAGCCTTCAAGAAACCCTATCCCAAAAAAAATTTTGTGAAATTGTCTGAGGATGTTGTGAATTACGCTAAAGGCCTTCCTTTAGCTCTTGAAGTTTTTGGTTCCTTCTTATTTGGTAGAAAAATGGATTTTTGGAAAAAAGCTAGGGATGTACTAAAAGAAAAGCCTAACGTAGAAATTTTGGATGTACTTAAGATAAGTTTTAGTGGATTGGACGGTTTGCAGCAAGAGTTGTTTTTAGATATTGCATGTTTCTTCAATAATGCATTTGAACATAGAATCATACATAAGCTAGAAAGTTTTGGTTATGATCCGATCATCAATATTGAAATTCTTGTGGACAAATCTCTTATAACCTTCTCAATAGGCAGAGAATTGAGGATGCATGATTTGTTACAAAAAATGGGTCGAAAAATAGTTCATGACGAGTCCGAGGAGCCTGGCAAACGTAGTAGATTGTGTGATGATAAGGATGTCATTCGCGTATTGAAAAATGATACTGTAAGTGGATTAGTCTAGACACAAACATAGAGAAGTAAATTTTTTTATACTGATTCTTCTACGTATTTTCCAAATATTTCCACAATGCTAATTTCATTTTTGTTGGTTGTTAGGGAACTGATGTGGTTAAAGGTATTGTCCTAAAATTACCTTTAAAGAAACCGGAGCAACTAAATGTTGAAGCATTCTCAAAGATGAAGAACTTGAAAATGCTTGAGATTACCTCTTATCGCCCCTATAAAGGGTGTGATAATTTATGCACTAATCTGGAATGGCATGGAGATCCTTCGAATTTCATGCTAAGCAATGAGTTATGCGTTATGGAATGGTGGGGATATCCTTTAGAATCCTTGCCGACCAGTTTCCAATCAAACAAGCTTGTTGAGCTCAAAATGCCTTTCGGCTGCATCAAACAATTGTGGGATGGATCGAAGGTAAGATTTTGGCTTATGCAGATTTAATTTATTCTTATGGTTCTTAGTCCTTTTACTCTTGTTCATTTTATCTAACTATTCATTGGTCGTCTATAACAGAGTTTTCCCAATTTGACATACATTGACCTACGTCATTCTCAAAACTTGATTGAGACACCAGATTTGAGTGGAGTCCCAAATCTTCAGCAACTAATTCTTAAAGGTTGTTCAAGACTCAACAAAATTTCAGATAGTGTGGGTAATCTGACATCATTGCGAACTCTTAATTTGAATGGGACTGCCATAAAAAAGATACCACTATCATTTGAGAGGTTGATGTCTCTTCTAATTCTCAAAATATCTAATTGCTCAAGACTAGAGGAAATCCCAAAGAACCTGTTGAGTGGTATGAAATTTCTACAGGAGCTTCATATAGGTGGAAGTGCTACAAGGAAACTTCGACCAAATCCCATTATAAGTCTTTTGCTCCCAAATTCCCTCTCAAGTTTAAGCTCTTTAGGAAGACCAGATTTGAGTTATTGCAATCTATCTGATGGAGCAATTCCTAGTGATGTTAGTTGCTTATCCAGACTTTGGAATTTAAACCTAAGTGGGAACAAATTTACGAGAATACCGGATAGTGTCAGTCAACTTCCTCATCTTTGTAAACTTGACTTGAGTGATTGTAGTAGGCTTCAAGTATTGCCGAAGCTTCCATTGCGATTAAGTCGGTTGATGGTAAGAAATTGTCCATCGCTGGAGTCGTTTTATAAGCAAATGGACATGTGGACCACTTCAAATGAAAAATTAAGGAGCATTAATTGCTCTGTTCTACAATCTCATATTGATTATGATGGAAAACACTTCAAAATCCTCCATCTGCATCCACGAAGTCCTGTATGGAGGAGTAAAGAAAGAGTGAGTCTCTTAGTGATCTCTTTTTTAACACATGCACTAAATTAAGTTATAATATTGTTTTGTAATAGCTTTAACATCTTTCTCTTTTTTGTTTTTATTTTACAGTCCGTTGAGTCTTATCCTGACATAGAATGCGGCCCTGCGTCGTTGGTGGGATCAGGAATCCCAGAGTGGTTCAACGATAAAAGAACTGATTCGTTTGGAACAATTCAATTGCATTCAGATTTGGGCGAAGATGGGATATATCAGCGCATGGATGGGATGGGGTATGCTGTTTTTATTGTTTATGAATTTCATGATGAGCCTCACACTCACACTCATCCAAGAAAGAGAAGAAAAGTCAAGGTCGATGAGCTGAAGGGGAATTCAAATTCTACAACTTCTGATGGCACTAATAGTAATTTTCCCATCTTTCTTTGTCATTTTCAACTCGATGGAGTTGATGCTGACAGACTGCCGTTGGTCCTTTGTGCCCCTGTAGTCCCTTCTGTTGGGCTAAACGGATTTTGGGCGTATATACCGGCTGTGTCGATTCAGAGCTTTTTCCGGACAATCGTGAGGAATAAGTTGGGTGGACGGAGATACCTTCTTGGGACTTCAATTACAACAGGCAGCCTGAATGTTGAGGTAAAGGAGTGTGGGGCACGTGTAGTACGTTATAACCATGATTTTTCCGAGTTGTACCAAGTTCTCAACACCATTTCTCCACGTGGTTGGGATCTACAACATTTTAAGAATATTCGTACTCGTTGGCCATATCTCCATGTGATCGGCCCTATTATTATTAATAAATCTAAAGTTGTAGCATCTGGATCAATTGGGTCGCTTAATTGTCAGCATCTTTTGAAAAAAAAGCAAAAGGCGTAAAATTCGCCTCATAGGAAACTGGTTAACGGGCATCAAGGGTAAACAAAAAACGTTGACGTTTCCATCCCAGTGGATTAGAGGCGAACCGACAAAGAAAAGGAGAAGAAAAGAGAACGAATGATGAGCAAATGCAGAGGCACCTCACTCCGCAGCTCTAGAACTTGGACACTGTACAAGAGTTGTAGTGGTGCGTTTCTAATTTTACCCATTCTCTCTCTCTCTCGTCTATTTGATTTTAGGCTTACTTTTTTATATTAGGTGATTTTGTTCTTGTTTTGGTGTTGATAATGATATGGGTTTGTGATGGTATTTTTCCTCTTTGTTCGTTCATTTCTTTCTGTTTGGTTGCTGACAAAGTTTCTAGGAATTCAAAGTATTTTCAGTTTGAAACAATTTGAGAAGGAATGGTTTTGATTAACTTAATCAAAACCTGAGTATTGTATATATTTATAGTTGAGTTACAGGGAGTAGATATTGATCTACAATACATTTGAAATGTGTGAAGTTTATCTGAACTAACAAAAGATAAAGAAAAATAATAAATTCTTATCCTACTTCAAATCTTGAATATTCTTCTATTGGTTTATCTGTGTACGAGTAGACTTGTATGGGATCAGGGAGTCTAGTGCTTGATAACTGTGATGCAGAGATGAAGTCTTTGATGTCTGAAGGTGATGGTACTGGAGGTCTTCTCTGAAGGTGATTCACTAACAAAGATTTCGTAGATTTAAGATAATGATAATATTATGATTTTTCAAAGTCTTTTTTTTTTTTCCTTGTGTTTCTCTCTGTTAATTCTTGCTTTGTTTATTTTATTTATAATTGTCAAATTTCTCAAACCAGCTCAATAAACTTCCATGGTTCCATGTTATGTACTTTCTTAGTTTTCTTGTACATGGAGTGAAATTCAGCATGAGTACGTGGTGTTTGATCGAATGTCTCTATGGTGGTTTTTTGGTGTTCTTATGTGAATAAAGCAGAAATTGTGTTTGGCGGTGTTCCAGCACTCTTTGGTGAGTCTTTAGATGCCATTCCTCTGTTGCTTCAGCCGCTTCTTGAAATCTTGTTGCCAAAAACCCCTAAAAAGCTTCATTAAGACTTTGCATTCAAAAAATGATTGCCAAATGCCAATCCACTCTTTTGGCTATGCAAATGTTAGGACTTCAAGAAATAAATAATGGAGAAATTTGGATTATGTTAAATAAAAAAAGAAATTAGAGCTAAATCACCTTATAATAAGCTGTAAAATAGAGTAAAGGGGAGAAACTTAGAATGGAATTATATTAGATGCTTGCTTGATTACATAAGGAGTGGAACACTGACTTTATACATACATCTTGAGAGACAGAGAGTTATGGGATATGAGAGTTATCTCATATGAGTATGAATAATAAAAATATTTTATTATTTTTAAGAAAAAATTATCATTATAGAATATGAGAGTTATCTCTATGTGTATGAATAATTTGATGCTCACACAATTTATGCTTCTTGACATGGTGTACCTGATTACTCTATTGATGCAAACCATGTTTTCTTTTTAGCAACTATGACCAAAATCATCAAGGAGATGTGGGGCCCAGACATACGCGTTGTGTAGGTGAGAAAAATGATGATTTCTTTTTGGCTTTTTTGATAAGTAAAAGTTGTGAAATGAAGTAGATTTCTTTTTGGCTTTTTATACTGCATTAATCCCATTTGATAGGTAAATAAACCTCACACACCCATATTAAGTAGATTTCCATGTTATGTACTTTCTTAGTTTTCTTTTACATAGAGTGAAATTCAGCATGAGTACCTGGTGTTTGATCGAATGTCTCAATGGTGGTTTTTTGGTGTTCTTATTGTGAATAAAGCAGAAAATAAGTGTTTGGTGGTGTTCTGGCTCTCTTTGGTGAGTCTTTAGATGCCATTCCTCTGTTGCTTCAGCCGCTTCTTGAAATCTTGTTGCCAAAAACCCCTAAAAAGCTTCATTAAGACTCTGCATTCAAAAAATGATTGCCAAATGCCAATCCACTCTTCTGGCTATGCAGATGTTAGAACTTCAAAAAATAAATAATGGAGAAATTTGGATCATGTTAAATAAAAAAAGAAATCAGAGCTAAATCACCTTATAATAAGCTAGTATGTTCATGCCAATGAGTTATAGCACAAATTGCATATTCTACATTGTCAGTGGGTGTATGTGCCTAACTTACAGAGAAAAAATGAAGAAGCAACTCTTTTCATCATAGTCTCTTATGCATTTCTTTCTTCTCTATTATGCATTACTGATGTTTTTGCTTGTGCCATATAATTCACAGTTTAAGATTGTTAAAATTAATGATTTATACCGAAAGAGTATGACTTGGAGGCAGTAGATTTATAAAGTAATTGCAGGATGTTGGTTTTCTATGGTATGCCTTGTTGGCCAGATCATTTACATTGGTCGGGTTCTTGTTTACTGTTTCGGCAGTGTAGTTAGGTTAAATTTTTTGGAAAACCAGAAAATAGGATCTGTGAATAACTTAATATGGGTACATTGTAAAGTAGGTTGTACTCATACTGTATGTTAACATATGGATTTAATTTTGCCATTGCATTTTTTGGCTAGGCTCGATCGGGAGCAAGAGATATTTTGAAACCTGATTTGATAATGCCATTCATCCACACATTGCCATTAGAGCAGCGTGTAGCATCATACTCTCCTGAGTTGTACAATAGTCTGGAGCTTTTATTTCCATTAGTACTTTACCACAAGACTCCAATGTACAAGTTTTACTGCTTATAACATGCAGGGTTAATGGACTCCGGAGGATATATTGGAGTTGCTGTGGAATCCACCCTACTACCAACAAGTAGATTCATTCACTTACAATGATTTGAAGCCCTACCTACTGTGACTCTGTCATTCATGCCATAGTGGTAACTCTTATAATTTTAATATATAAGTCAAATTCTTCATCTTCATCATGTTTACTTGCTTATGCTATTTTCCATATCAAATCATAGGGTGCTTAGCCATGTTTTGAATTACTGCCAATGTAGGAGCAAGCATATAGGTTTGGGTTATTTGTTTGTTGTTAGCAAGGTGATGTTGAGAACTGTCCTTATACACCATAGGATGCTTTCACATGTTTGTCTAAAAGAGCTTTTGTTGGATCTAAACGTGTGAAGGGCTGATGCTGGTTTTATTTTGTGCCTTCACAATTCATTCTTGGAGAAGAAAAGGGCTTTATATTACCTTATTTTACGAGGGGAATCATAGTTTGGTTTATCCACTCATTAATTAACTCATGGTTATTTTGTCTTTCCTCTGTTTTTTTACAGACAAATTCATTCTCGTCTTTTCTTGAGGCACTTGAGGATTTCATTTCTGGAACATCAAAGTTTAAGGAGTCAAGACAAGAAGATAAAGATTTAAGATCTCAATCTTGTTATTGGAATGACTCTACGGATGAGTCAATAAGAATCTACCAGTGCAGCACCACTCTGCTAGATCTGGTTATGTGCTCAATGCTCATGTTGTAGACACAGAGAGTTGAGAGTGAATAAAAATTTTGTTGCTTTCTCTCTATTTTTAGAGAGAAACTGTAGCCAAATTTTGGCTAATATAAGAGCATTTCACTATTCTAATGCTGGTGTTCTTAAGTTTGTAATAGTTGGATGTAGGGTACCCTTCCTTGAATTTAAAATTTTGTATTGAGCATTCTCGTCCGTTAATGAGGCATCTGTTCTTGTCGGTAAAAATGGGGCATTTGTGTTGTTGTGATTCTTGTGAATGTTATTAATGTCAAGTTCTTAAGAATTTTAGATAAGGCTATATATGATATAAAATAAATAGTCCTTCTCATGATAAAATAATAATAATAAAATTATACATGTATATAGTTTATTATATAGCCTTGAAAATGGCTTTTTTATTT
>CM017324.1:7057636-7071782 GCA_006937295.1 Carpinus fangiana
TTTTTTTTTTTTTTTTTTTTGAAATGTTCATACAAGAGGGGGGAGGGGGGATTCGAACTAGCGACCTCCGCTTCATTAGGCGTGGTCCCAGCCGATTGAGCTACCTCTTAGGGACCATTTCCTTCTACTTTCGTAGACATTAGAGGGAAAAAAAGTATAAGGAGAAAACTGGAATTTAACAATTCATAACAAATACTAATTAATAATATATATATATTCCTCTCTCCTGTAATAAAAAAAAAAAAGAAAAAGAAAAAGAAAAAACTCACTCACTACACAAAAGAAGCAGACCAACTACACAAAAGCAATGTGAAGACGATTTTCTTTTTAATTTTTTATTGCTTAATTAATTCTAACCTCCAACTTAATTTTCCTCATGTTGATCGCTTTTTCACAACGCGGAAAGCCGTGGAAACGCTTGGAAGGGAAATTTCAAGTAAGGTGGTATATTATTATTGGGGGAGTAACTGTAATTTCCCATTTTCTTGTCACATAAAGCAATGTGTTATCCTACTTCTTTTTTTAAAAATATATATATAAATTATTAATATTAATTATATATAGTAACTAAAATATATATAAGCAAAGAGAGCATGGTTGCCAAGTTAGGTAAAGCTAGGGGTGTTAATGCAGTTATGATTAGTGATTATTAACAAAAATTGCTAACCGTAACCACCTTTGCGGTTAATAAATTTTACTAACCACAATCGTAACTACCTAGCGGTTAACGGTTAGCTACTAATCATATTGTACATTAATTATATGATTAAATTTAATAATTATGACTTGTTATTAAATAATATGATTAAGTATTGATTTTATACATTTATATTATTCAATATGCATAATTGTATATATATATAATGTATAATTATAATTTACAACATAGATGGACTTATAAGTTTATAACATATATTGAAACTAAGTCTCTAGATACTTAATTGTTGTATTAGTATGAACTTGCATACTTATGACTTATGAGTTATGTCCTACTATATATATATATATATAATTAGTTATTATATAATCAAATGATTTAATGATTAATTGTTATGTGATATAATCATATAAATTATAGTGATAATATATTAATACTCAAATTGTGATTTAGTTAATTAAAAAAAATTGTGATTTAATGATCAACTAAATATGTTATAATTATAAATATTATTATAATTATAATTATAAAAATATTTTATATAAAAAGGTGGCTAGCGGTTAGTAAACCCAATAACCAATAACTGATAGGCGGTTATAGCGGTTAAGCAGTTAAAATAGTTAAATAATTTAACGATTCGTGGTTAGCGGTTATAACAATTAGTAGGCAATTAGAAAACCACCCGCATCCACACCTTTACCATAAAGCACTTTGAATTTCCATGAAACTTAACGTACGCCAAATTACCTTCATTGGTGGACCCCTAATCCAACTAAATTTACACGAGAGAGACAGAGCATTTGTGAGTAACCTGCAACTTTCCTTATACATGTTGACAGCTTTTTCACAACACCGAAAAGTCTTGCATATAACAACGAGAGTGTGTTTGCCAAAAGACTTGAAAATGAAGTCGACTGAAATATTTTGTATGAAAAAATAAAAAAAATAGAAAAATTGTTTTGTTGTATTTTTTTATTTTAATAGTAATAAAAAATTATTGATGTGATGTAAAAAGGTAAGAAAGTTGGAATTAATTTTGAGAGGAATATTAGTCTTTTTTCTTTTAGAAAAAATATAAAAAAACCATCAAACTACCAACTGTTTACAATATAGCCCCCTAAACTACTAACCATTTACAATATAGTCCTCAAATGTTTCAAAAGTAATAAAGTAGCCTCCCAAACTATCAAAATGTAACAAAAAAACTATTTTTTTATATTCCTATAATACCCTTATTCTTTTAACAAATAAAATAACAAAATAATTGAAAAAAAAAACCCAACAAAAACATTTATTTATTTAAATAAATGGGTGAATATTTATTTATTCCAAAAACTTTTTTTTTTTTTTTTGTATTTATTACCCCATTGGTTTTTTGTATTTCTTAAAAATTGTTTAGTTTTTTTTTTTTTTACAATTATTTAATTATTTTATTTGTTAAAAGAATATGGGTATTAAAGGAATATAAAAAAAATGAGTGGCATTTTTGTTACATTTTGGTAGTTTGGGGAGCTACTTTATTATTTTTTGAACATTAAGAGGCTATATTGTAAACAGCTGATAGTTTGGAGGACTTTTTTTTATATATATATATATTTTTCCCTTTTCTTTTTTGGAATCCTTTGGCAAACACAACCAAGGGTTACGGGGAACATTCCCTGTTGACATGTCACTGCCGAGTGTCACATCCATGGCCACCTCACACCCCTAATCTCAAAATTTGTAAGGTTAGAGGATTAATTTCAATAAAAGCTAGTCAGTATAAATAGCCAAGGGGACTTGGCATGAAATTTCGAACACCTTCTTATTTTCAAATACCTTGTCATCTTCTTACTATTTCATTAAAGTGAATTTTAAAAGTCACATTATTATTGAAAGAACACAATAGAGATTTATAATATTACTTTAAATAGCGATAATATGTTAAGAGTACAGGAACCCATGCTGCCCTTGCTCAACAACTACAACACCCAACACCCTACCGCCCATGCTCTCCTTCAAGCTCAAGTCACCTTCCTCCTTCTCTCATTTAGACTGATTGACAACTTTCAAAGATCAATTCATGATCAGGTAGTCCATCCCTTCCTGCAGTTGATCTCCAGGCAGTCCATCCTAACATTGCTTGTATTTTGGTTTTGCTTTGTACTGTATTACCGTTGATCATGTATACCTCTCAAGAAAATAGGCAAAAGGGAGCATCACTACACCAGCTACAATATGTCGGTAAGTAATATAGACATGAGGATTCATTCCATGATTGAAAGAAGCCTCTGTGATAAAATATAGAAAAGTATAGCCCATCTGAGCCACAGCCATCAGGATGTGAGGCTTGAACTTCCTGTAAATGCTCCCAAGGGAACGGCCATTTTCAAAGGTCCTTTTGAATTGCTGTAAAAAAGCATTAATGATGCAAAGCAAAGCTAGTGTTTCTTCTTTGATTCTTTAATTACTCTGCTTTTTGACTCGAAAAGAGACTTAAAACCGCGTTGAATGGGAAAGCCAGAAAACATGCATGGCGTGTCGTCAGTTGTGGGCTCTTGTCTGTTCGTTTTTTGTGGGTCAGGGTTTGCTAATTGTGTGGAATTTACATCCATTCCTGTGCTTGGTGCGTGGGTCATTAATTTGGAATTTTGATTCTTCCATCTCCATTGCTCTAATAGACTTTATTAAAAAAAGATTAATGCACATAGAGACCATTTTTTTGTGGGTCAGGGTCTGATAGTTGTGTAGAATTTGCATCCATTCCTGTGGTTGGTGCTGGGTCATTGATTCTTCAATATGCATTGCTCTGATACACCCTTTTGCCCTTTGCTTGCTCTTACCTTATTGTGTAGAATATTGCTTTTAATAGCTCAATTCGTGAAAGGCATAGGTTTTAGTTTGAATTTTTCATTTTATTTTATGTGTGAACATGTCAAAAAAATAAAAAATAAAAAACTTATACTTTAGGACATACTAGTCAATTGCTTCAAGACACTTGATCTTATATTACAGGGGCAACAAATCAGTAATAATGCTTTTTCTTTATTTTTTTTGATAAGTAGTAATTAATGAAATTTGATTATCAAAGAAAGGTTTATCTCAGTAACTAATTCAAACTTCATCTTGTCCTTCAAATCTAGAAATTAAAAAAAAAAAAAAGAAAAAAAAAAGAAGGAGAAACTCGATGCATCTAAAACAATGTGTCATCCTACTTTGAAAAAAATTTATTAATAATAATTATATGTAGTAACTAAAATATAAGTAAAGCATGGTAGCCAAGCTAAGGTAAAGCACTTGTAATTTCCATGAAACTTCACGTACGGCCAAATAATTAGCTTAATTGGTGGACCCCGAATCCAACGAAATTTACACGACATTTCCTTCTACTTTCGTGGACAAGAGGGAAGAACTAATGGTGAGTAACCTGTAAGTTTCCTTATATATGTTGACCGCTAGCTTTTTCACAATTAACGCGGAAAGCCTTTTCAATATAAACAATACCCAGGGCCAGAACATAGCTTGTTACAGAAACTGATCTAGCCTATTCTCAAAATCTACAAATTATGGCATTGCTTTTAACAATGATGGTTTGCTTTAATTTGGTGTGTATTTCCGTTATTGGCATCATGATCTACTTGCAAAAAAAGAGAAGACAAGCTTGTATGTCTTCGATGGCGTCCACCAGTACTCACATAGTCTCTCCGTCTTCTTCTTCAGCATCTCCACGGAGATATGACGTTTTCCTCAGTTTCTACGGGAAAGACACTCGCAAGAGTTTTACGGATCATTTATATGCTGCTTTGATTCAGAGAGGCATTCTCGTATTTAGAGACGATGAAAAGCTCGAGCGAGGAAAATATATTTCTGATGAGCTTTTAAAAGCTATACAAGAATCCATGTATGGGATCGTAGTTATCTCTACAAACTACGCATCCTCTAGATGGTGTCTCATTGAACTTGCCGAGATGGTCAAATGCATAAGAGACACGGGGCTTAGAGCTTTGCCTATTTTCTACCATGTGGATCCATCCGACGTAGGAAATCAGAGGAGAACTTTTGCAGAAGCTTTTGGTAGGCATGAAAAAGATCCCAAGGTTGACATTCAGACGATGTCAAAATGGAGAGATGCTTTGAAAGAAGTGAGCAAGATCTCCGGCTGGCATGTAAATAAAGATAGGTAACATTCAAGTCTTTTCTTTTTTCAGCGTGAAAATGAATAATTTGAAAATTTCTGCAAAATAATCAAACTTTGTTCTAAATTAGTATCATCATCATGATTTACTACACTAAAATTTGGCGGACTCTCAAGTGGATTACCATGCGAAATTCTATTTAATTTCCTACCCCAACAGAATGACAGCAACTTTCAGTTTGTTTGGCAAATTTTAATTTTTTCCAACTCCGAAGAAACTTCTGGTCTTTGTTTTTTTGCCTCACCAACAGTTATCTGTGTATATTAATTGTAGTGACAGCTTCTAGAAGCATGTTTCTTTTCCTTTTTTTTTTTTTCATTTTCTTTTTAGCTCACAAATTTAAATTTCGTGCAAAATTAATTGCTTCAATTAACAGAAGCAGCATTATGTAGTAAATATATTTAATTGGTCTATTTGTGATTTCTTTATCTTATAATTGTGAAGATAAAAGAAAAAAAATGACTATGAAAATGGGAATGCAAGAAGCATACACATAATTAAAGGACCTACTGAAATTAGGCACACTCTCAAACCATTGAAGTTTTATAGTCAGGTGATAAAGCATGGTTTTTTATTAGACCACATGATGAACAGAGCAAATAAACCCTCAACTATGGTGCTACATCATAAATTAAGAATTTTCATTTCTCTGCTAAATGCAGCCTAGCACTGTTATCTTATTCAGTGTTTTTCTCTCTCTATCTTTCTTACAAGCACGAATCAAACGTTGTCAAAGAAATTTGTAATAATATATTTCATGGATTGACTACCGGTAACTTCTCAATTATTGCTTCCAAGGGTTTTGTTGGAATAGAATCCCGTGTAAAGGAAATTATGACCTTACTTAGTGTAGGATCGGATGACATTCACTTTTTAGGGATTTGTGGGATGGGAGGAATTGGCAAAACAACTCTATCAAAAGCCATTTATGAAAGAGTTTCTCATCAATTTGAAGCTAGTTGCTTTATTGACGCTCGTATCGGAGAAGAAACTAGATCTCGTAGTCTAGTTGATCTACAAGAACAACTTATTCATGAGATCCTAATGGAAAGAGAAATAAATACATGGAATGAGTTTGAGGCAAGCAGAGTGATAGCGAACAGACTACGTAATAAAAAGGTTCTTATTGTTCTTGATGATGTGGATCGAGAAAAACAACTAAAAGCATTAGCAAAGACCCATGAATGGTTTGGTAAAGGGAGTAGAATCATTGTAACAAGCAGAGATCGTCATTTGCTGAATAGATTTGTGGATAATACCTATGAGCTTAAGGTGTTGAATGTTGCCGAAGCTTTACAGCTCTTTAGTTGGAAAGCCTTCAAGAAACCCTATCCCGAAGAAACTTTTGTGAAATTGTCTATGGATGTTGTGAATTACGCAGATGGCCTTCCTTTAGCTCTTGAAGTTTTTGGTTCCTTCTTATTTGGTAGAAAAATGGATTTTTGGAAAAAAGCCAGGGATGTACTAAAAGAAAAGCCTAACGTAGAAATTTTGGATGTACTTAAGATAAGTTTTAGTGCATTGGACGGTTTGCAGCAAGAGTTGTTTTTAGATATTGCATGTTTCTTCAATGAAGCATATGGAAAGGACATCATACACAAACTAGAAAGTTTTGGTTACGATCCGATCATCAATATTGAAATTCTTGTGGACAAATCTCTTATAACCTTCTCAATAGACAGAGAATTAAGGATGCATGATTTGTTACAAAAAATGGGTCGAAAAATAGTTCATGACGACTCCGAGGAGCCTGGCAAACGTAGTAGATTGTGTGATGATAAGGATGTCATTCGCGTATTGAAAATGATACTGTAAGTGGATTAGTCTAGACACAAACATAGAGAAGTAAATTTTTTTATATTGATTCTTCTACGTATTTTCCAAATATTTCCACAATACTAATTTAATTTTTGTTGGTTGTTAGGGAACTGATGTGGTTAAAGGTATTGTCCTAAAATTACCTTTAAAGAAACCGGAGCAACTAAATGTTGAAGCATTCTCAAAGATGAAGAACTTGAAAATGCTTGAGATTAACTATTATCGCCCCTATGAAGGGCGTGATAATTTATGCACTAATCTGGAATGACATGGAGATCCTTCGAATTTCATACTAAGCAATGAGTTATGCGTTATGGAATGGTGGGGATATCCTTTAGAATCCTTGCCGACCAATTTCCAATCAAACAAGCTTGTTGAGCTCACAATGCCTAATAGCTGCATCAAACAATTGTGGGATGGAAAGAAGGTAAGATTTTGGCTTCTACAAATGTATTTTCTTCTTCCTTTTACTCTTGTTCATTTTATCTAACTATTTATTGGTCTTCTATAACAGAGTTTTGACAAATTGAAACACATTAACCTACGTGAATCTGAAAGCTTGATCGAGACACCAGACTTGAGCGGAGTCCCAAATCTTCAGCAACTAATTCTTGAAGGTTGTACAAGTTTGTCCAAGGTCCACCCATCCATTGGCTTGGTAACTCTTGAAGTTCTTAATCTTTCTGGCTGTTCAAGACTCAACAAAATTCCAGATAGTGTGGGTAATCTGACATCATTGCGAACTCTTAATTTGAATGGGACTGCCATAAAAAAGATACCACTATCATTTGAGAGGTTGACGTCTCTTGCAACTCTCAAAATATCTAATTGCTCAAGACTAAAGGAAATCCCAAAGAACTTGTTGAGTGGTATGAAATGTCTATGGGGGCTTCATATAGGTGGAAGTGCTACAAGGAAACTTCGACTAGATCTCACTAAATGTATTTTGCTCCCAAATTCGCTCTCAAGTTTAAGCTCTTTAAGAAGACTAGAATTGAGTTATTGCAATCTATCAGATGGAGCAATTCCTAGTGATCTTAGTTGCTTATCCAGACTTGAGTGTTTAAACCTAAGCGGGAACAAATTTACGAGAATTCCGGATAGTGTCGGTCAACTTCTTCATCTTCAAAGACTTGACTTGAGTGATTGTAGTAGGCTTCAAGTATTGCCGAAGCTTCCATTTGGATTAGAAGAGTTGAGGGTAAGAAATTGTCCATCGCTGGAGTTGTTTTATAAGCAAATGGACATGTGGACCACTTCAAATGAAAAAATTAGGAGCATTGATTGCTCTGCTCTACAATCTCATATTGATTATGATGGAAAACACTTCAAAATCCTCCATCTGCATCCACGAAGTCCTGTATGGAGGAGTAAAGAAAGAGTGAGCGATGAGGATGTGAGTCTCTTAGTGATCTCTTTTTTAACACATGCACTAAATTAAGTTATAATATTGTTTTGTAATAGCTTTAACATCTTTCTCTTTTTCGTTTTTATTTTACAGTCCTATGGGTATTATCCTGTCATAGAATGCGGCCCTGCGTCGTTGGTGGGATCAGGAATCCCAGAGTGGTTCAACGATAAAAGCACTAATTCTTCATTTGGAACAATTCAATTGCATTCAGATTTGGGCACAGATATAGATCAGTGGAGGTATGGGATGGGGTATGCTGTTTTTATTGTTTATGAATTTCATGAGCCTCACACTCACACTCATCCAAGAAAGAGAAGAAAAGTCAAGGTCGATGAGCGGAAGGGGAATTCAAATTCTACAACTTCTGATGGAACTAATAGTAATTTTCCCATCTTTCTTTGTCATTTTAAAGTCAATGGAGTTGATGCCGAAAAACCGTTGGTCCTTTTTGCCCCTGTAGTCCCTTCTGTTGGGCCAAACGGATTTTGGGTGCGTATAAGGGCTAGACAGATTCAGCGCTTTTTCAGTAATAGGTACTTGGGTGGAATGAGATCCCTTGGGACTTCAATTACAACAGGCAGCCTGAATGTTGAGGTAAAGGAGTGTGGGGCACGTGTAGTACGTGATCAGAATGATGCTTACCAAGTTCTCAACACCATTTCTCCACGTGGTTTGGATTTACAAAGTTTTGAGAATATTCGTTCTTGTAAGCCATCTCTCCTAGTCTGGGGCCCTATTATTATTAATAAATCTAAAGTTGTAGCATCTGGATCAATTGGGTCGGTTAATTGACGTTTCCATCTCAGTGGATTAGAGGCGAACCGACAAAGAAAAGGAGAAGAAAAGAGAACGAATGATGAGCAAATGCAGAGGCACCTCACTCCGCAGCTCTAGAACTTGGACACTGTACAAGAGTTGTTGTGGTGCGTTTCTAATTTTACCCATTCTCTCTCTCTCTCGTCTATTTCATTTTAGGCTTACTTTTTTATATTCGGTGATTTTGTTCTCGTTTTGGTGTTGATGGTGATATGGGTTTGTGTTGGTATTTTTCCTCTTTGTTCATTCATTTCTTTCTGTTTGGTTGCTGACAAAGTTTCTAGGAATTCAAAGTATTTTAAGTTTGAAACAATTTGAGAAGGAATGGTTTTGATTAACTTAATCAAAACCTGAGTATTGTATATTTTTATAGTTGAGTTACAGAGAGTAGATATTGATCTACAATACACTTGAAATGTGTAAAGTTTATCTGAACTAACAAAAGATAAAGAAAAATAATAAATTCTTATCCTATTTCAAATCTTGAATAATCTTCTGTTGGTTTATCTGTGTACGAGTAGACTTGTATGGGATCAGGGAGTCTAGTGCTTGATAACTGTGATGCAGAGATGAAGTCTTTGATGTCTGAAGGTGATGGTACTGGAGGTCTTCTCTGAAGGTGATTCACTAACAAAGATTTCGTAGATTTAAGATAATGATAATATTCTGATTTTTCAAATTTTTTTTTCCTTTGTTAATTCTTGTTTGTTTAATTGTCAAATTTCTCGAACCAGCTCAATAAACTTACATGGTTCCATGTTATGTACTTTCTTAGTTTTCTTTCACATAGAGTGAAATTCATCATGAGTACGTGGTGTTTGATCGAATGTCTATATGGTGGTTTTTTGGTGTTTTTATTGTGAATAAAGCAGAAAATATGTATTTGGTGGTGTTCCGGCACACTTTGGTGAGTCTTTAGATGCCTTTCCTCTGTTGCTTCAGCCGCTTCTTGAAATCTTGTTGCCAAAAACCCCTAAAAAGCTTTGTTAAGACTTTGCATTCAAAAAATGATTGCCAAATGCCAATCCACTCTTTTGGCTATACAGATGTTAGAACTTCAAAAAATAAATAATGGAGAAATTTGGATTATGTTGAATAAAAAAAAGATCAGAGCTAAATCACCTTATAATAAGCTAGTATGTTCATGCCAATGAGTTGTAGCTCAAATTGCATATTCTACCATTGTCAGTGGGTGTATGTGCCTAACTTAACAGATAAAAAAAGAAGAAGCAATTTATGTCATCATAGTCTCTTATGCATTTCTTTCTTCTCTATTATGTATTACTGATGCTTTTGCTTGTGCCATATGATTCACTGATTAAGATTGTTAAAATTAGTGATTTATACTGAAAGAGTATTGACCTTTTGGCAGTAGATTTATAAAGGTAATTGCAGGATGTTGGTTTTCTATGGTATGCCTTGTTGGCCAGATCATTTACATTGGTCGGGTTCTTGTTTACTGTTTCGGCAGTGTAGTTAGGTTAAGTTTTTTGGAAAACCAGAAAATTAATAGGATCTGTGAATAACTTAATATGGGTACATTGTGAAGTAGGTTGTACTCATACTGTATGTAGTTTTACTTTTTGTTATTGAGAAGTAGGATATGTGAATAACTTAATATGGATTTAATTTTTTCTTTGCTTTTGTTGGCTAGGCTTGGGACTAAGAGATATTTTGAAACATGATTTGATAATGCCATTCATCCACACATTGCCATTAGAATAGCGTGTAGCATCATACTCTCCTGAGTTATAAAATAGTCTCTGGAGTTTTTCTTTCCATTACTACTTTATGAAGACTCCAATGTACAAGTTTTACTACTTATAACATGCAGGGTTAATGGACTCTGGAGGATATATTGGAGTTGCTGCAGAGTCCACCTTGCTGCCAAAAAGTAGATTCATTCACTTATATATGATTTGAAGCCCCACCTACTGTGACTCTGTCATTCATATCATACTGGTAACTCTTATAATTTTAATATACAAGTCAAATTCTTCATCTTCATCATGTTTGCTTGTTTGTTTTCCTGCTCAGTCTGTCAAGACCAAATTTTTACATTTTACCTCAAAACCATTTTTTAGGCTAGCAGGTGTGGCTTTTGTAGTCCCTGTTGTGAATTACACGTGGCCTTCTCTCCCTGATAGTTTGATTAGGGAGGACTATAGGAGGAAACTTGTGCAGTGTTCTATCAGGTTTGCAAATTATGCTCCTAAATTGTTATACTGGTGGGTGACTCAAAAATGGCTCCCTTCAACTTCTACCCTAGAAAGAAACCCAATATTCTTTAATGACAGAGATATAGATATTTTGAAGACTATATCAGGGTTTGCAATGCTCACCCAGGTAATTAAAATGTTCCATTTGCAAAAAAACATGAAGGAAAAAAGGTTTTTGGTGCTATAGTTAAGCTATTCAAAATTTATGCTAAACAATGTTTAAGCATATAACATATATATCAGAGAGTTCAAAATCCATACCAAGAAGTATTTTGTTTCATGGAGATTGTGATAAAGGCTCTGTTTCAATCTACAGGATAAGTTACGAGAACGAGGTGTTTTTGATACTCTCTGTCGTGACTTTATGCTGGCTTTTGGAAAATGGGAATTTGATCCAATGGATCTAAGCAATCCATACCCTCAAAATGAAAGCTCTATGCACATATGACAAGGTTATGAGGATAAGGTTTTTCCTTTCAGCTTCAAAGATTTGTTTCAGGAAAACTACCCTGGATTCGATACCATGAAGTTCCAGATGGTGGACATTTGATTGTGTATGACAATGGTGTATGCGAGGCCATTTTAAGGGCGCTTTTGCTTGGAGAGGAGCAAGTTTCATATAGACCGAGTACAGCCAAAGTTTTACCTTAAAGTTGTCACAGCTTCTTCTTATCATCCAAATTGTTGATTCTGTAGGTGATTGAATTTGTTTTTTCAGAAATTGACAAATATGTACATTACATTTGTTACTGGAAATTTGAAAGGTATAGTCCCTGTTTCTGTACATGTTATCCATTTCGTAGATTTGTCACAGTAGCATATATATATTGACATTAAAGAGACTCATGATCTGGTCAAATTATATTACAAGCTCGTACAAATTTCATTGAAAGCATAGAACTGACAACAACTTAATTGAGACATTTAGGAGCAACAACTGCATCATTTTTCTAGCTAGGATCAGTGGGAAAACCAGCTGGAAGGCAGAAAAATAGCTGAGTGGAAAGAAGTCATTCGAAGATTTAAGAGTTGAATGGCTGCTACATAGCATATATGCCAATAAATTGACAATGAAGATTTAACTCACTGTATGAAGGAGATTCTAGTTATAATGTAAGCCAAGTGAAAATGTCTGACCATGTTCTTGGGATTGATTTAACATCCAGAATGCTTTGATTGGTAGGTACCGTTGAAGTCCCAGTCTTTTTTTTTTTTTTTTCCTCATGTTTCTCTCTGTTAATTATTGCTTTGTTTATTTTATTTATTATTGTCAAATTTCTCAAACCAGCTCAATAAACTTCCCTGGCTCCATGTTATTTACTTTCTTAGTTTACTTTTACATAGATTGAAATTCAACATTAGTACCTGGTGTTTGATTAAATGTCTCTATGGTGGTCTTTCTTAGTATACTTTTACATAGATTGAAATTCAGCATTAGTACCTGGTGTTTGATAAAATGTCTCTATGGTGGTTTTTTGGTGTTCTTATTGTGAATGAAGCAAAAAAGAAGTGTTTCAAACATGGGGCATTTCAAACATGAAGCAAAGATCAAAGACTATGTTTGGCGGTGTTCCAGCACACTTTGGTGAGTCTTTTGATGCCATTCCTCAGTTGCTTAAGCCACTTCCTAAAAGCTTGTTGCCATTTCTCATCTTTTCTTGAGGCATTTGGCTATTCTTCCTTTAATTTAAAGTTTTGTATCGAGCATTCTCGTCCATTAATGAGGCATTTGTGGTGTTGTGAATTTTATTAATCTCAAAGTTCTTAAGAATTTTAGATAAGGTTATATGATATAAAATAAATAGTCCTTCTCATGATAAAATATATATATATATATATATATATATATGTTTAGGGATAATCATTCTAAACAGCATTTGTCCACATGGTTTGGATTTAGAAAGTTATGAGAATATTTTTTTTCATTTGGACGATTTTAGGCTTGGTCTCATGGTGGATGGCCCTTTTAAAGCAAATCTAATGTGGTAGCATCTGGGTCAATTGGGTTGCTTCCATGTTGGTCGAATCAATGCAATCCAATGAAGCGGTATAATTTAATCAATTGAGGATGAATCAGCCAAGAACATCATAGATAGAGCATCAGTGCAACAGGATTAATGCAAGCACTACAGCTGAGAAAGAAAACAACGATGCTCTCTTTTTCACCCTTCCTCGTTTGCCTGCCTGAATCACCTGCCTGTGACTCTGACACCCATGCCAACCTCATCCGCTGCTCTTGCGTCACCACCAAAAGAAACTTTGGTTGCAATATTTGGTTTCATTACATTTTCCAGGTAATTTGGTTCCTATTCTCACCTCTAGAAAGTGCTAGCAAAAGTAGAATAATGAAGATTGAAGAAGCCCTATATCTTTTTGAACTATGTTGCACCTGACTCTACTATCATGCACTCGGTTGTAGAATTAGGCTTTGCGATGGGAGGCATCTGGCCTACACAGAAAGGGGTGTTTCTAGAGAAAATGCCAAGTACAAAGTCATCGTTGTCCATGGCTTTGACAGCTTCAAAGACATTTATTTGCCACTCTCTCAGGTAAGGAATTATGCTCCACAGCAACCCTTTTGCTTATAAATCAAACATCTTCAACATAATTGTTTTCTGAGGTTGCAGGAATTGATGGATGAGGTGGGTATGTATATGGTGTCATTTGACAGAGCTGGGTACGGTGAAAGTGATCCGAATCCAAAGTGGTCAGTGAGGAGTGAAGCATTTGATTTTCAAGAACTGGCTGACCAATTGAAGCTAGGACCCAGGTTTTATATAATTGGAATGTCACTTGGAACTTATCCACTTCCTTCAGGTGGGTTTTTGCAAATTTTCACTTTTTCTATCTTATTTTGTTTGAATTTCAGCTCTTGTTTATGGGTTCGTCTTGTTTCACTTAAATTTGATTCATTTAGATCAGATAGAGTGAAAATTTAGTCTATTTTCCGAGTTTTTAAGGCAAATGTAGAGTTGTCTTGTTAATTATATTGCTTTTTAGAATGCTATGGTCTTAGTTTGGAGATGGCACTTTCACTTTTGATGAATCC
>CM017324.1:7076955-7103761 GCA_006937295.1 Carpinus fangiana
TTTTCGTCCCAGGTGGCTCGCCGGAGATCGTTGGAGTGAGAGACAGAGACGCGACAGAGGGGAAGAGGGAGAGCCGGCGACAAGGATTTTCCGGCGACGGGATGGAGAGGCGGCTGAGAGAGGCTGGGAGGGAGGAAAAGAATAGTAAAGGGAAAAGAATAGTAACCTAAAAGAAAGGCCCCACGATCCTCGCGCCTGAAATTTTTTTTCCCGCTTTGAAATTTTTTTTTTTTTTTTTTTTTTAAGTCAGTGGGCTGACGTGGCATACTGCCACGTCAGCAACTCCGGATTTTTCCCGGAAAGATCCCTTGCGCCTATCATTACTCTAATATTCCCTATGAACCGATTCACTCAATAAAAAAAAAAGGTTATAAAGGCAATAAAAATGCCATATTTAAGAATGAGTTAAACTTTAGTCCGGATATGGTGTAAAAGCCATTCTTCACAGCATCCATTCATAAGTAGCCACTTCAGCGAAAAACATAATATAGAATGGGGTTGAAAACACTAGATTATTACTCGAAACCGTTCGTATTAACAAAAAAAACACCCTAGTCCTTGTTCTAACCCTAGCCCCTGTATTGACAAAAAACCGTTCGTATTGCTCATAGCTACGCCGAGATTTTCTTCTTGTTGGAGATTGCTCAAAGCCACTAAAAGGTTGAAATTTGTTAGAACTATGGGTTATTTTCAGGTCTGTGTAGAACTATGGTGATATTGATTAACTCGTGTAGAACTCGTGTTTGTGGTGATATTAGACTAAGTTTGAGAAATGAGAGATGATTATGGTGATATTGATTGGGTTATTTTTGGGTCTCTGTAGAAATTTAAGCAAAGTGCTCGTGCTTGTTGGAATTTGCAGAGATTTGTATAGAATCGACGAAAACGGAGATATCAACGGAAGCGATCTTCAACTTAAACTGAATGAGAAAAGTGATGGCAATCTTCAACTTCAACTTGTAAAAATCAGTGCGGCAGGGCAAAGTGATGGCGATCAGCAAAACCCAGCAAAAAAACTCTGCACGATGGAATGGAAGAATGGGTGGGTATTGGGTAATGTGTATTGTATTTGTGGGCAAGAGATGAGGGTGAGTTAGGAGAAATTTTTTTTTTAATATTAAAATATTGGGTTGTTTTATGGTGTAATCCTCTCTATTTTATGTTTTGCATTTTGCTGATCTGTTGCATCCCTATTGGATGCTGTAAACACCTTGTTTTGCAGAGTGACCTGACCATAGAGACTCTCTTTAAGAATACTAGACTCACTCACAAGTCACACACACAACACAGGCTTTCGGTCAAGGACTCCACTCAAGGCTCAAGCGTCTTGCTGCTTCTCTTGAAGTCGTGATTCTTTCGGCAAGTTAAGGACAAAGTCGATGGAAGTATAGCAGGGAATTTGTATTTGAGCTACAGCCTACCGGATAGGTTGAAGTCTGGAAGAGCCGAAGAGGGGTTAAGGATTTGGGGTAAGATTTTTTCTTTTTTCCTTTTATTTATTGTGCTGTGTTGTTCCTGCCGGAGGTTGAGATTTTAATTTTTTTTTTTTTTTTAATTGTGCCGTGTTGGTCCTGGACTCTTGGAGGTTGAGACTTAGAGAATTTTTTTTTTTTTTTTAGGGTGGTAAAAATATTTTGGAGGATGATAAAGATTTTATCTGGAGTGCCTTCAACATTTTGATAAAAAAAAAATAAATAAATTACTCTTTCTTTTGTTTTTTTGTCCCCCCCCCCCCCCTTTATCTTCTCCACTACCCAACCAAGTTTTGTTTCGCCTGTGACACAATGCTTACCTTATTCTTTTTTTATTCTTTTTGAACTTTTTTTCAACTTTGCCCGAGGAAAAGAAGATGAAAAAAAGAAGCCAAGTACAGGCAATAGCCGCCAGAGACAATCCCAGGCGCAGATATCATTCATTCTGAAAGAAAGGGCTGCATCCAGCAAACAACGTTAAACACGTTGCTTCAGTGACGTGTAGATCTCATATAAACTACTACTGTAAGGCCAATCTTCTCATCATTAATTAAAGCCATTTCCTTTAACGGCCTGTCTATTTGATTTGATAGGAGGGATCGATGAAAAAACTCTTATTTATTCCTCTTAATCTTTCATTTTCTCTCATTTATGATCCTTTTGATGGTAAATTGTTTGAACTACCCTTCACTCTAAAACTACGCTGTTTTGAACTTGTCCAAAACGACGTCGTTTTGCCCAAAACGACGTAATTTTGAGCATTTTAGGATTTTTTTTTTTTTTTTTTAGGGTTTAGAAATAAAAAAATTTAAAAGAAAAAAGGGGGGAGGGGGGGAAGAAATCGGGGTGGCTCCCTTGCCCAAAAAATGGGGTAGCCGGACCACCCCATTTTTGGCCAAGGGGTGGCTGGCCACCCCATACCGGCCGTATGGGGGTGGCCGAAGCCACCCCCAGGCCTTTGGGGCTGGTCCGACCACCCGGAAAGACAAAAAAAAAAAATAAAAACGAAAAAAAACGAAAAAATGGGTTTGGGCTGTTGGGGGTGGCTTCGGCCACCCCCTACCGGTGGCCCTTGGGGGTGGTCTGGCCACCCCCAACAGCCCAAACCCATTTTTCCTTTTTTTTTTTTTTTTTTTTTTCTTGGTGGCCTTTCGGGGTGGCCGGACCACCCCCAAAGGCCTGGGGTGGCTTCAGCCACCCCCATACGGCCGTATGTGCTGATCCAATCCTATAAATAGAGGGACGGCTAATCTTCTCATTTAAAGCCATTTTCTTAATTTTAACTGTCCAACAGATTTTCACCTCTCCCAGAATGGATCAGAGTTTGAGGGATGCTGCTCAACAGGGAAATATTGATGCCTTGTACACATCGATACGGAGGGATGTAAAAGTTTTGGATAGGATCGACGAGTTACCGTTTGTTGAGACTCCTTTACACGTAGCTGCATCTGCCGGGTACATTCAATTTGCCTTGGAGATCATGAGGTTAAAGCCGTCATTTTCTAGGAAGTGTAATGAAGATGGCTTTACCCCTGTGCACCTTGCTTTGCAAAATAACAAAACCGAAGTGGTGCGTCAGCTACTTGATGTTGATGAAGACCTTGTTCGTGTCCAAGGAAGGGGTGGTGTGACTCCTTTGCATTATGTAGCTCAAACAGGAAACCTCCATCTTTTGGCCGAATTTCGAAAAGTTTGCCCCATGTCTATTAAAGATGTAACAATTCGAGGAGAGACTGTTTTTCATTTTGCCTTGAATAACAACAAGCTAGATGCTTTTGAGCTCCTTATAAGGTGGCTTCAGCAGACCACGTTGGAAGATGCCTCCTCATTGTGGGAAAATAAATTGCTGAATTGGAAGAATGAGAAAGGCAACACTTTGTTACACATTGCAGTATCCAACAATCAACCCCAGGCAAGTTCTCTCCACTCATGATTTCTAATAAAGGACATTGAGTGTGCATTTTTGGAGTCTATCGAAATGATACTAAGAATTCAATTTTAGGAACACGCTTCAAATGATTTCACTTAAGCTTTTGATAGTGATATTTTATGTTATCTCTCTCCTCTTTTAATTTCTTTAATTTTTAACTTCTTTTTTTTTGGGGGGGTCTATTTGTAAACTATTTTAAAGTGATGGTATGATTAATTGTGCATTACTATATCATACAGGTCGTGAGATGGTTATTGAATGCTAGAGTTGATACCAATGCTACGAATTTAGCGGGTTTTACAGCTTTGGACATCTTAGAAGGGCAAACGGGAATCGACAACAATAATGATGAGATCTGGGATATGTTACTTTCTTCTCTTCCAAGGGTTAGAGCTCATGAAGTTTGCTTCATATCTCTTGTCTTGTTTTGTATCAAGTTAGAGATAATATTTGTGCTTCATCAAAGAATGAATATGATAAATGTGTTGTTGGTGGTTGTTGGGCTGCTGGTAACAACCACCGGGCTACCAAATGACACTCAGCCCCTTTGAGAAGTTTGGCAAGATATATAACTACAATCATTTTTTGTCCGTTTAACTTTTAACCAAGTAGAAGTATTGAAATATTAATTAATTTATTTTTTTGTCTAAGCTTTATCATTATTGACTTAGCCAATCCTATAAAAGGATGGGCTAATTTTTTGATTGCCCAGTAACGAACAACTCTATTTATAGCAGTTACATTAATCCATAGTTTCAACATTTTACTGCTTAGCACGTTTCCTTTGATTGCCTGATGATTACTCTCCTCTGAATTGATTAGGATATGGAGAATGTTGCTGATTTGAGGGATGCTGCTAAGCAAGGAAGCATTAATGCATTGTACGAATTGATACAGTTGGATGCAAAAGTTTTGGACAGGATGGATAACATTCCATTTGTTGAGACTCCTTTACACATTGCTGCATCTGCAGGGAACATCCAATTTGTCAAAGAGATCATGAGGTTAAAGCCATCATTTGTTATGAAGCTTAATCAAAATGGTTTCACCCCATGCACCTTGCTTTGCAAAATAACCAAACCGAAGTGGTGCTCCAGTTACTTAATGTTGATGAAGACCTTGTTCGTGTCAAAGGAAAGGAGGGTGTGACTCCTTTGCATTACGTGGCTCAAATAGGAAACCTTGATCTTTTGGAAAAATTTCTAGAAGTCTCCCCCAACTCTATAGGAGATGTAACAATTCGAAAAGAGACTGTCATGCATATTGCCCTGAAATACAACATGTACGAAGCTTTTCGATTCCTATTGGGTTGGCTTCGGAAGCACTTGCATGCAATTGCCTCAGTGCTGGATGATAAGTTGTTGGGCTGGCAAGATGACGAAGGCAACACTGTATTGCACATTGCAGTATCCAAGAATCAAACCAAGGCAAGTTCTCGTTTTCTACTAGAGGAGAATAAATTTAGTACACAATGGAGGTCTATCTTGCTGTGCAAAGAGGTTATTATAAGGATTCACTATAACAAATTAAACAATTTTTCACTTGAGCTTTTGGTTATTTAGTGTTTTCCTTTTAATCTATTTAATTAATATCATTTGGTTTTATTTTTGTCCCTTTTTCAAGTTTGTTTTAGTATTTGGTTTCTATTATTTATATGTTTTCGGAGGGGTGGAGGGTTATTATATAATATTGATGGGATCAGTGATTGTGCAGATTGTGAGATCATTATTGTTTAGGCCGCTCTTTTACTATGGAGTTGATATAAACGCCAAGAATTCAGGGAATTTTACAGCTTTGGACATCTTGCATCTGCAAACGGGAATTGACAAAAGTAAGATGATGAATATGCTACGTCGTGCTGGAGCTTCAGGAACTTTAATTGATTCACCTCTTCCTACAATTAAACGTCATGAAGCTTTCGCCAGATACTATCTCATGCTTATTTGGAAGTGGGAACTATTGAGGCTTCGTCAAAGAAATAATTTATCAAAATTTGAGTGGCGCAGTATGGTTTTGGTGGTGACGGCGCTGCTCGTGACAACAACCTACCAAACGACACTCAGCCCCCCTGGAGGAATTTGGCAAGATAACTACAACGCTACTACTAGTAGTGGAAACAGTTCTACTCCTTCCCCTACTAGTAGTGGAAACAGTTCTACTCCTTCCCCTGCTACTGCCCCAACTAATGCCTCACACAAGGCGGGGACAGTGATGATGGATAAATCATATTTTCCACCACTCGTTCTTGTTAATTCTGTTTGCTTTGTAGTATCAATTGTTTTCTCATTACTCGTCCTCCCGCTTATCCTTAGCATTCTTTTCATACCACTCATGGTATACTTCATTTACTCCTATGCCTTTTCAGTTTTGATCATACGTCCATCGTAACTTTCCCCGTGAAGGCGTGAACTCATGTGGGTTGGACGTCTTGAAGAAAAATAGCAATGGCCAGCGGAAGGAGTAGGTTATCTTTATTATCTTATCATTTGAATAAATGTACGTAGTTGATTTGTGATCAGCTACTGAAGAACACTGAGTATTCATCATTCATGTTATCCTAGTATAGTAGTTATCATCCTATAGTAGTGGCTAAGTTCATCAAATAAGAGGTTGACCCTATATATCAATATCAGTGTAACCGAGTTTATTTTAATCAATGAAATTATTCAAGTTTTTTGCTACTTAGCATATTGCGCGGGTTTTTTTTTTTCTTTCGTCGCAAAAATAGAAAATGTAACAAGAATAAAGCTTGGATTCTACATAGCAAGCATGTAGCAAAAATAGTAAGAATAAAACTTAGATTCTGATTACCAAAGCATTAAAAGAAAATTAATAAAAATTTATCATATTGTTAGTGTGATACCTATTATATTTCAATACAAATAAAGTCCTTAACGTCAAATTCGATGTTTAATTATCTATTTTATGTTTCTAAAAAACGAATATATTTTTTTTGCACAGTAATCAAATAAATTTTTGCTTTGTTTTGCTTGAAAAATCTAGTATAACCAAAAAGACAAAAAAAAAAAAAACACACCCTTGTAAAACATTCAAATGAATTACAACATAAGACCCTTAGCTTTAGTTTAATCCACATAAACTAAAACATGTTAATCTTTGTTCCCATATGTGTCGTTTAAAATGAAAAGTATAAAAGAAATAAAAATAACAAGAAAAAAGCTTGAATTCTGATTATAAAAAACATTAATAAAAAATTAGTAAGAAACTCTGATATTGTTGGTGTGAAACTTATATTATATTTCAATATAAATAAAACCTATAAAGTTCTAATCATTTCAAAAAAAAACACAAAGGAAAATAAACAAAATATTCTCTATTCTTTTTAGTACAAAATAAAAACAAATATTTCACTCAATATTTTCAATACTTTCAAAAAAGTGCTAAACAATTCGAGTAAATCACAAAAAAACAACGAATAAAATAAAATAAAATATTCAAATAAATTAAAACCTAAAATCTCATTAGTGTGATACCTATTATATTTCAATACAAATATAAAATTTCTAGAGAAGCAAACATAAAAATAATCAATTCAATAAGATAAATCATTAAATCCTCTCAGGTTTAATGTTTAATTATCTTTCGAGTATTTTGAAAGAGTTTCTAATTTTTTTTTTTTTGGCACAACAATCAAATAAACACACTATAATATTCCATTAATCTGCTAAAAATTCATATAATTTATTATTTTAATTTAGAAGTTTCAATTTTTATTGAAGAACAAATATTCAAACAAAGTACAAATTTTTTTTAAAAAATAAACAACCTATGAATACAATTAGTACTCAATTATAGTTGTTTGAAGAGTGTTGTGTTATTCTTATTAAGTAGCACAAAACATTAGTTCCATATCTATATATTGATAGCTAAATACATTTTTTTTTTTCTTTTTTCATTAAACTGATATACAAAAGGTTAAGAATAAGAATTACTTTTGGATTGAACTTTTAAAAGTTATTATTGTTGAAGAGTGAAGAGAGAGAGTGAGAGAAAAGGTAATTCTTAGAGTTATAGTTTTTCTCAAATAAAAAACATACACATGGAAGGTTAAGAAGAAGAATTACTTTAGGCTAAATTCTTAGGTTGTTACAGTTGAAGAGTGGAGAGAGATGTGGAAAGAGAGAAAAAAAAAAAAATAGAAAATAAGTTAGAACCGAGAAGAAAAAAAAAAGTTAAAATGTTACCGTATAATTTGGTAAATATTGATTCATCAATATAATTTGATTTATATTTATTGTATAATTTGATTTTTATTTATTTGTTTCCTTATTTAATTTGAACATTAATAATAGTTTATCTATTAAGAAATTTATATATTATATACATTTAAACCAGTGGCTATGTAGTGATTGTTGCAATAAATTATTAAAATGACACTTGTCACAATTTTAGACTACATCTAGAGAGTGATTAAGCTATTTTCACTACAAAAAGCACATTTTTTTAGTAACAAACCATTATTAACATGACAAGACCATTGACACGTTAGTAATGGTTAGTAACGTGTCATTCGTAACGTGTGTGATGGGTTAGAGATGTAGACGTTAGAATTGGGATTTTACTAACGTATCAAATTGTGTCACATTACCATTTGGTAACGTGTCACAATTTCACACAATAGTAAATGGTAGTAACGTGTAGAAATGCCACATCATCCCAGGGATAACGTGGTAATTTTGCCATGTCACCCTAGGATAAAATGCCACATTACCCCATGGGGGTAATGTGGCATTTTATCCCCACGTTACCCCTAGGGGTGGCGTGGCAAAATTACCATGTTACCTATTTTACCACGTTACCCTAAGGGTAACATGGGTAACGTGGCATTTTTTGACACGTTACTAAATTTAAAATAATAATTAAAAAAAATTCAATAACGCTTTACAAGACCAGAGAATTGAAGTCAAAATAACTAATAAGTTGATTCATCTTTCAATGATGTTTCTGCTTTATAGTTTGCAACTTAATGCACACGCACCATAAAAATCATTTGAGAAACTCCTAGTCCGTGTTCTCTTCAGTAGTGGTTGCAACCAACTTCTGCAGGCGGGCACTCTTTGAGAGTAGAGGAAACCGCACCAGATATTTCAGATTTGGTATCAAAACATATCAATATTGACACAACAAATTGACATGCATTGTCATGGATGCAAATGAGCAGATTTGAGCCAAGTTTGCCCAGTTCTGCTTGATTTCATCATTGAGATTGCAAAGTAGATCCCAAAACCGGCTTTTTCCTACTAGAGATAGTAATAAGTTAAAGCTAGTGCCAAAAAATGCCTCCGACAGAGTATTATATCACCATTTCTAAGACAGCAAAGCTCATGCATAGAAATTTACCCTTCTCCAAACTACACAAAGAAAAGCTTCTAGTTTCCAAATCACTCATATATTCTAAAGTGCTACTTGTTCAGATGCATATCACCCTAACCACCACATCTACTATAAGAACAATCATCAAACTACTTTCAATGCAACAAATGAGAGAGCTTTAGGAAACTGGGGGCATAAGAAAACGTCTTGTAAAGCAAAGATCAGATGAACTCTTTTGTTCCTTACAAGAAGAAATGCTCTTACAAACTATGAGCATGACAAGCACTTATACTATGAGATCTCATTAAACCCTCTAAAAAATTTCATATGTTGGTGGATTCAGAATTGGTATTAAAAAAAAAAATACAAATGTTGTTGCAGAACACTCCATTCTCAAACGGCAAACCAAGAGATATTAAAAAGACAGTTCCATGCTCTAAAGAAAAACACTAGACAATCTAAAAAAAAATCACAGACGTTCTCTCTGCCTCACTAAATTGCTTGTTGTACACTAAAATTACATATGGAAGAACAGGATCAAAACTCTAATGTCATTCAAATTCATCTATAAATAAGTTGATTAGCAAGGACAAAAAACTATAAATTTGCTCAAGCAAACATGTTTTTTTTAATTAGTAAGCAAACATACAAGTTAAACATTCATTCAACAGATTCCATGATGATAAAACATTGCAAAGATATTTCCCAACACCACAGAGAGCAGAGGGGTTAAAATGTCTAACTGGGAATGGACTTGATACAATATTCTATAGATAAGATGAAATACTGGATATGCTCTTAAAAATACAACATTGGAGACAAAAATATGCCTTAAGCTTTATCATCAAATCCAAATGAGCTGCTTTAGGATCCAGAAATTCTCAGTTTATGATAAAAGGAAAAATATCTACAAAAATTCATTAGTTCTCTTTCGTAATGCATCAATGAACTTCAAATTTCACATCAACAGAGTAGTTACCAAGGAAAACCATACTTTGACCTTTGTAACTATTAGACCTTTCTACCATAAACATGTTATATAAGGTACCATGTCAACGAATAACAGACTCAAAACTAGTTTGATCCTCTCTAAATTGTTTGAAAGGTCACACGCATGACAGATCTTGATCAGAAAGCCATCAGCAGCATACTTAGCAACATTCTTAACATGACCAATCCATTATGTGTTTGTCATTATCACACAAGGAAATTCTCTTTTCTTGGACAAGTTAAAGAAATTGTAAGATGCAACAATTTGAATGGCATCTAAACCAATCCAAGTATTGATCAAGAGAAGGAAAGCACCTTTGACATCCATTCAGTCACTTCTTTGACACCACGATGCTGAGAAAGAGCTACAAGATATATCTCCATTCTATTGCAGGTGCTAAGAACAGCAGCTTCTTCTATATGATTTAAACTACACAGCTCCCCAATGGCTCGAGGCCATTCTGCTTCTGGAATGGCAAGTTTTTCACGCATTTCAACAGAGGTAGTGTGAACACTAAGCCCAATTACCACAATGCTACTCCTTTCTTTTGTATATCCTGAAAAAAAAAAAAAAAAAAAAAAAAAGTCTGAACAGTTCAGTAAAGTTTTGTTACTAATAGCTGTTAATGTATTGTATTCCCAAAAGCATTGCAGAACTCTCAACAAAGTAATAGAAGAATAACAAAATGATCAACCTTGGGCACTAATTCTAGATATGTTTTTGAAGTGCTGACAATAATTTTCTTGGATTTTAGAACTTACTTCTGCACACGCCCATCCCCAGGTTTAATCATAAATCTTAAGACATTATTTGGTAAAGAAAACACTTATTTTTAAGTTCATCAGGAACCAAGAAGGATGCAGAATGATACTCTGTTTAATTGGCAGCATTTTGTGCATTATGGTAATAATGTTTTATCTTCTAGACTAAGAACAAAGAGGATAGAGTAAAGAATTACGTAAAAGCATAATCGTATTTCTTATAATTGACTTCAATAATATCCTAATAACCATATATACAAATGAAGGTGCTTTGGAGCTACTGAATCACAGTGCTGCATCCATTAAGATTCGAACAGTTGTTAGAAACCACAAAATCTCTCAGGAAATTATTTCTGGCATGTCATTGCAATTGTATCATCAGTATTCTTATGATTTCTAGAGATGCAAGAGAATCATCAATTTCATTATTTCTCACCTATAATAGTACACCCCTACATAATTGAAGGCAAAGATAGATGGTTATGTCAGAATAATCCAAAGCACACAATCTTAGAGGAACATTCAACTTCAACATACAAAATCAAATATGATAAAAACCATATATAATAGATTCCACAACAATTTAAATATCTAGAAATGCAATTCACCAAAGCAACATAAAATGAAGAAAAAACTAAAGAAACGCAGGTCGATAATGTATATGCGGCATATGCCAAGAAATTTCCCACTCCAAAATTCAAATTAGAATTCATCACTCATCACAAACAGTTGTTTAGGCAACTTTCATTTGAAGTAAGGGCTTCTAACCGACAAAGAATATAATTCTCCTTCAGTATTTGAAATCTGCCAATGCATAACATCGACACAAGCATGAGCAGTTCCAAACTGATAAATCACCAATAACCAGGAAAAATAAAATAAAATAAAATCCTATATTGACCAAATTTAGACCTTCCACGGAATCCCATCAAATAAACAGCAGCAAAACCAAAGTCAAAAGTTCCCAATATCGAACCCGACTTCCCATGCCACCCACTCTTCAACCATTAAGATCAAAAGCTGTTTTCAAATACCCAAATCTCAATCCCTTCTATTAAACAAACTAAAAATCTTACTTACAAAAAAAAAAAAAAAACTAAAAAAAACTAATAATATTTTTTCAATACATTTCTCATTCTGATCTCAATAATCACCATAACATGAACAACATAAAATGAATTCACAGCACAAACAGTTGCACACATTAAGAACAAATTTTGGAAACCCTAGGAGCAGAGAGAGCAAACAAACCCTAACCCTACGCGAGTTTGTGAGAGATTCCAAAGAGAGGAGAGGGATAAGGGCGTCGTAACAAGAGAGGAGATCACATACCTGAGGAGAGGAGATCGACGGCGATGCTGAGGATATGCCGGCCGGAGTATTTCCGGAGGGAGAGAGCGTGACGGCCGGAGATGATTTTGGCGGAGAGAGAGCGACTGTGAGACTGGCCCGGCGACGGAGGAGAGAGTGAGTGAGAGAGAAAACGACGGAGAGGAAGAGGAGAAGAAAAAAAAGAGAGCTAGGGAGAGGAAGAGGGGTCTGCGCGGTGTGAGAGACAAAAAAAAAGAGGGGGAGCTAAAAAAAAAATGCCAAAGCCCAACATTTGTCTAATTTTTATCTTTTTATTTAAAAACAAAAAAACAAAAAAACGAAGTAAAAAATGAAAAAAGTGTTTGAAGTAATAATATATATATTTTTTGTCCTTCTTTTTATTGGTATTTTTAAAAAAATAAAAATTGTCATTTTTTAATGAAAAATTATTATTTTTCTTCAGAAAAATGGAATTTTTATTATTATTATAATAAAAATCTGGTGCACCAAATTTTTTATGTTAGGATTCAGTAGTAAAGGAAACACTACAAAAGTATGGAGGAATAGTGACGGCTGATATTGTATCAGTTTAAAAAATAATCATTAATACATGTCCAATAGTATCGGTTTTAACAAAACTGACACCACTTAAAAATGGGTGTCGGTTTCACTGAAACCGACACCCATTTTTAAGTGGTGTCAGTTTTGTTAAAACCGATACTATTGGACATGTATTAATGATTATTTTTTAAACTGATACAATATCAGCCGTCACTATTCCTCCATACTTTTGTAGTGTTTCCTTTACTACTGAATCCTAACATAAAAAATTTGGTGCACCAGATTAAACCCATCTGCCATGGCATTTCTGGAGTTTAAATTTATGCATGGGCTTTTTACTTTGATTTATCCTCGAATAGAAAAGTCTATCTACGTGACATAAATGAAAATTTACTGGTATTCCTCAACTTTGGAGGACTCAATAAATATCTACTTAAGAAGAAGGCCTATACTCTAGATTGCCCAGCTAGTCCGTGACCCAACAGGTTTAAGCCACCAGGCGACCCAAGTAATTAACAACTCAAAGACCACTCATTTAGACCCAATTTGGGATACTATGAGTCTATAACTTCTCTAGCAGACTTTAGAGAACTCTAAGAGGCTCTCTCTCTCTCTCTCTCTCTCTCTATATATATATATATATATATATGATGTTAGTACACAAAATCTCGATAACCCTACACATTTTATCAATATTGCTCTCCTTAGCTAAGAAAGCTCTCCCTCTCGCTCCGTATTGACTTGGGCGTTAGAATCCTTCCAACCCTCTGAGGTTGACAAACTCTTAACGTTTTTTTACCTTTTTTACAGACAAATCTCCTCTCTAAAAGGTGACTTGAGACCATTGCTAATTTCGTACTCTAACTACCTCTCTTACAAAGGAACACTTACTCCGTGATTTCAATATATCAAAATCACAGAAAAGACTCTCTTCAGGAACAATCATTTCAATCTTCTAGTTCTCCCAATGTAAAATAGTCCACATACGCTTGATCAGTAACTAATATATATGTTGTTCCTAGCCTCTGAACTTTTTTATTAAACAATCACCGAAAGCATTGGATGTAATGCGCAAGTGAATCCATTATTATTGTCCATAGATTATTAAATATTTGAAAGAAGAATTAAATATAGGACGTTATTGTCACAAAGACCCTTTTTTCTTTTTTTTTGGTTCTTTCTTTTTGGAGCCTCACAAAGATTAATGATATATTCTAACCTTTTGCATGTGGTGGTTGAAAAGAAGAAGAAAATATAGGACATTGTCTTACAAAGATCAACTACCTTCTTTCTTTTTCTTTTTTTTTTTTTTTTTTTTGAAGCCTCACAAAGATAAATTATTCTAACTTGCTATGCAACAAAATTACTCATCACCTTCGGGAAATAAAGATGAATGTAGGAGTCATCATAAAAAGGAGAGAAAGAAGTGCTTGCATTGTGACAGGCATTAAAAGAAGGGGTCATAAGAGAATATTGATACAGGATACTAATTATTTTTCCAAGATTTGTGAAGTCACTATTAACTTATGTGACATTTTCATCCTAAATGTAAAATAGTGATTCGCAAAGCCTTGTCCTTTCCGGCTGGCCACCCTGCTAAAATAGTGACTATTATATTTTCACCACACATGCACTCATTATTTCTTCTTTTATTTCTTTTTTCTATAGTTGCAGGCCCACGTGGAGTTTCACTTCTTAGCTCAAGTGCTTTGTGCTGAATTATGCTAGAAAAAAAGGATGCGAATCAGATTGGTTGTAACTTGTAGCCATAGCAAAAATAATTTGTTTAAAAAACACTGCACTATATATGAACCAAAATTGTTTAACACCCACACAATAAAAGGGTATCAGCTATATGATCTAAACTTCTCGAGTGAAGTTATCAGCTTATTTTAGTTATAAAATTGTATACTAAACTTTCAACTTTCCAATAGTGACTCTCAGCATCACTACTTTGTCTAATAGAGATAATCACGAAATGCTTTAAAAGATCATAAAAGCCTCTTTAAATAAAATATTGCATCTATTTTTAAATATTGCATTGTCCCCATGACGTTCTAAATCCACTCCAATCGGATTTGGTAGTCTTGCAGGCAAAGGTAGTCCAAATTAGGCGTAAGGTAAGGTGTTAATATATTGATTAAATAATTATTATTTTTTTATTAATTTAAGTTTTTAAGATAATTAGTAATTTAACATAATATTAAAATTCTTAAAAAAATGACTAAAGTACTCCCAAATATAATATATTTTTTAATATTATCTGTTGATACACAGTTTCCGGTTGGTGACATGGCACGCTTGTTTGGCTCGTGAGTGTCAGAAAACAAATTAGAAAAAGCTACCTTAAAATCTCGCTCGGGCGAATGAACTATCCCCATTCCCTGCCACCCGCAAAAGCTTCTTGATCTAGGGATGGCCAGATCACCCCACCCACTGCACTATCGACTTTTTTTTTTTTTTTTTCAACATGTTAAATTGAAGTGACATTTTATACACGTAACAGCATTTTATTGATCTTAAATGGCATTTTGTACGCGTTGCAAAGTTTCCGTTGGATTTTTGACGCTAAATTGACAGATGTATTAATTAAATTGATAAATTTGTAAAGTATGAGTATTAATTTTGTCACTTTTTTAAAACCACATGCACCAATTATGTCTTTAACCCAATTTTATTTTATTATAATTTTTTTTTATCACCTATAGGATATTCTTGCAAACCCCTTGTCAGTCGCACTTTGACATGGGTGTAGAAAAGTATTTGGACGACTTTTCCAACATGTACCAAGTAAGACATTTGAACTTGTGTTGAAATCGAAAAGAAAAACATGGAGAAGTTCACTAGTGTTACATATTGATCAACTTACACTAGTTTTGATACTATTGCTTTAAAGTTTAAAAACTATCAATTAAGTATAATAAACTTTTATTTTTTTTTTTTAATTAATACATTCTATTAAGAATTTCAGTTAATTTTTGTCAAAATGCCCAAAATACTTTTTTTTTTTTAAATAAAAAAGTAAACAACTGAATATTTATAATTTTTTGGGAAAATTTCATTTACTTTCTATGAACTTACACAACTTTTACAAACACACCTCCAATATTAAAAATTTTTCACTCTGGTATATCGCACTTTCGTTTGGTTTCAAATACTCACTTGCCGTTAAATATTGCAGTTAAATTAAACAGAAAAATAAGAAAAATGACTAAGGGTATTTAAGTAATTTCACACATCTCCATTAGGATTTTCTATTAAATCCTAACGAAAATGAGAAAGTGGAAAGAAATCAAAGTTTGATACACCAAAATGAGAGATTTTAAATATTGAAAAGATGTTTGCAAAAGATACGTAAGTTCATGAGGGTAAGTGAAAGTTTCTCTTAATTCTTCAAATGCCACATTAAGAAACATAAATTAGGCGGTGAAACCAGGAGAAAAGGTAGCTATTTGTGGAGAGGTTGGATCAGGTAAATCAACCCTTTTAGCTGCAATTCTTGGAGAGGTGCCAAACGTCAAAGGCATAGTAAGTAATCATTTCATTCCTTGTCCACGTAGATGTTACATTTTTCTTGAGACTTAGGAGGCATATTTTTTGATAACTGGGGTATCCAAGCTTTGCCCTAACTAGATCCCTAGTACACCATACAAAGCACCCCTTCCAAACGGGTATGATAAATCTTGGCTTTCATGTGCGAGCATGGCCCCAAAGAATTATTTGCACTCAATAGGGGTTGAAACTTAGACTTATGCTTTTTAGATCGGGGTCAAGTGACTTACCATTAGAGCCAACCCCTTGGGGTTGATTTTGGAAGCATATTTCAAAGAAGAATATAATATTTTGCTTTCATTTTCTTAAGTTTCCCCCTACTGAATTTGTGGAAGATACATTGTTTGCCTGCTAAATTTTACGCTTCAATTATATATCTAAGTTCAAGTGTTGATAAATTAAGCTTCTGGGACGACATTTTCAGGTTAATATATGTTTATGGAAAGAAAGCATATGTTTCTCAGACATCTTGGATCCAGACAGGGTCTATACGAGAAAACATTCTATTTGGGTCCCCCATGGACTCACTTAGATACCAAGAAGTTCTTAGAAGATGTTCCCTAGTAAAGGACCTCGAGATGCTTCCATTTGGAGATCTCACAGAAATAGGAGAAAGAGGTGTTACTCTGAGCGGTGGACAAAAGCAACCGGTTCAACTTGCACGTGCACTCTATCAGGATGCAGATGTATATCTATTGGATGATCCATTCGGTGCTGTTGATGCACATACAGCAACGAATCTATTTAATGTAATAATTTGTTCTTATCTAATCGATATGCAACTACTTGTATCTTGTTTTCGTTTTGTTGAGAGACAAAGCTAATATAATATGAGTTGTGGCAAGGAATATGTCATGGAAGGTCTATCTAGGAAGACAGTCTTGCTGGTGACTCAGCAAGTCAGCTTCAGCACTTACCATGACTTCGCTTGATTCTGGAGCTTCTGCCTCTGGTTAGTAATATCAGGTTCATTAACCAAATGCTATTCTAATAGTAAATGTAATATTTGCTTTACACATCGTTGTCTTATCTTGCATACCACGTGCCCTAGCACCTTGTACTCTCTATGAATACATTTCCTTGTAGTTCAATATATATCTTAAAGTAAATATAATCAAAATGTGTCTTATTGAGCATTTACTACGGTAGACGAAGGCCTCTAAGACTGAACTACCTAAATTATTTGTCTTATATATATATATGTGTGTGTGTGTGTATGAATGAATTTCTATTTACAAATCAAAGAATACAACAGTCTACTAAAAATACTCCAGAACCCCAGATGCCATCAAAACATCTTGCTACAACCAACATGTAGCCCAAAAAAGCCAGAAAGATCACACCTATACAGATTCAAATCTCAATCTTCTGAGATTAAACACTCTACATCAACAAACTACTTAGTATAAGAGCAACTGCAATTCAAAAAAACAATAGAAAGTATCAGCAAAGCTATACAAGTCAGCAATTCCAGCACATAAACTAAAAACCTGCAACCAGAGCAGAACCTCTTCCTAAGAAGGCTGATGCAGAGAGTACAGACAGCACTCTTGAACTGCTACCATACCAAACTATTCCAATCCCCAACTTCTATCCCAGCCATAAACAAGCAGACACAAATTCAGCAGAAGGCTATCATATCACAGGTATAATAATCAGGGAGCATTTCTGCATCACTGCCCTGTACTGTTTTTTGCTGAAACCACACTTAAAAACACAAGCGGTCTCTACATTCAATGCAACTTCTACAAAACAAGCATTTCACTTCACCTTTAGCTTCCTACTTCAACAATCTGTTTCCAGTAGAAAGGCAATCTTTAACTTCCAACCAATAGGGAAAAGCATGCTTTGGGATAGCCATGGAGAACCAAATCTGCTTACTCCTTTCAACCCTTGGATGTTTCACCCGAATAGCTTCCATAGAATCCTTGCTTGAATACTTATTAGATTTTGAAGCCTGTCATGAAGGAGTGTCACTGACCCCCATTTTTACAAAAGGAAATTTACTTTGTATGGAAACTAAACTGTCAGACCTAGCCGGCAGCCAATTCCATATTTCCACATATTTTCATTGTATATTTTTATCACTAGAATCTTTTCAGTAATACTAGATGATGGGACAGCTGTTGGCAATTCTCTCTAGCTCTCTCTGCGCGTGAGGAGCATTGCCGGAGCGGGGATAACGTTTCTGGTCATCGGTTTTCAGTATTGACGACGTGGTTTTTCTCGGAGTTTATCAGAAAGATGGGCTACGTTGGTTACTTTTATGTGGAATCCAAATCTTTTGAGTTACGGGTAGGCGATGGAAGTCAGAATATTAAGTTGACGGAGTGGGGAAGAATGAACTTGAGCACGGTGTATTTGGGAGAAATAAGATTGGTATGGCTGTTGAAGATGATGAATGAGTTGGTGTCGGAAACAACCGGAATTGGGGCATGCAGAGATCACCGGCTGGGCGGTTCAGTTATGTTCTTGCAAAAAAGAATGAACAAGTATGGGAGATTCATGGAGATAACTGAATATGGCCGTGGAGGGAGACGTAGTTTTGTGGTAATCCCGGAGGGGCGTGAAGGGCAGGGATGGAGACAATGCATACTGCAAATGGGAAGGTTAGCAAAATATTTGGAGCAAGTGAGGGATACGACAAAGANTTGGCAATTTTTTCATGACCCACGAAAACGACATGAATAAACAGGTAATGGCGGGTTTGACTGATCGACAGAAATTTCGTGTCTAGCGGGTCAACCTGTTGGACCTAGTTAATGGCGGGTTTGACTGATCGACCCGCCAGACCCGGCGACTATTCGAGTTTGGCGGGTCGACTCGCCAGACCCTTTTTTATTTTTAAGAGAAAAATAATAATAACTAAAACTAAAACCTAAACACTTACCTCCTGTTACTCACTCATTCGTGACCACATAGAGCAAGAGACCCAGACCCAGACCCGTGCGCCTCCAATCCCACCGCCGTGCACTCAAAGAAAAAAAAAATCTCTAGATTTTCTAAGAATAATAGATAGGGTTTTGAGATCTCTAGAGAACAGTAATAATAATTTTGTCTTCTATGTGGGTAATTGATTTTTCTTGTAATTGATTTTCAGCTTGGTGGAGGCAATAGATCTGATCCTCGAAGGAGCACAGAACCTTGTGATACCAATACCAAGGCAAAGCCGGAGCATCACAAATTCAAGAAAAAAGATCCTCAACAAGGCGGCCTCCTTCAACTCCACCCTCCACAACACCCGCGAGTACTGCTGGCTCACACAAGATGACTTGATCCGCTACCTCCTCAACTCCATTGCCGTTTTCTCTCCCACCCTCATCAACGCCATCAACACCCTTAACATCATCGACGTCGAAAACATCCTCGCCGTCCAATACGACGATCCTACCTTGCCTGCATTGCCCCTCATCTCGCAGTCCCTTGTCAACCAAACATCAGTCGCCATTGTCGACATGGGCGGCAAGTTGATTGGCGAGATCTCACCGTTAAGAAATTTGAACCATTTTATAAATATGAGTTGCAAAATAAGTAATGAAGTGTGTCGGGTCGTGTCTACCCAATAGGATCCGATTGTTTTAAACGGTAAAATGGGTCGTGTCAAGTTATCCGGTTATTTTCATGTCATAATCGTGTCAGACCCGATTATTTGTTTAGCTGAACGAGTTGTATCTGGATATAGGCTAATCGTGTAACGGGTATCCGCAAGTCGTAAACAGGTCGTGTATAGGTACTTGTTTTGCCACCCAGGCACCCTTGCGTCAACTCAAAGTGGACGCTAATGATGAACCATTAGCGTCCACTTTGAAAGTGGACATTGATGATGAACTATTAGCATCAACTTTAATGGATATTAATACTCTTGTAGAAAAATAAAAACAAATAAAATTAAACGACCAACAATGTCCACTCAAAGTGGACGCTAATGATGAACCATTAGCGTCCACTTTGAAAGTGGATGCTAATGATGAACTATTTGTGTCCACTTTAATGGATACTAATACTCTTGTAGAAAAATAAAAAAATAAAAAAAAATAATATTAAACGACCAACAGCGTCCATTCAAAGTGGATGCTAAATTGCTAATGGTTTACCATCAGCATCCACTTTGAAGGTGGATGCTGATGGTGAACTATTGGATGCTAATACTCTTGTAGAAAAATGAAAAACAAATAAAATTAAATGGGTTGACTAAAAGTCGACGCTGATGATAGGTCATTAGCGTCCACTTCAGTGGATGCTAATGCTCTTGTAGAAAAATAAAAAACAAATAAAACTAAACAAAAATAATTAAATACAAAAAAGAATGACATGATAAATTTAAAAAAAAAATTAAAAAAAAAAGAAATTAAATAAATTTTGAGCCAATGCTATTGACCGTGCATACATAATAGAAAAAATTTATTTCCCAAAAATTTAGCACCGATAATATGTCATTATTTCTTTTATATAAATTATTAGATATTCGATCAATCGTGATAGGATTAAATGATCGATCAAATTTCAAAGAAATTAAAGGTTCGATCGATCGATCATAGTGAATTAGTTCGATTGATCATAATAGGATCAATTGATTGATCAAACTAGACATGATTGAAATTGAAGGTTCGATCGAATATCCGATTGATCCTGATGAATTAGTTTAATTGATCGAAGTGGATTAGTCTAATCGATAATGATACAATCAAATGAAAAAAAAAAAAAATGATCAAGTAAACTTTATACGATTGTAAGTTTGACCAATCATCTGATCGATTCTAGTGAATTAGTTTGATTGATCGTGATAAGATCAAATGATCGATCAAACTTAATACAATTGAAATTAAAAGTTCGATCGAATATCTAATTGATCCTAGTTAAATAGTTCAATTGATCATGATATGATCAAATAAAAATGAGAAATTAAAATAAATAAATAAATAATTTTTTTAATTAAAAAAACCAGAAATTAAAAAAAGAATAATAAATAAATTTTGGGCCGATTCTATTGACCCTACATATATAATAGAAAAATTAAAGTTATTTCCCAAAAATTTACCTCCGATAATATGTCATTATTTCTTTTATATAAATTACTGATGAATTTTTTTATTTTTTTTTATTTTCTATTCTTACTTTATATACAAAATAAATATTTATTTATTTCTTTTAAATAAAACAAATTTTTAAATTAAATTAAAATGCATAGAAAAATTATTATTATTATTATTTTATATATGATTATTGAAGTTATCTATTTCTTATTCTTATTTAAATGTTTAATTGATTGTGATAAGATCAAATGTTCGATCAAACATTTGATCGATCCTTAGTTCGATTGATCGTAGTAGGATCAAATGATCGATCGAACATCCAATCGATTTTAGTGAATTAGTTCGATTGATAATTGAATGTTTAATCAAATATCCGATTACTCTTAGTGCATTATCCTGATCGATCATGATAAAATCAATTGATCGATCCTAGTACATTAATATGATTGATCGTGATAGGATCATTTAATGGATTGAACATACAATCGATCATCCGAACAATCCTTGTGCATTAGTTCAATTAAGCTTGATAGGATCATTCAACCATTCGATTGAAGGTTCGATTGAATATCTGATCGATTCTAGTGAATTAGTTTGATTGATTGTGATAGGATTAAATGATTGAAACAATTGAAATTAAATGTTCTATCAGACATTCGATTGGTCCTAGTGCATTCTTTCGATCGATTGTGATATGATCAAATGATCGATTAAATTTCAAACAAATTAAAGTTTTGATCGAGCATCCGATCGATCTTAGTGAATTAGTTTGATTGATTGTGATAAGATGAATTGATCGATCAAACATTCGATCGATCCTAGTGAATTAGTTCGATAGATCATGCTATGATCAAATGATTAAAACAATTGAAATGGACATTGTTGGTCGTTTAATATTTTTTAATATTTTTTAAAAAAATATTATCTTAGTGCATTAGTTAATTAGTGTGATCAATCGTAATACAATCAAATGATCAATTTCACACTATTGAATGTTTAATCGAACATCCAATTACTCTTAATGCATTATCATAATCGATCATGATAAGATCAATCGATCGATCCTAGTACATTAATATGATTGATCGTGATAGGATCATTTAATCCATTGAACATCCAATCGATCGTCCAAATAATCCTAGTGCATTAGTCCGATTAAGCTTGATAGGATCATTTGACCATTCGAACATCCAATATTATCATTGTGCATTAGTTCGATCAATTATAATAAAAACATATGATCAATCCTAGCGCATTAGTCAACTTGATTTTGATAGGCATTCTATATATATATACATATGGGAATAACTTCAATATAGTGGTGGCAAAAAACATGGGTTTATTGTCAACCACTCAACAGCTGACACCTCCGCTTATTGCAAAATATCAAAATGAAAACAAAACACCACATTATTCCTCTAAATATTTTTACACACTCCTCTCTCTCTTTTTCCTATTCTCATGGTTTCTCTCTTGTTTTTCTTTTTTCTCTTTTTCTTCTCCTCCCATGCTCTTCTGCCATCTCCGTTTAATGCCATCATCGCCCTATCTTGTTGCTTCGCCTTTGGCGTCCCTTCACCGCCATAGATCCGCCTTAGATTGGTCGACCTTTACAAAAATTGAAGGACGTGGGTCTAGTTTTTGCATTGCCACCTTCTTCGACTCACGTTCTTCGACGCCGACAGTCATATTCTCCAGCGTTAGGGTGATTTAATCCTCTAAGAGTTAACTTCCCCCTTCTAGATTTTATATTTGAATCAAAAATTAAGTTTTGAGGCATTATAATCGATTTTTTAGGTTGAGTTGGTGAAAAAGTTGCCTGAGATGGTGACAGAAATGGCCGGGTCTTGTTGAGAGAGAGACAGAAATGTCGCCGAAGGTGGCAGTGTCTAGGCAAGTGGTTTTTTATTTGGTTGCTTGATTGGGTATTTTGTTCTCATTTTAGGTTTTTGCATTTTTTTTTGAAATGTTGATGTGTCAACTTGTGGGTGGTGGGCAAAAAACCCTCCCTTTACGCCATGACCGTATAGCAATAGCACCATATATATATATATATATAGGACAAAGTTTTCCTCCAAACTAGATTGGAGGAATTTCCTTCAACCTAGTATATAAAAGTGACACGTGTCTCTTTTTTTAATAACATGTGAGATGCACATGAGTTTTTAATAAAATTTGTTCCAACTTTGTCCTTACTATTAAAAAAACATGTGCATCTCACATGTTATGGGACACATGTCACTTTTATATACTAGGTTGGAGGAAATTCCTCCAATCTAGTTTAGAGGAAAACTTTGTCCATATATATATAAGAGTCACCTTTTTTTTTTTTTGGAAACTAAGAGCCCCCTACATTTTCTTCTAATTCTTTAATACAAAAATAGTAAAGTTGTACCTAACTACCTATAGTGAATTAGTTCGATTGATCGTGATAGGATCAAATGATTGAAATAATTGAAATTTAAGGTTTATTTTTGGGGAAACTTTACTTACCCCCATAAACTTTTGTGGTTTTTGCAAATACCTCCAATGTTCAAAACCTCTCACTTAGGTGTATCAAACTTTGGTTTTTCACTTTGCCTTTTTTGTACAAAAAAATGCTAATTTTACCCTTAACTCTAAAACTACACCGTTCTCAAAACAATGCAGTTTTAATTTTGGAGTCAAGGATAAAATTAGTATTCACTATGATTTTCTATATGGAAGAAATAAAGTGAGAGAAAACTAAACTTTGATACACCTAAAAGTAAAAGGTTTTAAATATTAGAGGTATTTGAGAAAGTGACCGAAGTTCATGTAAGTGAAGTGATCTTATCCACCTTCTGCACAATACCAGGAGTGAGAGAGAGTGCGGAGAGCTAGAGAGAGAGAGAGAGAGAGAGAGAGAGACGGACAACATGAGAGAAACAGATGAGACAGAGAGAGAAGCGATTCAAAGTGGGTCGTCAGAATGAAGGGCCTGGTGTCAGCATGTGTAGCGGAACAACGCCAGCACCGTCAATTTCCAAGCCCATAAACGTGTGGGTAGGTAAGCTTCTAGTGATTTCTCTACAGTTGTTTTAAATTTTATAGAATTGTTCTTGTTGGTATTTTGGTTTATTTGGGGGTTTCTGGAAGGAGATGGAGTTTAGTGTCTAGGGTTGGCGGAATGGTGTTTTGTGAGAAGGGGTGAATAGTTGATGGGCATGGTTTCGATTTTCTAGGTAACAGGAAGATGCAACATTAAAAAAGTTGATTTATCATTATCATTATCATCTATAATCATCTGATTAAGGTTTTCTTGAGGTTGACGGGACCTTTAAATTGGGACAGAACCCAGTCCATTCAGTGAACAATCACGCACCATGAATAGGTTTCTAGTCTGCAGAGGAATGAGGGCCGGAGCTCCCCAGAATGTTGTCAGCTGGTTCGGTTCTTTCAATCTCGTAAGGTATTTTAGTGTCTTTTCTGCTAAAGTTACCGCTTTTCAGATTGTGGGTTTGTTGGAAATGACGGGCATATTGCTGGGCTTTTGTTGCTTTTGAAAATAATTTGTCATTTCTGAGTGTTGGGTTTGTTTGTTTGTTTGGTTTTTTTTTTTTTTTTTTGCACTTTGTGGTGCTCTGAAGTCATGGATTTTGCATTCATTTCTATGTTTCAGTCAGAGATGCATATGTTTGGTTACTCATGTGATGGTTGAGGTTTATATATTGTAATCTAGAAGAATGCACTACTTCAAAATGCTTGTCATAGACTGACTGTTGTAGCAGATCCCAAATAGTTGGTATGAGGCATTTTTCGAAGTAGCAGGGTTTGCTGTTTATAATTTTGGCAACCTTAGTAGTCTTTGTAAGTGGGTCGAGTTGAGTCTGCTGTTTCAACTCTTTATGTTGTGCTATTCCAACAAGCTGAATGCATTCTGCATACCCACCAATTGTTTAGAAATTTACATTGAAGCTAATTCATAAGAACTTTTTTGGTGGCTGTATTTTTGCACAATCCATCTAATTTATTATATGAACTTTGAAGTCAATGAGAGAACGGTGGTGGAACTAAAAGGCCTTCTTTTTCTCCACCTTTTTTCAGTGGATAGCTGCATAATGTCGCTTTTGTTGACAATCTTAATTAATTATTTCCAAGTTGGTTCTCCAATATTCAAGCCCCTAATTTGTCTCTACTGCTAGCTGTACAGATATACTAGAATTACTAGAATCCCTGTAAATATGTGATTGTATCTTGACAGATGTAGTTGCCTTATAGTTAGTCAATCAGTCCTAAACTATAGGATCTAAAGCTTTGTACAGTGGCTATTTATGCCCAGCCAGTAATAGAGAAAATCATTGAAGTCTTCTCCTCACAAACTCTATATTTTTGACTTGGTATCAGAGCAGGTTTTATTTTCTGTTCTATATCATCACAGCCTGAATTCTTATATACCCCTTGCACCATGACTAATGATAAACCTGAATTATCCTCTGTACCAGTTATCCATGTTCAATCAGAAAACCCCAGTTTCACAACTAATGTCATCCTTACCGAAACCAATTATGATGTCTGGTCTCAAATCATGGAAATGCAGATTGCAGGGCGTGAGAAGCTTGAATATCTTACGAGTAAAACATCTCCGAAGGTTACTGATCCTTCCTATGCGAAGTGGTATGCTGAGAATCAAAAGGTCAAAGGATGGTTGCTGACCTCTATGTCACCGGAGATTATGAAACGCTATCTTAGACTGCCTACTGCATGTGAAATCTGGAGTGCCCTTGCCAAAGCATTCTATGATGGGGCAGATGAATCGCAACTCTTTGCATTGAATCAACGAGCATTCTCCACCAAACAGGTTGGTCGTCCGCTTTCCACCTATTATGGTGATCTAATAGAAATTTTTCAAGAGCTAGATCATCGTGATAAAATTGTCATGAATGATCCCGATGATGTTATTGCCTATAAAAAATCAGTTTAGAGACTGCAGGTGCATATTATTCTGAATGGACTAGATACAGAATTTGAACAAATTCGAGGTGAGATTCTCAGGAGGGATCTTGTCCTGGATCTTGAAGAAACTTATGCGTATGTTCGTCGTGATTCTGTTCGCCGAGCTACATTGAATGGCGAACTTGAACATTCAGAGCCATCTGCTATGGTAGCTCGCCGAGTCAAGTATCAATGGCCGCAAACAAACTCGAAACCAGATCGAACATCTGGTCCACTGAATCATAATCAGTCATTTGGATCACAAAATCGCAGCTACGAAATAGGAGCTGCACGACCAGAACGTATTTGTACTCATTGTGGTGAAACCGGACACACTAAGTCACAGTGCTATGAATTGATTGGATATCCAGAATGGTGGGATTTTACCAAGGCATCTCGTAAACGAAATTCAAAGACAAACCATCACGCTTCTGTTGCTGTGGTCGAGCCTAGTCATGCTTCCACCAACAATCCTGAGAAAGCCTCCTCTTTCATAGCTACTTCTGGGAATGTGGGTAAGGCTCTTCATACCTCTACTCCTGTTAGTCATAGTGAATGGATAATTGATTCAGGTGCCACAAATCACATGACCTTTAACAATAATCATATTCAATCCATAAAAACCTCAGACCAACATATAGTGTCCACAGGTGATGGTACCCCCTCTCCCGTGTTAGGAGAATGTTTAATTTCTCTTACCAAAAATTTGGATTTAGATTCGGTTTTGGTTGTCCCTTCCCTTAATCATAACTTATTGTCTGTTGCTCAAATAACCCTTGCTTTAAATTGTGTTGTGATTTTTTGGCCTAACCTTTGTATCTTTAAGGACATTCAGACTCGGAAGACAATTGGTTATGGTACTAGGAGAGGGAAGCTCTACTATTTGGATCTTATGCCGGCAAGTTCAA